>VBSM01003157.1:3626949-3692404 GCA_008086735.1 Cheirogaleus medius
AAATGTGGTATATGTATACCATGGAGTACTATTCAGCTATAAGAAACAACGGTGTAGCACCTCTTGTATTCTCCTGGCTACAGCTGGAACCCATTCTATGAAGTGAAGTATCCCAAGAATGGAAAAATAAGCACCACATGTACTCACCAGTAAACTGGTCAATACCTAAGTAGACATATAGGAATAACATCTATCAGGTGTCAGGCAGATGGGGGGAGGGGATGGGTGTGATGTGTACCAACTGGGGGATGGACACACTTGAAGCTCTGACTTGAGGGGGGAGGGGGAGCAAGGGCAATATACATAACCTTAACATTTGTACCCCCATAATATGCTGAAATAATAAAAAGTAAATAAATAAATTTTTTTAGAAAGACAGGGTCTTGCTATGTTGCCCAGGCTGGTCATGAATTCCTGGCCCAAGTGATCCTCCTTCCTCAGCCTCCAACAGTGCTGGGATTAGGCATGAACCATCACTCCCAGCTGGTGAACATTTTTAATAACCACTTTGCCTCCCTCTGTGTGAGCAGTGAGACTTCGGGTGTGGGTCAGGATGGGGAGTCACCAGCAAGTACTCAAAGCCACGGGCACAATTACTTACTGTGTAATGTCTACGTTTTACTGCCTGTGTGTGAATGTTTCACTGGGTTATTCTTCATTTTTTTTTTAAGGATATAACCACCATACTGTTACATCACTTCAAAAAGAACTATGTTTCTTAAAATCATCAAAATCTAACAACTGTTGGCTCTCTGGTCCTTTTCCTAAGCGTTGTGCAGAGCTCGGCTGTGTACACGTTTCACCATGTGAAGCTGCTCTCCCGAGCGGCCCTGAGGACGTCCCTATAGCTCAGCCCACTCTACCTCCTGCCTTCTTGGTACATATCAGGCATCTGGTCAACTTCTAGCCAAGCAGAAGATGGCACCTGCTTAGCCAGCCCCACACTGTAGACAAGAGCACACAACTTTCCCTCTGTTGCCCTCTCTGCTTCTCTGTCATTACCGTTCTCTTTCCCAGAAGATAATGCCTCAGCCTTCTTTTGTTCTCTAGTGGCTTCTTAGCCTTCCAAAGCTCTTCTCTAAAACATCCCTGTGTAATTCTTATCTCAGAAATCGCTTCCAATGATGCCCATTGGGAAGGAACTTGTCTAGTCTTTGGAATTAAGCTGTTTTCACTTACACGTAGTCGTCTGACTTAAGTGTGCACCGGGGACACCATCACAACACCAAGACGCGGAGCCGGTGTCCTCTGCTGCTATCAGAGCCGCTCAATTTCTGCAAGACTTCGGAAGCTGATGGAAAATATGCTTTTTCCAGCTTATGATATAGCTTATTGTCTTTCCAATCCATGTTTGTCTTTTGTTTAAAAGTTAACAATGACAACAATCTTTGGAGGGGGTACAGGATGGTGGTGAAAACTTAAGCAGTTCCCTTGGATATATCCTTCTGGGAGGAAGCCTTAACAAGTAGAATGTGTTAGATTTATGAAAACTATGTAAGTATATACTATACTTGGGTTTCAGACTGAACTGCCTCTCTGCTACTGAGAGATGTGTCTTTTGGAACCCGTAATATCATAATGATAATAATAAGAACTATAGCTAATATTTATTGAGAGGTTGTTTGCAGAGCTGGTGTCTGAGCCCAGGAAGGCTAACTCTAGAGACTGTACTTTAATGAACCACTTGGCCTATTGTCTCTTGGGGGTGCAGGTGGGGGTCTTGGCCTAGTTACAGACACAAAACATGTTTGTGTTTGGAAGGAATTTTAAGGCCAAGTTTCAAAGATCTGACTGTGACCATGTTGCATCTAGCAAAGAAATATTTATGAGTAAAACCAATAATGGGGTGACTCCTAGCATCACTCGCTACTGGAACTGAAATGTTCCAAGGTATTTCCGGAAACCCCAGAATAAACCACTATTTGGATTTAGTTCTTTTTGGACCATATTCAGTCCTCCTCTAGAATCATGCCTCTTTTGCAGTTACATAAACATTTTCAGCTTGCAGTGGTACCGCTGAGAATGGGAATGCAAAGGTTTCTATTATTCTCGACATGGAAAGCAGGTTGATAAAGGTGGATTTGAGTGATGAAGGGTGAGATTAGGCCTCCAAAGAGAAACACTAAAATGGAAAAGAATAAAAGGCTTGGTAAGCAGTGTGTGGCAACAATATGTTCTACAACGCACAGATAGACACCACTTCTGGTGGGGCCACTGGTCCCTGATCCCTGGGACAGGATGTATGGCGATGTGCGTGGGAAACTGAAAAGGGAGGCAAGAGAAAGTGTGTGTAGCCTCAGAAGGGAGGAACATGACAGATGTCCACAACACAGAGCATCCTGCTGGCTGGGCATGGAGCATTTGTCAGTGTTGGTCTCCAAAGAGAACCGTCAGAAACAGAGCCTGGTACTTGTGCATGCTGTAAAGAGGGAACAGAGAGAGGCAATCAAGGGGAAAAAAGAGAAAGGCAGCCTTCAGAATGGAGGGGTTTGGTGACCCAGAGGACCTGGCTGCCTTCTGTCAAGGAGAAGTGAAGTGAAGGGAAAATTCTATATTCATATGCTTCAGGGGCTGCTGCCAGAGAAATAAAAGCTTTCATTAGTCTCTATCTTCTTTCATTAAGCTTTTTTCAGTACACAAGTGGGATCCTCTTTTATTTAAGGAAAAAGAGAATAAATCTAATAAATGAATAATATAGAAATAAATTGACTCCCTAGACATAGCTCAGGGCAGGTAATCTCAGACTGTCAGTGGCAGTGCAGGGCGTTTCATCAGGAAATTTCCAGCAGCTTTTCCTTTGAGTGAGAAGGCGAGAGACAAAAGTCACTTGCAATGGCCAGAAACGTCCTAAACTTTTTGCTGCCTTGACAAACTTGTCCTGAACTGTGCCCATGAGTGAAAAAGGAACCTGGTGCTTAGGGTCAGGAAAAGTGGTTCTAGGTCTGCACTGGGTCTCACTTTGTCATCTGCTAAGTGGGGTAGAGGTGGACAGAGAAACGGCCTGAAGAAGTTCCCCTATCTGTCATTGCATCAAAATCACCGTCTAGTAATAGTTGGCTGTCATTTACGTACACCTCCGCACTGTGGTTCTGAGGTCGCGGCTGTATTCCTGATCCTGTGCCGAGGCTGGCACTTGCTAGGTACGCAGGAACCTTAGTTCAATTTTGAATGAACCAGGTCAGAAAGGAGAAGCTTTGCTTTGCAAGAGTCCAAGGTGCAGCCAGCACCACAGAAAGTACATGGCTATTTAGTGACAGTTCTATCCTTTCAAAGGGTTGACTCTGGAAGAAAGAAGTGACTTCGTAATTTTTCCTCCTGTTGAACAAAAGGCCCTTTGGGGGAACAGATCTGTCTTAACATACTAAGTTTCTCCCAGGTTGAACACTGTACACACTCTATTAAAATATGAACATTAGTACAGTTTGCAAATACTTTTGCATACATGACTCATTTGGACTTATATGGATGAAGTCACTTAAATCAACTACAAAATAAGAAAGTTGGGCCGTGAGCTTTTTAAAGTTTTGACCAGCTCTCAAAAGATTCTATAATTTTCTACTTTAAATGACAAACACCTCTAAATTCCTATTACAAATTTAAAAAGCATTTAAGACAACCTAAAACTGGGTGCATACTTAACAACAGGACATCATTTATCTTCAAGTCATTCTGTGTTAACTTAGCTTTTATTATCTGGGGGATACATTTCCCTCATGGCATCTGTAACAACCTACGGGGATATTACCTAACATGGCCTATTTTTGGCTTCATCTTTTAAATTTCAATCTGTCTTTAAATGTTCTCACTGCTAATTAGCAAGTTTGTTTAGAGCACAGGGAAGAGAGATCCCTTTGAAACTGGCCATTTGGTTAAGTGGCTAGTATCTTCTGAAGTTAATCTGTTGAAGAGAAACTATTGTTTAAAAGGAGGTTTCTGGATAAGCTACTAATTGCAATTGCTCATTCTCTCTTGGAAAACCACAGATGGATGGTGAAATGTGGGCAGGTCTTCCATGAACTTGGCCCTGGGTAGCTGGAATACTTAGGCCTCGTGAGGGGTCACTGTCTGCCTATGCATAAATCACATTTTCTCAAAGCCTCCCTATTCAAATTTGGAAACTAGAGAATATTCCATTTCACTAGGTAATACTTTAAAATCAACCATAAACAGGACATAACAAATGAATCTAAAACATGACCTACAACCCACTGACAGTGTAGGGACAACTCAGCTGGGAAGCATAGTGTCAGCTAACACAGAATCTGTATTTGAACTGCAAGGTGCACTGGTGCTTGGAAGAATAAAAACAAAAGTTTACTGAAGGCTGAGCTTTTGATTAAAAAAAAAAAAGTTCTTTTAATTCTACCGAGAAGTAATTTCAAGTGTTCATCTCCATCTGGAGGCCAGAATGCAGGAGACAAAAGCTTCTTTATAGAGCGTGTAGAACTTGCATCGACGCTCTGAGAACTCTTCCAAACAAGAACGGCTTGCCCAGCAAAGCTAAGTGCACTATTCAAAGCACTATTATTTACTGCTTCGGAGGCCTGAAGGGGAATGTTAAGCTGGGAAAACATAAAACTATATTTATCTTTTTGAAAACCCTCATTAAAAATGTTCACACCACACAGAGTACTGGAAGAAGGATGAAAGAAAAACATTAACAGCAAACAGAATGAAGTCACTATAGCAAAGTTTCAACTGCTGTACAGTATTTGAGGTTCTGTAAATATTTCCAGTATAAATCTTCACTCCCCACATTTTTTGTTATTTTCACAAAAAAGTTTGCTCCTATCTGAAAGTCTCTGGAGGAAACTTGTTAGGCTTGTCTTTTTCAAATTATGGGCAAATTATAATTATTGACAAAGCTGATGATTTAAGGTGTATGGGGGGGTTTGCACAAACAGGGTCAACATGGAGATAAGAGAAATTAGTTTAATGAGATGGACGATCTCCAAAGACAAGTGCATTGATTTACTGACGTATCTACAGAAAGCGTTCCTAAGAATAGGAGCTGATCAGCCTTTAACTTGAGATAGCAATAGTCACAGATGTTGGAGATAATGATCCCAAAATCTGCCCCAGGAAGTAAATGTTTTGTCAGGCCAACATGAGAATCCTTTCCACCTGGCTGGAACATTCTACCACATAACTGGTGTCTGTCACAGGGTAACTCCCCATTCATTCATTCATTCATTCATTCACTCACTCACTCATTCTTGTATTTTTACAGAGCATCTGCCTTGGGCCAGCTCTGCCAGGCAGCAGGTACACACTTGTTAAATCGATGAACGAGCTCTGCGACTCTTTCCTCTGATGCCCCGGTCATGAAGCACCCTGCTGCCAAGGCATCTTCCTCGTCGCACAACATCCCTGCCAGGCTGTGGGCAGTTCTGTCTGACGGAGAGTTCTATTTCTACTGTAAATGACTATTTGGCATGTGGTTTCTGCATCAGTTCCCGTGGTCTTTGCCAAACAATGTGACTTGGCGTCCTCAAGTATGACACTGAGCATCTGGAGCCTCTGAGTGTTCGCGGCAGACAGTGATAAGGGCAATGCCTGTGGCGGGGTCTGTCTGGACAGCCAGTCCTCCACGGGCCACATCTCTATGAATCGTTCCAACTTCTGAAGAACGTACAGCTCAGGTTTATTCACGTGTGAGAAACGAAAGCTCATGGCGCCAGCTATTCAGGGTTTACACAAGACCACTTACATGCTGAACTGTGAGCCTATGTAATTCAGTAAGACCTGCTCTGTGTTGTCTGAGTGCATTTTCAAGGTCAGTGAAGGAGGACAAGACACTGGCTTATGTGCTTTAGCAATATCGACTCGTTCAATCTGTATGGCAGCCCTGCCAGGTAGACCATTATCTTCATTTATGAAGAGCACAGAGATGGTAACTTGTCCATGGCCACACAGGCCATCCACAGAGGAGCCAGGGTTTGCGCTCCAGAGCCCATGCTCCTAGTCATTAAGCTATGACTATGTTCTCTCGAAAAAGTAACAATGGCTCGCACGTACGCGGCATTCGCTCCATGCCAGGCCCTGCTCTAAGCACTTTTATGTATCTGAGTCACTTCAATTCCTGCCGTCGCCTGCGGGAGGCAGCACAGTGAGGTGAGGATGAGCTCGGACACAAATTCTAGAGCTTCCTAGGTCTGTGACTCTGAGCACACTGTTTCAAGACTCTGCCTCAGTTTTCTCATCTATACATTGGGCACATTAATAATACCTACCCCCATATTTGTGGTAAAGATGAAATGGGTTACTATTGTAATATATATGTAAGCGCCTGGAACATTGTCTGGCACAGAGTGAGTCCTATCTTGATTACTATGACTATTTACCAAACTAGGACTCTGCTTTAAATAAATTTAGGAAGTTCAAATAACTTTTCTGGGGCAGCGCAAGAATTCAGACCCAGGCCTTCTGACTGTGGCACATGTGTTATTTCCACTATATCCTGCTTTTAACAAATAAATGCCACCTATGGGACCTGCCACTCCTGTCTCCTGTCATTGAGAGTGAATGTTTTCTAATATAAATGCTAAAATCACTGAAGTGTGAGTGAATGCAAAATAAAAACATACAGGCAGAAAACCCAACCTGAAACAAACAATAAAGCCTGGGCCTCAACTGACCATGATTCAAAATCCTAAAGATTATAACAATACCAAGGGTCTTTCAGTAAGAGGTTAGGCTACTAAACATTTTAGTAATAATTTGTTCAAATTAGTAAAAAATTTTGATGATTTCAGGAATACATATCATATAGTTACAAATAATCTATGACATATTTTAATCCCTAATAAGTATGGTTTCTTTAGTAAAAAATTTTGATGATTTCAGGAATACATATCATATAGTTACAAATAATCTATGACATATTTTAATCCCTAATAAGTATGGTTTCTTTTTGAAGTCAGATTAATTAAGTCTGTGCTTTTTGCCTTACCCCTATATAGCTTCAGCATTTCTGACCAAAGTGAAGTTCGTAACCTGAGGTCCACAGAACCTGACATAATTCATGAATGGGATTTGGGGACAGGGGGAGCCCTTGAACCACCTTAAATTGTATAAAACATAGCATATATGTATGTATGTGTACATATGGAACTTTCTTTCTGGGGATAGGATCTCCAGATATCATCGGTTTTGAAAGAGGTTCTGTGTCTCCCAAAGCTGAGGGACCACTGGGCTGGAGCACACCAGGCTGGCCGCCCTGGTAGAGAGCGTGGGGTGGGGTGGGGGAGAGACAAGGGTCTCTCTGTTGTCACACGGGGTTCTGGGCACTTGTCGCACACCCTCCCTCCAGTCCAGGCCTCCATGAGGGTGCTGCACAGAGCTGATGCTGACGGACACCGAAACTTTAAGTGGCAAAATCAAGGCTAGAGCAGAACCCTGATCAGGTAGACGGCTCTGTTAAATTGGCATAATTCAGAAAAAAAGAAATGATGAAGTGGGCATCCGGGCACCTGTACTTAGCAAGAGCAATGTGTACATCTCAACAATCTATAGTTCAGGTTACAACATCTAAGACAACTTTAATTAAGAGGTATTTTCAGGTATGACTGCATTACAGACAATTGGCTTTTTTATTGTGTTGTTGTGAGATGCACCATGACTTAGAAGGAAGGGGCTAGATCTTAGGTTCATTTTATTAATAAAACCGTGTGTTTCTGAAGGGTGAGCACGCAGTTCTGGGTAAAGAGAGCATCGGGCCTGAGCCTGTTTCTCAGGGGTCCTGCATCTGGGAGCGAGGAAGTGGGTTCACGGCCAGGCAAGCCATGTCTGCAATGTCAGAATTGCAGTGTTTTCTTCAGTAACTGCCTTGTGTTGTCTTTCCCTGAGTTATCTAGAGCAGGACTTCAAAAATAAAATTGGACAATAATAAGAACACCTCTCCAGGGTCCCCCATGGCTGCCCGGCACGAGGCTGGCAAGCGTCCTCTCCAACCATGGTGAGGGGCGGTTCTCCCTGGTTCCCATTCAACGTGCAGCCCATTCGGACTCTAGCGGGGTGGTTCTGTTGTGAAATATGATCGGTTCCTGGGAACCCTACCCACCTGCACACGCTTCTGCCCTTCATGGCGAGCCCTGCTTCTGAAATCCCCACTCTGCCCTGGCTCTAAGTATGAACACGCAGTGGCAGACATGACCTCCTGTCCTTTGATCCCGTGGTTTGCTATATCACAGATATTGAATGTTATAACTGCATTCATGTCTGGTCAGTCAGATGTGATAAAGTTCATATTGGGCCATCAATATATTAGCTGCCAGACAGGAAACAAACAAGGGGAGATAGGAAGAACACACTTACAAAGCAACAGATCTGGCCTGAATGTGATCTCTCCAATTTGCAAAAGCATTACCATTATCATCAAAGGTCCAAGTCAGTTACTGGTAGAAAAATCAATAAAGTTGTGGGGGAGGAGAAACCTAATACATAAATTCATAACATGTTCTCTGTATTGAAGGAACTTGGTGGAAATCTGTGTATTACTAACTCTTGAAAATAAAACCGGTTGTCAGCAAATTGGACAATTCATGTACCTTCATAGGTTCCTGCTGTGAATATATTTTAAAGAATTATGTAAGTGAAAAATAGAGAGGAAAAACAGTGCAAGGAAAGATTTTAAAATTGCATCTGCCTGTTAGTCTTTATCACCCATTTTGTTGGCTTCTTAGAGTGAGGTGTTGATGTTTTTTGTTTTTAATGAAGGTGATCCACGAACGGGTTCTCCATGTCCGTGCCAATTCCTGCAGATCATCAGCACTCTTGATGACTGACAATCTGAGGCCAATAGTTATGTTATGCTTGTGGCATGAACTAGAAAGAAGATTCTAGCTTTCTCATCCAGTCATCGTGGTCTGTATGTGTTACTTTTAATGTGATATGTACGGTTTTGAGTGAATGTTAGATTAAAAATATTTATTCATTTTCCCCTCCCCTTGCGCCACCAACACTCTGCTGTAAGTACTGACATTTTGAGAAGTCCAATCTGCAGCCCACCCTGCACTGGGGAAAGGCTGCCATGCCCTGGTGAACCGGGCATCAGGCCGTGCCCCTCTCCATCAAGGGCAGGCCACTTGTCTACTACAAACCGACTGCACCTGCCATTTCTTAGCTTCCTGAAAAGACATTTGCTCATTAACACTTGATCAGCTGCACACTGTTGGACAGGTCTGCTGAGCTATGAAGTATCATTCACACTAATTCTGCAAAAAGTGACTTCTCTAATTGTGTTTTTCCTCAAAGAATGATCTCCCTCAGCGAGAAAGGAGCAGAGAGAATGGACAAAGGGTAGCCGGTTTGGGGGGGGCACGCCTAGACTTTTGGGGTTTCAGTCTCTACTGTTAGTTGGCTATTTAGTCATATTAATCTAGAGGTCCTAAATTGTGAAAGTCCAAATAAGATTTAGCTTTATGTTCTTGCTATCTATGAAAACATAGGTTGCTAATCAAGGCAGTGGATAGATAAGTAGCTTGGGAGTATTGTGGATATTTTGCAATCAAATTCTCACATGAGTCAGAATTGCTTTTATTAAAAAATCCAAAAACAACAGATGCTGGCGTGGCTACAGAGAGAAAGGAATGCTTATACACTGTTGGTGGGACTGCAAATTAGTACATCCTCTATGGAAAACAGTATGGAGATTTCTCAAAGAACTAAAAGTAAGACCATTTGATCCAGCAATCCCACTGCTGGGTATCTACCCAAAGGGAAAGAAGTCATTTTATCAAAAAGACACTTGTACTTGAATGTTTATTGTGGCACAGTTCACAATTGCAAAGATGTGGAATCAACTCCAATGTCCATCTATTCATGAGTGGATTAACAAAATGTGGTGTATGTACACCATGGAATACTACTTAGCCACGAAGGATGGCTTAATGCCCTTTGCAACAATTTGGATGGAGCTGGAGACCATTATCATAAGTGAAATATCTAAAGAATGGAGAAACAAACACCCTATGTACTTGCTATTATGTTGGAACTAAATGATGAGCACACATGTGCACAGGGGGAAGTAAATCTCAAAGGAAATCAAGCAGGAGGAGGGGCTGGGGGCGGGGAGAGGGGATGGGTGAAAACCTACCTAAGGGGTACAGCGAACACAAACTGGGTGACAGGCACACTTTTAACCCTGATTTGCAATTACAAAAGCGATCCATGTAACCAAAAACATTTGTGCCCTCATAATACTTTGAAATAAGAAAAAAAATTCTCACATGAATTTATAAAAACTGCTAATTTCAAATTATCATCAAATTTATTAAATCAGATATTATGACACTTTAGAACATTCTGAGTGTCATTAGAATGAATTTCAAAGAATTAGCAATGGGTTCCTCTTGATCAATTCAGTTTGGAAGCAGCATGGTCTAGGTGAAGGTGCCCAGGACTGGACCTGGAGGTCCTGGTCATGTGTCCTTGTTCTATCCCAGATGTAAGAGCCTGAGCTAGGTGTTTGGTTTCTGAAGGCCCTGGCAACTCCTGGGCAGGGCCCTGCTTTGTGCCAGGTTCATGCCAGGCACTTTATAGATGACGTTGCATCTGGCTAGCAGAGCGACCTTGGAAGGAGCCATTACTGATTTCACGTGCCAGAGAAGGAAGACACTTGAAGTCAAACAGGTCTTAGACCTGGGTGCAGAGTGTCCCGCTGGTGACATGTGGCTGTGGGCTCTGCACATAGTGCCGCCGAGGTTCTCAGTGCAGCTGTGGGCATTAGGCAGGATCAGGATCCACACTGGCCCCTTTGTAGCCACACCCAGAGCTTTTCCACCCAAAGTATCGCTGTCCAACGATGCCACCAGGAATAGCCAAATGTAGTTACTTATATCAGTATTAAAATTTAAAATTCAGTTCTTCATTTACAGTAGCTACGTGTCAAGTACTCGGAAGCCACATGCGGCTAGTGGCTGCCATACTGGACAATGCAGATAGAGAACGTTCCCTCTACTGCAGAAAGTTCTACTGGACAGTGCTGCTCCAAGTGTTGAAATCCTGTGCCCTGGCTATACCTGCCTCTTCTCCTAGCTCTGACTCATCACCTGAACTTGGCCTCTGTCTGTGAGCTCCTTCCCTCTCCCCATGGTCCACTGGACACCTCTGGTCTCCCTCTTCCAAGCCTAGACTTTCCAGCCACAATTTTCTTGGCATCCTTGATACCCTTGCTCCTCAGCTTTCTGCTGTGTACCATCCCCCGCCAGTGTCTCCCCTGGCAGCTCACATCCTTGTGATTGCCCTGCTCCGTTTCTGGGACATGATACATTCCTGGAAATAACTAAAACACAAAATGGAGAGAACACACGCTCTCCAGGCTTAACTGGGCCTTCTCTGCTTCTCAGCATTTCTCCAGTTCATCTCGCGTCAGCTCACTGACTCAGCCCTTAGGATCCCTGGTCCCCTACAACCTCAGCCCTCTCGTGACCCTCACTGTCTGCAGATGACCTGCCTCAGAGTCGGTGGGGAGACCATACGACCACCATTGCCACGAGTTTCCGCACATTTCCTCTACCTTTCTCTTGGTTTCCTTTAGCCAGGTGACCGCCGGCTGCTTTCTACCTAGGATGGCTAATTTCCTGCTTCTGGGTCTTTGCTCATGATGCCTGCCCATTTAAAAGTCCTCCTTCAATCTCACCTCTGCTGCAAAGCTGTTTTTGGATCATCCCACCTGAATGCAACCTCTTCCTGCTCCAAATGTCCCTAACATTTTATCTGTACCTCTCACAGACGTTACCTGGTGCTGCACCTGCCAAAGCACACACAGGTCACCTTGTATCTTCCCTACTGGATATAACCACTGGGAGAAGAGGGTGATCTGGATTCAGTGTGGCTCCAGGCAGCGACTAGCACAGTCCTTTGTATTGAGAGTCACCAGTGCATATTTATTGAGTGGATATCTATACATCTATTTTTGCAAATGTCAGACTCATTCCTAAGGTAGACAGATTTGACTCAATAATGAACTGATGAACACATTTCTCCTAATGATCTCAACACGAAGTTCTAACTAAATGAGTATATCATTGCAACTTCTGATGGGAAAACAAGAGCATACGTGTTCCTGGCTACAACTGCAACAAAGGGTGCCACACGTGTGCAACGTCTTCCTGAGGGGGGGGGTGGAGTGGGTATGAAATGGTAGAGAATGGGCAAAAACCAAAGAAAGATATCAAAGCGGAAATAAACTTACCTTGGGTAGCAATGTAATGATTGGGTCGATGGTAACCCTAAAAATAAACGAGAAAGAATATTTGATAAGCTTAAATCAATAATCAGCACAGAAGTCACGTGCTACATTTGCCAAGATGCATGCACACACAGAGATCAACAACTGCATCGCCTGAAAGCTAAGTTGTGAGACCTGGTACCACTGAGTATCCCTCAATAAGCAAAGGTGCATCCAATGTAACAGCTCTGAGGCTCACACAGAAGGTGTGAGGAACTTAATCACACACCAGCTAGATGATGGATGAGCAATAAACACGAACAACTTATGGATTCTCTGAAATAACATGGCCACGACTCGTAGGAAGTTCAAACAGGCTGGGGATGTATAATAGAATTTCATTTGTGTTTGGGATGTTATCGGCAATGTGCCAAGGGTTTAAAACATACTCTGTTATATCAGTATAGACAGTTATATCAATAGTGATACTCAAAACCATTCTTAAATACTGTTAAAACCATGACACGATACTATAGCAAGGGCCAGGAATTTAAAGAGGTAGAAACTGTGCAAGACTCCTTCCTTTTATCATGATCCTATAAGAAACAAGAAAGATAAAAATTGGTACCAAAGAAAGAAGGGAACAAAGAAGTTGTAGGATAAGTATCTGGAAAAAACAGAGCCAGCTCAGGGAAACCACAGCCCAGTAACATAATGACTATATCACCATGGACCGTAACACTCTCCATTTCTGTCCCTGAGATTACCCAAAAGACTGTGCCCAGAGCATGCTGGGAAATAGGAAAAAGAAACCCGAGGAGGAAATATAGATTTCTCAGACAACTTAAATGCGTATCTCTTAGATTTTTTTTTTCGCTCAAAAATAATTGGACAACGATGAACAACAAAAGCAAACACATTCTTTTATACAGCTGACCTGCTGTCTGTCTCAAATTATAGAATCGTGATCAATATTACACAGGATCCTTTAGACGACCCCTCACTTCCTGTCAGCTGGTGAGTCCCACAAGGACAAGGGTTCTGTCTGGCTCATTCCTCCTGTGTGTCCGGGGCCTGGCAAGGTGCCCAGTGGACAGCAGGGACTTGTCTGATAAACTGAAGTTGCCCACAAAGTTCACAAACAGCCTGTGGTGCCAACCACCACAGTCGTTTCTCAGTTTTCTTTGACTAGACCTCCCTTAGAATATCTTCTTCACTTGGTTCTGGGACACGACACCCCCTGGGTTTCTTCCTGTTTCCCTGGCCACTTGCTTCATCCCCTTCCCTTGATGCCAGAACCCCCAGGCCTGGATGCTTCTCTTCACCACACTCACTCTATTGGCGATCTTGTCCAGCCTCACGGCCTTCAATTGCGTCTGTTTACTGAAGAATCCTATATTCTTATTTCTAGCCCAGACCTTCTCCCGGAAATCTTGATTGGATGCCTGACACATATTTAAAGTTGAACATATTTAAGACCAAACTCCTCATTTCCTCCCTAGTCCCTGCCCAAACCTGTTCCACCCACTGCCTTCCTCTCAGGCACCTGTGGCCCGTCTCTCCCTCCTACGTCCACAGCCAAGCTGTCAGCACACCCCGCGGGCTCTCCAGGATCCTGCCATTTCTCACCGTCACTGTTGCCACCCGGGCCAGGACACCGCCACGTCTCCAATGACTGCCACAGCCACCCAGCAGGCTTTCCTGCTCCACTCCCTTCCACGTTCATTCCCTTCTCAGAGTCCTGATGGCATCATGCTCAAACCCCTCTAATGACTGTCTCACTAACAGTGAAAACCAACTGTGTGCCTCACCTGCTGGCCCACGACCTCCATCACCTACAACTCCCTGGACCCCCTCATGCCACACCATGTGACACTTGCCCACTGGTTTTTCTTCTACTTCGCCAGGCAAGCTGCACAGCAAGGCCTTTGCTCAGGCTGGTTCTCAGCCTGGAATGCTCATCTCCCAGTATCTCAGTGCTCAATCCTACATTTTCTTTGCTCACCTACCACTTTCTCAGTGGAACCGACTCTACTCACTCTTTTTGAAACTGCAATCCCCATCTCAGACCTGGCACTCTACTCCCCTTTACGGCTTTAGTTTTCTCCGTAGTACATACTATTTTCTAACATGCCACACAGAATTAACTGTTTAATTTACTATCCATTTCTCCCAATTAGAATATCAGTTCTATCAGGTCTAAGCTTGTTTTTGATCTGAATTGGTCACAATTATAATTCTAGTCCCTAGAATAGTAAATGACACATAGTAGGTTCACAGTAAGATCTTATTGACTAAGTGAATACTGAGGCCTTGAATGTTATCTCTTCTCTGTGTTAAAGTAAAATGCAATCTCATTAATCTGGTATTTTCATTATTTTACAGCCTTGCTCAGATTATTATTCCTTGAGCTAGAATGTCTTCTCTCCTCTGTACCTCTACTGACCCACTGTTTAAAGCTCAGTTCAAATGTCCTTCTCTCCACTGCCTAATCTAATCACAGTCACTCCTTCAGTTGGTGATTCACCAAGCACTTACTCAGTGCTCACTATATTCAGGCATAAGCCAGGCACGGGGGCTACAGAGATGAGTGGGACACTGTCCCTGTGCTCAAAGACCCAGCAGGGATTGCAGAGGCTGGAACTGGAGTGACCAGTCTCCCCTGGAACCTTTCAAGGGAAGGTGTGTCACAGATGACCTGGAGGTAGCAGGGACTGGAGAAGACATTCCATATTTCAGCTGCTAAACTGGGAGGCTGTGGGGGAGAAGATAACGGGTCTGGGACCCCTCTGAGTATTCCTATGAAGCATGCACTAAACATTTGCTGAATGAAGGAGCAAGTACAGTGCACCTTATGAAGAAACTCTGCTTTAATAATAATAATTAAAAAAAAGTCAAACCTGGAGTGGGTATGTTTTTGGCCATTATCAAATGGTGTAGGGGTCTTCATCAGATGAATGAGATATGAACTATTCTCTAAATAATCGCCTCCAGTCCTCACCCACAAATTTATAACTAAAAAATGTCAAATCTTTCCAATTAGCACTAAAAATAATATTCTTCTAGGTATTTTTAGATAACTCTTTCCTAGAGATTGTGATGCTAGTTACCTTTAGTAGCATCTGAGTAATACTCAACCAAGAAAATAAAACAATCCCTACATATGGATAAAACCTGTCTACGGAAGTATTGCCAGACTAAGAAATAATGTGACGGCCAAGCACAGACTGTGCCTTGGGAACCACAAGGGAGCAGAAATCTGTTTCATATAAACTTTGGCCTTGGAGGCAACAGCAACTTTCCCTTGATTTTTCAGTCTACTTTTGATTTCATTCATTCTTTCAACTGAAAACATCCTGTCTCCAAAAGAATTTATTCTAATGTAAAACATTAAGTTAACATGATGCAGAATGAACAAAGAAGTAGTCTTCAATAATTAAACAGCCTACATATTTAATGACATGTCTTGCTTGTATTAGAAGTCCTGGTGAACAGCTGCAGACTACTTTGAAGGCAACTTAAAAGTGCAGTGATGACAAGGGATTGCAAATCACCGTATTAGGAATTAGAGAGTTTTGTCTCATTAATATGCAAACAGATTTTTAAAAAGTGTCGAATAATACAAGCTGTTGACAAAAACTGGAAATAGCATTTTCTTAGTCCACATAAGCATGGGATGGCAAAGAAGGCATAGAATGTTACGGAGATTCCCCAACAAACAGGCTAACTTGAGTAAAGGAGTGCCACATCCTCACTGCTACGTTCTGCGGTGTATGGAGCAACATTAACGTATTTGCTTTTGGATTGAGCCCAATGTGTACCCACCACTCTTACATCAGACACAAGATCTGGTATGTGTCAGAACGGCTGGGTTTATTGACAATTTCATACCTTGGTTTGATCATTACACATTGTATACATGCATCAAACTATCACAGGTAGCCTTAAGATATATACAGCTATAATGAATCGATAAAAAATAGAAAAAAAACATACATCGATATAATTTCCATTGATGTAGTCTGAGTTAAGGTCTCCTTCTATTGTCTGCAGCCTCACCCGGGAATGATCATCTGCAAAGAAAAAAGAAAAGAAAACAATTAACAAAAGGAATCTGTTAGGCTGCTCCAAGCCCCAGAATGTAGGCACATTACAGAGAGATCACCCACATACACACTGCTTTAAAGATAAACAAAGAGTTAAATTCTACATACCTTCTACTTCCTATTTTGCTATTGAGACTGGGAAAGATTCGTAATTCTTTACGTTTTACACTAAATCTCATTAACTTATTCTTTGAGCATTGACAGACGTAAAGCAATGCCAAATGTTTAAGACTTTTACACACAGTCCTGTGAACCACAACAGAATTATTTCCTGGATTGGAAGACTGAGCAACTTCACTACATCACATACAAACCCTGAGATGTTGAAGGTGGCCTGTGACGGCCACCTTGACAAATGATGGTGCAGACTCGATCCTAACCTCGGTCATCGTCTAGGACGTCCCTAAGCTCTCCCTCTGCACCTGAGGGTGTCAGCAGGCAAGACCAAGCTGTCACCATGAGCTGTGTGACCCCAGGCCAGGCACTGATGCCACCAAGCCGCAGCCCCCCCTTCTGGAGAAGAGGATGATAGCACCTGCCTCAAACTGGGCTGTTTCAAGGATTAAATGAAACATAAATTGCGACACAGCAAGTTCTGCGATGGTGTTATGTCTGTGGTATTAATTAGCTATATTTAAGTTACTTCCTGAATAAAATTTTTCTCTATAGATACTGTGGAGGCATCTCACTTATTTTCTTGAAAATGCGTATTTGAAAAAGGAAAGCACTAAAGCTCCCTAAGCACAGGGTTTTCCTGTTTGGATCACTGTTCTACCCCTAGATTAGTGCCTGGAGCACAGCAGGTTTCCCCCCAAATCGTTTTTGAATAAATGAAAAGTGAAATTTTTGTTTTTTGAAAAAAATGTCTTTTAAAAAATTATTTTCCCAAACTGACATTCCTTTTAGTAGAGCAACCTTTCCTTCCAATGAAAGCACACATCAAAACTCGTATTTAGAAGAGATAAAAGCTGGCTGTCCTGAAAAGGATGCAGAGAGAGGCCTGATGAGGATATTTTGCAAAACTTCACTTCCAGTGCGGCTGGAGCAGCAGAGAGCCTGCTTCTGCGCGGCCGTGCTTTCTTCTCATGCTGTCTGTACTCAGCGTTTCGTTTGGGTTCACAGGTGAGAAACGAAGCCCACAGCCTGAGGTGGGAGCCAGGAGAGACAGGCAGAGCAGTTTGTCCCCGGTCACTGGACCCAGTGTTGACGGAGACCCTCTCCTTGGTTTGAAATGCTAACGGGTGAAAGTCAAAATTTCATACTAGGTCCTGAAGTTCGACCTCCTGCTTGGCAAATGCTTTGTTTGTTGTCAATAGTGCAGGCAGAAGGAAATCCGTGTCAGCATCTGAACCTTTCCTCCTGACGGGGCTTTTCACTCCATGACAGTCGTTGTATTACTTCACCTCAGTGCCTCCCGATTAGTCAGGGAACTATAAATTTATCTGCAATATGTGACAGACTGGGCCAGACAAAGAGAAAAACCTAGAGGAAGGTGTGTCTTCCTGCTCTGCTCAAAAGAGCATATGGGAGAGGAGTTACATGTGCGAGTTCTGGGTCAGATATGTGGGTTAGAATCCTCTACTTGTGATCTGGGGCAAGTTACTTAATCTTTCTCTGCTTCAGTTCCTTGTCTGTAAAATAGAGAGGAACTGCTAACCTTATGAGATTATTCTGAGCATTAAAACAGTATACATAAATGGCAGGCGCGGTGGCTGACACCTGTAATCCCAGCACTTTGGGAGGCCAAAGCAGGCGGATTACTTGAGCCCAGGAGTTCGAGGCCAGCCTGGGCAACATAGCAAGACCTTGCCTCTAGAAAAAACTAAAAAATTAGCTGGGTGCAATTGTGTATACCTGTAATCCCAGCTACTTGGGAAACTGAGACCGGGGGATCGCTTGAGCTCAGGAGTTGGAGGTTGCAGTGAGTTACGATTGTACCACTGCACTCCAGCCTGGGCAACAGAGCAAGAACCTGTCTCAAAAAATCAAAAACAAACAAAAAAGTAAAATAATACACATAAAGAAATTAGAAAAAATCGTGGTATATAGTAAGTGACAGATAAATGTCAGATATTATCATGTGCTATGCAATAGACACCCACACTTTTCTTCTGTCTTTATAGTGGATGTCCAAACAGATACTAGCAACTCCAGAAATGGAGCCATCTGCACTCAGAGTGTTTCCTCATGGTGACCCACTTTAAGAACTAGTTCTCTAGAACACATTTTGCTTAAACCAGTGGCCCCTTATAAATATTTTGCCCATGTGGGCGTTGTGGGGAGGTGAGTTGTTGGTGCACTGGGTATGCATAGACTATTGTGACGTTTGTTATTTGTTGGAGAGCCAGTGCCCACACACAGTTGTCACACGGAGCGGAGCACAAGCAGTTTTGCTGGGAGAGCTTCATATGCTTCCTGAGTGAAAGACACTAGCCTGGAACGGCGTCATGGCTACCCCGCACACATCAGGCCCTCAGTCAGCTCCTCTGAGGGGGTCAGGCTCACCTTCCTGTGGACCCGGACTCACCCTGGGCAGTTTTTCAAAAGGCAGCCAACCACGATAGAGCCTTGCAATCTTTGGAAGCAGGCCTGTCGTAAGGATTTATTGTATCCCGTGTCAGAATCCCTTCTATTTCACACTTTATTTAAAACCTCAGGATGAATGCTGCCCATTTTCTGTGATTTACCACCCTTGCGCTTCTCAGGTTGTTCTGGAATGTTCTCCTTAGGAACCTTAGTCTCTGACAAGATTAAATTCCCATCCCCTATATACAAAGCATTTGAAATGAAGAGTTCCCTCATCATCTCCTACAGTTCAGTTTATTCCTACCCCAAAATTTAACTTGGCCACTACTTCTCTGAATCTAATTGCTCTCGCTCTGCTCGCGATGGAGAAACCCGTAACACACATCCACAACACGTTTCCTAAGCAAAACAAGATTGTTTTTGTCTTTATATGCACAATAGTACCTTTTCTTCTTTTAAAACGTTGATTCAACTAGATTATAATGTCTTGCGGTAAAGGACGACGTCGCACATATTCCAACTACCCCTGAGAGCGCCTTTCCCAAGGCCGCAGCGCCCAGCCCCGGGGCTCCATCAACAGCAGAGAGGGCGGTGCCGTGCGCAGGGCCCGCCTGGCACACACAGGCGAGCAAAAGGTACCTAACGCTTCCCCATGCTAACGAATAGGCTGTGGTCCAAGGGCATCCAAGGTGCCTGGACTGTGTCCATAATACCTTTTTTAATTTCAGTTTTAACATAGGCTCGCCTAATGTTGTCAGAGCAGTGAACTGTTCCATTTTCTAGAAATCTCTCTCACCTATCCATTCCTGCCCATTTCTAACTGTTCAAATTTTGCCTGTTTTTCAAGCTCCAACTCAATAGGCCCCTCTTTAATAAGGCCTTATTTACTGAATAATTTTTTGAATACTGGCTATTTGCCAACACTATGCTAAGTGTTGGGGATATGGTGGTGATCAAGTTAGATACAAGGTCCTTGAGTTCAGGGGACTTAAGGTAACAGAAAAGACACCAAACAGTAATTTCATAGTAATGATTTAAATAAAATTTTGGTAAGTGCTAAGTTGGAAAGGACAGAGAGCTACGAGAGTGCATAGCACGGGACCTCATCCACTCTGAAGAGACTGCAAACAGCTCCCTAATAAAGGGACATTTAGGTTGAAACCACGCAGGCAGTTACTAAATTTCAGGTCCAGGAAATAGCATGTGGTCAGGTCATGAGGTAGGAAGGATCTAGTATATTCTGG
The DNA here is from genome assembly GCA_008086735.1 of Cheirogaleus medius. Classification (NCBI taxonomy): domain Eukaryota; kingdom Metazoa; phylum Chordata; class Mammalia; order Primates; family Cheirogaleidae; genus Cheirogaleus; species Cheirogaleus medius. The sequence goes on from VBSM01003157.1 coordinate 3,646,998, forward strand.
AAACCAAATGAAGGGTGGTGTGGGGGACACCATCTCATGTTGGGGAGAAGAGTGGTGGGAAATGCGAACAGACAGGAGGGAAGGGTCAGGTCATTAGGACTTTTGTCCTGAGCACAATGGGATGCCACAGAATCTACACTGGATGTCATGGACGCCACGTGGAGCATTTGGAACAGGGGAGGGGCTCACTGCCTTTTATCAGACCCCTCCTACTGCTGTTGAGGAGGGGCTGGAAGGGGTCCGTGGGTGTGGAGGGATGGCAAGGGGCCTGCAGCTGCAGTCCTGGGGACAGCTGATGGCAGCTCAGTGTAGGAGGGCCAGTGGGCAGCTCTGAGGGTGTTCAGGAGGTAGGACTGACTACAATAACCAGTTCATGTCACCTGAGAAGAGGTGTCATTCAATGACTTCTAGGACTCCGACGTGAGACACGGTGGAGGATGGCGTCATTCACTGAGCCGTGGAGCACAGTGTGGGGCGTATTTAACCTGAGGTGTCTGCCACTGAGCAGAGACACAGAGTGCGGGACTGGGTGTGTGTTTTCCTTCCTTAAACCTCACCAGTTCTTTGATTTTGCTTCTTGCTACTGTTATATACAGTTATCTGTGTAATGTTTTCTTTTTCCTGTGGATCAAAACTACTTAGACTAGGAGCTATGTCTTATATACATCTTTACTTGTGTGCATCTTCTAGGGAACATAATCAATATATATTTGTTATTTTTATGAGTGAGTGAGAAAAGCCCAGCTCACAATGAGATACCACCACATACTCCCTAGAAAGACAAATGTTAAGTATGATAATACCAAGTGTAGGCGAGAATGTGGAATAACATGAACTCACAGATGCTGCTGGTGGAAATGGAAATTAGTACAACCACTATGGAAAACAATTTGCTATTACCTAGTGAAGCTGAAGACACCTATTCTCCGTGACCCAGCGGTGGAGATGCTGTGTGCACTTTCATACATATACAAAAATATGGATAGAAACATTACTCACAATTGACAAAACTGTAAACAGTCCAAATGTCCATCAATAGGAGGGAGAGATAAATTGTGTCATATTAATAAAGCAGAATGCTATTTAGCAATTAAAATGAACAACCTATAGGTATATACAACAACTTGGACATATTATGGAACAAAAAAAAAGTAATACACAGAAGCGTATGTACCAGTGCTGTCCAGCAGGACTCTCTGCATTGGTAGAAATGTTCTATTATCTGTGCACACTCCAGAACAATGGTCACTGGTTATCACACACATGAAATGTGGCTGGAGTAACTAAGGAATTTTTAATTTTATTTAATTTTAATTAATTTAAGTTTAAACAGTTATATGTAGCTAGTGGTTATACAGATATAACACAGATATATTACTTAATTTCATTTATAAAAAGTTCAAAAACAGGTAAAACTATGTTCTCTAGGTCTGCACTGTCCAATATGGTAGCTTCCCGCCACATGTGGCTGATCCTAATTGTGCTGTAAGTGTAAGATACACACCAAATTTGGAAGACTTAATATGATAAAAAAGAAAGTAAAATATCTCATTTGTAATTTTTTATTATTACATGTTTAAATGTTAAGTTTAGGATGTACTGGATTAAAAATATAGTATTAAAATTAATTTCATTTATGTTTTTGTCATTTTGTAGGGTTAACAAAATTTTTTTTTAGAAAATTTAAAATTATATGTGGCTCATGGTTATAGTTCACACTTTACGTTGGACCATGCTGCTAGGAGATACAGAAAACAGAAAAGATAAGCATAAAAATTATTACTCTAAGAGTCCTGATCATAGGTATTCCAATGCAGGGAGGGGTGAGCCATGAGCAGGACGAGGTGTGCTGGGGCTCCCTGGGCTGCTGGCATTGGTCTAGCTGTTGACTTGGTGGTTTTATAACAGTTTATGAAACTGTATGTGGATTTTTATACCATTTTCTATACATACACTTCACTATTTAAAAATGAGTCCACTTTGAAGACAGATACAGAAGGAACAGATGGACAAATACCATCTGGTTCCACTTACGAGATACCTAGAGTAGTCAAATTCGTAGAGATAGAAACAGAATGGTAGTTACTCAGGGCCAGGTTGAGAGAGGATGGGAAGTTGTTTAATGGGTACAGAGTTTCAGTTTTGTGAGATGAAAAGAATTTTGGAGACAGATGACTGTGATGGTTGTACAACAATGTGAATGTACTGTTACATCAAATTAAATGTGGCCTAAGGTTGCCTCCATACCTAACTTAGTTATGTAAACAAACTGGAAGCTTGACTTTGTACATTCTTGTGACAAATATCTGAGTCTCGGCCAATCACAGGCAGGTAGTCTCAGCCAATCACAAGCAGCCAACTCATCACGCCATGCTCAGGTGAGGCCGGTGCCTCGCTGTAGCAAACCAGGTGATTTCTCTACGTCGCTTCTGTGTCTGCCTATGAAAGTCACACGGCTGGGTCACGCTCTGTAAATCTCTTCTCATTCTGAGGACTGCCCAATTCATGAACTGTTCTTTGCTCAAATAAACTCTGTTAAATCAATCTTGTTAGATTTGTTTTAATAGTACTTAATGCTACTGAACTGTATACTTAAAAATGGTTAAGATGGTATATTTTGTTATATGAATTTTACCACAATTAAAAAAAAGTCAAAATTTCCCATCACTCCCTTGTATAATAGCTGCTCATGTTCCAGTCTAACCCCCAATATCCTGGGAAACAGCACTTTCCAGGATGGGCTTGCAGTCTTAGAGCCCTGTGGATTCCTTGCTAGGCAGACTCTCTGAGATGGGCTAGTTCCCTTTCTCTGATGAGATCAAGGCAGTGGTGACGGTGACTGTATAGCTTGTTAACAGAGGACAACAGCCATACATTATTATTGTGTACTCAGTAGGTATGTTTAAGAATGACTGAAGTGAAGATTATGAAGTATTCTTCCCTTCAGTGACAAGTAAGTGTGACTGCTGATGCGTGAATCTGCCTGCAGCTGGGGGAATACCCCTGTCAGCAGTGAGAGTGGGCTGAGTCTCTAGAACCCGGCTGCAGAGGAGAACTCAGCCGCAGAGGAGAACTCGGGTGTGTGTTTTGCCCATGGAGATCAGGCTGGTCATCGCGCCACTGCCTTTCTTGACTGTAAGGGGTCAGCACTCACCAAGTCCATCCCCTGCCCTCCAGAATATATTAAATAGGAAAGCATCACCATCACCCACGCTGACTGGGTGAATGTACTGATAAGAGTGAAAGAGGCGAAGTGATTAGCCCTCCAGCCCCACAGTCCACCTGTCGCTTGGACATCTAAGAATGACTCGGCACAGAAACTGCAGATTCTCATGTGTCCTCTTTTAAGTAAAGCTCCCGTTGGAGATAAAAACAACGGATGCAGACTGTTGGCGACAAATAATTCAGTATATGGACGCTCATTACCATATTTTCTTGAAATCTCATTCACCTTGAATCACAGCCAATTAAGAAGATGAATATATATCAACCGTTCTTTTAGGAAAATTCAGTTATTCTCTGGGGGCACTGTGAGGCTAAATTGTATCGAATTTCTATGAGGAAATGCCTAAAGGACATGGGAGTTACTCAAATAACTCAAAGAAATGTCAACTGCCCCGACTGAGCCCTGCTCTGCCAGTTTGCTTCGAAGGCCGGCAGCCGGGAGGGGCCCTCGTCAGGGCCAGCGTCTGTTTGGGCTGTAAGGAGGAAGCTTGGAAAACTCAACTGCTCAGGTACAAGATTTGGGAATTCCACTGTGATCTGTGGTCAATAACAGGTCAATAATTGAGAATGGAAGTCAGAGTGAAGACTGCAGGGACTTGGTATTTCTGGGGGACACAGCCTGGTAAGTCTGAGAAGACCTGAGCTGTAGGGTTATTAATTACCATCTGCATTTCTCTCATGCCATGGCTGTTTTTTTTTTTTTCTTGGTTGTTCCAAACCCATGTCAGGTTCAAATTTTACAGTAAAATGAAAATAACAGGGGCTTTGGCATCCTGGACACCCTGATTTGCAGGCTGGCTCTACGACTCACGTGAATTGTGGACTCAAACTTTGATTTTTGCTGAGCTTCATCTGTGAAAAAGGGTGACAACGGGCTACTTTCATAGGAGTGTTGGGAAGACCAAGTGAGACAATACACAGTACGGCCAAGTGCCTGGAACACGGTACGGTTAGTTCCCCTTAAAAAGAAATTACCCCTCTTATGTGAATCAAAGCAACATCCTTGTTGACGTTTGACTGTAAGGTCTTCAGAGTGTCCAGAGCCAGTGTGCTTGGTTGGGGGATCAGCAGAGCAGGGTCTAACTGGAAACACTAAGCAGCCAATCTTCGGGGAAGAGAATTTTGAGCTAATTTTAAAGAGGAAACAGGGAAAAGGTTTGGAAACAGGCTGAATACTCTTCATCTCCTACGCCTGAATCCCCTGCATCTATCAACAACTTTTCTTTCCTATCCCTCTTTCTGTGTCGTGTTGCACAGAGGTTAAGTTCCCAGGCCCTGGAGCCAGAATCCCTGTTCGAATCCAGGTTCCGTCACTCTCTGGTTGTGCAAACTTGATCAAGTTACTTAACATCTCTGTGCCTCAGCTTCCCCAACTGTAAAATCAGAATAATAATAGTGCCCACATTATGGAGTTTTTGTGAGGATTAGGTGAGTTAATGTAAGGAATACATTAGTAAGTGTCTGGTACATAATCAGAAATAGAAACAAAGTTAGCTATTACTTGCTTCATTACTGCCAAGGACTTGATTCGAGACCTGATAATTTTTCATCTGCACTACTTCATTTTTGCCTCTACATTCTTCTCTCTCTAATGAATCCATGCTGAAGGCTGCTTTTCTACAACAGATATTTTTCCCTTCTATCACCACCTTGTTTAAATCATTCAATGATATAAACAGGAAACTGATCAACAGTGGTCATACCAAGAAATCTGATATAATCATTAGAAGAGATTACTATGGCTTTAATTTACCTACCTGGAATGATATCTGCGACATATTACAGACTGAAGAAGAGCAGGTTACAAAGTAGCATGTCTAATAAAAGTCTGTTTACTGAAATAACCTAAGGCGCTTGTGTGTGTATAGGTAGGCACGGTGGGATAACTGGAAGAATGAGGTTTCTGCCGGGGATAAAAGGTATTTTCATCTTTATGATTTTAAGTACTGCTTTGACTATCTACATGGTTTATACTGTCTTTGTAGTCAGATAGAAAACAACAAATCTATTCTCATTAAAAACCTAAACATTTGTACTCCCATAATATGCTGAAATAAAAAAAAAAGATAAATGTAAAAAAAAGCCAAGAAAAATTAAAAAATGAAAAAATAAAGCCAATAACTTCATGACATAGGAAAAAAAAAAGACTGGAATGAAACAGAAAAAAATGTTAGCAGGGTTTGAATTAGGATGGTGAGGTTCTGGATAATGTTCCCCAACTTTTCTTTACTGTACAAATTTTCTTTAATGTGTATGAATTGCTTTTGTAATTGGAGAAAAAGAAACCTATTTGCCACACATGACTGGAATATGATCAAAATAAAACTAATGTTTATATCATAATCACAACCCAATGTCACCCTATCACAAAATGTAACTAACTCTGCCACTTTGAGAAACTCCATCTGCCTAAAGGACTAGTTGTTTTTCCTCTCATGTCTCTCAGCAAGGCCTTTACTATATGAAATAGGGAAAATCTGATATTTTTGGCTAAGAAACAGGCACATAAAGACCTGGTCATAACAAACCACTGCTCACTGCTGAAACATGACATCCTGCTGAGGCTTTCCCCGCGTGTGTGTGCGTGCGTTGGAGGTGGGCTGATGGGGGATTTAAGGCAGGTCTACCCTAAGTCTCTAAAAGATGATAGTTATGCCCTTTCCATCAAGTAACATTATGTTTAAAAATACCTCTAAGTACCTTCAAATATTTTAACACTTCCATATTAAACATAACGAATATGGGTAACAGTCTTGCAATTTTAATGTGTGTGAGATCAGATATTCCCATAGTGGCTGGAATGGAGTGTGTCATTGATAATCTTTCACCTCTAAACAATTATTTTTTTCTGCTAAATATTGATGACATATTTAAGGTAAATTGGGACACAATGATCTAAGTAACATTTGGCCTCTGAGAGAAGGCTCGAAATTAATTTTGATTACGATTGATCTCTGCAAATAATGGCTTTGCTCCTCCTGTGGTTACGCTCTCGTCAAGGGCTGCCGCTGCGCTTGTGTGAGCTGCAGGAGAGCCACGCGACCTTAACCACCACCTGGGAAGAGCCTGGCATCGAACCCTGCGAGACCCTCCTCTGGTCCCATGTCCCTGCTGGTTTCCACCTGAGGTCTCCAGCCATGCCTTGCAGGTTCTGAGCAAGAAGCAAATGTGCAGCCCCTACATGCGATGACGGTGGCTCTGCACAAACTCTGCTCTTGCTGTTGGTCTTTGTGTGTCGTGCCTTGTTTCTGGCTCTCTTTTTACCTGTGTCAGAGACTCTTCCTGGTTACACTTCAGAATCCTGGCAAAATAATCCTGACTAGTATTTTTGCCTGATTTTTCCAGATTTTCACCATATGCCCTCCTAAACATATTGTGTCGACCTGCTTCTCCCTTCCTCTTGTCCACCTGAATATGAGGCCAAAATCTCTCCCTGTCAGTCCACACTTACCCACTTCAACTCTTGTGCCCCCTGCCCACTGCCCTGGCTCTTACAGCTAAGCCGGATCATGACTTTTGTAGATTCCTCAAAAATAACTAAATGATGACACTGTTGGAGTCATTCAATCAGCACATTGCTGCAAAACAAAATCCTGGAAAAGTGAAGCCTTCAACACTGGCCTGGTGGAGCTGGTGGGCTGGGGCAGGTCCAAAGTTCCAGTCCCCTGGTAGTCACCTTGATGTTAGAAAATGGAGGAGAGCACCCTGTAGGCAGCACCCCTGCAGCTGCCCCTCCCCTCACCTTCATGGCTACCGTCTACACTTGCTGCCACGTCCTCACCACTACATCAGAGTCTCAGAGTCTCCACTGTATTAGATCTACCAACAGGACACTCCGGACGCCCCCTTTCTCCATGACACAGTGCTCCTTTGTACCAGCTGGGCAGTTCTGTCTCAGTACTGCCCATGATTAAGCCCGGTTGCATCCCAGGCTCCCTACGCCCTCCAGGCGCCTCCCCAGACTGTCTCCTTATGCTGGTGTCTTTAACCACCACTGATATGCCCTGTGCCCCGCTAATTTATAGTCAGGCCCAGACCCCTCTCTTTTGGATTCCAGAGCAGTCTATAGAACTGCCCACTTGGCATCTCATTTGAATGTTTCAAAATGTCCCCAAATTAAACTCATCAGTTTTCCATGCTCCTGGCAACCTCACGCCCACCCCTGACACCTGCCTCTCCACATCTGAGTTCCCCTCAAGTCTTGCCCGTCTGAGTAAATGGCCCATCCTAGCATCTCTGTCCAACTGTCCGACATCCATCAGTCTGTCGCCCTACCCATCCTCCTGTATGTTAGAAATACAAGAGTCATCTCTGGCTCCTCTATCTTCCTTATTCCATATCCTTTCTGTCTTTCAGTTTGGTCAATCCCTTCTCCTGAATTCATCTTCTTTCTAGCCCACATCATCTTCGCTTCTCACCTGGGCTACTGAGAATCTCTTCACTAGCATCCCCTTCAGTCCATTTTCTACTCTGCAGTCAGATCAAAATTCTCCAAAGCAAATCTGATTAACATCATCCCAAAACCCTCCTTTAATGAGGTTTCCTTGTTCTTGTAATAGAGACTAAACTCCTTCATCTGCCCTAGAAGCTCTGCAGGTCTGGCTTCCACCTCCCTCCCTCCCTAGCCTAACTCCCTCTAGCCCCACCCCAGCTCCAGCCACCCAGCCGTCCTTCAGACCCCACGGTAGAGGGCGTCCTCGGTGACAGGTCTGTTTACATGACCCCCATCTGCAGCACCCTCCGTGCTCTCCCCTCTGTTCGGTCATCTTCCACTCCGTCCTCATGGAGGACTTCCCACACCTCTGGAATCAGCCACGTTCTCACAGTACCACATACCTCTTTTTGTGCCCTGAACTTGAACTTCATTTCTGTGTGTACTCACTTATTCATCCCCTTGTTCCTTCCCCAGGACTGTGGGCTTCATGGCGGCGGGAGCTCTGTGTCCCCCGAGGGTCTCTGTGCCTCCCACCTCTCCCATAGCTCCAGCAGCACTGGCTTCCTTGCTGTCCTGCCTCCCTTGGGTCTCTGCCTGGAAAGGCCCTTCCTCACCTGCTCCCAGTCCTGGCTCCCGTCTCATCTGTCTCCCGTGACTGCTTCATTTGCTCTGCTGCATGCTCGCTTTCCAACACAGACGCTATACCACGCACCTCGGGACTGTTTCTGTCTCCTCCACAAGAAGGTTACACACTATGCCAGCCAAGCACTCTGTCTGGTTTGTTCCCTTGCTCTATCGCTGACACCTAGAATAGTGCCTGGCGCATGACAGACACTCAATAAATACCTGCTGAAAGAATTGGGTTTGGCACAGTGCCTGGCACACGGCAGATCAATACATATTTGTTGAATGGATGACAGAAAAGAGGGGAAGGGAGCCCAGGGAGCCTCTGTGGATGCTGGCTCTCTATGCTCAACGCTGCCTTGTTAGCCGGGAGATTTGCTGTGTGCCTGACTCTGGGAGCTTATTATAATTAGGAACTCTTGAGAGTATTAGGAGGGCTATACTCACCTGTGTGGGGGTGGTAATGGTTGATGGGGTGTTAGTTTATATTTGGAAGGGGCTAGCTTAGCAAATTTATAGTGTAAATAAGGGAAAAATTAACTTACTTAAGAGTAAAAGCCAATAACTGGTTTTTAAGCACTATTAAAATTATTTTATATGCAAACACTGTTGCAAAACAACGAATGTGATCATTACGCCACATCTTATGTTCTTTCTAACACACTAATGAGGATCTCTGAGATATGCAGACCCAGCCCCCAGCTCCTTATCTTAGTTGCTGGTGTTATCCAACGCCCAGGCTCTGTGAAGCAGCCTGCCTGGTAAGTGAAACAGACATTTCTACAAGTTCGTCATCTAGGGGAGGACGGTAATGCTATTCTCCACACCCACAACGAGACAACAATTATGTACAAGTGGGCACAGGAAAGAATAGCAAACTGGAGGAAAAGATGACATGGATGCACGGGAAAAGGCTTCAGGATGGCACAGAGGGGAGGGGGAAGGTGACTGGGTAGAGAAGTCTCTTTGTGATGTTGTCCCTAGAAAGGTACACAAAACCACGCAACATGATAAAGAAACACTGAAAGACTGTCAGGAGGGGAGGGGATGGAGGGCAGGTGAGAGCTAGTAAACCACAGCCCCAGAGGTCAGGGCTGCAGGGACAGCCCGGTGCACACCCAGACCAAAGCCAGGTCGCTGTGCACAGAGCTGCTGACCAGGAGGGAGCCACGTGGCTCCCGTAATTATCTACCAGCTCATTGTTTGGAACCTGAGACCTCAAAATGCTGATTTTTTTCATTTTAAATGAAGTAGTGAGTCTGCTAAACTCAAGAAGAGTAACATAGGAGTAATGAAGAAGGGAAGATGTGATTTTTTTCCAGGTAACAACAATGTTGTTTTTATGTGCCATTTCAGTTCATTTCCATAATAGGTGATGTGCTCACAAAATTATGGTACTGAGAAGGTTCATGGCTTACCCAAGGACACTGGGGCTAGTGCGCAGTGGAACAATTTATCTTAACTCCCAGACCTATGTCCTCTTTTGCCCAAAATGTCTTTCCTGAGCAATCCACCCCTCACCCACTCATCCATCTACTACACGTCCCCAGTGGTGTCTGCACAATACATTTTCCACTTATTTGTGGACCTGAGATCTATTATTTCATGCATGTTTTAGCCAGGTTTGGCCCACAGATTGTAAATTTATGAGGATAGGAGGTAGATGTGAACCTTTTTTGCCTCTAACAACATTGTCCCAGATGTACAGACCATAGCCAGTCCCTGCAGGTGGGGTGACAAAAGAATCGGCCGTAAGTGCAGGGTCCTGAGAGTTGAAGATGATCTCGGTGGAGGTACAAATGTGCCCGGGGGACTGGAGATGAAAAGGTCCCCCCATGGGAGCTGTTTTCCACTGAACCTGGAATCAGCCAAGTCCAGTCTGTACCAATTCCAGCCCACTGCCTGGCTTTGGAAAAAAGTTTTACTGGAACACAGGCCCGTTCGTTTCTGTATTGTCCTTGGCTGCTTTTGCATAGAAACAGCAGAGCTGAGAAGTTGATCTGAGACTGGCTGGCCTGTAAAGGCTAAAATATTTACTACTGGGCCCTTTACAGAAAAAGCTTGCCAAACCCTGCCCCAGACTGCAATTGCTAGGAGTGCAGCAATCCTAGATGATGTTTAATCATCTTTTCATAGCAGTGCCTTGCACAGTCTGGCAAACAGTAATCAATCAATAAATATCTGCTGAATGAAGGGATGGATTATTGGGTCTATTTAGGCACATACTCTCTGCCCAGTTGTGATGAGAAATCAAGTAGAGGAGTGGGACTCAATGTTCCTGTGACAAACAGCTGCACACCAAGTGCCCAGAAGAGGTGAGGAGAGACAAGGTAGGCAGGAAGCTGGGTAAAAACTTGAAAGGAGAGAACCCATTTGGGGTGCCACGGGGAGCCTGTAACTTCACAGGGCCATCCCCATGTTTGCCTGCAGGGGCTATGCCTCCCAGGGTCCCTAAAAACAAACTTTTCTAAATAATTAGAGAATCATTTTTTTCACATCACGAAGGGACAACTACCTACTTATGTGATCACAGGCAAGCCACTTCATCTCTCTATGTGTCAACTTGAAAATGAGGACGGTACTTGGTAATATCAAAATATTTTCTATTTGTATAGAATTTGTAGTTTTTAAATGTCTTCAGAAAAAGACGGTTAAGTTTTTATTATTTTCCCAGCCCATACCCAACTGTGCTGCCCAGCGCCCTCCAGCCAGCCATCTACCTTCCCAGACCAGGCAGGACACAGGCAGGCCCCTCCTGCTCCTCTCTGTGCTCATCCTCAGCAAGGTGACAATCAGTGATAACAGGTTAACAATTAAACATAAATCAGACCCTGTCTCCGCTGTCCTTAGGCAACAGCCATGAAGCCATTAGAACAGAACTTCTGCGGAAGGCCCTAACCCTAACAGTGGCTGCTCCAGAAATTCTCTACAGGGGCCTTGGGCGCCAGCTGAGGGGATAGGACTTACCTTGAATTTACCTCTGAGTTCACAGCTTTTACTCAAGTTGTGTGTTATTTGGGCAGGCCTGGGGAGATGAAGGATGGAGAGGAAGGGGCTAATGTCACCTTCCTGCCCCTTATCCCTGATGCTGGCCGGTGAAGACCATGATGCAGTGGTTATAAAAATGCTCCTGGGTTAGAATCCTGCCTCCATATCTTATTAACTGTGTAACCCTTTTACCCTCTTTATGTCTCAATTTCCTCACCTGTAAAATAGATACAATAATATTACCTATGTTGCGGTGTCGTTATAGGGAGGGAGTTAATATGGGAAAAGTGCTTAGAGTGGTGTCTAGCACACCATATGTAAGTGCTCAGCAAATACTAGTTTATTATTTTTTTCACTAATTATTCAAAAAGATTTCTCAAGAGCAGATATTAAACGGTACATCAGAAGGCAGACTCAGAGGTATACTGGACAAAGGCCAGCTGGATCTCCAAACACACCTAAGGCCGGGTCCGTGCGCTCAGAATGAGGCCCACGCTGGTGTTGTTATAGCGCCTGCAGGACAGAGGCTCATCAACATCCCTTTCCATTTGGTGTGTGAAGGGAAGTCCCCACTTTACCTTCGTGAATGTCCGTGAGTTTGTTGTAGAGCTGAAGGAACTCCTGGAAAGGATCCTGTAAGCCATTAGGTGAAATCTGGATTCTTCTAATATGGCAAGGCTTTAGTGGGCTCCTAGAGAACATTAAGGAACTTGGAAGGGTAGAGAAATCATGCTTTCCTTCTCTGAGCCTCTAGAGCACTGTATACACGGCTCCAACACAGTCCCGTGTCGTCACGCTGGACTGCAGCCACAGCCATCTGATATCTGTCCGGGCTGCTCTGTCCTGGGGGCAGTTACAACATTTCATCTCCATGACCTTTGCAGCCTCAGTGTCCAGTACCAAGAAAAGGTCCCACAAGTGCTGAAGGCATTCACCAAGGGGCAATCAATCCCTGACCTCAGGGCAGCATCTCCTATCTACAAAGGACCACTCAAGCACTAAGTAAATACAGTATGCTTTCAAACCAACCAACAAAACACACGACGCTAGCATTTGTATCCTGCAAAACTGATGGTCTGGCTTTCTTGGTGGCCAAAGGGAAAAGAGAACATGCTCACTTGGGACATTTTATATTATATGTAAGCTCCCTCTCTTTTCTTTTTATAAAACAGACTGTAATCTGCATTGTTCAATGCAGTAGTAACTAGTCTAGTGTACTATTTAAATTCAAAATAATTAGAACTAAAAAAATTGAAAATTCAGTTCTCCCGTTACACCAGCCGCATTCCATGTGCTCGGCAGCCCCGTGTGGCTGGTGGCCACTGTACGGGACAGCACGGGTACGGAACATGTCTACAGTCAAAGGGAATTCCCTGCTACAGAATCTGTACTGTCACACCAAGAAATGTTAACTCAGGCAAATGAAATGTAACAGCACTTTCACAATCAATAAAGCTAACATATTGCTCCCCTGGAATATCCAAACCTTTCAAGTTTATTCTCTCGTAAGTAATAAGACACAACGAGCTAGATGTTCTCTAGGCCTAATCCACGTTGTTTCTGTTGTTGTTGTTTTAGATTTACATGTCTTTATAAGTAGTATTAATTCTGTTAGGCTACTGCAGTGGGCCTGTCAGTACTCTGATGCAGTCACACATGACTTAGAGCAGTTTAACGCGGGCGATGAGTGGGGTGAGGCCAGGAGAAGGGGGTCCATCAATCTCCCACACGTTGCAGCATTGTTGCGGAACATTAATGAGGTTGGGCTGGATGTAAAACCCATCCAAGGCATTATGGATTGGTAACATTCAGTTTCACAGGCACTGGGAATTTCTGAGCTATAATCTTAGTTCTTTTGCTAATGAGTGTTGCACTATGGGGACCATCATTTAACTTCTGAGTTTCAGTTTCCTGTCCTTAAAATGGGGCTGTTACTGACCTGCCTAACCTGGCGTCCAGAGGATTAATGCGTTAATGTTTGCAGAGCACTCCGAGCGCCTTGCACTAAGGCATGCTGTGCAGCATGATCTCCATTCATCCTCATGGAGCAGCTGGGAAACATTAGGACTATTATGTTTACTCCATCTAAAATGCATTTTCCTTTCCAGAATTTTACATTACCTATGCTACCCAAACCTGAAATATAAAAGTATAAAAGGGCCCTCAGCAAGAGCACAATGGCGAAGTGGGTATTCACATATTTTTTCCTTTCTTTAGCACAAGCATAACACCATCTCTTCCAGCAGGAGGGAGATAGTAATTGCACTGTAAATTCTCACTTCACTAGCCTGGTGGTCAATCTCATCAGATATGAAAAGGAAGTTCTACAGTGGCACAAAGACACCGTTGACACTTACATGCAATGATATTCCCATATCTGTTCTTCATTCTGTTCTCATCTTTCTTAGCCGAGTCCCATGGTGCGGACTGCCCTTCAAAGAAGCTCTAGAAGGAAGAGAAAGTGGCACTAAGAATTACAATTTTGTGCAGCAAACAGAGGGATCGTAACGATGAGGGATGTTCTTTAAAAAAATGTAGAATAAAGGTCAAGAAGAAAAAATGTCCACGGGAATGAGATAAAGGATTATTGAACCACTTTGCATCTTTTTTTTCTCTTTTTTTATGTATGTTGAACCATCCTTGCATCCCTGGCATGAAGCCCACTTGGTCATGGTGGATAACTTTTTTGATGTGCTGTTGAATTCGGTTTGCTATTATTTTAGTTAGGATTTTTGCATCTATATTCATAAGGGATATTGGTCTGTAGTTTTCTTGTTTTGTTGTGTCCTTTCCTGGCTTTGGTTACTTTACATGTTAAATATTTCATTTAGTTTTTTCTAAACTTTGCTTTCCTTTAGTTAGTATCTTACAAACACAGGGATGGAAGAGGAAGAGTGAACCCATACCTGATCTGTACAGTCCAGTAAAAATGGTCACTTGCTCATCCCTATCCTACCTGAATATTCAATACAGAAAAATTAACATTCTCTCAGTTTCTTGTATTACCATTTTTAATAGTCTTATACGAGATATAAAGATATCTTTTTTCCCCCTAATTGCTAACTGAAAGAAGGTTATTTTTGGTTAAAACTGTGCAAGTAGGTAAGCTAAGACTTTATGACTTCAAGGCTAAAATCCTGTAATATACTCTGCGAGAGTTTTCTCTTCATTTTTAATGGAACTTCAGTGTTCATTTATTTAAGGATTTGGCATTATTACGCCTGGGGTCTTTAATCTTCAGGTTATTAGATGTATATTTTTTTCTGTTGAAGTTATAATGAAAATGTCCTCTATCAGTGGACAGGAAGAAAAAAAATACCTGGGACTTTTATTTCCACTTTAGTCCACGTCACGTTTTACCTTTATGTAGTCCCTACATGAGGGGGTTTTTGGAAAAGGACGGTTGCAAGCAGGAGTCAAACTGCTTTCTTGTCTTTGTCACACTAACGCTTCTCAGAGGAACCCACCGGGGAAGAAGTGGAGAGGGGAAGGAAGAAGAGACAAAGGTAGAAGAGAAGAACCAAAGCACCATTCTGGAATATGTTAGGGCCAGAGAATGGCATCAGGGATGTTGTCAGACACGCCCCAGGGTGGCTCTCCAGGTTCTCTCTTCAGGTCTGCAACTCTTCTTATTCCCCAGTCTCGAGCCTTCCTGGCCACTTCCACCACTTATGATATTTTGTGATTCGCCTGCGGTTCAACAGAACGTTATTTATTCCTTTTTATGGGTCCAGCTCTCTGTCATTAGGTAAATTGCTCCTCAGCACTGCTGCAGTAGGACTAACTGCTCACCAACGCAGGGGTCTCTCTGTTCCACTCTGCCTGCCTGCACGTCACCCGGCACCCTGACCCTGTAGTGGACAGTGCTGGGCACCTTCTGTTGTTTCTGTGTCTGTCTCTGCCACTAGGCTGTGGACTCCCTGAGAGCTGGGACTGCATGTGTATCATTTTTGTTTACCTAGTGCCTATGCCTCATGGTAGAAATTCAATAATTAATCATTGAATGGATGAATGACTGTAGTGTGTGGTTACAGTATGCTTTGGTTTTGACTTCAAAATCAAGCTTTATTTCTGCAGCTTAAGTGTGTGAAGCATTCTAAGACTTGGAAAACCTGCTGGTCCACAGTTTGCAGTTTTCATTCCAGCATAGTTTGTAAAGCCCATGTCTTTTGTGTGTGACCTGCTGGGTACTGATACTATTACCACAGAGTCCGCCTCTCATCAGAGACTGGCTGTAAAAGAGCCCAGTCCCAGGTCTGTCCTGCTCTCAGGCTTGAGATCTTGTCCTTAGTACATCTCCAAACAAAACCGCAGGAGCAGACACCATTTTACAACATGTAGGAGTGAAAAGGTAAACAACAAACCTAAGAGTTAAGAGGTTTAAACCCCATCTTAAGTTAAGGTCCCTTAGTTGTGATCACAGTTGGTACTTTATTAACATAATAATTTTTATGTTATATTCATCATTTGAAAAAACATGGGGACAGAGCAGGATTAGACATACTATATGGATATCAGACATACTATATACATTAGAATATATAGAGAATATCAATAGATTCACACTATGCATTGCTAGTTCAAGAGTAAAATAATGTTTGATGTAGGACAAATACAAATAAAACATTTTCAGGTTATTAATAAATTAAGTCAATAAAAACACTTGCAGTAAAAGTCACTAGTTAATTCCACCGAGAACAAGACCTTTATATAATCAGGGGATTTATTCAAACATGTAACTTCTATTCTGCTATACAATATGCATTTAAAAATATCTTCAGGGATTTTAAAGTCAGATACTCTTTTTCTGAATAGTGTCTTTGTTACTCTATGAATGACAATCATTTTACAGTTGGGTAATAACTATTATTTGACTTTCAACAATTTAATTCTACTTTGAGTTCGTCATGATTTAATTATCAATTTTACTTCCTTCTGCCTTTTCCACCATTTAAAAAGTTCTTGTTTTTTGTAGGAAGAGGGAAGAAGGTAATTGACTGTGAGAGAGACCTTGCAGTATTCCAGTAAACCCACAGCTTCAAGTCACAGAGAAAATATTCCCAGATCACCTGACGAGCCACAGAGTCCCTTCCCACTCAGGACAGAGGGTCTGGTGTGGGGAAGCATGCTCATATCACAGCTTTGTTTCCTTAGCATTTGTGGTAATCATAGCACTGCCAATAGCCCTTCCATTTAAAACAGGTATTTTATTTTTATCGTTTTCATTTAATTGGTGACCAGGAAACAGACACAATCAACAACTAAGATAATAATCCCTCTCATTCCATCTGGGCACAACAGGTCCCAGGGTGTTTTCACAAGGGTGATGCCCAAGTGTTACCCATTTCTGAGCACTAATTCTGATGTTGCACATAATGAGTTGTAGTGGGCCTCAACAAGTGTCTGCAGGTGACTGAGCCATCATCTCAACTGGTCCTCACTAGTGTAGAGTTAGGCACAGAGGGATGACCTTCCCACTTTACAGCTGAGGGACACGCGATGGAGATGGATACCTAGACAGCTCCCAACACAACCTGGGTCAGACCGCGATGCTTTCTGACTCCTAATCCACTGGTCTTTCTCTACCACCCCGATCCTGACAATGACTTTGAGGAGAAAACAGTATTAAATCTACTTGAATACACATGGACAACAATTGATTTCCATGCCTAGATCTTATCTTCTTGTCTCTAAATGAAGGTTTACAACAGAATATAAAAGATGTCAAGAAAACTTTAAGTATTGATTACTGGTATAAAATAGGAATTTTTCTTCTGATAATGTGTTCATTGCATGGACAAAGCAATCGTAGGAACAGCTGGAGTTTTTGCAATGAGCCTCCTAGTTTCCTATCCAGGAATTATGTGAATAGTGAATGGCAAATGTATGTATTTTTTTAGACAAAAGCAAAACAAAACATGAGGTGCTCTGAGAAAAACGTCAGATAGCTAGTGCCTCCATAGATGAATGCCACAGGCTCCTGACTTCCTATGGATATGGTGACTGTGGCTTTCATTTTCTGGAAGTTTTGCATTATTAAGACCAGGTGTTCTTATCCTTGGCTTGGAAAATAAGTAATATACTTATGGGAGCCCAGAGAAAGGAGGGAAGGGCTTTCTAGGTTGTTTGCCTTGGCTTTTGTATCCTTTTGTTATGAAGATTTTTTTTTAAACTTTTTTTTCTAAGATGGATCCAGTTTAAAATGTTATGGCTTTTTGATAGCACATACTTTCAAAATATTTCAGAAAATATTTACCTTAGAATTTAGACTCCCTCTTATGCTTAAAGTAGGACAAACGTCAACTGTTTAAATTTCTAGTTAGAAAATACACAGTATCTCTATAGCTCCAGAGCCACTGGGTGCTCAGAGAAGCCATGGCATGATGCATGGGTCTTTCACTTTGTGTGCGCCTGGCTGTTTCCCTGTTTGGAATTCTCAGAGCAAGCACAGTAACCTGGGCAGAAACACAGGTCTTCAGTACCACAGAATAGTGTTTCATGTCTGGCATGGATGTGCACCTCCAGAGGTGGCAGACATACTTCATTCTTCCTTCCCTGGAGAGACTGAGGCTTCCCTGATGACCCTGTAAATCCACTCCTCCCCTTTTATTTTTCAGACCAAAATATGGGCAGATAGGCACCGATAAATCCACCAGCAAAATATGCCTGAGGAAAGTCTGGTACCTTGGGTTATCTGTAATTTTGCTGTTCAATTACTCCATTATGTCCCTTTTCACATAATTTTTGGCTTTTAAATATCTTTTAATAAATTAAGCAAAGTCAATGCACATTTTATGAGATTTTCTCCTGTGCATTTTTCTTTGGGCAAGAACAAAATGTTCTTCAGCTATCATTTTGTATCTGTAAGAGGTCAAAAGTTATACATGTTCCTTTAAAATTACATAAATTGAATTATTAAATGCTTTGAGAAGAATTCTGCTCTGAAACAATATTCTTGGGAAATAAGTAATCACCACATAATTTATGTCGTGTCTCGAGAAGAATGGTTATTATCAAATTTGTTGAAAGTAAGGCCAACCAGGTTTTGAGTCCTCCTGGTGCAGAGACAGAAAGAATTTTGTTCCTTGAAGGAGTCAGGATTTTCTGAGCACATGCCAATGACTGGCTTCTGGGCTCTCAGGGGGAAACTGCTCATCTGTTCCTTGTATCTTTCTGTGCCTGACACAAACCCTTAAGGTCAAGTTTAAGAACAACCTCCAATTCTTCCTCTATCTCTCAGCTCCAGAGTTTTTCCTTGACACAGTTACAAGCAGGCTCACTAAAATCAAATTCAACCAAAGCTCAGGCATCAGTTTGAAAAAGAGGCCTAGAAGGGATGGCTGAGGGAACCAGGGATAAACACATCATTTAGCACCTGAGGACTTCCCATCCTGGGAGCAGCAACTTAAGGACAAGCTTGGGAGGCAGATGATGATGGCCCATGCTCCCAGTACACTTTTTATAGGAGGAATTTTGAATATAGTATGCACATTTAGGCAATATTTAGTGTTTAGGGCAGATTTTTAATATGTAGGTACAATTTAACACACTAACTATGGACTTTCTATTATGAAAAAAAATACTTTATGTATTTTTGGGATTTAAGTTAATGGTCTCACTGCACCTTCTGTTAGAATTTTCATAAATATACTTTTGCTTTTATTCTACTTAAAATGTAATTAAAGTGTTTCCTCTGACTGCCTTAGCTCATATATACTGAGAGAAGGCAGCAGACCTGGGAACCACTCTGAAAGAGTAATAAGTCTCTGAAACAATAAAAATGAAGCCAGGCAAGCTCCAATGAATACCAATGACTTCCCCACTTCAAGATGCCACACTCTCCATGGGCACAGAGCAGAAGGAAATTGAACATCCTGCATACTGTCATTTTTTCCTGCATAGGAAACATGTTTTTGTGATTAAATAACCTCCTCCCCCACCCCTCATACCACCATCATTTTCCACAGGATATAATTATACATCTCAGTTGCCCACCTCAAGAGAACGTTACTCCAAAATGATGCAGTCTGTTAAAATGCCAAAGCTCCCAGATATTAAAGAGGGAGGAAAATAAAAACCCCTATTCAACAGAAAAGCTGCCAGAGTGACAGGGACACAGGTCAAGGCTGTGCATAATGTACAGTACGTTTTCAGGCAGTGCAGGGTCAAGTTTTTTAGAAGCTTCTGAAGTTGAATTTTTCCTCCCTTTCTCATATGAATAAAATTGTGCACGTAAAGTGACTAAAATCATCTCCCTGAAAGAAGGAAGATGAACTCACTGGGGCATGCAGAGTCTCTGAACTTTCTTTGTTTTCTGCTCATACTTCTCTTCTGGTTCTTTGAAGCGCTGCATTTTATTAGGTCCATATAAACTATTTATTGCTACAGCACTAAAGCAACTGGAGATACTTCACATTACCTGATGGGCCACAAAGTAGTAGAATGCCCCAGAAGTCCAGGCACAGTGGCTGCAGTGGTCACTGGTCACTGTCATTCTCCAGTGTCCTGGACAGAGGCAGTCAAAGGGAGCATGTGATGCTTCAAGGGCAAGAAATGCGAAGATTGGGTGCAAACAAGAATCTAGATGCATGAACTGTGTGATTTCTAAACAAACTGAAATATAAATATGAACACTCACTGATCCTTTTCAATAGCTGCTAATCTCTGAACTCTTCAAATGGCCATGTTTTATTGCAACTAATCCAATTTGAAATTTTGCAGGATTTACGAGGGTGATGATCTTGGCAATAAATGTGTCATATAAATGCCTTTACCTATAATCACAACTTTCTCTTTTCATAATGGAATTAATACTTGCATCCTGATATATATATATTTGTGTATCTACATCTGTATCTCTATATATCATATATATACATATGTATATGATGTTTTAGTGCCTAGAAACAGTCCCCCTGATGTTCAGGGGGGTCCCCCAGTGAGTTCATCTTCCTTTGTTCAGGGAGATGATTCTAGTCATTTTATATGCACAATTTTATTCATGTGAAAAGGGGAGGAAAAATTCAACTTCAGAAGCTTCTAAAAAACTTAACCCTGCACTGCCTGAAAACGTACTGTACATTATGCACAGCCTTGACCTGTGTCCCTGTCATTCT
The DNA here is from genome assembly GCA_008086735.1 of Cheirogaleus medius. Lineage (NCBI taxonomy): Eukaryota > Metazoa > Chordata > Mammalia > Primates > Cheirogaleidae > Cheirogaleus > Cheirogaleus medius. Next base: position 3,667,386 of record VBSM01003157.1, read on the forward strand.
GAGATTTGGGACATGTTTTTTATTCTACTGAACATCACTCTGAACGAGGAATTTTATAAGTGATTTTTCACAGTAACGTCATATATTTCCTGTTGATTAAGAGATGTTTTTGAAGCTCTCTCAGGTGGACATTTTTAATCCTGTTGCATAGATGAGGAAATTTAGGATCAAAGACACTGAGTGGCTCCCGAAAGCACACAGCTGGTAAGCAGGAGAGCTGGGACCTGAGCCAAGGCCATTCCACTCTGAACTCAGTGCTCCTCCCACCTGGCCACAAAGCTGGCCGAGAACCTGTGCTCTGTGCCCGCCGCAGTGCACTGTGCATGCGGCATTCTGGTCACCCGGCCATGCGTCCTAAGCCACCGAGCATCTCTGGTTACCACTTTTTATGGAACAAGCCAGTTCAGGGATACAGTTCTATCAACCATCTGCACAGTGATTCATCCGGGCGATGCAAGAGAATATGCATCCTGGAGGGACCCTCAGTTGATTTGCTTTTCTTTCTCTTTAAATTTGCCCAATTTCCAAAGCCCCGTTTCTTCCCACTTTCAGAATCACTGTGGGGTCAGCCCCCAGTAATGATGTAGCACATCCCTCAGGGGTAGTGAAGCAGGAACAAGCTGAGAACCACCAATCAAGTGGCTAGAGAGAGAAACATACCCTTCCTTGAGTGACGCAGGAAAAAGTCATGAAAACGGTAACTGCGGAGCCTTCACGGTTGCCTAATGTTCCACGGACCAGGCCAATATTCCGTGGAATTATACAGACTGACACAGAGTAAGGCAGCTTGAAAAAGGGGATGATTTTGACAAAATTGGGGTGAGCATCATCATTAATTGTAAGAAGCAGAGGGCAGCTATTAGGGGATATTCCCCCCTTTCTTGGCCTTTGTACCTCAGAAAACAGCTTAATAATGGAGAACTCATCCTCAGCAGTGCCGAGGCTCCCTCTCTTGCCCAGGGTGTCTTCTCAGGGCTGACGCATCTGTCTTCCCACACGTGTGATGAAATTCTCAGCTTAGAGTTTTGGGGAGGCCCTGGTGCTCTGGCACTTGCCCATGAAGGAGGCTCTCAAGGGCTTGTCACAAGGAGGATAATCGTGTGTTTGAAGGTCAAAGGCTGTCATCTGCAGATTCTTTCTTTCTGGTGAAGTCTCTGCTGCTTATTATGGAACGAGAACAGGTGTAGTGGAGGAGCTGGCCCACAGGGGTTTATAAGTGTTTACATTCATTATCTAAAACTTGGTCAAAGCTTACTTTTTCGAGTTGGGCTTGAGTTGGGCATGGCCTATATCTTGATTATGGTGTACATCAATGAGATAATCAATCTTTGAAGATTCTGGAACTTACATCTGCCCTGTCCTCACTGCATTACCCTGGCAATCCCAAGGAAGTCATGGGAACTGGATGGAGATGTCAATGAGCAACCTGTCATAGGTCCCCCCCAAAAGGACTGCTCTGATTCAAAGGCAGTTGAGAGACTGATTCAATTGCTTTGCATATGTTTTCATAAGTCATGCCAGGCTTAAGTCCTGCCCCCAGGATTGCTACCCACATTTCAGATAGATAGCAATGTTCATTGCCCCCTGCCCCAGATATTGCCAGAGTTTGGGATACTAACACTAATCGAGAGCTGTAATTTCCTCCCTCTGCGTCTGACTTGAGACACTGATTTGTCTGTGAGCTGGTGCAAAAGGTTTGCCCAGATCTTCAGAGACAGCAAGAGGTACCTCCTTGGAAAAAGGCATTCCAAAAACATCCAGAGAGCAAATGGATATTTCTGTGGAAATCTTTCCTCCAGAGAGCAACCAGGAAAGCTGAGTGCCTACTTGTCTCTGGCTGTACTGTCGCAGTAGCTTCCCAACTGGTTTCTTTGCTGTTCTCCAGTTCATACACCTGTGCCAGAGTGAGCTGCTACAAACACGACAGGGCACCTGTCACTTTCCTATGTGAAAACTGAGTGTGTCTCCCTATTGACGACACGGCCACCTGGGAATGTGAGACTCAGCACAAGCCACACACTCAGTATTCAGTAAGTGCTCAATCCAGGCTGTCCATTACTAGCCCTGTTCTAATATTAAAGCTTGAGACCTTGATGACAAGACGTCCTTACTGCCTCTGCTGCCAGTTCTTGTCCCCCTGACAATCTTTTCCAATGTTCTTCTCCAGGAGCTGTACAACGTTCCGTCCCGGGTTCTGTGCATAGTTATAAGTGGGGCAGTTGTCTTATTCTTGTCCCTCTGTTTTTTTAAAGCACACATCATTTTCATGTTACTTCTTGGAGAGCTGTGAGTTTTTAAATGTCCTCACCTCAGAAATCAGAGCACATAAGCTCCGTCAAATATGATTGAAAATCTAAGGATACTCTTTTAGAGATGACAGGCTTAGAAATGAATAAGCGTAGCAGAAAAATGAATTTTAATGTGAAATTTGTGACTCTTGTTTTGACATCTATTAATTTATAAAACCCATCAGTCCCATTCCCAGGCTCTTCCTGAAATACCTAAGTCACAGTGATTAAAGATCAAAATGTAGAACAGAGGATTATTTTAGAAATTTAGAAAACAAGGTTAGAAATACCTTTTAAAACAGTTTAGTGAAAAATAATTACACCTCAATTTACTTTGTCAGAAAGTTCAATGTCTAATTTTAAAAGCAAACATTTTTATGGAAAATTATAACCCAAAGGTATTTCTAGAGTCATAGAGGCTCCCTTTTATTGACTGATTTTTAGCCAAATGTCATATCTTATTGAAGATTATGGAGACCATCACTTTTGAGTTACACAGACTACTTCCTGGGAGGAAAGTCTTGGCATTCAGCCTTAGCCTATGGGCATGAGGAGGAGATTCCAAACTTAGGCAAAACAATGAGCCTGCACCAGGAACAGGGCAGAAATCCTGGTAGAGTGGAAGTTTCCACGTGTTGCTGGTCACATCTGTAGAGTCAGAGGTATAGCCTCCCTTGGAAATCCTGAAATAACCAACTCATCTCTCAAGACAGAGAGAACATCTTACCGTAGATCTGGGGTGGAACACCTTAGTCACCTGCATGCACTCCCTGGAAACTGTTATTCATTTGTTAATGTGCTTTGGTGTTGGTGAGCTGCAAGTAGCAGAAAGGAAAGAGGAGGCAAGGCGCAATGACAGGGAGGAGGGATCTGCAGCAGTTCACTAGGGCTTTCTACATCCTCGCCACATGTGCCCAGCTTTCCCTTTCCCTGAGCCCCTCAACTCTGCTAAGTTATTTAACGCTTTAACTCTTGTATATTTCAATACATTTACAGTACTTGCAAACGGCACTTTACATCACTACAAGAAATGGAAAGCTGATTAACTCCTACCTCAGGTAAAGATAACACAAAAAGTAGATACAATGAAAATGAAACCACAGTATTAAATTCCAGCCTGCTTGGCCCTGTTCTGAGCCTGAGGCCTATTCTTTGGCTAAGAGAGATGTAAAAGAAGCTTAGCCCCAAACCAAGGTTTGCTGATGCATCAAAAGGATTGAAAGACGACTAACTGAAAGGCAATCATTGTCTCACCCTGGAATTCAGCGCTGCTGGTTCCTTGTGAGTGGACCTCCTAAAATCACACTGGACGTCACCAGTTCTCAGCAGCTCACATGTGGGGAAAACCGAATTCACCATCCATCTCGCTTGGCTCAGAACACAAGGTATTGAAGAGGGAAAAGAGTGGCATCTAGGACCAGAAGATTAGGGTTGAAATCCCAGCTCCAACTGATTTCTAACTCTATGACCACCAGTTAAAGTACTGAATTTGTTTTCTGCTTTTTAGAATAGGATTGCTATAATTAAATTATTTAATGAGATTGCTTTTTGTATTAAAATCAATGAATGTCAGTGGAAAAAATCACGTAGAACTTGTACATATAAAGTGCCACTGAATTTATATGTTATTAGTATGGTGTGTATAACTTGTAGAACGTCTATGGAATTGCACAGGGCATTATAGGCACAAATATCTACATCCTCCTTTGACTACCAGCTCCACCACGGGAGGTCACGAGTCTCTCTGCAAATCCTTGGCACCTAGCATCTACCTGGAACATATGAGGAGCTCTGTAACTATTCATGAATAAATGAATGACAATCATAAATCAGAAGATTCATACATCATAAATGTATTTCAATGTAATATTTTTGAGGTCTGGTTCTTTTAAAAAGTTTTAAAAATTATATATTCACATCTAGTTTTAAATATATTACTATCATGTTTGAGAAAATAATACCAAAAAGGCACATTTTACATGGAGGGCATTATACTCAGAATTTAAAAATTCCTCTAATGTTCTACAGTATAGTTTCTTTTTTTTCTCTTTAGAATCACAATCTGCTAAAAGGATAACAATTAGTTTAAGTGAACCAAGGTCAGATGCTAAAAGAAAGTAGCCAAAGCTTATATTTAGAATCTGCTGATGCTTTAAAAAATGAAGAGTTGGCCCCAATTCAAGGAACCAGATATTAGATTAAACCCTTGGAGCACATGGTTCGATTTTTTATTTAGAACTACAAGGTTTGGGATTAAACTAAAAATAAGATGCTTCATGCTATTAGATGTACTGCCTTAAGACATTTTAGAGAAGGCAACAGAGACGAAAGTAAATGAAAGTAAACTTGAGGGTCAATTTTGAAATGCAAACAACAAAGATCTAATGCCCTTTAAGGACCTATATTACCATCTCCATCTTAAACCAGAATGAACTTTCACATACTATCTAGAGACTGTTGTTTCAGCAAAGAAAATTCCTGAAAGGAGATTTGAATTTTTGCCAAGAAGTATAATAAGGAAAAACTTTGGCTCAAAAGATTTCGATTACATAAGAATTCTCTTAGTGAAATCATAACAAACTGTCAATTCAGTAGTATTAATAAGGACAGATAGCATTAATAATAACACAAGATAACAGTATAACACACTCACTATGTTACAAATACTGTGCTAAGTTTTTCCTCGAATATCTCATGGATGTCAGCTTGTTAACTGATATGAATCTTTCACTTGTTTTCTCATTACAGCTATAACTTATGCTTGTGAAAAGAGACCCCAGCATCTTTTTAAATTAAGGTTAACCTTATTATTATCATCATCAGTGAGTTAAGGAATTGTTATGTTGGTAACCAGTAACTTTGAAATAAATTTTAAATTATACCAAAGAAAACTGGATAGCCACACGCAGAAGAAACATAAACCCTACCTCTCACCACTCACAAAAATTAATTCAAGGTGGATAAAAGACTTAGATCTAAGGCATGAAACCTTAAGAATTCTAGAGAAAAAGGTAGGAAAAACTCTTCTAGATATCAGCCTAGGCAAAGAATTTATGAAAAAAACCAAACAAACCCAACAGCAATCATGGCAACAACAAAAATTTAAAAATGGGGTTTAAACTAAAAAGCATCTGCACAGCTAAGGAAACAATAAACAGAGCAAACAGACAATCTATAGAATGGGAGAAAATATTTGCAAGCTACACATCCGATAAAGGACTAATAACCAGAATTCACAGAGAACTCAAACAAATCAGCAAGGAAAAACCAAACAACCCTATTAAAAAGTGGGCAAAAGACATGAACAGAATCTTCTCAAAATAAGAAATACAAAATGGACAATAAACATATGAAAAAATGCTCAACATCACTAATCAGGGAAATGCAAATTAAAATCACAATGAGATATCACCTTACCCAAGTCAGAATGGCCTTTATTATAAAGTCCAAAAACAATAGATGCTGATGTGGATGCAGAGATAAAGGAATGCTTATATACTGTTGGTGGGACTGCAAATTAGTACATCCTCTATGGAAAACAGTATGGAGATTCCTCAAAGAACTAAAAGTAGACCTACCATTTGATCCAGCAATCCCATTGCTGTGTATTTGCCCAAAGGAAAATAAGTCATTTTATCAAAACAATACTTAAATGTTTATCACAGCACAATTCACAATTGCAAAGATGTGGACTCAACCCAAATGCCCATCAGTACATGAATGGATTAATAAAATGTGGTATATGTACACCATGGAGTACTACTCAGCCATAAAAAGATGAAATAATACCTTTTGCAACAATCTAGATGGAACTGAAGACCATTCTCCTAAGTATCGCAAAAATGGAAAAGCAAACACCACATGTACTCACCATTAAATTTGAACTAACCGATGAGCATACCATGTGCACAGAGGGAAGTAAATCTCAGTGGAAAGCAACTGGGGGGGGAGGGTAAAAGGAGAGGGGGAGAGGCGAGGGGAATAAACCAACCTAATGGGTACTATGAACACTATTTGGGTGATGGGTACACCTATAGCTAGGACTAAAGCATTACAGAAATGATCCATATAACTTAAAACATTTGTAACACCTTAATATTTTGAAATTAAAAAAGAAGAGCTTTTTAAAAACTTATTTTGTTGTAATTAAAGAGTCACAGGAAGCTGCAAAGATAGTATGCAGACGTTCCATGCATTCCTCAGTTTTCCCCAGTGATTACACCTTGCATAACTATAAACTAGGAAACTGAAATTGGTACAGTGTGTGGATATTGTTCCATACCACTTTATTTCAAGTGCAGATTTTTATAGCTACCACGTCAATCAAATACAGAAGTATCCCATCACCACCAAGAGCTCCGGCATCCACTAGTCTGTTCTTCATCTCTATAATTTCTACACCACTTGAAGAAGATCCTATAAATCAAATCATGAAGTATTGGCTTTTTTCCTGAGCACAATGCCCTTGAGATCCATCCAAATTTTCTCATGTAGCAATAGTTTTCTCCTTTTAATGGCTGAGTAATATTCCACAGTATGGACATACCATAGTTTGTTTATCCATTCCCTGATGGAAGAACAATTTGACTGTCTCCAGTTTTTGGCTATTACAAATAAAGCTGCTAGGGATATTTATTTACAGAGTTTTGTGGGGATGTAAGTTTTCACTTCTCTGGGATAAATGCCCAGGACTGTTACTGCTGGGTCATATGGCAAATCTATGTTGAGTTTTTTAAGAACTGTCAGACTCTTTTTCACAGTGGCCATATCAACTCATAATCCCACCAGCAGTTTATGAGTGATCCAGTTTCTCTGCATCCTCACCAGCATTTGGTATTTTCCTGCTTTTGTTTTAGTTGTTCTAATGTGTGGTGATGACACCTCATTGTGGTCATAATTTGCATTATCCTAATGGCTCACAATGTTGACTATGTGTTTATTCAAATATCCTCTTTGGTGAAGTGTCTTTCATGTCTTTGCCCATTTTCTAACTGGATTATTTTTGCTAAGTTTTTAGAGTTCTTTATATTTTCTAGATATCAGTCCTTTGTCAGATATGTGGTTGCAAAATATTTTTTCCCCGTTCTTTAGCTTGTTTTCATCCTCTTAAGAGTGTCTTTCAGAGCAAAAGTTTTAAATTTTGAAGACGAATTTCTTGATCTTTTTTTCTTTTATGGATTGTGTTTTTAGTGTGATGGCTGAGAACTCTTCACCAGGCCTGAGGTCCTGGAAAAATAATTTTATTTGATTTAAAGCCCTCAAAAGTCTGTAATGTGTCATAATTAAATTACTAAATTGGATAGCAACTGATAGTGAATAATCAACACTGACTCAGTGATCACAGCGTCAGTACTCAGTAAGTCAGGAGACGCCTTTCTTAAATGCATCCATGGACCCCCAGCAGGCAGGCTCCCGCGGGTGACCCTTAGTGTCCTCTTCCCCACTTCGCTTCCACCTCTAACTGAATGAACTGGGAGGTGGCACCATTTCCCAGGGTCACTGAAAGCTTCCTGCATCCCCTAGAGAAAGGTCAGGGTTGCTGAAAGGACTGAGGCAAAGGAGGCTGCTGACTCCTCCCAGTTTACGGAGCAGTCAAGCTCCCCAAACAGCCCACAGGGGTCCCAGCTGCTTAGAAGGTGCTCAAGAGCCACAGTGGCCATCCTCTTGGATGGCATAGGTGTCTGTTGCTATAGGACAGCCTGCTGAACGGATTTGGTAGTCAGTAAAGTAATCTCTGCAACAAGCACCCTGCTGTAGGGGGAGGAGGAGAGAGCAGGAACAAAACAGTTCTAGAGGAAGACAGCAGAGGGGAGGAGACCTTTGTGGATCTGCCAGGATGTGCAGGAGCCCAAGGCTGTGCCAATGAATAAACAGTAAAGGCTGAGGAAGAGCAAGAGAAGCTAAGAAATTTACTGGCAAAAGGACAGCAAAAGCACAGGTGTTACCGTATGTCCCAGACAAAGGGCCTGATGATAGATGTCTTCTGCACCTGCCATGTTCCAGCTTCTGTGGGATATCACGCTCCTTGAGCAGGGGTATCCTTCCTTTGTCTGCCTTGCCAAGTTAATCTATTACAACTCACTGAAATCTCTCCCTTCCGTGTATTTTCTTCTCTAGTTTCCATTGCTCTTTTTTCCCTCCAAAATTCAATTGTAGCTATTAGTACTGCCACTTAAGTTTTCTTCACATATCTGGTATGCAGGATTTTATTTTTACTGGCACAATTAGATTATGTGTTGCCTGATGAGAGGGCCCTTGTCCTTATTTTTAACTTCTGCAGCACAGGGCTGGGCACAAAGCAGGCAGCTGTAGGGTGCCTGCTGCAGGGACTACTTCAATGACTCCCAGAGCTACTACACGTGGCCCCTCCAGCACAGGAACAGTAACGGCAGTGACCACATTGACAGAAATGTTCTCCATCTGCACTGCCCAGTACAATGGCCACTAGGCCGCTTGTGACTATTGAGCATTTGCAATGAGGCTAGGATGACTAAGGAACTGGATTTTAACTTTTATTTAAATTAAATTAATTAAATTTAAATAGACATATGTGGTGAACAGCTACCATTCTGGACAGGTCAAGCTGTGAGTACAGGGGCCCACCAATGGGGCTGACACGCTGCCCAGCCCAACCTCTCAGGGAAGGTCTCTGGTCAAGTCTCAAATTGTGAGATCTCTTAGTCATCCTGAATAAGAAATATGGTTTCCTTAGTATTATGGGCTGAATTGTGTCCCCCTCCCCAAAATTCATATGTCATAAGTCCTCACCTCTATTACCTTAGAATGTCATTGTATTTGGAGATCAGGCTTTTAAAGAAGTAATTAAGTTAAACTGAAGTCATTAGGGTGAGTCCTCATCCAATATGACCGGTGTCCTTTCAAGAGGAGGAGTTTAGGGCACAGAAACACTAGGGATGTACATGCACAGAGATGACCATCTGAAAGCCGAAGTGAGAGGAGAGGAAACCAACCCTGCTGGCAACTTGATCTTGGACTTCAAGCCTCTGGACTGTGAGGAAAAACATTTCTGTTGTTTAACACAGTAACTGTCATGTGAGTTGTATTTAACTCATGCTAGTTTTGAGCCTGGGGCCTCGTGAAGCATATGTAACTGCAGTTGGTTCATGAAAATCTTACTTGTTGATGTTCTTATTGTTACAATTAATAGTAACAATTTAATTGCATATAACTCATGCACAGAAAACAATAAAAAATGACAAATTTTTCAATAAATTATAAAGGATTATTTTGTTTTTGAAGTTTTTATTTTATTCTCACAATAAAACATCATGGCTCCAAGGAAAACGATTTTCTTTCTAGTGTGGCAGGCAATGTGTTAAGCCGCCCACTCAGCCTGTGGCACTTTGCTGTGGCAGCCCTAGCAAACCAACACACTTAGCACTCCAAAGGTGAGCTGTTTCCAGTTACGGGTGCACACACATTAAATCAAAGTCACTCTGATGTATGACCCTGAATGCTGTCGTACTAATCTAAAATGGAGATATTTCCTTTCCAAGTGCCCAATATGCCCACTGTGCCCTAGGCGGAGGCGCTTCCTAGAAAGCCAGGTCATTGAGCGAAGGCTGTTTGGTGAACACAGAGTGGGAGCAAGCGCAGAATGCTTTAGGGGGTGTAAACTCAGTGCCGGGAAACTAGGAACAACTGGCTCAGGGAAGTACGGCTCTTCCTCTGCAGGCCAGAGTCATGGCTGGGTACACACATACAATTTCTGCTTCTCTGAACATCCTTTCCATAGTGAACATTCATATTCTTTATTATCTTTAGTGGTGTCATTATCACTGAGCAGGGAGACATACTACGGGCCTGTGATGTGCTGATTAAAACAGACCCACTCTCGGAGGCAGACCCACCCCAACGACAAAGCCTTCAGGACGCACCGTCAAATGAAAGGAACTGCAGTCCATGGGCCTACCATGGCTATTAACCCACTCCTTAGGTAGGGTTAGAACACTAATGACGCAGTGTGGGCTCCTCTGGCAGCTAGAATTAATTAAGAACTATATGGGGATGCTGAAGAGCCAGCAGCAATCTAGCAGTTAATTAAGGGTCAGAAAAGGGCCTTCCTTCTTTCTCCAGTCCTGCCTGCTAAGTCAGGCCTCAGTGCTACGAAGTCTTGCACAGATGCCGACTTCAAGCCTTTTCCATTTCACGTTCCTAGCCATGGAAGATGACCTTAATGGAGGTCATTATTGCATCCTCATCCTTTCAAGATGCTCACGTATAGCTCATCCTTGACAGATGAAAACATCTTCCAGGATCTGTAATCTCTGAAAAAGGGGAATTTACAACCCTCCTAAAGACATACTTTCAAAGAGGCACTCACAAAACCTCTTTGAAAAACAAGTAAATAGTGCATGTTATGTACATAAATACACCTCTGGCTGGAAAAACAGGTGAAGACAAAGGGTGCACATTTCAATAAATGGGAGAGTTTGGGGTGGATCGGGATATGCAGATTTGTACATCAGCATCCCTAGCAATCCTCTTCTTGCTCCCTGAACCCCATGCACATGAAAATTAGATTCTGAGTTCACAAGGATGCTACGTGCCATGGCCCCTTTTTTATTTCCTGCAGCTACATGCAATTTTGCATGTCCGGAAGAACTTCAAACGAACTTCTTAGCAATTACATTTCCACTGAAATGTATAATGTGATCAGGTCTTTCATTTATTTATTTTTCATTTTGCCTCTGCTCTCGCTGACTGCAGCAATCCCTCAATCAGAAGCAAAGGGTGAGGTTTAATGACTTCATGTATAATTTAGTTTTCTGCAATATGCTTCTTCACTTTCTGTTTTGCATAAGCTTAGGAAAGTATGGCAGTTTATCAGATCTACAAGGACACCAAAGATTTATATACATTTCAGCTCTACCTTTTTATCCTACAACTTCTTTCATTAGAATTGTGTACTTGAGTTAAATTAGCTGCTGTAAAATATTATAAAAGTTCAGCCAAGGAGACAGAAGATGCTTTAATGTTTTGCACTGCTCCCCAAATAAAAACTTTAAAGCAACTTTGGCTACTGTATAGATACTGTTATTACAAAGATGCCAGGCCTGGTTTTTTCATTAGATCCATTTGAGATCAATTTGGGTAGTTTCTTGGATGGTATGCAGAATATGTATAGAGAAGTAGCTAAATAGGGGTTGGCCAAAAGACCTAAAGAAAAAGTATGTGCCATCCATTCATGACACAGAAATTAAATAATATTATATACTGAGAAACAAAAATCCTATTTTGTATACATGCTTGTATTTTTCCATAGTTTTTTTCTTCCAGTTCACCATGCCAAGAGAACTTCAAACACACTAAAACACATAATGCTCACACAGACACGCACTGAAAACAAGATTTTAAAAATCTTGATCATTTGTCTTTGCCTTTACTCTGTAAGATTTTTAATTAGATTCTGAAAGTTTGTATGTTTGTATAAGTGAATATTAACTTTTTGAATTATGTTTATTTCTACATATCGAACACTGACAGACAATTTCAATGTCTCTTCTCCATGACTCCTTTATGTGACCACACATATTGCACTTACTGCAAAAAAGTATTACAATGTTTTAAGCTTTGCTCTGGTAGCCAACACCAAAGGAAAAATACACTTTGCTTTTGTTTTTCTGCCTTTGCAAGGCCTCTTCAGTGCTGACTGGGGCAAACCTACACTCAAGTCTGACTCAACACTAGTTAAGTCTGATACCCACTACAGTCCAAGTTGTACAAATAACACAAGTAAAACTACGTCATTTTACATGATGAAAGTTCTAACATCAACAACATATAGTCATACGGTCAATACACTTAATTTCCAATATTTCTATCATTTCTTTATACTGGGAAAAATAAAAAAAAGATTATAGTGTGACAATCTCTACAAACTGTGTTATTTCTGTCACTCACAATTAGGAGAAAGTGGTCTGGTACGTGACATACACAGAATCTCTGTTCCAACCATTCTCCCTTGTTCTCCACCCATTCAGGTTTCACAGGCCCAAAGTACAGGGAAGGTGGGAAGGGAGCTTCCACTTTCTCTTTATACCTAGAAAATGGCCCGGGCCCTGGAGTGAGTCTTGGGTTCAAATTCCAGTATCCCTCATGAGCTTGGTGACATGGCTGAGAGCCTCAGTTTCCTCATGTCTAAAGTGGGGAGGGTTGTGGTGACCTTGAGTGAGATAACACAGACGTGCTCAGCTCAGTGCCTGGCTCATGGCTGATGTTCAGTAACGTTAGTTGTTGTTGTGATACAAATGTTGGTTTCTCCTACTACCACCATGAAGAAGTCCACTAAATGGTACTAAAAATTTTCAAACCCAAGAAGTTATGACTGGTTGTTAAACTTCAGCATTACCAGCCTGTGCTGACTTATCCTAAGACAGTTCCAAACAGTCAACCCTTGTATCTACTAGGTATTGAGCACAGTGCCACATGCTGTGGAGTCCACATCAAAGAATCGAAGGCCTCCTGCTTGGAGAAGATGCAGTCTAGTTGCGACACTCATGAAGCAGACAGCAATGGCAGAGAGCAGTAGTAAACAGAGGCTAATTGACACTGTGGGGACTCCAGTGTGCACTAAGGTTTAGAGAAAGGAGAAATCAGTGACGGCTTGATGGGCTGGGGGGTAAGACTTCAAGGACATGGGACCTGAGCCGGTCATGATAGGACCAGCCAGAAGGACTTTCAAAGCAAAAGGATAGAAATGGGCTCAAAGTAGACACAAGTGATACCTGCAGCAAAGACAGAGACATGGAAATGAGGGAACGTGAGGACGTGATTAGACTTGAGTGAGAGATTTCTATCACCAAACAGAGGGATACAAGGAGAGGTGGGATGGGGCGCACTGATGAGGGGTCATAACCACTCAATGCTTTAGGCGCTGTGGGATTCCAAGCATAGGGGAGCGAGTAATATTTCAATATGACCGAAGAAAGCAAAGCTGGTAGGGGTACAATGACTGAATCAATCAGAGACATTGGCTTGATGGCTCCAACAGTGATCCAGGAATGAAGGGACCCAGTTCTGGAGCACAGTGAAAACATCTATTTTTATCTTTATGCATACACATAGATGTATACACAAAATATCCTCCCAACAGTGGTGGCCATGATCCCTTTTTCTAAAGGAGGAACAGGAGGTTTTGAGAGTTCACCAGCAGGCAAACTATGTAGCAGAGTGTAGCCTCCTGGCCAATAGCATGAGGATGCCAGGAAACGGCTTGAGATTTTAAGGCTTTCTGACCTGATTCATGCCTCGCTTAAACAACAGAGCATTCCTTTACTTACCTGCAAAGCTCTCAACACAAGGGAGTCTTGGAACCATTGGTGTCTTTACGTTTCCATTATTAGCCTCCTCATAAATCAAACAGACAGAGCTGAAAAAGGGATGCTTTGACTTTTATAATCCTTTTAATCACAATTTTAAAATCCAGTACTAATTTTTTTTATGTGGTCACTTTTGTACAGCACCTACCAGTTGCAGGTTGCAGAAGACACGTTTCCTACAATGACTGTCAGCTGAAGCCTAATCATATATGTCCCATAAATTAAGGTGAAACTCTGCTCGGGATCCTTTAACATGTGATGCTGGAATGATGTCTGATGTCAATCAAAATCCCAGTGAGCTCTTCCTTGATTAATTATGTATGCAAGCTCTTGACAAAGACACTGGAAGAATGTTTCCTGAGGACAGAGAATTCTGCCTCTTATCCACCCTGGCTCAAAAGTTTTTGAACTTTGCTTAACGGGGTTCTGTCACTGATAGCAGTGCAAAGGGCTACGTCCCTACAGCTCTGCATGTCTAATAGGACTTCCGAGAGTACTTGTGGGAAGAGAGTTTACAGGTCTAATTATTTAACAGATGCTTAGGGGGATGTCATTCTGAAAAATGGTCTACCAAGAGCAATGCCAGCACAGCTCAAGTACTGATTAAATTGTTTTGACATAATTGCCAGTTCACAAGAATTATGACAGCCACTACTCAAACAATTTTGGAGCAAAAACTATTGGAAAGAGTCACACGGGAAAAACATTGGAAAAGCAATTACGAAGAATCATTTATTTATTTTATGCGAACAGTGATATCAAATATTGGCATTTTTTTAAAAAAAGGATTAAAGTTATCTGACCAATGTAGTAGTCATAGCTAGAACTCAGACACATAAATTAAAAAACGTTAGTGCAAAATAGATCAAATTCTATGTTCTACAGCCTATCTGAGGCTCTTTAAAATGGTTAAGAGGTAAATAATATTAATGAGCTCGCTGCCAAGCTATCAACAAGAAGTCTGGCGTGGAAATTGGATATTAAGACCCTAAACAAAGTGTAAAGCACTAAAGACTCCATGAAAGATTTACTCGCCACCAACAAAGCATGGGATGGCATGACAATGAGCGAGCAATTCTGGTTAGCTCCATCTATGGGGTAGGTGCCAGTGCCACCCAGTGCTCCCGAGCACAGTGACAAGGGTTTTGAGCACACTGGCAGCAGAATAGGCACCTCCCCACAGCACAGGAGCTGCAGGATTGAAATGAAAACATTACGGACTACATGCTGGCAGTCAGAACTAACATTCAGAGGAATTTCAAAAGGGCAGAGGAAAGTGGGCAAACCCTGGGGGACTTTTCAGCAAACGACTTTTCCATCAGTTCCAAATTATTTGTCCAGCTCCATTTCCTCCTCCTTTCTGCTCCTCCAACTTACAGGACAAGTTGTACTGTTTCTAAATGCTGGCAGTACTGAATTGCAATACAACTTATGAAAGACCCACACAGACCGATATTATTACTTTACCTCCTGAATACCCCCGACCTCTGATGACTGAGAAGATGTTTTTACCAGCAGAATCTTTTTCAAATGTTAGAGCTTTTAGACAAAGCTCTGAAGCAGAAGGGAGGGGAGAAGGCATACGAGCTGCAGAAGGAGGTGCACGGGCCTGGCTGAAGTCCAGACGTGGGGAGTGACAGACGAGAGAGGAAGATGAATGATAAGCCCAGGGCAGGGGGAAAGAAGAGGTAACTGAGCAGACGGAGTGAGATATATAATCCCATCTCTCGGAACCACTGCAATTCAAAGAAGAAATGAGCCAGCCAGGGGCTCAAGTAAATGATTAAGACTAGAGAGGTAGATGGAATAAAATTAGAGATGTCCACTCCATTTCACATCAGCAACTTGCGTGGAAAGGCAGGTAGCAAAACTGGAAAGCAAACACAGTGGAAGGGGGTCTACTATCAGCTGAGAGAAGCACTACAACTGGCTGCTGATAGAAAGCATCTCCCATACCTAAAGGAATGGATGGTGGGGTCCAGAGTGACAACTGCTATCAGTAATGGACAGCAAAGGACAGCAGAGACGATGTTCCAAGGGAAGCATGGCCAACAGTGGTATAAGCCCGCAACCACTGGAGCTATGTGTCAACCAGGTAGAAAGCATGGTTTTAGGATATTAAGAAAGATATGCAATCTTTGGTAGTTTTCAAATTGCTCCTACAGGAGAGAATAAAAGGGGTGGTCTTAAGGACAGAGACCAAAATTCATTGATCTTTTTAATCCTATGGTCTAGCTTAAGAGGGTCCTAGGCAAACATTTGCCAAATGCATGAATGAGCAGATCAAATACTACTTTGTAGATGCTACAAATTCCAGGGAATCCTTGCTAACAGGAGAACCTCCTTATCAGGAGATATTTAAAAGAGAAAGAAAGATATATATTAATATTAGGAGAAACTTAAGCAATTAAATTAATCCTAGAGTTTAAACTTAAATATACATGCTAATATTTCTATGCTGACTAGTAAAAGAGAATGTATAATTTCCAAATTAGTAGCAGAAAAAATAGAATGAGAGAAACAAAAATGTGATCAATCAAAAAAATGGGCACAAAAAGGCAGGGTAGGAGGAGAAGCATAAGAAAAAAATGGAACAAACATAACTTACAGAATAAGGTAATAGAAATACATTCAAATATACCAAAAATCACAATAAATTAAAAATGTGCTAAGTGGTAACATGATAGAGGTTAAAGGTAAAAGCTGTAAGACTTGAATGAAATGACAAAATGTAGCTATGTTATTTATAAGAGACATAACTAAAATAAGTTGAAAATATATTCCAGAAAAACTAATTAGAAGGAAACTGGCAGTTATATGGAAATTAGACAAAATAAATTATAAAGCAAAAACATTACTAAAGACAATGGTATCACTGCCTAATGATAAAATGTTCAAGTCACTCAAAGAGAAAATTCTTAACTTGTATTTACCTAGTAACTGAGTTTCAAAGTATATGACCTCTTCTAATACACCCCTTTCAGTAACTGATAGATTAAATAAACAAAAAGTCAGTAAGTTTATAGAAAATTTGAACACAATTAAAAATCTTGATCTAAAGAATATATAAAACACTCTACTCAATATTTCAATACTGTTAAGAAGACATAAAATATTTAAGAAAACTGACCATATATAAGGCCTTAAATAATATCCACAAATTTCAATGAACTTTCTATAATTATAATGCAATCAAGTTGGAACTCATTAATAAAAAGATAACCAAAGATCACCCATGCACTGAGGCATAAAACACATACTCAATATACTCATCATGCTTCTAAATAATTCATGGGTCAAAGAGATCATAATGAAAATTTAAAAATATTTAATAGTTAATGATAATAGAAACATTATCTATCAAAACTTATTGGATGCAGGACAATTGTAACTTAGAGGGAAAATCAATACTTCCAAATAAATGTTTATGTGAGAAAAATGCAAATTAATGCATTTACTACCCCATTTAGGAATAAGAATAGAACTCAAAGAAAGTAGAAGAAAATTAATAAAGAGCAGAAATAATAGAAATTTTAAAAAAATTAGTATTAAATATCAATGAAGACAAAAGTTATTACTTTGAAAAGACTAATAAAAAACTGACAAACCTCTGGCAAAAATGTTTAAGGAAAAAAAGACAAAGATACAAATAAACAACATTAATGATGAATAAAGGAAAAAAGAACATGCATGAAGATAAATTAAAAAGATATTAACAAATGTATTCCTCTAAATAAAAGACAAAATGTACAAATTTCTATGAAAATATTAACTATCAAAATTAACATAAGAAAAAACAGAAATCCAGAATTGTCTTAAAATTATTGAAAAATCAGGATGGAAAAATATGCACCACATGTACTCGCCATCAAATTGGTACTAACTGACCAATTCGCCAACAAATTGATACTAACTGACCAATACTAAGGTGTTCACATGGTAGTAATACTCATTGGGTGCTGGTTGGGGGGGGTGGTAAATCCACAACTAATGGAAGGGGAATGCACTGTATGGGGGAGGGACACATTTGTAGCCCTGGCTTGGGCGGGGCAAATGCATTACATGTAATCAAAACGTTTGTAACCCTACAATATCTTGAATAAAAAAAATTATTGAAAAACTTAGTAATTAAAAATTTTAGCATGAGGAAAATGCCAGATCTAGCAAGTTTTACAGATGACTTTATCTAAACACTTAAGAGAAAGATGATTCAAATCCTACATGAATTCTAAGGGAATAAAAAATACAGAATGCTATTCCATTCATTTTAAGAAACAGATATAATTTTCATTCAAAATCAGAAGATAAAAATAAAAGAAGGATAGTTAACAGACTAGACTCAATTATTATGTTTATCCCAGGAATGCAGGATTGGCTTATTGGTATATAGTAAGAATATAAAGTGTGTGTAAATATATATATATATATGTATATATATATATATATACACATACATATACAAACTAACTTGCCACACTAACATATTAAGGAAATCAAATAATTATTTGTATCTCAATAAATGCTAAAAAGTATTCTATCACTCCAGTATCTATCCTTGGCAAACAATTTTAAAAAACCAGTAATAGAAGGGAATTTCCTTAACTTAAACATACCTGATTGCTAATCAATTAGGTTGACAAAGATACTTGTCAACCTAATTTTTTTTATTTCATATACATATATATAATGAAATGTATAACTTATTTTTGTATGTTGACTTTGTATTCTGCAACTGTATTGAATAATTTATAAGTTCTAACAGTTTTTTGGTAGAGTCTTGAGGGTTTTCTCTATATAAGTCTATGCCATATGTAAACACAGACAATTTTACCTATTCCTTTCCAGTTTGGATGCCTTTTGTTTCTTTTTCTTGCTTAACTGCTCTGGTCAGGACTTCCAGTATTATGCTGAATAAAAGTAGGAAGAATGGGCACCTTTGTCTTGTTAGTGATCTTAGAGGAAAAGCTTTCAGCTTCTCACTGGTCAGTATGATGTTAGCTGTGGACTTTCCATATGTGGCCTTTCATGTATATTGAGGTATATTCCTTCTATACACAATTTGTTGAAAGTTTTTATTATGCAATATATTGAATTTTGTCAAATGCTTTTTATATATCTATTGAGATGATCATACAACTTTATCCTTCCTTCTGTTAATGTGGAGTATCACATATATTGATTTGCATATGTTGAGCCATCCTTGCATCCCAGGGATGAATCGCACTTGATCATGGTATATGATCCTTTTAATGTGCTGTTGAATTTGGCTGCTAGTATTTTGTTGATAATTTTTGCATCTATGTTCATCAGGGATGTTGGCCTATATATTCCTTTTCTTGTGAGTCCTTACCTGGCTTTAGATTAAGGTATCTCCACACTTATTTTTATTATGTTGGCCTCTTAAAATGAGTTTGGAAGTGTTCCCTCCTCTTCGAATTTTTGGAATTGTTTGAGAATTGGTATTAATCCTTCTTCAAGTGTTTGGTACAATTTACAAGGCAAGTTATCTGGTCATGGACTTTTTTGTGGGAGGTTTTTGATTGGTGAATCAATCTCCTTACTTGCTATTTGTATGTTCAGATTTTCTATTTCTTCATGATTCAGGCTGGGTAGGTTATATGTTTCTGGAAATTTCTTTCTTTCTTCTAGATTATCCAATTTGTTGTTGTATAGGTTTTCATAGTAGTCTCTTAAGACCCTTTGTATTTCTGTGGTATCAGTCATAATTTGTCCTTTTTAATTTATAATTTTATTTATTTGAGTTCTCTCTTTTTTTCTTTATTAGTCTAGCTAAAGGTTTGTCAACTTTTTATCGTATCAAAAAGCAACACTTAGTTTTGTTGAATTTTATGACTCACAATTGTTATATCATCTTGATTAATTGACTCATTTATCATGAAATAATGGCCTTCTTTATCTCTTGTGACCATTTTAGATTTACAGTCTATTTTGTCTGATAGAAGTATAGCCACTCTGCTCTCTTTTGGTTACCATTTGCATTGAATGTCTTTTTCCATCCTTTCAATTTTCTGCCTTTGTGTGCTCTTAATGCCAACATGGGTTTATTGTAGACAGCAGATTGTTGAATCTTGTTTTTCTTTTTGTTAATCCATTCAGATGTTCTATGTCTTTTGATTGGAGAATTTAATCCATTTATATTCAAAGTAATAATTGATAGTTAAGGACTTACTACTGCCATTTTGTTAACTGTTTTCTGTTTTCTAACTCCTTTCTTCTTCTCTCACTGTATTCTGTGATTTGATGACTTTTTGTGGTGGTATGCTTTGACATCTTTCTCTTAACCTTTTGTATATGTACTACAGTTTTTTCCTTTGTGGTTACTATTAATATAAGGCTTATGTAAAATATTTTATAACATCCTATTTTTAAGCTGATAACAACTTAACTTCAATTGCATAGGAAAGCTCTACACTTTCTACTTCTTCCTCCCTTCACATTTTAGGTTACTGATATTACAATTTACATCTTTTTTATATTGTGTATACAACATGACATTATTGTATTTATACTTATTTCTAATGTTTGTTTTTAAACTTTTATATCAGGGTTCAAAGTCCTTTATGGAACACTATTATAATATTAGAGAATTCTGACATTGACTATATATTTACCTTTCTGGTGAGTTTTACTCATTCATATGTTTCATGTTCTTTATTAGTATCCTTTCATTTCAGCATGAAGAACTCCTTTTAGCATATCTTATAAGGCAGGTGTAATGGTGATGAACTCCCCCTCAGCTTTTGTTTATTTTGGAAATTCTTTAACTCTCTCTTTCATTTCTGAAGGACTGCTTTGCTTGGTATATTCTTGGTTGGCAGGGTTTTTTTTCCCCTCAATATTTTGAATGTATTATCCCACTCTCACCTGGTCTGCAAGATATCTGCTGAGAAATCTGCTGATAGCTTTATGTGGCTCCCTTGTATGTGACGAGTCACTTTTCTGCTTTTGAAATTCTGTCCTTGACTTTTGACAATTTAATTATTATGTGTCTTGGTGTAGACCTTTTTGAGTTAAACATATTTGAAAACTTTTGGGTCTCATGAATCTGGATGTCTATTTCTTTCCCAAAATTTGAGAAGTTTTCAGCAATTATTACTTTAAATAGACTTTCTGTCTCTATCTTCCCCTTCTAGGATTCCAGTAATGAGTATATTGTTTCACTTGATGGTATCCTATAAATCCTGTGGTTTTCTGCACTGTTTTTCATTCTTTTTTCTTTTTGCTGCTCTGAATGGACAATTTCAAGTGACCTTTGAATTCACTGACTCTTCTGCTTGACTAAGTCTGCCACTGAAGCACTATATTGAATGTTTCAATTCAGTCATGGTATTTTGATCTCTACAATTTCTGACTTTATTTTTTAAGTTTTTATGGTTTCTATTTCTTTGTTAACCTTCTCATTTTGTTTCCATATTGTTTTCCTAATTTTGTGTAGAAATCTGTGGGGTTTTTTTCTTCAGTTCACTGAACTTCTTTAAGAGGATTATTTTGAATTCTTTATCAGTTAGTTCTTAGATCTCCATTTATTTAAGGGCAGTTATTGGAGCTTTATTCATTTCCTTTGATGTCATGCTTCCCTTATTGTTCATTATTCTTGTATCTGTTCATTGAGGGCTGCACATTTGAGGAGGGAGCCACCTTTTTCAGCTTTTACAGGTTCACTTTGGCAGGGACAAACCTTCTTCACTCAGTCCAGCCTGGGGATGCTGTCAGGCCTTGATGTTGGGTTCTCTAGTTGTGTAGGGCCACTGCCCATGTTCTGAGGTCAGGTGAGTGTGCTGGCTAGGCTCTGTGATCAGGCAGGGCTGCTGATTGGGCTGTGTGTTTAGAGAGGGCCACAGGCTGTCCTCTGAGGTTAGTTGAGGATGTTGACTGAGCTCTGCAGTCACTTCTGCTCAGATGTCATTGCAAGCTAAGCTCCCGGGTTGGACAGTGCCACTGGCTGGACTCTGCAATTGGGCAGAGCCACAGGTTAGGTTCTGCAATCAGAAAGGACCTAAGGTTGTGCTCTGAGGTGTACAGGGCCACAAGCTAGGCTAATGCATTCAGGCAGAGTCATAAACTGTGCCCTGTGATTAGGCAGGGTCACTGGCTGGGTTTCCCTCCTGGCGAGGCCACTGGCTTTGCTCTGTAGTCCGTTGAGTAACTAGAGGGCTTGCAGTTTTAGTGGGGCTGCAGGATGTGCTCTGTAGTTGGGCAGGGCTGTAGGCTGGGCTCTGTGATCAGGCAGAGCCACTAGCTATGCTATGTGCCAACCTAACCTGCACTTAACATTGTAATGGAAGTGCTAGTTAATTTTATCATGAAGAAAAAAATAGATAAAATGTGTAAAGACTAAAAAGATGCACAACTGTCAATAATGAAAACTGACTTGATTTCTCCATAGAAAATCCTAAAATAATCTGCAGACAAATGATTGAAATGAAAACTACTGAACAAGGTTTCTGGACAAAGAGCAATATACAATTCTTTGAATTTACCTCCATTATTTCCTAAAGGTATACTTCAAGAGGTGTAATTACTGGTTCAAAGTATATAAAATGCTTAAGATTCGTTGCATACTTGTATATTGACAACTTGCTTTCATCAAAGGTTGCACCAATTTACATTTCTATCAACACTCTGTAAGAATGGTTACTTCAATTCAGAGTCACTAAAATGATGACTAATCTTTTTTTACTCTTTGCCAGTTTTAATCTATATATTTAATATATATATTTAATATCTATATATTTAATATATATATTTCTCATATATATAAACATATCCATATATACCTCTATATATTTTTATATAATACCTATATACCTCTCTCTATTTCTCTTTCTCTCCTCTCTATAAACCTATAATAAAAAGAAAATGTAACTTTTAAAAAATACCACTGCCATAACAAAAAAGTATACATAACTAAAAGATATGCAGGATTTTATGAAGATTTTGAAACTTGATTGAGAAATATTGAAGATGATAAAAAAAATGGAGACATAAACCATATTAATGGATAGGAAGATCCAAAATTGCCAAGAAGACAATTATCCCAAGCTTCAATTCCAAACAAAATTATATAGGGTTTTTCATGAAGCTGACTGTTTAAATTGTCCATGTTCCCCAAGGACTAGGTGATTCTAAAATTACAGAAACACAAAGACTGAGGATTATCAACATGTTTCTAAAAAAGAAGAGCAAAGTAGGCCATAAAAGACCTTTATACAAATCAGTAAGAGATAACTAACACTCTAGTAGACAAAGGTGCAAAGAGTATGAACAATTCACAAAAGAAAATTTTCACATGGCTTGTAAACACGTGCAGGCATGCCTAGTTTCAAATGGAATAATAACAAGATAATCTTTTTTTACCCACCAAACTGGTAAAGATTAAAAAAAAAAGATTAATCATCATTTTAGTGACGGTGAATTGAAGTACCATTCTTACAGAGTGTTGATGGAAATGCAAATTGGTGCAACCTTTGATGAAAGCAAGTTGTCAATATACCCGTATGCAATGAATCTTAAGCATTTTATATATTTTGAACCAGTCATTCCATCTCTTAAAATGTATCTTTAGAAAATAATGCAGGTAAATTCAAAGAATTATTTATAGTAGCACTCATGACAAAGATATAGGAAACATCTGGGATATAATATTAAGTGGGAAAACAGAATATGAAATTATTTAGATTAAGATTCTAATGCCTTAAAAATGTTAGATACAATTTATTGAAAATTGATACTGAGTTTATGGGTGATTTTTCTTTTCTTTTTTTTTTCTTTATACTTTTCTCAAAATATCCAAATTTCTTTCAAAAATTATCTTTTGTTTTTAAAAGAAAGCAACAATAAAATTGGGCTTGGAAAGCTTTACAAACAAATTAAGTACTCTGTATCCTTACAACTGTTTTTCATCATTAAAATAGAGAAGAAAAATAAAAGCAAGCATTCTCTTTAGGCAGATAAATTATGTTAATTGGATTTATAGTATGTTCTCTTCATGTTTCAAGAAGTAAGCTTAAAATAATCTTAGTAATCAGCCAAGTAAAATATTTTGGTCATAAATTTGGCAAGGAAATCAAATGCATAATTATCTAAAGCACATAAATACAATACATATAAAAACATATGCTGCATATTTATAATTAACACTGAATATATTATGATTATTCAGTATCTCTTATATAATTTCCCTAAAGTAAATAGATAAAAGGTTTTCCATGTCTCTCTAAAGGTCAACAAGAGAAGATAAAGAGACTGAAGTTTTTTAAATCTATAGGATAATGAATAATGTGGGTGAATTCCAAACTTTATTATATTTCTATCATGGACATAAAACTACTTTATTTCAGAAGATGCAATGGAAGAAATTGGAAAAGTTAGCATGTTCCCTTTCTTTTCAGTGAAATGACAGGTCAAAAATATTATGAGCTCTAATTCAATATCGGTTTTGCCTGGATAACATGTAGCAATAATATGAATCTATACGATATAAAATGTGAAACAAATTAAGTAATCCAAAATATGTAGTCCATACATTTCCTTGTTATTCATGACTCTTAGAAACTGGGTGAGTGGGGATTAGAGACAGCATGGGCCCATGACCATAAAGACATTTCAGACATTGTGAGGGCTTGATACAAAAATGTACAAAGCCATTACCATATCTTCTCAACTCTTGAGTTCCCACTGTTTTGGAGACGGGCTGCGGGTTAGAAGTGAGAGTGGGAAGAAGTTAAAATGGAGGAAGAAACAGGAGGAACAGATAGGAAGGGCACATCAGGACAGAAATCACCTCATTCAGAAACTCTCAATAAAATCAAAACTGGCCACAGAGAAACAGGAAGTGCCTATGGATCCTAAGTCACGGCAGTCTACATGGCCAGGAAGTCCAGGTTGTGCACCACATGGATCTCCAGCAGCCAGTGAGTGTCACCCACTGAGAAACATTCCATCCATGAAAATATGTCCATCAAAGTGGAAGCCTGGCCTCACTGAAGTGACCGCACTACCAACGATATCCTAGATATTCAGTGAGCACTTGGTCTCACGGCTGTTAAAGCTGCTTAATGCAAGTTGAATGATTTGCTCCATGTTCCAGAGTTAGAGGACCTGGGGCCCTCATCTATCTTCTGATTCCTAATCCACTGTCCTTTCTATGACACAGCACTGTTCTTTGGGAAAAAAAAATTGTCTTTGGTTATTTTTCTATTCTTTTTTTTAATTTCAGCATATTATGGGGGTAGAAATGTTAAGGTTATGTATATTGCCTTTGCCCCCTCCCCCCTCAAGTCAGAGCTTCAAGCGTGACCAGCCTCCAGATGGGGCACATCACACTCATTATGTATGTATATACCCATCCCCTCCCCCCCACCTGCCC
>VBSM01003157.1:3692504-3737883 GCA_008086735.1 Cheirogaleus medius
CTTTCCACAGAGGTTGAACTAGTTTGCGGTCCCACCAGCAATGTAGGAGTGTTCTT
Organism: Cheirogaleus medius; assembly: GCA_008086735.1. Lineage (NCBI taxonomy): Eukaryota > Metazoa > Chordata > Mammalia > Primates > Cheirogaleidae > Cheirogaleus > Cheirogaleus medius. The sequence goes on from VBSM01003157.1 coordinate 3,692,561, forward strand.
CTCTCTCCACATCCATGCCAACATATATTGTTTTGGGACTTGTTAATAAAGGCCATTCTCATTGGAGATAAGTGATATCTCGTGGTTTTGATTTACATTTCCTTGATGATTAGAGATGTTGAGTGTTTTTTCATATGTTTGTTGGCCATTATTCTGTCTTCTTTTGGAAAGTTTCTGTTCATGCACTTTGCCCACTTTTTGATAGGGTTGTTTGATTTTTCCTTGCTGATTTTCCTGAGTTCTAAATAGATTCTAGTTATCAGCTCTTTATTGGATGTGTAGTTTGCAAAAGTTTTCTCCCATTCTGTAGGTTGTCTGTTTGCTCTTGTGACAGTTTCTTTGGCTGTGCAGAAACTTTTTAATTTGATCAGGTCCCATTTATTTATTTTTGTTGATGCTGTGATTGCCTTTGGAGTCTTCTTCATAAATTCTTTCCCTAGGCCAAATGTCTAGAAGAGTATTTCCAATTTTTTCCTCCAGAATTCTAATAGTTTCACACCTTAGGTTTATGCTCTGCCATGATGTCAGAGATTCAGTTAATAAGGTTGTCACTGTTAGGCTGCATCATTCCATTGAAAAAAGACTCAACAACTTTCAGAGAAGATCTTTTAGAAAACATGGGCTTTCACACACAACTCAAGTTTACAGATTCATCTTCTCCCTTCTTCCCTGTAAGGGGTTGGCTGGTAGTAACACAATATTACAGGGAGGCAGCACATAGAACCTAGGGCTCTCAGGAGCTGAAGCTTGATTTTAGCCTACAACTGGTCATTTCAAATAAGCCAGCCTGCTGTATAACTTCAGAACAATTTTCCTGCGTTACCCGGGCAGTCACGAACTAGAGCAGGGGAGGAGCGATGTTGGGGTGACCTCGCCACAGAGCTGAGACACTCAGCGAGATTAACGGGCAGCATCTGCTACTGCTGAGCTGCTGAACACACCGGGTTTGGCGCTGTCAACGGGGCCCTGGGCTGCATGGGTCCTCTGCCAAAGCAAAATGCTGTTAAAAGCAAACACAACAGTGGAGAGCAAAAGTAACATTCCTGTCATGAAATCACAAGTCAAATCAATAAAACACAAGGTTAATTTCCATAGGTCTGCATCTCCATGGTGTTGCATAGGGAAGTGATGTGGTTTAGTGGAAAGAACACAGCTTTAGAGTCCACAGATGATGGAATAACTCCTCTGCTCTACAGGGGCATGGCCTGGGGCAAGTTACTTAAATTCTGAGTCATTTTCTCATCTGGAAAATGGGTATGATAATCATGTACTAGCACTGTGGTTAGAAATATTAATATACACGAGTGTGTTAGACAAAGGCAGACATGGCCAACATCATCAATGATCTAGGAGCCAAGCAAGACTTATGAAAAATCCACCCTTCAAAACCTTACTTTCCCTTGAAATACTTCCATGACAACACAAATTACCTTTACGAACCAATCGTGGAACTGTGTATGATGACATAGAGTTCTTTCTCGGAATAGTTATGTTATGAAATGTTCTGAAGTCTCAACTAAATAATTATACATTGTTTATATTAGGGGTTTGGAAGAGAGGAGAAACCAAACTGTTTTTCTTTCTCTCACATACTCAACACAACATAAAACACTTCTGTGACCACATGTGTGGAATTTTTCCACACTAAGCAATTCTCCAGTGGACATCAGCTGGGTATCCTACCGTTCCATTCAATTCAATTCTGACACTTTCTATCTGAAGTTAGAGTCAGATCCCACAGGTTGAGGGCTCAGTCCCATAAGACTGTCCCCCACTTCAGCTGCAAATCACAAGCAGTAGGTTGTCATCTATACTTCTGACCAACCAGCTATGAATCAGGACTCCCATGGCCCCTCATTAGGTTTAATTCAATTGCTAGTATGGCTCAGAGAACTCAGGGAAACACTTCCTTACATTGACTGGTTTATCAATAAAGGATATTATAAAGGCTACAGATGAGCAGGAGGGTGAAGAGGTACACAGGACTAGGTAAGGGGCAGGAGTCCCCACAGGAGTCCTCTCTGGACGCACCACCTCCCAGCATCTCCACCCACGTGTGCAGCAACCCAGGAGCTTGTCTTCCCTTGTTGTTCAAGAGTTTTTATAGACCGTAATCTCCAGCTGCCCCCAGCCTTCTTTCCCAGACAGAGGTTGGTGGCTGAGGCTGAAATTTCTGAGATCATTTAAAAATGATCAGTACTGGTCAGGTTCAAGTGGGTCAACACACACTTTCTGACTGGATGCTGCTAGCACCACTGATCTTATATGATGATCTGTACCATTCTGAGCTTCTATTTTTTTTTTTTAGCATTTCCATCCATCTTTATCATTTCCCCACATAGAGGTGTATGTATTTAAATACATAGAAATCAATTCAGCAAATATAAAGTATAAAATATAAATACAGAGAAATCAATTCAGCAAATATTTAGCAGTGTTTGTCAAATATATACTGAATAAATCAATTACTATATTGCCTATGTACTATCAATTAATATATTGCCTCCTACATTATTCAAACGCAGAGCTATGAGACTGTAGGGGGAATGGTTGCTTCTGACTGGGATGAGTAGGGACAGCTTTGGGTGTTGTCACACCTGAGCTGGATCTGAAGGGGTCTGGCACATGGAGGAGGAGCTTGGAAGTTGCTGCAGGCAGAGGCCACGATGCCCGGCAGGGTCCAGAGCCACAGAGGCTGCAGACTCAGGGTGTGACATGGTGAGTGACTCAGCAGCGCTGGAGCTCAGCATGCACGGCGGAAAGTGGCTACAGTTAAAATGAAAGCCTGAGCAACAGGCTGAGGTTTGAATTTCCTATTTTTGGAAAGAATCCACAGCAAAGTTTTGAGCACCAAACACGTTAACATCTGTGTCTTACAAAGAAAACTGGTTGCAGAGTTGGGAGCAGTTTTGCAGGGTAGGGACTGAAGGTAGGGAGGTAAGTCTGGGCACTCTTCTGACAGCCAGGCCACAATGAGGCTAGGCCGTGCAGGAGGGGAAGAGGGATGTGACTGCAAAATGGGGAGGAGGAAAGTAGTTGGCATTTGTGACCTGCTGGTGTGGTGCTGCAGGAGAGGGGGGGGCAAGGCCAACTGTGAACAATTTGGTTTGAACACGTTAGTGGGTGGTGACAGCATCAAACGAATCAGAAGAGCGGGACTGACACCAGACACACGCAAGGTCTGCAAAAGTGGATGTACAGGCACGCTTCCCGTCCCCTCTGGGCCAGGTCCTCTGAGAAAGCACTTGTGGCTAATGGCATCTGACACTAAAAGCATGTTAACAAGTGGGAAAACTGCTTAACTTCTCTCAGGTTAGATAAAGAAAATTCTAATAACCAGCTTCAAAATGGAAACCAGACTGCTGCCTAGAAGTGCTTGAAACAAATTGGAAAATGTCGACTGCCATGAATTATTATCAGAGGGAGAGCAGAGAGTTGTAGGAAAGAACAACTTCTAATCTCATTTTCTGAAGTGTGAGCATGTACATGATGTCATCAGAGGCCAGGGCAAAAGGAAACTGCATAAAAACATCAGCTAATGTCCATAGGCCCTGAAAGCAGGCAGGACAGAGTGGAGCGGGCAGCAAATTAAACAGACACTTTTATGTTGGTACTTTAGAAAAAACAAACCAAGTATTCACAGTAAAACCAACTCTCTCTACTGCATTATTTAAAAATATGCGGAAACTTTAATCTACTAAGAAAGCATCCATAAACCCATACACCTGACTTGCCCAAATAGCTCGAAGCCATCTCAAAATTTCAGAGAGAAGTTTTTATCATTTTCTTATTGACCTGGATCACCATCACCATAATAATTATGGGGGGGGGACATGTCACAAATCACTTGGTTGCTTGAGCCGTTGGAGGCGCAGCTGTTGTGATTCTCAATGCATTTGCAGTGCCTGCCAATGCCTCCCCCTCCCCAGCGCCCCCTCCTTAGCTTTCAGTGGCTTATGGCTTCGTTTTGTTTGTTTTGTATCCTGTGGGATGGAAAACAACCTGCACTGATCGTGCCAACTGATTGACTCAGCTGGTGCCTCCGAATATGAAATGCGAACGGAAAAGCACATCTGAGAAGCGTGTGGGCTGGAGGTGAGGGGAAGGGGCGGCCCCCACTCTGGACGGTGCACGGAGCCCGTGAAGCAGCTGCGCCCAGGCAGTGGTTCCATCAGCTGAGGAACATGAGTGCCTTTTACTCCACCTGCTCCTGCCTCTGTTTTCAAAAACCAACCACGGGGCTGCTGTGCACTAATCCTGAAATGCTTCCACAAGTATGCACAGTTCTCCTCTGCCAACCAACCCCAACAAGGGGGAGGCTGGTCCGGGGTGCTCTCTTCCCACACCCTGCAGCTGGGCAGGTTTAGAAATCCCAGGGAACTGTCTTCCCAGCTAAGGGCCTTCCCCACCTAAGGACATCTGAGGTTAGGGAATGAGAACTGCAACCTTGGCAGAAAACAGGTGGTTTTCCAGGAGTGTTTTGTTTTGGATTTTTTTGGTAGGAGATACTGGTGCTATGGTTGGGCCTGGTTGGGGGAGGGTTTGGGTCATGGGGTGGGGCCCTCATGAACGCCTTGGAGCCTGGCTGGAGGAGTGAGTCTCACGCTGGCAAGACTGGATTGGTCCCCACTGTCATAAAGCAAGGTTCCCCTCATGTTCAGTCCTCTCTCTTCACAAGCGTCTGCTTCCCCTTTGACCTTTGCCACCACGTTTTGACCCTCACCAGAAGCTGAGGAGGTGCCGGCGCGGTGGTGCCATGCTCCCTGTGCTCTCCAGCCCGCACACCGCTTCTCTTTACAAACAACCTGGCCTCAGGTACGCTGCCACAGCCACACTGGACAGACTGAGTCGGCTGCTTCTCTGAGGTGGGAGGCAGGTAAATGAAAAAACAGTGAGAATTTGGAAGGCAGGTGAGATATTTTAATGATAATCCTCTCTTACCTTGCTACAACTTTGCCAAACACAGACAAAGGCATCAAATAACTTGTATTTAACAAAATCCACTGTTTTACTTAGAAAACAGGGGGAAAGATAAGAGAGGGAAGATAAATAACCCATATGTCTAAAAAAGATCTACAAGGAGCTACAAGAAGAAAGACTTGTTTAAAGAAAATCCAGGTTTTGCCGAAAACGTCACAGGCTGTACCTAATCCTGAAGATTTTCGCATAATATCTTCAATTCCCCAGTTTAAACTGAGCTAAAAAACAATCTCCATGTTCAATTATAAAATTAATCACCAGTGTTTGTGCCCTAGAGAGAGACATGAGAAAAGTTGGTGGGATAAGGATAATGTTTTCCTAAATATATTTAGATATGCACGTACACACACGTCTATATATAAATATATTCTGAAGAGTAGGGTGCCAAGAGTTATTCAAGCTTCTGATAAGTTTCATCTCTAGAAACTGGAAAATACATTTTTGTGCCCCAGAGTGATGTTATTAACTAATGAAATAGTACCGTCTATGTTTTTCAGGACATCCTGCCTGGAAGTAGTTTTCAATTGCTGTCCTTTCTTTATCTTCATTTTAAAGATATAGCAAAACATGTTTCAGAATAACATGCCTGTTTTCCTACTTAAGGTTAATGTCTTTCTGCTTGGATTCCCAAAGGAACTAAGACTCAGTTCAGAAATTGAGGTGTAAACAAGGCCCTTTGGGGGTGACAAGGAGGACAACCTCACTCCCCACATGCTCAGGGTCACCACCCCTAGGACCTGGCATGGTCTTGAACACCTTGCAGCTCTCGTCCTGGGGCAGGAGGAACAGGAGGCGGCGCACACAGCACACCCCTGTCTGGGGCAGGTCTGCTGGTTCAGGGCAGAGCTGCAAATCTCTCGCAGAGTCAGGGCAAATCTCTTTTTTCGACTTCAGCTGAGAAAGGCCCAAATGTCTGCAGGGCAGGAGGCTAAGTCCTATGCTGTCCCTCTTTAGTGCAGCAATCTCCGCCCAGGGCCTTAGACTGACTGCCTTTGCTCGTTGGCAGGAAGAACCGTCTGGTCTCGTCTCTTGCAGCAACACAAACAAACTTCCCTTTTCCCCTGGGTCTTTCTCCCGAGATCCTTGCACCACTCTCTGTTGACAACATGCCATTTTCTGTTCAATTCAGCATGTTTACTTCTTTATTGTGATTCATGTCTGAGTTTCTTTTGAATCAAATTATTGCATCTCCCTGGTGAGATGTGCCATATGACTATCTTGTTAGAACAAAATCAAATAAAAAATTTGCACTGAGCGTTGCTCCATCGCATCCCACCACATGCTTCCCTCTTGTTTGGACACACTTCTGTCGGCTACTTGATCAGTAATGAATCCTTCCAGTGTCTGCCAATTTTCAGACATTGCTGTCTTGGAAAAGATAAAGAGGAACTGGTTGAAATGGGTTCAACAGAGAGAACGTCACTACTTCGGAAATATTTTACAACCCAGACGACTGGTTTTCACTGCTATCCACAGACTGAAGAAGACCAGAAAGACCGAGCGGACGATCACACAGAGGCGCAGCAGCAGCCAGAGCTATCCTTTAGGTTCCATCCCCAAAGACGCTTCAGCACTGCAGTAACTCACTGCTCGGGCATTTTTGAATAGGGATGGAGCAATATCCTTCCCATTATGCTTTTCACTGAATACATCTTCCCTCTCCTCTTTACTATTAATATTTTGGGTACTGATTATGACCTTTTAAGCAATTCTTGTGGCCTCATATAAAAAAATATTTAAAAAGTGAGCTGTTCCTACTAAATAGGTCTCCATGCAAGTATAGGAATGAGACTCTGATGCATCTTTCTTCTCTTCTCATTGCTCCCAGAATGCCACCCAAAATTCCCCATGTGGCATGCGAGGCCCTTCGTGATCAGGGCCCCCCACCAGGGGACTCAGGCATACAGGACTCCTGCTGTCTCCCCAGAGCACCCCATACTCCTGCTTTTGTTTTGGCCTAGACGGCCTCCCTCTCTCCCCTTCATCCTTACCCCAAGCTGGCTCAGGGGCCCTCACTGGCCTTCAGAGCACCACTGAACATCTCTCTTGGGCCATGTAGAGTCACTCCCTGGCTGCTTGCTCCTGCCCTGTCAGCTTACTGGGGGCTGGGAGATGCATTTCTCCTCTGTATCCTTGGCACCAAGCACAGCGTGTAACTTGTTAAATCAAACTCTCACTCAAATCCTATTTTGCCAAAGACACCAATGCAACCAGTTTTTTTTTTTAAAGAGGATTCTTTGGTCTACAGTTACTCTTAGGATTTCATAGCTTAGATAGGACAATACTATTTTAGCAATAAAAGGTGACAGCACGTATTTTAAGAAACTTATTTTCTCAGTTCTTAAACTCATAATCTACAGAATCAAACCTACCTATTTATTTTTAAGTTTTTTTAAAATTTTTAAGTTACCATGATACATAGTAAGGAAGATACAGTCCTATAGATAAAGCAGAAAGTACTAACCTCTTTCCATAAAGCGGGTGGCCCATTCTATCCTCAGACTGTTCCACGCGAGAGACCACAGAGATGTACTAAAACCTCCACATAACACAGTTTCCCTAAAAAGGACTTCTGCTCCTGGATCTTATTATAAGTTACTATTTTTTTCTTCTACTAGCTAGCACTTCCAATGAATGCTTACCACATGCCCGACATCATTCCTGCACTTGTGCTGCATCAATGAGTAATCCTCACAACAGCCTTAATTGGGTTGATAGTATAATTTTTTTTTTGAGGCAGCGTCCTGCTCTGTTGCCCAGGCTAGACTGTGGTGGTGTGATCATAATTCCTGATTTCCTCTCTAACATATGTTCTTTTCTCATTTTTCCCTTATCACTTTTTTCCTTCTTTTTTTTTTTAACTGAAAATGGTTTTAGAGTTTAAAGTATTTACTTTTTAGCAGTTCTCTCTGATCACTGAATAGATAAAATGAAAAAGGTTTTGAAATGTAATTAATAACATTTTATTTCGAGAACTCAATGAATTCGCAGTCATACTACACTTGAGTATAAAATACTTTAGTTTATACTTATAAATCATACTTCAGGAGATCTGAGTAGACAATAATCTTCGGCATCTTTCAAGTATGCATTGTCATAGGGTGTTATAAGAAGTCAGAAGATAGGTATTTTTAAATAGTCCATGAAAAATTGGACTCAGGTTATTTTATGAATTGTTATTTGAGCCTAAAACTAATCTCTTTGACATTGACATCTTTAATAAATATTTGAGCAATACCTGCATTCAGAATACTGGATAGAAATATGACATTGTCTCTATTCATTAGGCTTATATTTTCTCAATAACCTAATTTTGTCTTTTCATAAGATATTAATACTTTTGGAAGTCTTACTCTCAATCCTATTAATTCCTAAGCTATCCTTTAAAAGTGCATAAGGAAATATGCAAAGGCAGTCAATTTCAATGAATTATACATTGAATCACTAAAGGTAAATCTAAGAATTTCAGGGTTGCTAAAATGCAGAACTTCATTTGAAAATATTTTCTAGACTTAAATCAAACTCGTGGGCATGGTTTGGATCCGCTTCTTTGGCTTTGCATTCTTCTGAACCGAGGTCACTGGCAACACACCAGGCTGTGCATGTTAGCAATGCAAAGTGTGTCTACTTGTCTGCTTTGGAGCAGACTCACAAGAAGTGGAGCAGTGGCCCAGCCAGCAGTGGCACCATGTGTTGCTTTGAATGCTGTAATGACTCTTTGATGATCAGCTTGGAACGAGAGCTAACCCCAAGACAAGGTGGCATATGGGGCATAAGATGAAGTGTTGTGAGTGTACCCACAAGGAGAGGAAGAAGCAGAGGTAGAAATTCACAGGCCACAGAGGTGGTAGGAATTGATTTTAACAATGCTCTAATTCCAGGCAAGATGTTTCCCAGCTATGAGCTCGTTAGGTAAACATGGGACCAGAGCCACATTCTAAGATTTAAAAACCCACATAGCCATATAATTCCATTTTTATTCTGAGTAAGTATGCTACTTTTCTTCATCAATGACTGCAAACTAATTTTAATAACATAAAAAAAGCAATCCAACCTTCCTGCCTCACCACCCCCAACTACACATGCCTGTACTTCTTTGAATCAGATGTCTTCAAGTCAGTTAATTCTCTTCAGTTCTTGAATGACCTTCCAACAGAATCAGCTAACGGCACAGGCTGTGAGAGAGGTAAGCTCTACCTTGTATATATAGTAGGTGAATATCACCATTCCTGGAAATGCCCCTGACAGCTGTCCACAAAATTGCCCAGGACAGCAGCATGCTCTCTGGGCTGGCTGGACAGTAACAGCTGTCACAGCCATGACAATAGCCAGTCCCTGTACTGCCGTCTAATCTCTACTACATGACATTGCTGGTTGGTCTATAATTGCTTTAAGTGGACAGTTTCTTCCTGAGATAACAACTATAAAATTATTAGGATTTAATATCATACTTAATTATAGGAAAAGCCAAGGAAGGTAATCAAGAGTGAGGAGGCAGATATGAACTAAAACTTAATTCTGACAGAGAGAAGAAAAAAAGAGATAAAAACTAAAAAGAATGGGGAGGGGAAGAGAGCCTAGTAGGTCTCTGTTTTCATTACATATTTGCGCAAAATGAAGTAAAACATAGAGTGTTCTTCTTTTTTCCATCTAACACATGTGAACTTCTTCATAATAAGTCTTACCAGCAAATGGAAATGGATCCATGGATGAAATACAGTTGGCCCTTTGTACCTGAAGGTTCCACATCATGGATTCAACCAAACAAGGATGAAAAATACAGTATTCCGGGGATGCGAACCTATGGATATGGAGGGCCAACTTTTTGTATCCTCAGTTCTGCAGGACTCACTGCGAGACTTGAATATGCATGGATTTGGGTCTCCACTGGGGGCCTGGAACCAATCCCAAGAGAATGTCGGGATGACTATACCTGGTCCCTCTCTGGCATCTCTCGTGGGGTTTGTCTGGCCTACTGAATGAGCCGGGAGCACAGCACCTGGTGCAGTGTCCAAGAAGGAACCGGGAAGGAGCCCTGGCACGGAGCTGGTGCTCACCTCATATTCCTCCTTGAAGCCGTAGCCCTCGGCGCACTTCATCTGTGTGATGTGCTGCAGCAGGTCTGCCACCCGGATGGCAGGGTGAAGCTGCCCAGTCTGGTAGGGCACGTCGGCTGGCTCGCGCTTCTTGTAAGTGTGGGACTGCACCAGGCTGCTGGTATCGCTGGCCATTGTGTGGGTTTCATCTAGGAAAATAAGGCCAGGGAGAAAATGAGAGAGGGCCAGGGAACTAAGTCGGCATCACTGAGAATGCTAAGAAGCTTGCCGCTGACATCCCCTCCACCTATGGCTGCAAAATTCCCTACGATGGCTCAGCAAAAAAGAAAAGTTAAATGTTTAGAAATTTAAATGGTGTTGGTAATACTGATAGGAATGTGCAAAAATCTTTGTTTTTACAAAGCAGTCCAAACGATATATTGCTTTCAAAAAGCTAATTGATAAGGGCCCTTTAGGCTTTCGGTGCCAAGGTTTGTGGAAGTTTCAATCTGAAACTTCACCAAGACCTGGTGCAAAACCAGTCTTGTATTCTTCCAAACATTAGTTAACTAGTTTATATGATGATGTAAATAAACTCTGCACGAATGTTCTGTGAGCAAAATAAAAGTGCACAAAATGGTTTGGCTTAGAAAGCTAGCAATGGAAATGTGGACTTAACACATGAAATCAAAGAGTAGAAAAATAAAAGGGAATTTGGTTTGGGGATAACATTTTGATGAGTCACTTTGCATGCTCCATTATCGGAAAGCTTGACAAAATATTGTGGAGCAACACATCACACATGGAATGTTCTATAACAGCAAACATGCAGGCCAGCACAGAACAGTACCAGCTGGCTTCGTCAGAATCTACTGGTAAGACACACACTCCCACTCCCTCCGCAACTTTTCCATGGGGCGAATTGGGGAACTTACCATTTATTGGCACTTTTAAGAAGATACATATCAGGAGAAAAAAGGAGGAGAAAAAGGAAACAGGGCATAAGCAATAGTACTGCGTGAATAATTACAGGTAGTTTTTATTTTGTGCTTTAATTTTCCAGTTAAGTTTTCCATTGAGAGGTGGTCAGAGGGCAAAGCCTCAATTCACCCATCACGTTAGGATGGAGGTGTTTAATTTAAGTACTCAGTAACAAAAAGGAGGTTAAAATTAGTATTATAATTGCCTTTCATCCCCCATGAACCAAGTAATGACTAAATAAGTCTTATTCGTATTCAACACATTTTCTCATTTAAATTTCTTGAACAAGTCAACCAAATTGTACTACAAAATTAATGCCAAAATTTGGTCACATAAGCCTAAAGAGGCTATATTTTAACAGAAGACTACTAGTAAATTAGGTTAATGAACTGCAGAAATGGTAGCTATTAAAAATGTCTTATGCAAGAAAGTGCTATTAGACTAAGAATTCCACATTCTACAGGTGAACTCATTATAATGCTGAACCCCTTTAGCTGTTTTATGATTGAGGATGGGTATTGGCAAAATAAAATGCTAAAGTCACTTAAAATGAGGATATTATATCAAAATTGATTCCAGATATAAAGAATTAAAACATATAAAGGATATATTCAATTTTTTAAAATTACTAGTTTATCAATAGGGAATTCAGCTATAGTTAATTGTTATTATTATTATTATTATTATTTTACTGAGAAGTTCAGCACCAAAGGAAATTTAGTCCAAGGGTGCTTGGTTAGCGGGGCCTGGTTTGAAACCTCATTTCTATCTGCATTGCGAAGCACCTGGGGATGCATGGTATGAAAGGTGGTACACAAGTGTGTAGCTATGTTGCTGTTGCTGAAATGGTACCTGGATCACTACAAGGTAGCTAAAGACACAAAGACAAAATAAAAAAGGGTGGTAAGTTGATTTTATGATATTTTTTTCATTTGGATTTGCTTTGAAATTTAGCAATTCATATGTTCCCACTTTCTTTTAACAGTCACAAATAAACCTGGAAATTTTCACATCAGATTTGTTCTCTGGCAACTGCCAAGCTTCATAAACAGGGATACAGGAACCCTGCTGAAGTACTGAATCCCTTGAGCTTTTAGTTACTACAGCAGGAAGTTCTGTTCTTTATAGTACAATAAATGGAACATTAATTAGTTTCCCTTCTGTGCCTCTCTCGTTCTCGCAGTTTGTACCTTGTGGGATGAACATAATTAACATGCCCTCCATTGTGGGCTGACCTTCTCAACTTCCCCTAAATGATTTGGGCCTTTCACGTGGATACACCAGCAACTTAGCAATGCTCTGATCCCAGGGCTGGGTATTCTTGGAAGTTTTAAATCCACAGAGATACACCCACTATCACTGCTGTATATAATCATCCTGCACTGCATTATGCCATCTTGGCCTCATTACTAATGTGGAACATGTCTTTAAAACATGTAAACATTACCAGGTCCATCTAAGAAAGCAGTGCTATTACCTAGTACACACGTATGGAAGAGGTAATAGAAGGTTTCTCCCTCTATGCTATTAGAAATTCTTGATTCCACTAAAATTAGTGATTAATCAGTTTTCTGTGACTTCTTAAAAAAGAATTATTACTGATAAAACATATCATTTGTCATTAATTTCCTTTATGTGTTAAAGAAATCACCCGCTAATAATTTTTTAATTAAAAATAATGCCTAAGAGGAAATCAGAAATAAAGCTTCTCCCTAACAGTTAGATCATTTTCTAAGAACTGAAAATTAATTCTGCATATATTCTTTAATGAATTCTCTTAAATTTTTGACAAACCAATTGAAAAACTAAATTGAAATTAAAGCTATAATTTGAGGTGGGGGAGGTTCTATCTATCTGTCCATCCACCCATCTATCTATCTATATCTTTGCAGGCAAATGAGCTACAGATGTGCTCATGCTCTATACCTTAGAGCGGAGCACCCCCGTGAGAGCTGAAGGTGAAGGTACTAGCAGACTTGATTGTGTTGAGCTCTGATGCACAACAAAACATTTCTTCTTGTCTTACTATCAGCTATAACTGCTACTATCCTCCAGAAGTGCCAGAGTAGCTATACAGCTCATGTGCCCTTGGTTTCAAGTGATAACCTTGCCAGTCCTTATTATTCGATATACAGATTCACATTTGCACTGAGTAATATGCAAATAACACAGTCTCCAAGCACTGCCCTTTGTGACGCTGGTACCTGGACAAGCTATACATGTAACAGTTATTTGTCTATCTGGCTGACTTCTTTTTCCACAATGTGCATCATTTTTGCTAATTCAATTGTCTGTGCAAGTGATTCTGTCTTGGCAAAAAGCCTAACCAACTTTAAAAGATGTCATTAATGTTCGTAATAACAAATCATCGACTTTAAAAAATGATATTTGTTTAATAAGCTTATCTTAATCCTGCTGTGAAATCTGAACATTTTCTTTCCTTCTGACAATGCACGTCTTAGCCCTCCCCACTCACAGCTCCCCTGAGGTCAGAATATCTACTAGAGGAACCTCAAATGAATGCCACAGCACACAAAGAAATCGCAAATCTTTGTCTAGCAAAAGATTCTGCAAATGTCATTTGCATGTAGATTACATTGTTCTGGGGCCTAAGATTAGCCTGTGCCCCTCACTTAGGAAAATAATAAAAATGCAGCTTTCTTTCCCATATAGTTTATAGTAAAAGGCTGGGGGAGGGGATTTAGTGGGCTTTGTTAGCCCTCAAAATGATGCAAAATTCATAAATTCTCTTTTAGATCCATTCTTAAAACTTCTAGCTTAGTTCATTTTTTAGGTCATTTTTTCCCCACAGGCAACAAAGCCCAGAGAACACCATAAGGAAAATAAAAATTACCCTCTATACAAATATCATAACAACGTAGAGAAAAGAGAAGCACAGGGGAAAAAATTACGTTGCAAAGATATAAACCCTTGTAAAGAGAATTAGGAAGGAGAAGTCGAACAACTGAGGATGGAACTCTTGCTACAATGAATTGTTATATACCTTGAAGTCGATTTTGTTGTGCTCCTTTTCGGTAAGGTTAGTAGTAGAAAGAGAACACAGCCGTGATATGCTCGGGTTATTTTTGCGTCTCAAATGCAACAGCAGCTCATGCTTGTTTGGTTATCACAGCCCAGGTAATGCCATTTTTCTCCTCACCCTTCTTACATTGAACAAACAGGATTTTTTTTTCTGTAACCCCCTGCTGGGAATATTTCATACTTTAAATGCATTCTGCCCCACTGGGCTAACATTTTAGTTCCTTTCTATGACATCTGACACATAATAAACCATATGATTATAAAGTGCCATCTTGTCATTTCACTGTTCAGATCTTCAGCTCCTTTGAAATTCCACTCTGTGACAGACACTTTGGGATGCTGGGAGGGTGCCGTGAATGGCACTGAGGATGGGTAGGGGGCCAAAATTCTATTGTGATCATTTTTCTGCATAACATTAGGCATAATTAGAAAAACGCTATTTTTGAAATTGAAGTTTTTAGTGCTTAGCAATACGTGAAAATAATGAGAAGCTATTTTCACTTTTATGACTATCACATTTGACAGAATTCAACTCTTGGAAGTACACAGCTGGGTGATGACATGGTTCTTTCCCTTGGGATCAGACCTAACCTTAAATTCTGAACACAGAAAGGGAGAACACCAGAGCTGGGATTGTTCCTTTGAACCTTTTGGTATCACCCCCAACATGCATGCAGCAAACCCTTCTTATCAATGGTGACTATTTCAAGAAAGTCTTTTTCTCATCTAACCCTGCCCACTGCCCCAAGGCCCCCCACCACTCCCATGTCCTGCTTATAACCACTGCAACATACAGAATTAAAGCTGAAATTTCCTACAGAGTGGCCACTGACTTTCTAAATCACTCCTGCAATAAACTGTGGTAAAGGGAAATGTTCTCACCTAAAATTGCAGTTGGCACAAATGGGTCTGTCATACATCGAAAGCAGGTCAATGCAGAGAAAGTAAAAAGAGAAAGAACAATAAATGATTGATGAACAGGCCCCCAGTTTCTGCACAGAAAGTCACAGAAAGCATTGGGTTACAACATCTCAAACATAGTAAGCTCCTCAAGCATCACGGATAGCACAGTGAGGGCTGATTGATTCTGATCGCTAAGGGGTTATGAGGGATGAAACAATGGAAAAATCTGTTACCTGGGTAATAGGAATTAGGCACCGATGTGCTCAGTGTGTTTGTTTTCATTGTAAAGGACGATGGTGAAGACACAGCTGTAAATAAAAGAAATGCAGGTCAGCAGCTGTAGAGAGGTAACACACTCTGAACACAGCACTCGAGGTCACCGCAGTGACTCCGTGCTGGAGTGGAATGCTGATAGGAAGAAATCTCTGAGATGCTCTGATGCCTGCATGGTACATATCACCATTCCCAGTTGTTTCTGGGTAGCTACTTGTCCTTTAGAAGATGAGCACCCTTTTGCCACTCCAAGTCTTTTGTCCCACCAGTGAAGAGAAAACCCACAACCACAGCCAGCATTTTGGATAGAGAAATTCATCAGACTTCTGTTTTGACTTCTAGCCTTCGCTTATGGAATTCTGCTAGCAGGCTGAGCTGAATTTTACAACAAAAAGTAGAAGAATGTGTCTACACATGGCTTTGGGAGAATATTCTGAATGTCAATATTTCTGTAGTTTGCTAAATCCTCTTCTTCCTTATAATTTGGATATGCAGAGAACTCTCCACAATGCTATGACCTGGTTTCTGAAAAATAAAGATGATGTTCCATGTGTGGTTTATTTAGGTGAAAGTCTCATGCCTTCATATTGTTCTATTACTCTTTTAAATACTTATAAAATGCTTATTTTTCTTTGAAATATTCCTCTGAAACACTCAAGATTGAACTATTACATCTTCTATTCCTTCCTGTTATCAAGAGGGAAAGTCAATCCCATCTAATTTACCTGATTTCATTGAAAATGTATCTTTCCTATTTTTAAGAGACATTTTAAACTCTCTGCAAATGTCTTAATTGATTAGCATTTTAAAAACACTTTCATTTAATTAAGGTATAAAGATTTGAATGTGCTCAGCTAGTGAAACTTAAGTCTAAATCTTAACTCCTCTGATGTATTTATATGATCTATGTGCTGCCGAGTTTTTGATTAAGACACTAATATGCAATTACCTCACTGTTTATGGGAAGCACAACCAATCCTGCTGTGGACATGGTATAATTATTCTGATGACATGTTAATACATTTAAACTCTCCAGGAGCAGTTCCTTTAGGATAGTGACTTACCTGTGTTTATATTTTTAATGTGTAGAATTAGTAAGTGACATAACAAGGACTGGAACCCAGGCTGTCATTTTTAAGATATTTTTCTAAAATAGAGAAGTATCACATTTATATTGTATGTTTATGGTAAGTTTCAAGGAAAAAAGAGAACCGATGAAAACAAGAATGAAAAAAAAAAATGAGTACCAATAGGATATGCCAGGTCAACAAGAATAATGCTTCTTCATTATCTGCAGACACTTTTATGTGGTTGGTAAAAATGTGCAGAGCAGATATAAAGTAACTGTATTTATTTTTACCTTTTTGTTAAAATATTTTAAAATACTTTCATCTTTGAGCATAAAAATTAAACTCATCCCCACTATCCATATCTATTTTCCCTTTTATAGCACATTAAAGGAGATGGTACAACTCTCATTTGCTTTGGTGGACAGGTTATTCCCCACTCTCATAAATGTGTTCATGCTTATTTTTAAATTTTCTAATTTCATTTTCCTCACTGTGTCATTTTTAAAAGTTACTCACCTCACAACTTCTAGCACTTTCTCCCAATCCTAAAAGATCTCACACGTACCCATGCTTGTCGTGGGTGTGGTGTTGGCAGACTCATGGTCTAACGAACACTTTTCCTGAAGGTTTCCTCCTCGGGAATTGTTCTCTTACTTTAAAGGCATTAAGAGAGCACTAGGATGAAGTTTACCTTCAGGGCCACGCTCATGGATGAGATTTGATGAGACCTGCTCATTGCTCAAAGAGCAGGAGGACTGTGGAAAGTCTACTGTGGTGTTTCTTCTGTGGGCTTTATTAACAGGGGGAGACATAAAATTATGCCTAATAGCCCATCAGCTGGGAAAGCTAACTAACGTCAGCTTCCTCAGCAGTCCTTTTTACACGAACTTTTTGGATTCCCACAGATATATGCGCTTTTTAAAAAGTAATTGCCAAATTAAACTTCCTGTCCAGAGGCGAATATCCACTGTTGTTCACACTTCAAACGCCTAGAAACTACTGATACAGCTTCCTGCTCTTTGGGTGAGTAATTTCAAGTAAATTTATTTGAGAGAAATTTCACCATGAAATAAGAAAGTTTGGCACATTAATGGGTTATTCTGGAATGTGAGAACATATATCTCTGTGGTCCCTTTTCTACTGACATTCAAGACATAGATGCTGCTACAAAAATTCTAACCCTGTATGTGGTCTAAAGTGCTCCTCCAACCCCAGCCCACAACAGATGCATGGCAGGTTGCTTTATTTTGACAGCTGAATGCATTATAAATGTATTTTTAAATAAATAATATAATATCTGCTACAAAAAAGCAGAGAGAATTCTATGAAAAAATGGGAAGTTGTTCGTGGTGTACTGAGATACCACAGCTTCTATTACCTACCCTAGAAGTGACATGCAAGGGGAAGGAATGAAGGCTCAGGATGAAAACAGAGCAGCGCGGCCTCGTGCGCTGGCGCCAAAGCAGCTTGGGACGCACGTGTGCCACTGGGCCAGGAGCACGTGAGAAACAAAGGCATGTAAGAGGAAAAGCCTGAACAACTGGCCACTACAGCAGCAAAAATATAAGAGACCGAATTCTATGCGCAAGGCTTGGGGCCCGCACTGTCCAAGCTGCTATCTGTCGCCCCCTCCAGATACCATTTCTGCGTTCCTTCCGGTTACGCGCCCCCACCCCCAGACTTTACATGCACTTCTTTTGGCAGGGGGCAACATTAATAGCCGCACTTTGATTCCACCCCCACGCTGGCCAGTGGCCTGATTATGTAGCTGGGGTCAGCAGTGGTCTGTGGCACAGATTTCACACAGTAAAGAAACCCCCAACCTTGAACTTGATGAATGTGTGCCCTGAGCCACAGAGTCAGGCACGTATCCCTAGAACTACCTCTGGTCTCTGAGAAGATCACCAGGGACAAAACAACTGTTCCATTTGTGCTTCATATGATCAATCTAATTGCTAGTTTCCAAAAATAATGCCTTTTACCTTGATTACAGGTGGAAGTAAGGGAGGTATTAGCTGATCTCGCTTTACCCACCTGGTGTGAAGTGTGAGACTTGTGAAGTTGAAATACAGTTTAACTTATTAATTGCCACTAATAGCCCTATAATAAAGTCAGAACCTGTCAGCTAAACAAATAAACAATTAACTTGTTACTGCCATTTAGTGAACTGTTTTATAACAGGCTTTCCTTGTGTAATTCCACACCTGGCTAGCTTACAAATGGGATCTAAACAACAAAAGAGATGATGAGAAACAGGTGCCTTGTTCCTCAAGCAAGGGAAAGGCTTCACGTCCCTGCTCTCTCAGTCTTTACAGAAACTTCACTGTGGTTTCCTTGCCCTCTGGCCTGGTACTGTCACCTTTAGAACAGCATCTCTGCTAAGCAACCCATGGCACGTTAAGAGTCTTCAGGATCATTTAAAATGGAGGAACCGACGTGGCATAAGAATTCTTTAGGAAGAACTCTTTTTGTGTTTTAATCCCTGAGTACTACTGGAATCCTGGAAAACCAGAGAGATGTATTAAGAGAAACATTGTGCACTTACATCTCCCATTCAGATTGTGCGTGTCCATGAACGAGAACGCCTCGTCACAGTTTGTGCCTTGCTCGGCATAGCTCTTGTCCATCGAGTTCACCATTACGGTCATCTCCTGCCGGGTGCTGCTCAGGGTCTCCTTCCGTTTCTTGGCCAGTTTCCTTAAGACAAAGAGTTCAATTATGTAGGCACCATAGACATGCATTGGAACGGAATGCAGACCTTTGGCATGTGTATTGACCAATGTTCAGAAATAACTTCTACTGAATTAAACACATTCATTCACAAATTGGTGTATGGTACTTTCTACACATCAGGTCCTCTGCCAGGCTGTAGACACAGAGGTGAAAAACATCTGCTGCCTATTTTCAACCAAACCACAGCCTGAAACATCATGTTTCTCCTACTATAAGGTAAATTAAAACGACCAATGATCCTAGAACATCACAATCATAATCTGCTTACTGACATGCTCCTAAATTACTAAATTATGGTCTGCATTGCCATATACAGTGTCAAAGAGAAGATTCACCCTAGAAAATATCTGTCAAGCAAAACTAAAGTAATCCAAGGATGAATCTAAAAGGCATATTGTAAACCCAAAGAAAAGAACTAGGGAGAAGTCAAGAAAGCACAACAGCAGATGTGCACAGACGGTGCAGGACCTGACCAGAGCTGACAGAGGACAGAGGAGCTCAGGCCTCAGAAGAATCAGAGGAGCAGGTACCGAATTCTCAGGAGGCCATGACACCTCCCCAAATCCCAAATGAACCTAAATTAGCTACCCATCAAAGTGTCACCTCCTACAGAGAAGAAGGTAGACAATGTCATGTTGCTGGGTTCCCTGGAAAGTTTAGCAGGAGTAACTCCTCACTGTTCCCTCCCTCGGTGGAAGAGAATGCGTTCTGAGGACAGAACGGAGATTTCCAATTCTTTTGGAGACAAGGTTTAATCCTGGCCTCTGTGCCTTGCTCACTGACCACCAAAAACTTATCACCTAAAATTACAGATACCTGTACAAAAGCCATAAGAACCCAAGCAAAACTAACATAAGTAAACAGATAAAACAAAGTTTTCCAGATCTTACTACCAGAGGCTGTTATATGCACCCAAGACAGGTAAGAATAATATTAGAGATGCTTAAGGAGAAGGTATAAAGTGAGAAAGTTTAAGACCATAGCACCACAATACCAAAAATACTATGCCATAAAATGTTTGAATTCTGCCCAAGCACCTAGAAGCATCTAAAAAATACAATGGCAACTATTTCTAGTAAATCATCTTGACACTGATTGACCTAGGACACAGTAGAATTTAAAATGAGCCACATAATCAAAATCACACCCGTATTAGGTGATTGCTAATGCAATGTAAGGCACTGACAACATGAGACCATATGGATAAACTTTATTATCATTTCTAAATGACACATAATCCAAATGCTTCCTTGCCTGTAGTTATAATAATCTTTTAATTTCATACTTTGAAGGCAGAAGGGCTTCATTAATGAGTTGACTTTTTTATTGCTAAAAGTTGTTGGAAAAAAGATATATTTTTAAACTGAAAAATGAAAATCACCTACAACATCTCTGACAGTGTTAAAGTTAAAAAGATTTTGAAGGGTAAGCCAGTGTGACTCCCCTGGGAAGTGATACCCCTCTCTCACCTCATGTCAATCACGATTGTCTCCTCCAGCCCTGACCCCAGCCCTGAGCCAGCCATGTTGGTGCGAGGGCCAGCGCCAGGGCCTGGATGTTCTCAACACGTGTTCTTGTCAGAGCCAGCAACAGGCCCCCTCTCTGCAGCTGCACTCACAGTAATACATTTTCTCTCCACTTCTGAATCTGCCAGCTTGCTGGAAAAACATTCATAGGCTAGGTCTCCCCAGGAGCCCTGATGTGGAGGATTGAGATAATTAGCTCCATAATTCAAGCAAAATGCCCACTTTTTGCTTGAATTTTTTTGATTTACTTTGGACTGATTTATGCAGTTAATTGCCTCAATGTTCTTTTTTGTTCTGCCTATAAAGAGAGGCCTAGTGAACTTTGCCAGACTTCCCTCTCTGTCTTTTCTTGCTTGAATCCCTCTAATCCTGAAGGTTAGGAGATGATAGCTAACACGCTTCTTGTGTGGTTGGTGGGGGCGGGGAGGGATGTATGCTCCAGTAAAAGCTATGCTTGTACTGGGAAAAAATTTTCTCCTTTCTAATCCTCCATATGCATGAACTAATTTCATTGATGTCACACTAATCGCTCCATTGCTGATCTTCTTTAAGCACAAAAGAACTGCAGTAAGGACTTGTGAGAGCATGCTCACATAAAACAGAGGTTCAGTCAAACACCCGCAGCTTTAAGTTCATATCCACAAGCACATGCTCTATGTCTGTGAACTTCCTCTGAACCCAGCTCCTAACGTCCTCAGCAAGGCTTCCTGCATTAACCCTACACTTTAACCACATTTTTACTCTCATCAGATGTCACAAACACAAATGTCTCACTGGGGCCAGGCTAGTAATGCAAGGGAGGGAATGGGTGTAAGACAATAGGCATGGTGCAGACTGGTGAGATGGAGGGGACAGTGACTCAGCTCCCCCAGCCTGAAGCCCCAGGGAGGCCCCAGTCCTTGCAAGTTTCAGGAGAAACCAGAAATCTACATTTTATGCTGACTCTTAGTTTTCAACTGTTGTCAAATAATTCAAATTTAACATAAAAATACCATGTGGCCCACATAACGCATGTCTGTGGGCACTTCTGCTCTCCATGAACAGCCGCACTTAGAAGTGTCATTGTCTGGAATGGGAGGAGGTGGAAACCAAGACACAGCGTATAATTACTATATGTCAGCACTCTACAGGTGTTATCACATTCAATCCTAGTAAGCGTGCAGGAATTATTCTTACTTCCTACTTCACAGATGAAGGAACTGAGTTTCAGAGAAGTGACCTGTCCATGTGGTGGAGCTGGATTGGACCCCACATTTCTCTGACCCCAAAGGTACTGATTAGAGCAATGTGCTCTCTCTAGTAAGGTAGCTCATTAATTTATATTTCCTTACAAGTTACACCATAATTATCACCAAACTGCTTTCAAGTATGAATTATCTATTTCCCCCAAACTAAATATGCTTTGAAAAAGTTTACTAGAGGAGTAGGAAAAGCAGCCTTAAGACCACATGTGGTCTTCTAGGTCCTTAAGTGCAGCCTTTTGACTGAATCTAAATTTTACAGAACAAATACTTTTATTAAAAGGGATGAAACTTTTCTTGCCTTCTTTGGTGCTTAAAAAAGAACAATCTTGAAATCAGAAGGCTGCAGGTTCCCTAACCCAGATGTTTTACACAAATCTAGTGGCATCTAATATGTTTATTAAGTGAACTAATCACCACTATACCAAAGTATTACTAAAGAGAGTTTATAGAAAATTCATCTATCAAAAGTACCTTGCTTGATTATGGGGGTTTTCAGTCATTGTTTGGGATTTTCATTTGTTTTCACATACAGGCATAAGTCGGAGATACCGTGGGTTTGGTTCCAGATCACCGCAATAAAATGAATATCACAGTAAAGAGAGTCACGTACATTGTTTTGTTTCCCAGTACACATAAAAGTTATGTTTACACTATAGTCTGTTAAGTGCATAATAGAATGTCTAAAAAATAAGTACATACCTTAATTAAAAAATACTTTATTGCTAAAAAATGATCATCAGAGCCTTTAGTGAGTCTTAACCTCTTTGCTGGTGGAGGGTCTGGCCTCAATGTTGGTGGCTGCTGGTTGATCAGGGTGGTGGTTACTATAGGCTGGGGTTGCTGTGGCGATTTCTTAAAATAAGAAAAAATAAATTTTGCCACATCAGTTGACTGTTCCTTTCACGAAACATTTCTTTGTAGCATGTGACACTCTTTGACAGCTCTTTGATTTAACTCACAGTCAAACTTCTATCAAAATTGGAGTCAGTCCTCTCAAACTCTGCTGCTGCTTTATCAACTAAGTTTAAGTAATGTTCTAAATCCTTTGTTGTCATTTCAACAATGTTCACAGCCTTTCACCAGGAGTAGATTCCATCTTTAAAAACCACTTTCTTTGCTCATCCATAAGAAGCAACTCTTCATCTGTTTAAGTTTGAACATAAGATTGTAGCAATTCAGTCCCATCTTCAGGCTCTACTTCTAATTCTAGTTATTTTTCTATTTCTACCACATCTGCATTTACTTTGTCCACTGAAGTCTTCAACTCATCAAAGTCATCAATGAGAGTTGGAATCGACTTCTTCCAAAGTCTTGTAACTGTTGACATTGTGACCTCCTCTGATGAATCACTATGTTTTTAATGGCATCTAGAATGATGACTCCTTTCCAAACGTTTTCAACTGACTTTGTCCAGGTCTATCAGAGAAATGCTATCTATGGCAGCTATAGCCTTATGAAATTATTTATTAAATAATAAGACTTAAAAGTTGGAATTACTCCTTGATTCATGGGCTGCAGAATGTATTATGTGTTATCAGGCATGAAAACATTAATCTCCTTGTACATCTCCATCAGAGCTCCTGGGTGACCATGTGTATTGTCAATGAGCAGTAGTACTTTCAAAGGAATCTTTTTTGTTTTTTCTGAGCAGATCCCAAAAGTGTCCTTAAAGTATTCAGGAAACCATACAAAGAAAGCCTGGATGACAAATGTGCTGTCATCTAGGCTTTGTTGTTCTACTTCTAGAGCACAGATAGAGTAGATTTAGCATCATTCTTAAGGGACTTAGGGTTTTCAGGATGGTAAATAAGCACTGGCTTCAACTTAAAGTCACCAGCTGCATTAGCCCCTAACGAGAGAGTCAGCCAGTCCTTTGGAGCTTTGAAGCCAGGCATGGCTTCTCCTCTCGAGCTATTAAAGTCCTAGATGGCATCTTCTTCCAATAGAAGGCTGTTTCATCTGCAGTGAAAACCTATTGTTTAGCACAGTCACCTTCATCCATGATCTTAGCTAGGTCTTCTGGGTATCTTGTTGTAGTTTCTCCATCAGAACTTGTTGCTTCACCTTACACTTTTATGTTATGGAGATGACTTCTTTCCTTAAACTTCATGAACCAACCTCTGCTACAACCAAACTTTCCTTCTTCAGCTTCGTCATACCCCTCAGCCTTCACAGAACTGAAGAGAGTTAAGGGCCTTGCTCTGGATGAGTCTTTGGCTTTGGGGAATGTTGTGGCTGGTTTGATCTTCTATCCAGATCACTCAAACTTTCTCCATATCAGCCATAAAGTTGTTTTGCTTTCTTATGATTCATGTGTTCACTGGAGTAACACTTTCAATTTCCTTCAAGAACTTTTTCTTTGCATTCACAACTTGGCTAACTGGCATAAGAGGTCTGGCTTTCAGCCTATCTTGGCTTATGATATGCCTTCCTCACTAAGTTCAATCATTTTTAGGTTTAGATTTCAAAGTGAGAGACGCGTGACTATTCCTTTCACTTGAACACTTAGAGGCCATTGTAAGGGTTTTAATTGGCCTAATGTCAACATTGTTATGATTCAGGGAATAGGGAGGCTCGAGGAGAGACAGAGAGATGGGGGAATAGCTAGTCAATGGAGCAGTCAGAACACACACATTTAGCAGGTTCACAGCACCCTGAGACAATTACA
Source organism: Cheirogaleus medius (assembly GCA_008086735.1). Lineage (NCBI taxonomy): Eukaryota > Metazoa > Chordata > Mammalia > Primates > Cheirogaleidae > Cheirogaleus > Cheirogaleus medius. The sequence goes on from VBSM01003157.1 coordinate 3,717,017, forward strand.
ATAGTAACATCAAAGATCACTGATCAAAGATCACCGTAACAGGTATAATAATATTGCAAGGATTACCACAATGTGACACAGAGACATGAAGTGAGCACATGCTGCTGGAAGAATTGCGCCGACAGACTTACTTGCCCCAGGGTTGCCACAAACCTTCAATTTGTAAAAAATAGAATATCTGAGAAGTGTAATAAAGTGAAGCACAATGAAGGAAGATATGCCTGTACAGCTCAAATGCTCGTATCCATAATTACAGATGGTTGAATAAGGTTAGATTTAGAATTGAGGTTCAGTTATGACTGTGGATAATCTGGAATTTCTTTTTCTTTTTTTTCTTTCTCTCCCTTTTGAGACTTGTGTTTCAGATCTGTACTTTTTTTTCAAGTGAAAACTATCAGAAACACTTTGAGAACTTAATGAAATAAAGTCTTTTGTGCAGAGAAACTCCTAAAGTTGAAATAATTTTCTTTGCAATCTTATCTAAGGATATAAATAAATTTATTTTCCATTTTGATTTATAACAAATGGTTTGCCTGAAATATTTTAATCTCCAATCTCTAAAGTTGCACTACATGAATCTCAAAGGCATGATGAATCTCAAAGGCCTTAGTAATTAAAAAGAAGTTCCTATCAACATCTATAAATAGATCATAAAACTTAGAGAAAGTACTTGGTAGTTTCCAGTCTGGCATGAAAGGAGCTTGGGAGTCATTGCCCTGTCCTAACAACAAATAAAAGCTGGGAAAACTGAAAATCAACAACTTTTCTTAGTTCTGCCAGAGAATTCAGGTCACAGGGCAGACTACTGCACCCCCCAAACTGGAGAGACCAAAAGGCTAATACAGAGAATCACAGAATTCCACAGCCAAAGCCCATGAGCAGACACCTCTGTAAGAACCAGTTCATGGTCAGGAAAACCTAAACTGCATTGAAAAATTGCTGTGGGCTCAGTGTAAACAAGTCTCAGAGTTAAAAACTGTGGGAAATTAGTCTTAAGGGGGCCTGCACATTTTTATGAGTTTTACCCCAGGATCCCTACCAGGTTTCCCCGTGAAAATCACAGAAAAATCCCCTCAAGCTTCTAGCAGGAAGAGGTGGAAAGAAGCCACTTTAAAATATGTCAGAATATTCTTTTGTAAATAAAGCCTGCCTTCAACAGAAATTATTTTACCAGAGCCTAACCTGCTAAGAGTTTTATCAGACCTAACTGACCGGGGGAAGGGAAAATACCCACCCCCAGGCCACTGTAGTCATCCTGTCCTGGCTAAGGTGGGGAGGAGTTCCCGAGGAGTGTGTGTGAAGTTCACAGTCCACAGGTGCAGGTTCACTAAAACCTAACACCCAATCATGTGACTACACAACGTCTCCCCACCCACCTTATCACCACATTACTATAGATCTATTTATCACAGTTTTCTGCCCAATATACCATGTCCAGCTAACAAGAAAAAACCCACAAAAACCTACAATACTTACTAAAAGCCAAAAATAAAAAAAAAACCACAGAGGAAGCATCAGAACCAGAGTCTGATATGGCAGAGATATTGGAATTAAAAGACTGGGGCTTTAAAACAACCATGATCAATATGCTAAGAGCTCTAATGGATGAAGTAGACATACAAGAACAGATGGGCAATATAAACAGAGAGATGGAAATTCTAATAAATAACCGAAAAAGAAATGCCACAGATCAAAAACACTGACACAGAAATGAAAAATGCCTCTGATGGCTCATTAGCAGACTGGATACAGCTGAGAAAAGAATCTCTGAGCTTGAAGATAACTCAGTAGAAACCTCTACAACTGAAAAGCAAAGAGAAAAAGAGTGAGAAATAAAAACCAATACAGAATGGCAAAAAACTGTGGGATAACTCTGAAACGTGTAACTTATGTGTAGTGGGAATACTGGCGGAGAAGAAAGAAAGGAACAGTAGAAGTATCTGAAGCAATAATATCTGAGTTATTTCCTAAAACTAATGTCAGACACTAAACCACAGATCCAGGAAGCTCAGAAAATACCAACCAGGATACATGCCAAAATATTAAATATCTACTCCTAAGCATGTCATGTTTAAACTGCAGAAAATCAAATAAAGAAAATGTCTTGAAAGAAGTCAGAGGGAAAAAACATCTTACCTCTAGAAGAGCTAGGATAAGAACTACATCAGTCTTCTCTTTACAAACTATGCCAGCAAGAAAAGAGTGGAGTGAAATATTCAATGTGTTGAAGAATAAAGCTACCAACCTAGAATTCTGCATCCTGTGAAATTATCCCACAAAAGTGAATTTCTCAGACAAATAAAAATTGAGAGAATTTGTTGTCAGTAGAACTGCCTTCCAAGAAATATTAAAAGAAGTTCTTCAGAGAGAAGAAAAATGATATATATCAGAAAATTGGATTTACATAGAGAAAAGAAAAGAATTAGAGAAGGAATTAGTGAAAATAAAATAAAAACTTTTATTTTTTATTCTTAATTGATCTAGCAGATAACAGTGTGTTCAAAGTAATAAATAGCAACACACTATTTGATGATTATAGCTATAGAGAAGTGAAATGAAGGATAGCAATGATACAAGTGAAGGGGAAGAGAAAGGAATACTTTGTTATTATAAAAACTTTCACTACTAGTAAAGTGGTAAAGTAGTGTTATTTGAAGGTGAACTTGAATTGGTTGTCAATGTATATTGCAAACTCTAGGGAAACCACTAAAAAAAGAGAAAAAAATAAAAAGGTAAGAAAGGAAAGAAAACAGAATAATATAAAATGCTCAATTAAAACCAGAAAAGGCATAAAAAGAGCAGGAGACAAAAATAGGGACAAAAAAAGAATAAGGGCAACAAATAGAAAACATTAAGAAAAAAAAAAAGGCTGGTGTTAATCCAACTTTACCAATAATTACTTTAAATATAAACAGTCTACATACAACAATTAAAAGACAGAGATTATCAGATCAAAAAACAAGACCTTCATGCCTGTAATCCCAGAGACTCAGGAGGCTGAGGCAGGAGGACTGCTTGAGCCCAAGAGTTTGGGGCCAACCTGAGCCACATAGCAAGATATCATCACTTAAAAAGAAAGAAAGAAAGAAAGAAACAAAAATAAGAAAAAAAATTAGCTGAGCCTAATGGTGGGCACCTGTTGTCTCAGTTACTCAGGAGCACCTGATGAAGGAGGACCTCTTGAGCCCAAGAGTTTGAGGATACAGTGAGCTATGACTGCACCACTGCACTCTAGGTTGGGCAACAAAGCGTCGAGACCTTATCTCTGAACAAACAAACAAACAAAGATCCAATTATATATTATCTACAAGAAACTTAGTTTAAATATAAAGACACATATAGATTAAAAGTAAAGGGATGGAGAAAGATGTACACTAATCAAAAAAAAGCTGGGATAAGCTATATTAAATTGAGACAGAGCAGATTTCAGAGCAAAGAAAATTATCAGGGATAAAAGGGGGCATTACATAATGATAAAAGTGTCAATTTTCCAAGAAGACATAAAAATTCTTAATGTGTATACACCTATAACTGTGTGTCAAAATATACAAGGCAAAAAGTGATAGGACTGCAAGGAGAGACAAATGACTCCACTTTTATAGTTGGAGACTTCAACACCCCTTTATCAGCAATGGAAAGATCCAGTAACCAGAAAATCAGTAAAGACAGAGTTGAACTCAAGAACATCATGAATCAACTGGATATAACTGACATATTTAGAATACTTTATACAGCACCAGCAGAATACACATTATACTCAAGCTGACAGGGAACATTCACCAGGACAGCCCACATTATGAACCTTAAAACACACCTTAACAAATTAAAAGAATACAAATCATACAATGTCTGCTCTTAGATCACAATAGAATTAAATAAGAAATCAATAACAGAAAGATAGATGGAAAATTCCAAAATACTTAAAGATAAGCAATGCACTTTAAACAATACATGGGTCAAAGAAAAAATATCAAGAGAAATTTTATAAATATTTTGAACTAAATGAAAATTGAAATATAACTTATCAAAGTCTGTAAGATAGAGCAAAAGAAGTGCTTAGAGGGAAATTTATATTATTGAATGCATATATTAGGAAAGAAGATCTAAAATCAATAATCTAATATCCTATCTAAGGAAACTAGAAAAAGAAGAGAAAATTATATCTATAGGAAGAAGAAAAATAGTAAAAAAAATTAGTGTAGAAATCAATGAAATGCAAAATAGGAAATCAACAGAAAAAAATCAATAAAATGAAAAGCTGGTTCTTTGAACTGATCAATAAAATTGATAAGTCTCTAGCCAGGCTAAGACAAAAAGAGAGAAGACACAAATTACTAATATTAGAAATGAAAAAGGGGACATCATTACAGATCCCACCGACATTAAAAGGATAAAGAATACTATGAACAATTCTATGCCTACAAATTTGATAACCTGGTTGAAATGGTCTGATTCTTTGAAAGACAAAATCTGCCAAAATTCACATAAGAAGAAACATACAATCTGAGTAGGCCTATATCTATTTTGAAATTAAGTAATAACCTTTCAAAACTGAAAGCATCAGCCTCAGATGGGTTCACTGCTGAAGTCTACCAAACATTTAAGGAATCCATTATACCAATGTTCTACAATCACTTCCAGAACATAAAAGCAGAGGAAATATTTCCTAACTCATACCATAAGGCCAGCATTACCCTAATTCCAAAATCAGACAACATTACAAAAAAAGAAAACCACAGAATATCTCTCATGAACATAAATGTAAAAATCTTCAAAAAAGTATTAGCAAATTAAATCCAACAATTTATAAAAAGAATTATACATCATGACCAAATATGATTTATTTCAGGTATGCAAGACTGGTTCAACATTTGAAACTCAGTAAGTTTAATCTATCACATTGGCAGGCTACAGAAGAAAAATCAAATGATCATATCAGTAGATGTAGAAAAAAACATCTTACAAAATACAACATCCATTTATGATAAAACTTTCAGCAAACTAGGAATAGAGAGAACTTCCTCAACTTGATAAAGAATATCTATCAAAACCCCATAGCTAACATTATACCTAATTCTGAGAAACTAAAAACTTTCCCCCTAAGATCAGAAATAAGGCAAGGATGTTCCATCTCAATAATGCTTTTCAATATTCTATTGGAAGTCTTAGCTAGTGAAATAAGACAAGAAAATGAAAAAAAAAACATATTAAGGAAGAAATTAATAAAACTGCCTTTGTTTACAGATGACACAATTGGCTACGTAGAAAATCTAAAAGAATCAACAAAATAAGCTCCTAGAACTAATAAGCAAATGTAGCAAGTTCACAGGATGCAAGGTTAGTATACAAAGTCAATCACTTTCCTATATACCAACAATGAACAACTGGAATTTGAGATTAAAAACATGATGGGGGAGGGAGGACAACATTATGTAATCTAAACATTTATACCCCCATAATATGCATAAATAAAAATAAATAAATAAAAATAAAAACATAATACTATTTACATTAGCACCTCCCAAAGTGAAATAATTAGGTATAAATCTAACAAATATATATAAAAACTATATGAGAAAAACTACAAAACTCTGATGAAAGAAATCAAAGAACTAAATAAATGGAAGACAATATAGGTTAGTCCTTCCCAACTTGATTTATAGATTTGATGCAATCCTAGTAATTTATGTAGATATCAACAAACTGATTCTAACATTTATATGGAAAGGCAAAAGACCCAGAATAGCCAGCCCAATATCGAAGTAGAACAAAGTCGGAGGATTGACACCACCAGACTATCCAACTGATCTTTGGCAAAGGAGTAAAGGTACTACAGTGGACAAATAGTGGTGGAACAATTTGACATCCACATACAAAAAAATGAATCTAGACACAGACCTCACATCCTTTACAAAAATTAACTCAAAATGGATTATAGACCTGAATGTAAAATATAAAATTCTCAGAAGATAACATAGGAGAAAATCTAGATTACCTTGGGCACGGCAATGACTTTTTAGATAAAATATCAAAGGCATAATCCATGAAAGAAAGAATTGATAAGAAAGACTTCATTAAAATTAAAAACTTCTGTTCTATGAGAGACACTGTCAAGAGAATGGGAAGATAAGTCAGAGACTGGGAGAAAAGATTGATAAAAGACACATCTGATAAAGAACTGGTATTCATAATATACAAAGAACTCTTAAAACTGAAGAATAAGAACACAAACAACAGGAAATGGGCCAAAGACCTTACCTCACTAAATATATACAGAGGGCAAAGAAGCATATGATAAGATGTTCCACATCATATGTTATCAGAGAAATGCAAATTAAAACGAGATGCCACTACACGTCTATTATAATGACCAAAATCCAAAACACTGACAATACCAAATGCTGGTGAGAATGTGGAACAAGAGGAACTCTCATTCATTACTGGTAGGAAGGCAAAATGGTACAACCACTTTGGAAGACAGTTTGGTAATTTCTTCCAAAACTAAGATACTTAGCTGGGCATGGTGGCTCACGCCTGTACTCCTAGCGCTCTGGAAGGCTGAGGCAGGAGGATCACTTGAGGTCAGGAGTTCAAGACCAGCCTGAGAAAGAGCGAGACCCCCTCTCTACTAAAAATAGAAAAAATTAACCAGTCTGGTGGCGCATGCCTGTAATCCCAGCTACTTGGGAAGCTGAGGCAGGAGGATCGCTTGAGCCCAGGAGTTTGAGGTTGCTGTGAGCTAGGCTGACACCACTGCACTCAGGCCTGGGCAACAGAGCGAGACTTCGTCTCTAAAAAAAACAAAAACAAAAACAAAATAAAACCTAGGATAGTCTTCCCATAAGCTCTGGTAATTGTGCTCCTTGCTATTTACCCGAAGGAGTTGAAAACTTGCATATTAAATGTTCATAGCAGCTTTATTCATAATTGCCCAACCTTGGAAGCAATGAGATGCCCTTCAGTAGGTGAAAAGCTAAATGAACTGTGGTGCATCTAGCCAGACGTCCTCAAACTACGGCCCGCAGGCCACATGCCGCCCGCCTAGGACATTTATCCAGCCCGCTGGGTGTTTTTGCCGCTGCTGCCTGTCCTGCTTAGCAGCCGACTCCTCCCGGGCCCATAGTGCGCACTCAGCAACGGTCTGAGGGACAGTGAACTGTTCCCCTGTTTAACAAGTTTGAGGACCCCTGACTAGACAATGGAATATTATTCAGTGCTAAAAAGGAATGAGTTATCAAGCCATGAAAGAATATGGAATTACCAAGTGAAAGAAGCCAATCTGAAAAGGATGCAGACTATATGATTTTAATTACATGACATTCTGGAAAAGACAAAACTATGGAGACAGTAAAAAGATTAGTAGTTGTCAGGGCATGGGGGAGGGAGGGATGAATAGACAGAGCACAGAGGATTTTTAGGGCAGTCTACCTATTCTATACGATATTATAATGGAGGATACATGTCACTGTAGAGTTGTCAAGACCCATAGAGTATCTAAGACCAAGAATGAACGCTAATGTGAACTTTGGCCTTTGGGTGATAATGTTGTGTCAATGCAGGTTCATGAATTATACTAAATATTCCAGGGGATATACAGGAACTCTGTATTTTCTGTTCAATTTTGTTGTGGATCTAAAACTGCTCTGAAAAATAAATCCTATTGAATAATTGCAATATTTCTTAGAAAAGAAAATTAGAAGGAGAAAAAATTGTCATAGCTTTAAAATTGCAAACTAGACTAAAGGTAGGAAAAGAGAGACATGTGGGATGAATTCAAATTAAAGGAATGGTTATTATACTTCATGCTTATTATACTCTAACATTTTTCTTATATTTCTTTCCTAAAGTAAGAATTTTAAAAAGGATAAAATGAGGGTAAGATAAATGGAAGAAAACTTCTTGGCAAGTTATGTACAGGACAGGTATGAATCACAGCTGACAAAGAGAACATGGTGAAGGACGAGCTCTTTAGCGCCGTGTCCTCGGGAGAGCTCAGGACAAATGGCTGCCAATTAGGAGAACCGAGTGCAGCATGGCTGGAAGGAAGAAGAAATCGCTCCTCTTCTGATTTCCTTCCCTGAAACTGGACTCAGTGGAAACTGTTAGAAGAGCAGGATGGAAAGGCACATCTGCCTTGGGCACCAGTAGATTCAGGGGGAATAATTCATGGGCCAACCTCAACGTGGATGCTCCTCACACTCCTGGTTTATCGGCGCTGGGGTTCCAGGCTGTGCTTCATCACTGAGGCTGACTGCCCCACCCTCCCTGCGACAGTCCCTGCCACGCTGGGTTATGCTGACAAAGACTGCCACTGAAAAGACTTACCAGCTTTGACCTGAAGATCAGCATTGGACACAGAAAAGGTACCTCCTTTTCCAAATCATCTTTCTTTTAACTACTACAGGGATGACAAAACTTAGGGAAATGTAAATTTCATATAGACTGAGAATGAAAGGGCAAATGGCTTTCTGGTCCTGGCTTCTACAATTAAGTGTGTGCTTAGACTTAATTAAGGGCTGTGGTAGGCGCTGGAACCAAGAAGAAGTGTTTAATTTTTTTCACAGTAGGGATGAAATTGTCATTGGTTTAGTCAACAATGCGTACACTATACCAAATTGCCAAGATCCAGTTGAATAAACCTAAATGAATAAGAGGCTGTCACCTTAAAGACAGATCTGTGAGAATTACCACATAATGTTGCTTTTAAAAGTAAAATTTTAAGGAGAAAACATAGATGTCTGACATTTATTCATTTCAACTCAAAAGAACTAGCACTACAACGGCTGACAGAAATACAATATGAAAATAATAATTACAAGAACTTATGTAGGACTTTGGATAAGCCAGGGCCACTTCATGCTCATTAACTCTTTTAATTCCTACAACAGTCCAGTGAGGAAATTACTATGATTATTACTATCTTAAAGAGAAGTAAACTGAGGCACAGTGGTGTTAAGCTGCCCAAAGCCACGTGGCCAGGGAAGAACATTAGACATTTGGCGTTGGTTTCCCATGTTGGGATAAAATCTGTGAAACCGTCATTGGCATTGCTACCAAGCTTTATTGGTTGCTTAAGTTTGGACACTATAAATACATTTACCAGCTGGGGATTTATAGTTGCTGCCCGAGGTAAAAGTGTTCTTCTAACATCACCAACTGTATCACACTTAAATCTACGCCTTTCCAGGCAAAGCACCGAGGAAGGCACTCATTAACTACCCAGCTGCTTTCTCTCTTCAATGACTCGTTAACAGACGTGTGTTTGTGACAGAGAACACAGTTTAAGTCAGATTTTTATCTTTGTTGGCCCTCTGGTATAGAGTTAATCTCTTCACCATGTGATGAGATAAAACGATGGGCTGATGGGCTCTCTGGCAGTCTGGTATGGCTCAAGGAAGACTAGAGAGGAGGACGTACATATTTGTCTTCCCACCCTGCCAACTAGAAGTGGGTACAGATTTTATTCACCCATCACTTTAGGCTACAGCTTTATTTTGGATGACCTAGTGATAAAGATGCCATATAATGCTTCATGGGCAAGCCAGAGTATCTGCGAATGAACACACACCAGGCAAAAGCAGCAAAGAACCGTGTGGATCTCTTTGGCAAGTATCTGTCAGGATCTCTCTTGGTACACTTGTGTACACACATATATATGACCATGCGTATCATGTGTATTTTATGTTGAAGAGGCTCAAAGAACAGAGTGATATGATATACATTTAATAAAAATTAGTCTTTATCAAACTTACAAGTTGAAAATGAAATATTTGGAAATGGTTAGCTTTCTTCTAAAATAAGTTGAAATTACATATATCACAATCTATGATCACTTCAATATAATGACATGAATGTCTTGTATGACTGAGATATAGTCATTATTGTTATAAGTTATGATAAATAAAGGAATCATGATTGTGTTTATTTTTTCTTTCTTTTTTTTTTTTTTTTGAGACAGAGTCTCGCTCTGTTGCCCGGGCTAGAGTGCCATGGCCATCAACCTCAAACTCCTAGGCTCAAGCAATCCTTCTGCCTCAGCCTCCTGAGTAGCTGGGACTACAGGCACGAGCCACCATGCCTGGCTAATTTTTTCTATATATATATTTTTAGTTGGCCAGTTAATTTCATTCTATTTTTAGTAGAGACGGGATCTCGCTCTTGCTCAGGCTGGTCTTGAACTCCTGACTTCAAGCGATCCTCCCGCCTCGGCCTCCCAGAGTGCTAGGATTACAGGCGTGAGCCACCACGCCCGGCATGATTGTGTTTTTTATTGCAACAAAATTCATGAAATCATAAGTCAACATGTGAGGAAAACATAAGTTTGATAACCTTATATATTATAAATAATAATTATAAATTATAATTAATTATAAATACATAAAATAACTTTCATTTTTGGAACTAAAAAAATTAAGACTAGAGCCTGCTATTTTCTGGACAGAGCATGAATACCTCAAGTTTTCTAACAGTAGAGTGTTTGACTGATTAAAGAAAACTTTTCCTCACCCTTCAATTTCAAAGGACTCTTTGAAATTTCAAAGCTTCATCCTTATATGGCCTGGAAGCCATTGTTTTTATTCTCAGCCAGCAGGTATTTGCCTGTGATCTAGGCAAACATCATGTGTCAGCTGTGTGAGGACAGGGCCTAGTGCCTCTTTTGTTCATCATACATCCCCTGTTAGAACAGTGTCTGGCACGCGGTAGGTGCTCAACAAATCTTTCAGTTGTTCCTATTATTCTGATTGCCAGATTAATCCTAATACCTTATTTCCAGATCATAAAAAATATATGATAAACATAATTGTGAGAGAGGGAGGCTCAGCAGGCAGGTGACAGACACTGACTGATGCACGTGTAAGGACTGAGGGTTCTGGCTCAGTGCTTGGTGACCCGCATACTTTTCATAGCTGACTCCCATGGCCTACCGCTTTTCAAGTTGTTGAAAGAAAAAGACCCTGGGTGTTGAAAACACCTAACCATTTCATGGGTGTATGTATTTTACCTTTAAATTTTTCTAAATGATAAAGAGGAATTAAAAAAAAACACTTTTTTTTAAACCTGAATTTAACATTATACATATAACAGCCTTGGAAGAAAAGCCTTGGATCAATCCTGAAATGCACTTAATTATCACTCTCCCTCATCACCTGTCTGCTTGGGCACCTTCCCTACTTCTCTCGGTTATCTTTCCTACCAAGGAAAAACTCCTTGCCAGCCCTGCATCTGGTATTTTCCTCCTCCTGTATACCTGGCCCTTGTGCCTGGAGGGTGAGCGCTCCCGCTGCGTAGCAGTGAGACCATGTTTTACGCTGGGATCTTATGAACATTGCAGCAGAACCGACAAATCCCACATGTTCTGCCCTCCAAGATCCACTGAAGATACATCCCTCCTAACAAAAACATCCTCCATTTGGGAGTAACTCACAGCTCATACGAGCAACTTATGTAATTTCCTAAACCAGCTGAAGATATTTAAACACTTAAAAAAAGTCAGCCATAAAAATAATAGATGCAGTATCTATCATCCTTAGTAATATTTCGTTTAGTTTTATTTTTCATATCAGGGCAATAGGAATCCAGAGAGACTGGAACCGGCAGTGGTGCAAGAAACACGAAATTGGTACCATCCACAGTGGCACCAAATGGGAACAGAGTGACATTTGTGATAGTGGGTCCCCGCTCACAGGCAGCTCATGCTGCTGAATTCCATGTATGCACATTATCTTGAAATTTAATGGTTTCAAAAATGTCACTGTGCAGGAGGATTAAATTGGTATACTGTTGATCCTCTATCAGACTATAAATACCAGTGAGAAAGAGAGGAATTTTAAATGCATGTCTTATTGGAATAGTACCTCCACTTTTCTCTTGATGATGTTTGCTAACCTCACTAAAAAAAATCTTGGAATGCTTCCACTTAATAAAAATAAGGCAAGCCACTGGTATTAGTACATAAGGAAAACAGAAGCCCAATAAAATTGTGTATTATGGATCCTAATGTAAGCATTATTGTAAAATCCAGGTGACCCTTCACATGTGCAGAACTGAGTATCAAAGAACCACATAAACATATAGGATGAAAATTTTGAAAAAGATATCATCCAATTGTAAGTTAAAAAGATGGCTTTTGGTTAATTTATGTGGGAGCAAATACCACTGGCTTCTTAAGTAAGGGAACACAGTAACTGGCATGGGACACAGTAACTAATGGGGTCTGCTCCAGGTGCACTAACTTTAGCCCAAAGAGGGATGTCCCTCCCTGGAGGATTCATATCTTAATCACTGTGCACAATGGACCTCCAAAGATGTCCATCTCCTAATCTCGGAACCTATGAATACATGTTGTACTACATGGAAAAACAGAATTAAAATTGCAATTGGAATTGAGGTTGCTAATAAGCTAATCTTAAAACAGGGAGATTAACCTAAACTATCCGAGTAGACTAATGTAATCCCATGACATCTTAAGAGGCAGAATAGTAGGTCAGAGCGACAGGGTGGGAGAAGCATGAAGGTAGGAAGGGGCCATAGGCCAAGGAATGTGGGTGGTCTTCAGAAGTGACAAAAGGCAAGGAAACGGATTACCCCCTGGAGTCTCCAGAAAGGAACACAACCCCACTGACACTTTCATTTTAGCCAAGCCAGACCGGTGTCCGACTTCTACTCTATAGGACTATAAGATAATTGCGTTGTGTTAAGCCACTGAATTTGTAGGAATTTGTTACAGCAGCCATAGGAAAATAATACAATGACATATAATCAAACAATGTTCAGAATGTAAACATTTTATCACTCATAGGCATTCCTATGGTCATTCGACGGACTATTCGGTCTTCCTAAAACATTTATCTATCAACTATTCTTCCCAACACAGGCCTATAATTTCTTATTAACTTATCCTAAGCAATTGTCACTTAATTGTAAAAAATACCTTTTTCTCCTAGGAAAAACATAAAAATCACACTTTAAAAACTTTTAGCTCTGATTCTTAATTTGTAAGTTTTTCTCTCTCTCTTTTTTGTTTTTTACAAATATAGGTCTCAAAGCAAACTAGATTTATTTTAGTACTTTGGTACACTGGTAGTGAAAGCAAACTGGTAGTGAAAAACGTGAAAAGCAAATAATTTGGCCTTTACATGCTATTTATTTATTGTACATTCAATGATCACCCCTCACATGGTCAGAGTGTGGTCTCTGAATGCTGTTTTCCACTCAGAGAAACCAAGGTTTCTTGGAGAAATGGCTGATTCCAGTAATGCGGCAGACAACGCACAAGATTAGCTGAGAACACCCTGTTGTTCCAGAAGCTTTTCAAAAGTTCTGGAGTCATGTGAAAAGAACAGAAGAGACAACCTGAAGGGACTATATTGGCCAAAGATGAGATGGTCTGAACATCCAAACATTAATTACTATAAAATATTCAAACATATCACCTACATTATAGTCCTAAATTTATAAGGACACTACATTGGTCATCTTATATAGTCCTATAGCACCAATTCGTTCTGAAATGGCTAAATAAGGAGAATGAATTTCAAACACTAATCCTGAATTTACTATATGAACTGCATTTCACAGTAACCAAATAGTTGAGCAGAGAATGGCACTTAATAAATACAGAAGGAATGACAGAATTAAGATGTCACCATTTTGAAACCCCTAATAAAATAATGGATCTAGGCAATCATCATCAGTAGATTAAAAAACCATTAAGTGAAAAGCTGATATGGAACTTTTTAATAGATGGATGAGGTCGGCCAAAGCATAACCTACTAATCAATCTCAGCAAGCTGTGTTTCCTGATGAAATGCAACAAGTATAAAACACTATCTATGGAAGATTCTTAACAAAATAAGAAACCTGAATCTGACTAAGCCCCTAGTTCTAATCCCAGTTCACAGGAAGTACAGATAACCAGGGGACATGTTAAATGACACTACAAAAAGGCATTAGCCGAGTTCACAATGTGGGGAATTGTACAGGATGAATGGCTTATTCAATACATAAATGGGGTAGGGATGGACCATATCAGTCCACATGACAAATAAGGAATCGTATATGAAAAGTTAGGGGACTTGTCCTGGGTCACAAATAAATCAGGTGTGGGATCAGAACAAAAATCCAGGTCTCCATTACTTTTATTCATTTTCTCTAGTACATTCTGACCAAGACCTCTGGTTTGACAAGCTCAGAGTCAGAACCAACTTTCAAATGGGCAATCTGATTTTTTCAAGTTTCAGTGGGAAATTTGTAGAGAAATGAACTGAATACATATGCCACAGGAAGCTACTAAAGAGCTTGTTCCAAATGTATAGTACAAAAAGTAACAATAAGGCTGATGTTTGAAAATAGAAAAATACCTTTACTTTTAATCAAGTGTTTCATCCTGAAAGAGGGGTCTCCTTTTCCTCATTGACTGTCTTTCCCCTTTTCTTGTGATTGAAGAGTCACATGATTTCAATAAAAAGAGAGAAACTGAGCCTACTCAGGTGATAACTGTATGATTCTTAGGAGGAAATGACACAGACACAAAACATATTTCAATGTACTTTCACATTGTCTTTCTCTAACTAAGCAGCATTTTATAAAAATTGGGTTTCATCATTAGAGAAGCCATCTGCTAATCTGGGAGCTGTCTGGCCAATAGCACTGGCAACTTTCAGGGACTAATGTACCCAGCAGGTATTGCACTTCCTTTGATTTCTGAAGTGAAGAGACTACTATCCCTCTCCCTAACCCAAGGAATTCAGACATAATGACCCCGTCTGTGCCATGAGATGCTCTTCATTCAGAGTTGAGAGAGAACAAAAGCTAGGTGGAAGGTATGTGAAAGCTTTCCTTGCATATACTATATATACAGAGAGGAAATTTATGGCTTTGCTTAATTTCTAAAACACCTGCTCCCTTAACCCCCGTATTAAATGGCATGACAGCAGACATATACTGGCATTTGGCATGCATCACAATCCCTGGATGGTGTGAGGTGTTGTCTTGACCAAATTGAACAGATCAGACTCCTGTGTGGAGGTGGGGAGATGAGCCAAAATCATCTTCAATCAGATGCAAATTTCTCTTTCAATCACGTAACTTCAGACTGTCTTGGTGGCTGGGCACAGGCATGCCGTACTGTGGAAGGATCTGTCTGCTCTCTGCATCACGAGGAGAATGTGTAACATTTCATTCTGCTTGTGATGTTTGGAAGAATAATTCCTTGAAAATAATTCTTAATAATTTTTGAAAATAAATAATTCTTTGAAAAATATCTGAATATTTGAGACTGACTTAGATTAAGATTAATAGGGTTGAAAACCTTGCTCTAAACTCTCCAACTCTAGGCCATCGACTTGAAGCCCCCTTAACATTTCATTCTGCTAAGATACAAGAATTAACTCTTAAAATTACTATCATAGGGCTATGCATTTCAGAATTTACTTATAATTAGCCAACCAATTTTTAGAAAAACACATAAGGCATGAGCTACCTGTAGTGAAAGCCTGGTGTCACCCTGCGGCAGGTAAAGCTGAGGAGCAGGTACATAATTCTTAGACAAGAAAGTCATGCTGAGCAGGAGACTAACATGACAGAGACTACCTTTTAGGAGAACCAATTTTCCATTTTCTCTTATCTCCTCCTACCTCCATTAGGCCTCCCTGCTCCCTTTCAGATGAAAACTTCTTATTTCACTGAGTAAATAGCAGCGACCAGATGAGACTTCCTCGCCCCGCCCCCAACTCTGCCAGTTCTGGCCTTCCCTAGGAAGACACTGAAACTTTCCTAAATCCTGATCTCCTCATATGTATGATGAGGAAAGCGTATCACCTACTTTGTAGGATGATTATGAGGATTAAATGAGAGTATATGTACAGCACAGTTCCTAGTACTTGGTAAGGATTCAATAGATAGGAGGGCAAAATGAGACAGCAACCTTCTCTAACAGCTTCATGTTGTTTTAAACAACACTGCAGCTTCTTCTTGGACTTCTGGATACCCACGAAAGATGTCTTTCATTCTTTTCCAGTAGTCATTCATTCAGCATTTCATGAGCACCAGCTGTGAGCTCAGCATTGTGCTAGGTGCTTGGGATGCAGCCCTTACTTCTGAGGAGCTTACGTTACTTGGACAGACACGCACAAGTGAAATCAACCACAGCAGCCACCATGGTGACAACAAAATGCATCATAACAGAGGCTCTAAATGTTTCACAACAGAGGGAACACAGGGAAATGAATGAAGAAACTCTGGATTATAATTTGGATAATGCTTTTCTCCGTGCTATCCTACTCTCCCAAGACAAATTCCTCCAACTGTAGTTTGCAAATTAAACACTCTCTCAAATCTGCAATAGCTCATGGGGGGAAAAACAGGAGAAAAAGAGTTCAAGTTTAAGCTATGCCAAAGGGCAATCATTTGACTATTATTTCACCTGATTACTCTCATTTTGTTCATTGGGAGCTTATCTCATAAGCTTTGCTCAGTGTGTTGATGAATAAACTGCCCTCACTCTAACGGTGCTCATTTATGATTATAAAGGAGAAGTAGTGTTTGATAACATCCATTAGCACACAAATGCTTACATTCAGTCCAAAGAAAATTTAGGTATTAAGAACATCAATGATCTTGGGATAGGTAACTCAAAATACCTCTATTATTAAGTAAACCAGCAATTACAGTCACAGGAGTCAAAACAGATACCCAAGAGTTAGACTAAGCCTTGGCTCTTATCCTCAAAGGAATCTTGTTCAGGAGAAACTACTGCTTTCCTAACAACTGCCCAGTGAGCTTTCTTCACTTAGTGGAGCATCCACTATATGTTGTGCTTTTCCTGATTCTCCCTTGACAACTGGCCCTATGTGGGACAGGTACAATGCCCCAACCCTGCCGAGGGGAGCATCTAGCATAAATTCCTTAGCCTTTTCAAAATAGCAAAAGAAAAATGAATCTCTTTGTGGGGCACACGAGCATGTGTGTGTGTGGTTGTCTGTGTGTGTGTGGTGTATGTGTGTGTTGAAAAGAGTGTCTTATGACGTTCTGTTGTACCTACATGAATTCTGATAAATGGCTTGCATTATGTAATGTCTGCACACTGAAAAAAGCAAGTTGATATGCAATTTGAAGAACATAAATTCAGAACCACTAAAAATGCTTTAAAGTTTCTGAAATCATCACTCACAGTTTCCACATTTTTTGGTCTTGTTTTTCCCTTCCTGTCTAATCTTTCATCTCTTTTCCCTGTAACTCTAACTATGTTTCTTTAACAATTTCACATTAAATTTTGCAGTTCTTCTTGATAATAATAGAATGACTGTCCCCCATGCAATGCTTCCTCAGTGCATTCCAAGGTGAGCATCAGATGATCAGAACTTGTGTAAATACTGAAACTAGAACTGCCCCCATGACCACCAGCAGCAAGGGGAACTATGTGAGTATGTGGGACTGGGACAAGGAACCCCACCCACACTCTCAGCACTCCCCAGGAGGAAATCTGGCTATGATTGTTCATGGATAAATTTATCTTCCTGAGTTCTAACAACCAAGAGTCACAGTATTCTTCCTGAGAACAGGTTCTGAAACAACAGCACAGCAACCTAAATCCAACTTGTTCTTTGGAGGGCAGCACACCACTGTTCCATGCAAGAACCACCAAAAGAAAACCAACCAATGCAGGCGCTGCTCCTTCCTGCTTTCTCTTTCAACCTGCAGAAGGCTCTAACAACCATTACCAATGCTTTATGCACAAAAATAGCAAAAGGACAAATGAGAATCAAAAATTTTTCTTTCCATTGTGCACCATAGTGTCCCTTTCCCATGGCTCCTCACATCCCCACAAAAGTGCAACAGTTAATCTGCTGTTTATTCAAAACCGCCTACGGAAGTTAATAGACAGTTATAAACTAATTGAGTGCCTCTGCAGGGCTGCCTCCCCATTCATCTTGCTTATTCAATTTCACTCCCTTAGTCTTCCATAAGGCACCGTGTCCCTGCTGCTCAGAACAGTCGCTTGCTGCAAGAAGGGCCCTAGAACAACAGGAAGCTAATAGTTTAACCGTTCCTCTAAATTTGTTTGACAAAACTGACATTTAGTGCATTATGGCACATTGTTGGTAATCTGCAATTTACCCCTGGGTGTGCAGTGGATGCTCGTTTTATTTACCTCTCATAGTTAAAAGCGTAATTAATATTCCACTCTGTAACGAAGATTAGAGATTTGACAAACATTGTAATTTAAATTCTCCATTATAGCAAACATTAAAATCAAACATCTTCCACACGCCCCACTGCATAAAGGACACGTGTAGCTGTAATTTAACTTTTTAGTTTTTAATACCACAAACTAATTTCTGCTGTCAGTTTAATGAGCTGGAAAACACAAATCTTGTTGCTCTCCGTGTGGGCACGGGCTGGGGGAGCAGAACTGAAGGGAAATGGTGCACCGGATTTCTTTCAAGACATTTGTCTAAATGTGCCACCCAAATGGTATATGTGGGATCTGTGCAGTGTGATCCTATGGATTCCTTAAATTATTTTAAAGCTTAAAAAAGTAAGTGCAAAAATAAAACATTTCAAGAGAGAGACAATGAAATTAACCTGGTATTTTCTCAAGTCAAGGTGTGCGTGTGTGGTGATATATGGAAATAGATGAATACTGACCACAACACACAAATCCACACAAAGCTTCTCAGCGCTCCTGAGACTCAGTAACGAGCAAGGTGGTGGTTACGAGGCACATTAGTGACAGGGAGCCATTTGTAGGGCACTAAAGGTGGAATACGGTGGCCAGCCTTCCGAGGAGTTATCAAAGTAACATTACCACTATTCTAGTCCATGCTCACTTTCACTGGAACCTCAGTTTCATAAATTTTCATAAATTTTATGTGACTGATTAAAATTGTTGTTATGTAGAATACTTTTAGGGCAGCTAAGATGGCTCATTAAACAAGGAAGCTAGCTGGGAATGATCAGCAACGTAACAAATCTGTGTACTGTGAATTTGATGTCTTCAGAAAGCATGAAGGTGGAATATTTGTGCTTAAATCACCCTCCCCCACTGGGGCTGGATGCAGGAGGGAAGAAGAAAGAAACGCAGGATCTCAAAGAGGCTCTGGTTTCTCCGCTCTTCCTCCTTGATACGCAGAAACCCACGGACTTGCCGACTTCTGCACAAGACTTCATTAGTCACTGCCAACTTCAATCTGCTTCAGTTATTTTACATTCAGATCCCAGGAGGAAGCGCACTCTCTGCTGCAATTTTAGGCTAAACCAAAGATAAACTGATTCACTTTAGAAAACGACAAACCAGCATGTTCCAACTTATAGGAACATCTCACAACACAGAGGAAGGTGTACATAAATATTATTAACCTTGCCACAGTATTAAACACAAGAGATACATATTTCTAAGGCAGAAGGTTTCAAAAGGGACTGAGAGCCGAACACGCTACACAAAGCAGTTTCCATGAGCAACACATTCTAGAGTTCAGCACATCCACTTCCTTCCATGTGGTGTATATGCACGAGCCTTTGTGATAGGTTCTCCAGAGGGGGAAATTGTGTATTCTTTCTCAGCTTTACCAGAGGAGTTACTCGATTACTCTTCATGAACATTAATAGTATATTAGCGAACAGCATTTAAAATGAAATTCTTTGCTAAAAAGAGCACCCTTTTCAGGAAGTATCTCAAATTCTCCATAAAATGCTTAGGCATGCCACATGAAACTAATATGTCACCATATGATTCAGAGATAGTTTATAAACCAGTTGGGGAAAAAATTAAAACAAAACATACCTGGTATTTAAGAAAACCAAAATTTTGGAAAAGAGCAACCACACAAGATAGGAAAAATGATCAAAACCAAACTAAAATAGGTATATTATCACCACGATCACAGTGAATCAGAGAAAAAGAATCATAAAGAAAGAAACTGGCAGAATCTTGTTTTCTTTACCTTACAGGATATAGAATATTATAGAATATAGAATATTATGAATATTGATAACAGGTTTTACATATCTGAACTCTTGTTACATGCAGATATGACAGTCTGTAGTTCTAGAAATAATTTATTATTGTGATTAATTAAAATAGGATGCCATGATCCCTTTCCAACTACAAGTCTTTATTCAAAATTTTAGTGCACATAAATTTATATTTCCATGTATTTGAGTCACTGGGAGAATTTCAGAGAGTTTCAGACACAGAGGATATACATGGCCAGACAATCCTGCTGAGTATAAACAAAAAAACCAAAAAAAAAACCAAAAGAGAGAGAGAGAGAGATATCTGTGGTTAGACATAGAAAACCAAGATAAAGTTAAAGATGAAACGGCAATACAGGTTTTATAACAAAACCAATCAATATGAAGGGAAATGAGAAGAGAACAGGGAGACAGAACTGCTCTCTACTGCGAGAAGCCCCTGGTTCCTGCTTTAGCAGGAAGGAATCACAGACAGAGCCGAAGCCACTGAACCCTGGTTACTGATGGGGAGGGGGCTGGGTTACATGAAATAGGTCACTCTAAGCCTTTTTTCATTCAAAGCAGCCAAGTTACTCCGTATCTCAGAGAACCAGATAAGGAGAACTAGGTAGAACTTGAAGAAAGAATTAAAGCAAGGATAGAATAACTGAGTCTTAAAAGCAGAAAGGCTGGCCAGGCACGATGGCTCACGCTTATAATCCCAGCACTTTGGGAGGCTGAGGGGATGAATGCTCAGGCCAGAAGTTCAAGACCAGCCTGAGCAACATAGCTAGACCCTGTCTCTACAAAATTTAGCCAGGTGTTGTGGCACATGCTTGTAGTCCCAACAACTCAGGAGCATGAGGCAGGAGGATTGCTTGAGCCCAGGAGTTCAAGGCTACAGTGATCTATGA
>VBSM01003157.1:3737970-3801707 GCA_008086735.1 Cheirogaleus medius
CAGAGACAGGGGAAAATGGCTTTCACTGGGCATATATCCAGGAATAGGGAAAATACTTTCACAAATATCTTCATGAAATTTTGGGTATGGCAGATCCTGAAAAGTTTCTACCAAGCAAGAGAGGGTAAATAATAATTACTACATAATATTTGCAAGTACTTTTAAAAAATATGTTTATGCAGTTGATGGCCCATTTATTTATAAGGTATGTCATCTTTACCGTATTATGGAATGGAGATATAACTGTTTCAGGGTTGTCATAGGTCACCTATTCCTATTGCTTCCCAAGCTCGTTCCTGAACCATGAATTTTCCTGCTCCATGATTTTTCTGAAACCCAGTCTAGAAGTAGGGAAGGTACTTTTACAGAGTATAACTTATATTTTATCCTGTTCACTGGGGTTAATAATGTGCCCAACATGGTTCTAGTTAAAGAAAATCAAGCTTGGTCCTATGAAAAATGGATTTAAATCATTAATAAAGATGTTCTGAATTTCATGAGAAACACAAACCAACCACTGAAAACTCAAAGTCTGGATTTAAAAGTTAAAAGAGATAGAGTCATTGCAGGTTAAAAAAAAACCCATCCATCAATCAAGAAAACAGAGAATGCTATAAAATACAAAATTATCACTTAATGCAATCTAAACTTTCTTTGCCATAATGGGTAATAACTAAATCCCTTCACAACTTCATAAGTGAAATTGGAAACAATCATTGCTCAAACTTTCAAAGCTGGGTTCATAAACTGCTACCTAATGTCACTGCTAATATTGTCACTGTGCTGTTATAGATACAAGAGCAAACAGAACTAGACTCTTTTTTACAGGAATCTGGGGGTCAAAATTCCATCTAGTGACCACAGTAAGACCTCCTTTTTATACCCCTCAGAGTGTCTATGTGCCTTTCTGAAAGGGCTGTGCCTGTAGGGTACTGGCTCCTAAAGTACTTACCACTGTCACCACTAGAAGCCTTCTGTCAGTGGGGCCTGGAATTTCCACTGTGGGAGAAGCCCAGCAGCTCTGGGAATTCTTTCATTCTCCATCATTTTTTCTCGGCCTGAATTTATAGTATGATATAACTCACCCCCATCTCAAAGTTTAACCTAGCCCAAATTAGTACAAACTTGGGTGATGGTTAAATATCGGAATCCCAGGGCTCTCCTGTTGATGGCCTCTGCCATCTGTGAAATGTGAAAGGAATGCTGACAAGGGGTCCATTGACAATATCCCTGACAGAGGCCTGGCATATAAGGTGTGCTTAATGAATGCTAAGTGAATGTGAGCCTGACCCTCCTGAATATTTCATGCTGAACACAGCCTCATGGATGTGAAAGCGTGTTTGCTTTTGTGCGTCACATTTGGGGTACCAACCATTAGGAGGGCTTGATGGCCTCCTCGATTTTGGCGTGCAATGTAATATTACCTAAAACTACTGCTTACAGCAATAGTCTCGCCTTGTTTTTCCTCCTATGACACTTCTTAGGATAGGTCATATGTCATATTTTTATCAGCAAAAATAGGTCACAATGGCAGCAATTGTAAACTCAAGGTAGAATAGAGCGGAGTGTCCTACTTTTTAAGCATTCAGATTCTTAGAGAGAGGGAAATCTAGTTTGAAGAAGCTCCCAAGGTGATTCTTACACCTTGCCCCAGGCAGTGACATGACCAGGTTCAATACTGGGAGCTTTGGAGGTAGGGGCTTCTCTCTGCCCGGAGTGAGAGTGCGTACCTGACTCCTCCCCTCCCTGCACATCAAGTCCAACTACAACTACAGCTTGTGTCCCAAACTGCCCTGGGTCCCCTACTCTGCTACATCTCCACTACTCCCAGCCTAGTCCAAGTCCCTGCCGGCCGCCAACCTAGAGCAATTGCCTCCAACTGCCCCCGCCTGCAGTCGCCCCAGCGGCCGCTCTCCACACAGCCTGTCCACAGAAGACAAGGTGAGCTTTGAAGAATGTAAAGCATTTCAGGGCACTTTTGTGGAAACAGGGTCTTTATGGAGGTAATCAAGTTAAAATAAGGTCATTAGGTTGAAATACTTCTATGGTTTCTACAGTAATTAGGACAAAGTCCAGATTCTACACTGTGGCCGAGGAAGCCTGCAATCTAGCTCTTGCCTGCCTTTCAGACTCATCTCCTACCACTCTTCTTCTCACTTCCAGTGCTCAAGATACACTAACCTTTGGCTTTTTTCCCCCTTGAACACAATAAGCTTATTCCCTTCCTAGTGCTTCTCTATTGTCCTCCCCAACTGCATGGGCTGGTCCCTTTTCATCACTCAGATCATGGTTTAACTCCCAGTCCCTCCAGGGGACTTCCCTGGTCACCCACCCAGAGTACTCATCAATCATTCTATCATCTCGATTTTCTGCATAGCACATGCTGCCATCTTAAATTTCTTTTATATATTCATTTCTTTTAAATTGTCCTTCCTCACTAGAATGTAAGTTCATCTATCTTATTCACTACTATAGCCCCAGCCCCCGCAACAGTAGAGGATTCAATAAGCATTACTGAATAAATGACTAATGAGAAGGGTGCCACTCTGACAGCCCTCTCTCCCTTGGTGCTTTCTCTAATCTATTCATCTTATCTTTCACCACTGTCTTACCAACAGATTGCTTCACACCGTTGCTGTGAACATGCCATTTTTGGAGAATGTGCTCAGAGAGAGCACCTGCTCCCTTTGCTGCCCCTACATGTGTTTCTACCCAGGAAGGTGTGTTCAGCCTCCTTGTCCAATAGCACTTCTCTTGTCCCTAGGGTTTTCGATAAGTGGGATTTCTTTGGGTTTACAATTAGTCAGGAATGGTGCTGACCAGGTCCAATGTCCATTCTCGTCTTGGGTGTGAGCTTCCAGAACACTGCAGTCAGCATGCCGCAAGTCCTAGAGGACTTGCCCGCATTTTGATTGCATTCTGCAGCCTGCTGACCTTCACGAAGCCGAGGCCTGGCCGTATTTTGTCATGCCATTAAGCGTCAGCACTTAAGAATGCTTTCATGTGTAAGAATTATCCTCACAGAATATTCTCAGCGAAAGTAACCTCTGCTATCTTTGTGATTAACCATCCATAGCAAAAAACTTAAAACCCCATGATGAAATGTCATGAGTCACAGCCAAGGGGACAGGGTGCCAAACCAGGCAGGGCATGAAGCTCCATCATACCATTCTGGACAGTGCTGAGTGTTATTTGTCCAAATTAAACATGCCAGAGCTTGAGATTTTCAAGTTTGCTTTCTGAAATAATGGCAGGCGGAACAGCATGAAGTTCAGAAGATGAGGAATTGCCCCAGAAGTGGCTAGGAAGGATGTTCATGAGATCTGAAGAAGGAAGTCAGGATGAAGGTGGTTGGTAGGCAGAGGGGGAAGAGAAACAATATGGTTTTGTTTTATAAGATGTACATAGTAGTTAATAAATTTTAAAATATATATAATTTTGTAATGACTTTTTACATATATACATATATAATGTTACATATAATTCATATGTGTATATATGCATATGCACATTGGGGAGTGGCAAAGAAGCATTACTTTGCAATAAAAAATACAATAATTACTGCTAATAACCCTAGATAGTGAGGAGGGCAGTTTCCAGGTCTATTGACAAGTACGCTGCCTGCGATGGCACCTGCACTGCCACCCCTGGGGTTGGCCTTGGCATGTGATGGTCTTTCCTTGCACCTGCCCATCTGCCCAACTTCCACTCACTCTAAGATTTCCTCTAAAGCCTTCCCACCCAGCATAGGTGCCTGGTCCTCTTTTGAAGCCCTGACTTGAACTGTTGGAGATGACAGTTTCTTTTTTACCTTTGCCCACTCATTCTCCAAGGTCCTGACATCTCCTGTCCTGGCCTCTCTTCTCACCCAGCTCACAGCCCATGGCCACTCACGCCAAGCACTCCCTTACAAAGCCCTTGATTCTGAGTTCCGCTTTATTCCTGGCCACAGCCCTGCAGAGCCCTCTGCTCTTTGGCTCATGTCCATGCGGATGAGTGTGGCTAGGGAGATGCGTGGCCAGGCATACGAGTGTGTCTTGCTACCTCCAAGCTCCCCCCATGTCCTCCGCCCTTCACCCTGATGCATGAGACAGCTGTGCCCGAGACGGGCCTCCCCGGGTGCCACATCCCTTCCCCTCCTGTTAAGCAAAGAGACTGCCCTACAATCCTCCTCTGTCTTCCTTCATGCCCACTTCTTCTGTTATGAAATCCATCCCACTGAGGACTTTGATCCTATCTGAAATCATCAGTCGAGATTTCTTATAACCTCCATGTTGCTAAATCCAATGGTCACTGTTTAATCCTCATCTTACAAAACCTATCACTAGCTTTTGGTCAAGATGAACATTATTTCTTTCTTCTCTCTCTCTCTCTCTTTTTTTTTAGGCAGGTTCTTGCTCTGTCACCCAGGCTGGAGTGCAGTGGCCTGATCACAGCTCACTGCAGCCTCAAACTCTTGGGCTAAAGTGATCCTGCTACCTCAGCCTCCCAAGTAGCTGGGACTACAGGTGTGTACCACCATGATCAGCTAATTTTTCTATTTTATTGTAGACTTGGCATCTTGCTATGTTGCCCAGGCTGGTCTTGAACTCCCAGCTTCAAGTGATCCTCCCGCCTTGGCCTCCTAAAGCACTGGGATTACAGGCATGAGCCGCCGTGCCTGGCCTCCTTTCTCCTTAAAACATCACATTTATCTGGGAACCATCCTTCCTGGTTCTCTTTCTGCAGCACTAGCAATGCTTTCAATGTGTCTCCTTGTTCTTCTTCATCTCCCAAATCTTTCAAAGATATAGTTCCCCCAGGACTCAACTTACATACACCCCCTGTGTCATACTCAGCTAGTCTTAATGTTTTAAATATCATCTAGTGATAACTCCAAATTTTATATCTCTAGCCCAAATCTCTCCTTTGAACTCCACAGTTTCATACACAACCATCAATTCAACTTTTGCACTGGGATACTTTGCTAGTTTCCTAGGGCTACCCTAACAAAGTACCACAAATTGGGCAGCTTAGAACAACAGAAATGTATTGTCTCTCAGTTCCAGAGGCCAGAAGTCTAAAATGCAGGTGTTGGCAGGGCCCTGCTGCCTGCGACACCTGCAAGGGAAGGATCCCTCCTCGTCTCTTCCAGCTTGTGGTGGTCCAGGTGTTCCTTGGCTTGTTGTGGCATTCTAAGCTCTCTGCCTCCATCTCCACGCGTCTTCCCCTGTGTCTCTTCATATCCTCTGCCTCCTCTGAGCCAAATTTTCCCTTTTTATAAGGATATTAGTCATACTGTATTAGGGCTCACGCTAATGACCTCATTGTCATTTGATTGCCTCCATAAAGACCCTATTTCCAAATAAGGTCACATTCTGGGGTGCTGGGGTAACGTTCAACATCTTTTTTGGGAGACACAATTAAATACATAACAGACATCAAATAGACATTTCAAATTTATCAGTCCTCAAACAGATTCCTAATTCTTCATTTCTCCTCTTCTCCCTTCCAGATCTCCTTTCCCTACAGTCTCCTTCTCAGAAAATAGCAAATCAGTCCTCCCAGTCACTCATGCTTACATCCTCGATTCCTCACTTTCTCTCACTCTCCACACTTCAATCTGTCAGCAAATCCCGCTGGTCCCACCTTCGAATATATCTGCGATCCAGCCATTCCTCACGGCCGCTGCCACCGCAGACCAACCCCCAGCACCTCCCCCTGCTCTGCAGCAGCCTCCCTCCCGCCTCTCAGTCCCTGCCTGCGCAGCAGCCACGTGCAGTCCTTGAGAAGGAACCGGAGACAAGTATAGGAAACCCTCTTGTTCTACAACAGAAATGAGATCATGTTACTTCTTTTCTCAAAATCTTCCAATGGGATTCCACTTCACGCAGAATAAAAGCTTAAGTCTGACAACAACTGCTCTGCCCCGTCTGATCTCACCAGCTGCCCCACAGGCTCAGACCTGGCCTTCCAGCCCCCGCCCCTTGCTCACTCTGCTCCAGCCAGGCTGGCTCTTTGATGTCCCTCTCATAGCAGGCAAGCTCCCCTGCAAGCTTTCACTGGTGGCTCCCTCTGCCTGGAATCTCTTCCCCTGGTACCTTCAGGGCTTCCACCCTCTCCTCCTTAAATCATCTTGTGCTCAAAAGTAAGGCACAGCCATTCTACATATGTGTCTAATTTCTTCCCTCACTCCTTATCTACCTTCCCAGCTTTACTTTTCCTCCATAGCACAAATAAGCTACTTATTTTCTTTATGGTCTATCTCCTCCCATCAGAAAGCAAGCTCTACAAGAGAAGCAATTTTGTTAATTTTATATTCCAGAGCTTAGAACGGTTGTTTGGCTTATAACAGGTGCTCATTTGGTATTTGTTAAATGAATGAGAAAATACATATTCAGCATCTACATATGGACTAGCCAATGTGAAGGTGTTTACTGTAGGATTTAAAAAACTCACTTGCACTGAAATTGATCGGGTAGTGGGCAAAATGACTGCACACGAGGGCACACATTAGGTCTAGCCCAGCAGGGGTCTGGACAGACCTCGGCTCCCAATTATGACTGCACCTATCATTTCTTGTTCCCGTAGGTTCTAGACTTTTTGCTCATGTCCTTTGAACATGTTTCTTCTACTATAAAGAATGCTTACTTTTTAAAAAACATAATAACACAAATACATTTCTCTCAAAGTGCCAAACATTTTTCTTAGCTTTACAACACATCAACACACATCA
This sequence comes from Cheirogaleus medius, assembly GCA_008086735.1. NCBI lineage: Eukaryota > Metazoa > Chordata > Mammalia > Primates > Cheirogaleidae > Cheirogaleus > Cheirogaleus medius. Next base: position 3,744,686 of record VBSM01003157.1, read on the forward strand.
CACACACCAACACACATACCTACACATACACACATGATACACACATATTTTTATTCAGGAACTTCATTTCATTAGCTGGTTCAGTAATAACATTGGCATTTTACTGATTTATAAAATCCTCTCCTGGGAACCTTACCCTACCTATCTTATTTGTCCTAGCTCAATAAGTTGTTAAAATAATGAAAATGTAATGTAATTTTTCTAAAAATAATTCATTTCATTGTATAAAATATAAAAAATATAGAGAAGATCAAAGAAAATACAAACCAACCATAATTTTACTACTCAGGATAACTGCTAACACTGCAGAGTATTTTTACTGTCTTTTTTTATACACATTTATTTTAAATAAAATCTGGCTTTTACTGTGCCACCTATCTCATGGTTTCCCTATGTCATTAAAATTTGTCTGAAAACAGGTTTTAATGACTAAAAGTACTTAACCAAATGGGTGTACCATCATTTATTCATGTCATTATTGTTGGAAATTAAGGTAGTGTTGAAATTTTTCACAGTCATATGTAATCTTGTGCCCATCATCCTTATCTATAACTCTCTACTGCATCTGGAAATTCTCTTAGAAGAAATTCTAAGTGGTATTGGATTAACTGGTAGTCAACTTTAAAGGAGTAGTGATGCAAACTATAAATTGCTTTCCTGAAAAATTGTATCAATTTCTACTCTCTCCAGAAAATACATGAGGATGTCCTTTTCACTTTACTCTAACTGGACTTTAAAAGTAGTTATCAATTTGATGTGAAAAATAAACAGTATTTTATTTCTAAAATTTGCATTTCATCGCTTATTAATGAAGTAGAGCAGCTTTGGGGGCATACATTGATCATTTGCATTTCCTCTTCTATAAATTGGCAGTTGACATCCTTCACCCATTTACTAAAATCTTAGTGCATCATTCGTGGATTTGAACAGATTACTTTAGGAACATCAGCCATTTGTTGCTTACTGAACGTTCAGCCTTGATATGCCTCTGCCCTTCTCTCTGCGTTCACCCTACTCTGCACGGGTCCCCTACTCCACTACGATCCTTGCCCATCCTTCAAGTCTTGGTTTCCTGACACAATCTTCTCTTCTGGTCCAGGGTAAGCTCTCTTCTCTCTGAACTCCAAAGCAATCATTATACTCACCTCATCCTACCTTTTTAATTAATTACCCTTCAATATGTATAATGTCTTATGAGATTCATGAGGTTAGAAACCATTTCTCACACTTCACAGGCCTAGCACGTTACCACCAAACAACAGTGATCCTAATCACTGGGCACTATATATACATCATAACACCAAAAAATTAGCTCCGACTTTAAATACATTAGCAATTTTCCTCTCACTGAAATATATTTCCTCTAAGAAGGAAATGCCATCAAATATAAATAACATTTAAATGTAAATTCATTATGCATCTAGATAAGATTATTTTATATTACATAGTGCAAGCTGACATTATGTCCTGAGATGAACAAGTAAGTAATTATGTATGAAAGCTAGCAGTGTGTAAATGGAAATATTTTTGGCAGACATGATACCCACTGAACATGTGTTATTGGTAGTGGATGTGTCAAATTATTTTTCTTACTCAAGCATAATGTATCAATTCCAAATATAACTATATGTGGATTACAGCAGTACAGCATATTGTTGTACTCTGAAATGCCAAAATATTGAAAATTATAAAGCACACGATCAATTAAACATATAATAAAGAGATAAAAAGAACAAACCCAAAGAATTTAGTATAGTTTATTCTTAGTAATGAAACTCATATGCATTTTTGGTATACATTTCCAAAAATGAAATCATATAAATATAACTTAAGGCCATACACTCATGTAGGGATGTTCGTCTGGATTGGAGAACACACACAGAAATCTAATGGATTTTTTTAGAGGGGGAATTGAAGGGTTAAACTTGATATATTTCCCTTCTTCAGGCAGGAACAGAATTTACATAAGTGAGAAACGACTGTTTCTTTGTATATTAAATGAATAGTTAGTTCTTAAAGCTTTCTACTAACTAAATGGTTTAATATTTCAGCTTTGAACTTTAGATCACATTCTTAATTTTTTTATTATGAACATATTTGGTTCAAAAGACTAGAATGATTGTCTAATTGTCAAGCAAATTAGATAAACTGAAATCATTTAGCCACACAATATTTTGTCTTACAGTGTAAGAGAAACTCTACAAAGAAAATCTAAGCACTCAGAGGCAACTTAAACAGTCGAATATCATTTTATGTTTACAAAAGCACATAAAGCAACGGAATATGGCACATGCTGATAACCCAAACTCTTTCCACATTCTGACCAGAAGAATCACAAATCTGGATACACTAGAGAGAAAACATGAGGAAGTAAATCCCCAAAACAATTTTGTATTATGGTGAGAAGTATTAGGATTTTTTTCCTTAGTTATCATATAAGGATTACTTATGAAGAAGTGCTCTCACTGCAGTCATTTTCTGCATGGAGTCCAAATGCAGTTTCTGACAACTCATAAGTGAAGCAAAGTATGGAAAAATGGCCCTCTCGGCACACAGGACCTGTCCCACTCGGCAGTGTGCTGCGTGCTAAGGAGGTGTCGGCGGTGGCCATTGCCCTTCATTTCTGAATCAGGACTCTTGCTCAAAGCTCTGACATCAAGGAACAGTGTTCATTTTTTTCCTTTTTTTTTTTTTTTTTTGCATTTTCCAAGATGGCCATGTGTTTTTAAAACTACTCTCCCTTCCTATTTCAATTTTATAAAAAACTCACTGAAGCATTCCACTAAGCAACTAAAGGGATTTAAAAAGAAAACAAGCCTATTTTACTTCACAATGGCAAGACTCAATTCACCTCCCCACACAATTCAACACACACATACATAAGAGGATAAAATATATCTCAAAGTATAGTAAGTGATGACAAACTAAAAGTGTCACTTTGGGGGGGGGGCTGTGACTAAGGACACTGAGAGGAGGAAGAGGTAGTAAAGAGGATGACAGCACTTGCCTCCCCCATCTCATTCCTCTCACGAGCAAAGGAACCACACTGCAGAAGTTGGCAATCCTTCCTAGATCCTTTGACATCAAGTGATTTAAATTTCTTGGGTTTATTTTTCCAAGAAATAGCAGAGGAAGCCCTCTTGCCATTTGCATGTGATTTAGTTGAATTCTGCACATACAGAACAAGTGACTCTGTGGAGGACACTGGTAAACACCGTTAGGATGTATTTCTCACCCCAGTCCTCCACAGGGAAAGACTTCAGTGGGCTTGCCTCTCCCACTGCCCACTCCCCTTTAGTTTTTCTGACAGAGTATAAGAAAAGTCTTTTATTTGTTATTAGGAAAGCTAACTTAGAAACTTATCTCTTGCTCATTTAGAAGAAATAAGGAATGACAAGAGTGAATTTTTGCAACTTACATTTTTCTCTATATATGTATGTCTGAATGTGTATATGTATATATACACACATATACTACATATATGCATCACTTATTTTGCCAAACTGTTTGAAAGTTGAAAACATTATGACAATTTTTCCCAAATACTTTAGCATGTATCACCTAACAACAAGGAATTCTCCCATATAACCACAGTATTATTGTTACACTCATGAAACATAACATTGATACAAAAATATCATCTCATATATATGCATATTCAACTCTTCTAAATTGTCCCAATAACGTCCTTTATAGGTTTTGCTTTCACACTGCATTAAGTTGTCATGTTTCCTTAGTCTCTTTAATCTAAAACAGTTCCCTGCATTTCTTCCTTTCATGACATTGACCTTTCTGAAGAATAAAAGCCAGTTGTTTCATAAAAGCTTCCTGAAACTTATGTTATTTCTTAAAAATACGATATATATATCCAGGAATTCACTCCATAATAGATTGTACCATGAGTCCCTGAACTCCAGCTATTTTAAATAGCAAAGGAACTCTATCAACCTTAATATGTACAACACCAGTTACATTGTGTTATCTTCAAAACCTAGAATGGTGCTCTCCTAGAGCTGTACCATAAAACTGAACTAGATAGGAGTCCCTTCCTGCATTTCCCAAGAAAAATCTAAACTAGCAGTAATACACAGATACACAAATTAAAGCACAATCTCATTTTTAGGGGTGACGAACGGAAAAGTAATCACAGCCGTGTGCTGCCTGAGCCGAGGCTGGCAAGTCCTTCGTGGAGGTCCTGCAGGGACCGGGGCACTGGCAGGCAGGTCAGCTGGAGAACATGGCCAGGAGGCTGTTCAAACACCATGGGCAGCTTTAATTACATTTTATTAAGATAACGTAACTGCGGGGAGGCGGGAGAGAACAGGACAGCAGAGACAGAGTCAAGGAGAAAAATACTTAAAATAATAGGATGACAGTCTGGATCTGCGAGGAAATAAAAAGCTGTGATGAGATAAGGAACTGAGACGCCAGGCAGGTTACGAGGATTATCAGCGGTACGCTAAGGTAGCCAATCGGTCCAGTGAGAAGTCTGCCAATTTCTTATCACTTCCAAAAAATATGAGAAGAACTAATGGAAGTGGGAAGGAAGAATTAAAAATTTGACTGAAACCAGACAGAAATATCTTAAAGGACAGGGTCATACTAGATACACACACACATCTGTGGGTTCTCTTTTTCTTTCTTTTTTTACCGTTTGCATAGACAAATTTCTGCATGAGGCAAGTGACAAGAGATGCCCTACTGGTCTCCAGTCTCCCTTGGGCCCACACTGAGCACAGAACGAACAGAACTATGGTATGTAGAATGGCGGGGAGAGGCCCTCTGCTCTCCAGTGCCACTTCCAAGTACGTCTATTTGTTGTAAAACGAGCTGTGTAATATTCTAAAATGTGACCACTAGGCATTGCCATGGGAGGGCTGGGAAAATGGGATTTGACTTCTGGCTTTTCTCTATTTTTGACTCTCTTCCTTCAAAATAACGGTGCCATGAGATCTCATAAATAACGGTGCCATGAGATCTCATAGCCTGAGAAACCTGAAGCTCTTCAAGTCTGAAGACACGACCGTCAAGCCCACCCTGTCCCCTCCCCTGAAATTCAAGCTCCAGTGTAAAACGTAAATATCCAGTTCAATATTCAGAGTACCTTTTGCAAAATGTTGTTTTAAGTCAGGCAGAGAGAGGGAAAATGGAAAAGCAGGAGAAGAAACCCAGTGTGACCTTTCTGGCGAGGGTTCACCGCCCTTCAAACAGCAACACATGTCAGAAGAGGCATCACACGCTTGAGGGAGTTACCCAGTCACACCGCGGTGAGCAGACAGTGGGCGCTACGGTCTGAAACGTGTCTCTCCAAAATTCGCAGGTTGAACTCCTTCCCCCAGCGTGACTATGTTTACAGATGGGGTCTCTAGTAGGGAATTGGGGTTAAATGAGGCCATTAGGGTGGGCTCTAATCTAATAGGACTGGTGTCCTTGTAAGAAAAAGAAGAGAGCTGTCTCCCCCACGTGCGGGCACAGTGAGAAGGTGGCCCTCTGCACACCAGGAAGAGCGCCCTCCCCAGGAAGGGAGCTGGTCGGCACTGTGATCTTAGACTTCCAGCCTCCAGAAATGGGAGAAATGCATGTGTGTTGTTTAAGCCACCCAGTCTGTGGTGTTTTGTTATGGCAGCCTAAGCAGACTAATAAAAGGGGAGATAAAGTAACAGCACCATGAACTTATTTTGGTATGGTATTCATACATGCATTTTAAAAGGACATGAGTAATGACAGCCATTCACAGATTTTAAAAAATGGTCACCTTGAAAAGAAATAGTCATCAGTATATAAAACAGAACACACTTAAAAAAAAATCTTGATTTTTTTCTAATCTCCATGCTATAGTATAATTAATAATATGAATTAATAGCCGGGTGTGGTGGCTCACACCTGTAATCCTAGCACTCTGGGAGGTCAAGGTGGGCGGATTGTTTGAGCTCAGTAGTTCAAGACCAGCCTGAGCAAGAGCGAGACCCTGTCTCCACTAAAAGAAATAGAAAGAAATTAGCGGGACAACTAAAAATATATATATAAAAAATTAGCCGGGCATGGTGGCGCTTGCCTGTAAGTCCCAGCTACTTGGGAGGCTGAGGCAGGAGGATTGCTTGAGCCCAGGAGTTTGAGGTTGCTGTGAGCTAGGCTGATGCCACCGCACTCTAGCCTGGGCAACAGAGTGAGATTCTGTCTCAAAAAAATAAATAAATAAAAATAATATGAATTAATAGAAGAAAAAAACTTACTTTACTGTTTAAATAGAATAATATAAATATACCTTATCAAATTATTTAAAATTATAATTTATATATTACAGTTATATAAAAGAATATTTTACTTTTTAGGAATTGAGGTATTTAGGAATAAAAAGGCATTGTGTTTATGACTTTCTCACACATACGTGCAAATACACAAATGTCAATTTTAACAATTGAGGAATCTGGGTAAAAGGTATATGAGAATTTTTGGTACTATTCTTGTAACTTTTTGTGAGTTTGAAATTATTTGAAAAAATAACAATTTGCAAGATTTGTAAAAATTAACGTTAGTCACTTGAGCTAGTGATTACTGCTTGCCAATCTTTGCCCACCATGGCTGTAGTACAGGCCAAATGGGCCATGGTATATTCAATTCCAACTTCCTCCCTTCTAGCACTCAAGAAAGAACAACTGAACGGAATGAAAAGGTATCACAAAGACAGCCTTGAGCCTGACAGGTAAAAACAAGGAAAGTGCATTTAAAAAAAAGTACCTTATTACTAGTTGCCAGTCACCTGCACCCACCTGTGGCTGACTCAACACAGTAGAGCTCCCACCCTGGTTTTGCCCCACATGGCTGCTGTGGCCAACTCACTCCCCTGGGGTCTCACAGGGGCACAGTGGTGGGATCATAAAGTGGCCCCTACACTGTGGCAATGATGTCTGCCATGATGTCTGCCACCCCAGACAGTGCTTTTGGAAGTCCTCAATCTTGCTCTATTTTGTAACTTCTTAAGGTCTCATGACTACAGAAGTTTATATTCTGTCACGAGGACACTGCTACATGGTGAGTTTCGGGGCCTCCCCAAAGCTTTGTGAATAGCATTTAGCATAGGACAGCTGTAAAGTCTCCTTTGGGGCATGAATGCAATATTTACTATAAGTGACAAAATACTATTTAACAACCAATAAGATTTTTTTTGTTTGGAATTGGGTTTTTAACTCAGGATACTGGGATATAGTGTTATTTCTTCTCCTTTTACTGTTATTCAAAACCACAGTGGAAATTAAGTCGGAATGAACCACAGGTAAGAGAACCTCATTAAAGGAGGGAACAAAATGCACTCTTTGACTATCTAGGCATTTGGTAAACGCAAAAATGAATCAAACACTGCTCCCTCTCCAGGGAGAATTTGTAGGATTTATTTGGGCTCATTGTTTCCCTGTAGGATGATGGGAAATGAAATGTCTTCCCTTCAGTGAATCCTGTCCCTGTGATGTATTACTTATATAAATAATAAATGAATCTTCCTGGGCAACTAAGCTGTAGGGAAAACAGAAACCCATGGTGTATATTTTTCTTGAGGAAACAGAGAGCATTACCTATCTTTTGTTACAGACTTGCACTGACCTTGCCTAGGAGCCTCCTGTCATCAAACGGTACTGCTAACTGGCAGGCCAGAACCCTACCCTTGGCGCTGTTCTTCAGGCTAGACTTTCTCTTCTTCTTCCCAAGATCTGTGATACCTGGAGCAGAATGTGAGTTATGGCCACAGGCTCTGGTGTCAAACTGCCTGGTTGCGAGTCCCTGCTTGCTCCTCCACTCGCGACTTCTGCGACCTCAGGCAGGTCACTGACTCTGCACCTTGGTTTCCTCAGCTGTGACGCAAGGGTTGACGGTAGGGTCTCCCTCATTGAGTTGGGGTTAAATGAAACAACTTCAGGCATATGGTAGCATAAAGAGCTCACACTTAGAATACTGTCAGCACTCAAGGACTCTTAGTGCTATTACTATTATATTAAAAAATCCTGAGGATTATGCACTCGGGGGAGAGAGAAGATGAAATCTCTAGAACTGGAGCAGGCAGGATCTGAGCTCTGTGTCCTGAGGCTGCTGTACATACATCTGAGGAGCGCAGGACTGGCCTCTGCCTCCTCTGGGCACGTGTCCCAGATCCTCTTTTGCCACCGTCCCTACACAACTCTGGCTGCCCAATAATAACTGGTAACTCGGACATTTAAATATACCAACTTAATGATTTACTTATTTAACTTATTCTGGAATCTGGCATTCTGTGGGGCTGTCAGTATTCCAGCCTGTCTAACAGGACAATGTTATGTTCCACACATCTAGATAAACAGAGCCCATATGGAAGCAGGGAATCCAACTGGTTGTAGGCACAGGACAAGGTGGAAAGAATGACAGATGCAACCCTGTAGGTTACTTCATGTGTAGACCGTTCCTCTCCCCACTACAGAACCAGCACTGAGCAGAGTGCCAAGCACAGGTGGGTGCTCAGTAAATACCTGTTGGAGTGATGATCATATCTGATTTATTTTCTTATAAATACAGAGGCATGTCTTTACTAAAAAAAGATACAACTTCAGTTTAAAATTATGATTCATTTTCCAACAATCAATGGCAAAATTTTATGTTAGTGAAATGAATGCACACGTCTTCCCAGTTCACAGTCTAGGCCAAAGGAACAGATCTTCCAACAGATATTCAATTAGTAAAAATTCCAGAGGCAGGGTGTACACACAGAAAAATGAGGCAAAGAACAGGGATGACCTGTTTCCACCCATCAGACTCAGAACATTCTCACTCCACCAGCTTCTAGGTGGTCCCTCAGAGGCTGGGATTCCTGGAATGAGCTTTTTAAGGACTGGTGAAGTCCTGCATGGAGTTTCAATGACAATGAGTTTGGCAGCCAAATGTCTTGGCTCTATTTTCCTATCATACACTTAGAGCACATTATCTTGTTCACCAACCATAACAGAAAAGCTAAACCTCATCTTTCACTACGTCTGAACATTTGCCTGCTAGGACTGCTTACGCACTGCTCTGTAAGGCTTTTTGTGTGTGGTGTGAAAGAGAAAATGCTGATGTTACTGAGAACTATATTAGTGAAGCTGCAGGACAGCATGTGGCCTGATTAATCTTATGAACTCAGCACTAACATATTGCTGGAACATAATGCAGATTATAAGTTTATGAACGTACAATACTGACTTCCAATAAACAGAAAAGCTTACTCCTAAGCAACTTCTTAATTCTATTTCTCTTAACCTTGTCCTATGAACAGAAATGAGAGTTCCAAACTAGTGACTCATCAAATTCCACAGGGTGATACAAAGTAACATTTTTTGGTTCTCCCATTCTTTCTTTGTAAATATTTCCTTCTAACAATTTGAGTGTTGATCACATTGAATTCATATGTAATAGTCAACTGATGATTATCAATGATGCTTCACAGATGCCTAGGTTAGTGCCACAGCATCTGTGTAACACATTATTTTCCATAAAAACATATGCTGAGTAAATAGCAACATTATTACCTAAAATAACCTTATAGTAACCTTAAATAATTCACCTTATTACACAGAACAATAGCCTAAAACTTAAGGCCATGACTACAATGTTATTTAATACCTTGCTGTTCACTCAAATACTTAACAAATATTTTTGAACACTTACTATGTGCAGAAACTATCTTAGTCTCTCAAAACAAACTAGAACCAAATATTGTCCCTTTACCTCGAAGTGCTTTAAATGAGCATTTACTTGGCATTCTACTCAATACACTTCCAATGGGCGACTCAGAGGCAATCAAAACTTAGAGTTCTTCGTGGCTCTCTCGTGTGCCTGTTTGATGCCCGCATGTCTGTATGACACAGCTAAACGAGGGCTGTTTCCATCCCACCACACACTTCATGCGATTTTGAATTTTGAGGGCCAACAGATTACCCTAAGGTAACCGTATGTTTCAGGCTTCTGACCCAGGCTCATGAAAGGGGAGGTGAGGACCATCTGGTGGCAGTATGGGAACATAGCAACATCACATGCCACTTAGCAACATCAGCACCAGTGGCCCTCCCAATGAAAAATGTTTCTCCAGCTGCTTTTTGACATAATCTAATGGTGTTTCTTAACCTAGTTGGTGTCCAATGTGAAAAATAAAATAAAATTTGAAAGCCAACTACAATGAGTCTTTTTCTGCCAACCCCTCTACTGGGCACTAATCCTAGACAGCTGAATATTTTAGGCAAATATTACATGCAAATAGGGTGGTTTCTGAGTTTTGCAAAACCAGAATGCTGATACATTATCTACCTGCACGACATTTCCTTGTACTGACACAGCACTCTTCTTCAAGGAGGGACACAGTGCTCATTTCATTCCCTCCTACTCCCATCTCTCTATCACTAACAGCTCTAAGGAGCAGAGGTGCATGACTTCACCTGAAAACAAGAGCAGGCACCTGACGGCTCTTGTCACATCCATAGTGAAGACCTGTTATTGACCTAGGAAAGCTCAAGGCAGGCTTACCTAGCACTCCTAGAAGGGACTGACGTGACAGGCCCTAACCCCAGAGTTCTTAAGAAATGCTGACACAAATTAATCCCACAAACCTCCCCAACTGCCAGCTATATCCAACCCAAATTATGGCTCACGCTCTAGAGGATGGCTCATTCAACAGAAGCAGATGCTCAGTAATTTTAGTTCTTCAAGAGCTTTCTGCAAGACTGCCAGCACCAGCTGGTCAATGTGCTCAACTGGAAAAAGACTAACTGGTAAGAAGAATATTACCCAGGCTTCGGTAAGGATTCATGTGTGTCCTTTTCGTTTTATCTCATATGATGTCAGGATTGATTTAATATTTCCTTTTTACTGTTTCTTTGCTTATCTAAAATGCATGACTACTGTGGTGCTGGCTGGGTCTACCCTGTAGTCGTTAACTTTGTTAAAGCACTGTAACAACCTTACAGCAATTTCATGTGAGACGGAGCCACAGAGCAAACACGTTTAGGCCGGAGGTCAGAATTAGCTAATGAAGTCCATGTGGAAGGCCCCTGTAAGTGGCTTTCCTGGAACATTAAAAAAAAATGAAATTCTAGGAGTTGAGAATTTTGACTCAGTTCCACCCTGGCTATTTCCCAGTCCCCTGGCCAGAGTGTGGATATCAATACTGCAGCTCCTTAGAGTGTCTGTGCAGAAATGCCACCGTCAAGATGCAATCTCTCACCTGGAGAGTCCTGCCCCCGGGGAGGCTGGCCTCTCAGGTGTGTCTGGGAAGCAGCTTCTCAGGGGAGCCTTCTTTGACTCCTCAGAGGAAAGATTTGTATACCTGCTCCTTACGACAGTAAAAAGGGCAACTGCAGCTCAAATCTGACAAAGCAGCGATAATGACCAAGTCCTGGGCTGACTGACACTGTATCACTCTAAGTATATGACATTGCCAGACTGGAGTACTGAACAACATAGTATTTCAAAAGGAAGAAAAATAAAAAAGCAGCACAAAAATGTCATTGAGAAGTAGATTTCTACATTTCCTTTGAACAGACAGGATATGCTGGATGTATACAGCTGTGGCCATGCTATTTCCTGATTGCATTATTTCCAGACTGCCTGTGCCATAAATCACTCTGATCCTGCAATCACAACGGATAAATACGGCCTAATGAATGAACATCCGCAGCTACCACAGATGGAGCAGAAAGTGCCCATTCATAGAGGAGTCTGCTTGTTTCCAGCCTGGAGTCCGGCAGGATCCCCTCAGTTCCCTGCACTCACCCCTGAACTCTGGGTGCCATTCCACAGACAGAACTTTCTAGAGACAGATAGAATCTCACTATTTTAATGCTTCTTGTTTTCCACATATCATCTCTTGGTTTTGAGCACCTCACTCATAATTTCTTTCCCACCAATCTCAAGACTCAGTCGGCTAAAACCACCAGCATGCTCCTCTACCACAGGTTACTGCATTTACTGTGCAGCCATTATGGATTATGGACACGCTGAGCTTTTGAATCAGGGAAACTGCCAAGGAAGAAGGTGGGGGTGAGGGCAGAAATACGAGGAAGAGGAGACGGCGCAGAAGTTCTAGTACCAAATCGAAGACTCTAAACATATTTTGGACTGTGGTGTTTAGATACATAAAAGAAGGGGAGAAAGATGAAAGGATGGATGACTGGAAATAAAACTTGGGTTCAAAATGGACTTTCAAGGTCCCCTTCATAGTAGGGAAGGTTTTCACAGGATTGTGACCTTACAGAGAGAGTCACTAAGAGGAAACAGTCAACGTCAATACAAACCAGTTATATCAGATTCATAAGACCTGGTGCTTTTCTTAACACCTCAAGGACTGCTCACGAGTTTTCTCCTGTTTCGCACGTCATCTGTTAAGGACCGCTCACGAGTTTTCTCCTGTTTCGCATGTTATCTGTTAAGGACCACTCACGAGTTTTCTCGTTTTTCACTGTAGTTATGATGATTTAAATAACGTGCAGTTTGCCCAAAAACGCGCGGTCCCTGGCGTATGTCTTAGAGATTTCTATGCGGTACGAAAGGTGTTAATAAGGCATCCATGGGAACTCAAAATTTAAGACTCATCTCTTAAACAATGTAAAAAACCCACAGCACTTTAGTAAGATAGGCCAAGGTTCAGTAACACGTAGCAGAGCAGCCCCAGGCCCAGGGCACTGTCCCTACAGCCACCGTGCTTGGAACGTAGACCGGGCAGCTCCCTCCCTTTAAACACTGGCACGTGGCCTGGGTCCCTCAGTGGCATTCCCCCTCTGACCAAAGCAGAAGGCCGCCAGCTGCACACTTGCTGTTCTCTGCCTCTCTGCTCCCCAAGTTAGGCCCCGAGGACACGCGCCCCCGAGTCTGCGCAACAGGACCCTTGGGGAGGGCATCTGGCCACCCGCTCCTGCTCATTACAGCTGACCGCAACTCACTGCGGGGAAGGAAGCCCTCATGCAGTCATTTAATCATACTTTTTAAAGGACTTTCGGAGTTACAGACATTTTGTTGACTTAACTTTTAAACTGGAAAGTATAAAACTGGAAAGAAGGGTAAAAATAACACAAAATCAATTTATTAGCATCTGGGAGAGAAAATGCAGCTGTATTTCTGTACTTGACAGCTTTCTTCCCCACAACTTTTTATCTTGAAAATCCTCAACTCTGCAGTAAAGGCAAAAGAATAGTACCATCTACATGTGAATACCCAATTCAGCAATTGGTAACATTTGCTTTCTCTTGTTCTTTCTCGATACCTGTATATCTATGCCTTACATAGTTTTATTTCATGAGTCATCTGAAAGTAAGTTTTAGATATTACTTCTATCCCTAAATACTATTTCAGCATGGATCTCCTATACAGAGTGTCCCAAAAGTCACCATACATAGGGAAAATGGGAAATTGTAGCTAACTGTACCTTTATATAAACATATTCATTACAAAATTGTATCCTTTGTATGGAGACTTTTGAGACACCCTGTGCAACCACAACGTTATCACAACTAAGAAAAAGAATGAGTCTACAATACCATTTAATATGAAGTCTGCATTCAGTACACCCAGTTGTCCCCCAAATGCTTTTCACAGCTGCTTTGCCCCCGCATCCCAGTTCAACCATTGCATTTGGTTATGCCCCCTTAAATCTAGAATGGTCCACTTGCTTCTCCCCCCATAACATTTTTTGAAGAGTCTAGGCCAGTCGTATCATAGAATATCTCATGTTCTAAATATTTCTGATTGTTTCCAGGTTAAACATTTATGTCACAAATATAACACAAGTGAATCTGCAGCCTTCCAATCGTCTCACTTTGGGAGGACATGTGAAGTTGTGCCAGGACCGGCTTTGCTAAATTTGATGAATAAGGTGTTAACTACCAGATCCTTCCATTGTGAAGGCTCAGTTTCCCTTCATAAGAAGATAATTATGTAATCTGCAGGTGACACTTGAAGATTGCATGACTATTCTGACTCCCAGTCGTTTTAGCAAGCACTGATGGTTATTATCATCATCAGCTCTTATATTGGGCTTTGTGAAATGGTGATTTTCTAAATATCTGATTTCTACACTTACTTTCTGGTATTGTGGTATTCTGTAAAGAAATACTGCTTCTTCTATTTATTTCTTTTTAATATTTTTATTTTTAAAAGTTTACCATAGATGCATGAATTTTAAAAAATCAGCTGTTATAATCAATTACAGTTATTAATCTTTGGATGATCACATGTCCCAAATTTGGCCTGTGGGAGCCCTTTTGAGATGGCTCTTGTGTCTTTTTGACATAGTCTCACTAGTCTGAGTACAACCTTGTTCTCTGGTATAAGATGCTAAAGGCTAACATGGTTTATCCCTGACCTAGATCTGGAATTAATTAGTAATTTCTTCAATAAGCCCTGGTTTCTTTCATTGGGGACTGCTATTTAGAAAGCAAGATGCAGGTGTACTATATGCTCATTGCAACTGAAATTTCATGGTTTCAGGCTCATTTCAATGAACAAAGCTTAGGAAATCATATGCATGTATATATATTATATGTATTTATTTAAATCATGACTTCATATTGATATGACTTTGTACTGATATTTCCAATTCAAATTTAATATTACAGAGATTTTCCTTACTTTTTTTCTTAAGTATTTGCATCTTTTCGCTTACAGTGAAAACTTAGGTTCCTAATGACACTAATATATTGGCTTATTTACCCTATTATATGTAAAATAATTTTAGAATAACATAATATAAATATTACCATTAACAATAAATCTACTAAATAAAGTTTAAGATTTCAGTTTTGTTCTTCTGTCCTTAGACTACAACCTACTAAGAATATATAGGAAAAGAGTTGTGTTCAGAAATTACTGGAAATCATTTTTTCCCCCTGGGTGGTAATATTATCAATTTGATACACAGTTAGATTTCTCTGTTTCCCTCTATATCCACTCTCAGGGTTAGCTTGTTTCATATTTTTTATTTAATTTCAGTTGGGGGATATGAAAAATATTTGGTTTGAAAGTCCAAACAATATTAAAAAGCACAGAGACATCTGATGTTCATTTTTTGCCTCTGTTCCCCTCACCCATTCTCCTCCCACCCCGACTCACCCATTCCCCACTGGTAACCAGTTTTAGCTATTTTGGATTTATCCCTCCTTCAGTTCTCTTTGTAAAAATAATGTGTGTATGTGTGTGTACAAGCACAATACATACTCATCCCCCAGCTGTCTTACACAAAAGGCATCGCTCCATATGTCACTTGCACCTTACATTTCACTGGCCTTTGCAAATGCTGGCTTCCTAGTCCCACTGGCCCTGCCACACTTATTAGCTCGCATCTTCCCATAAAGAAGAGACATTTCTTCTGCCTCTACCTCCCTCTGGAAATCATTCCTGTTCAGAGCAGCCCTTTTCCACCTGTTTTGTAGCTGTGCAGTACTCTAGTGTGTTCCATAGGCAGTTGAGACGTGCCTCCTATGTTCCACCAACCTCTGCCATAAACTAAGTACCCAATGACAGAGCCTACATTAAGACTGGGACCCAGAGAGCACCCATCCAAGGCCAAGGCTGCAAATGCACTCAGGGTGGACATCCACGGCTGGCCGGCAAAGCTGCGAAACGGGCTCTGCCTGCCTGCAGCCTCTCTCACCCACCCTGCCAACTTCCCCTTGCCTTCCCTTCCTCCACGTGCCCCACTCCCCCAACTCCTGCTTCCTGGTGACTCCTCCTTGGGCAAACAGACTTCTCCAGAGGCTCACCCAAATTTCCTAACTGTGCTCTTAGCAGGCTTCCAACTATTAAGATATTAATTAATCTTTTCTCTGGAAGCCTGCAGCTGTTAAAGTATGACCCATCCCATATGACATTCCCCTATCGCCACACATTTGTTTTTGGTAAGAGGAAATTCAGTCTAGTTATATTTTCAGGAAAAAAAATGGTCATGACAAAGTAGTTTTCTATATTTTTCCACACATATTCACTGAATTACAATCATCTTAGATCAATAAAATAATCATCTTATATATTATTTTTAATATCTATGTATTTGAAATTCAATGTATCTATTAAATTAACTCTATTTTGTATGAAATTGCTAGAGATAAGCAGAACATGAATTTATTATTTTCAAATAGGGTGGAATAAAACATAAAATATTCAAATAAAATTTATTTAGTTACTTCTCAAACACATTGTGTTATAACTGTCTTTTGGAAAGGCAAAGAAGACTATAACAATCACTAGAAAAATCATGTTAGCAGCTGTAACTGTGCTATCATTTAGAAAAATGGGATAAACTGAAGGAAATCCTGTCATTTGTGACAATAAGGGTAAACCCAGAGGACATTATGCTAAGTGAAATAAGCAAGGCACAGAAAGACAAATGCTGCATGATCTCACTTATACGTGGAATCTAAAACACTCAGACTCGCAGAAGCAGAGAGTAGGATGGTGGTTACCAGAGGCTGGCGGTGGCAGGGAGGTTGGGAGACGTTGGTTAAAGGACATCACATTTCATTTAGAATTTTGAAGAATAAGTTCAGCGATCCATTGTATAACAGAGTGATTACTGTTCATAACAATGTACTGTATATTTGAAAATTGGTGAGAACAGATTGTAAGTGTTCTCACCACAAAAAATAAGTGAGGCAATGCAAATGTTAGCTTGATTTAGCCATTCCACAATGTATACATATATCAAAACATCCTGCTATATAACACCACAAATATATGCAGCTGTTAATCATTAAATTTAAAAAAAAATACTATGCAAATTTTAAAAAGTCAACCCAGTCTTACAGGGTTGGTATTGAATGTGTGTTTAAAATATGGTAATGTTAATTTTCATTTTTAAGCAAATAATTAAAAGTGAAAAAAAGGTGACTACAAAGAAAGATTGACATATTCCTATGAATTTAAAATAAACAAATAGAATAAATTTACTAATACTATCCTGTTATATCTTAAAAGAGGATTCTTTAAAGTCTCTGGGTGATGGGTAAGCCTGCAGTCACTTGGTTCTGGTATCGAGATGGCAACCTTCCCTGGATACGCCAGGCCAGCGCAGGAGGGTGACCTGTGGAGCATGTACCATGCTCCTCACCAGGTGGGCCACCGTCCCCTCCACTCCACACCAGGAGAATGAACTCACAAAGACCTCACACATCAGCTCTGAAGGATGCCAATCCCAGGCACAAGCAGTTCTCAAAATTTTCTATGTCATTATCTTACTTTTGGCTGAGGATCAAACAAGAAAGCAGGCTTACTTAGAAGCAGGGACGTTTCTGCTCTCATGAGGAGGAACGGCTGGCAGAGCTCCTGCCCACAGACAGGCAGCATGGACAGACGCAGTGGCTCAGGACATCCATCCCTTGACCACTGAGAAACAGCAGCCACCCCCTGTGAGCTGATCGCTCCAAAAACAGGGACTGTTTTCTTCCTTTACCTTTCAAGCCTGAGACCTTTGAATGAATAACACACAAAAATTATTTATATTCAGCAATATTCAGAAAGGCATTTTCTGAAAAACTGGTTGAATGTGGCCACTACTGTTGTCTTATTAATCCAGTGGCTTTTAACTGGAAATGGTGTAACTTTTATTCATTTTATAAATGTTTAAAATATTCACACTTTTAAATCATCCCTGGAGACTCTAAGTAGGTCTGGGTTGGAGACTGAAGCTCTGTATTAAACACAAAAGCCAAAAAAGCTCTCTAGGTTCTTCTAATGCACGTCCCCCTCATTTTAAGAAAATGTGTTTTGTACATTAAACTAGTTACAGTGACACTAAGAAAAATTTCACAGTAAGACCATCAACTTAGCAGTCTTCATTGTTAAGTCATTTGCTGCTTACCAAATTTAAATAAATAGAGCATTACTCAGTCACTGTCTTTCCAGGGCTGAGTGCAAGCAGTACGTCCAAATGCAAACACTACATGCACACCATCCTGGCATGGGACTAGTACGTAAGACAAGCATTTTCTCTGACATTGTGCTAATGCACCGCCTGTTATGCCTGTTATATGCAGGAAGTGTTTAGCACATGCTTTATTATACAAAAGCATTATTCACTTAAATATTTCCTACAGAGTTTGCTGCAAAATTAGGGGTTGGCTCAGTGTTATAGAATGCAGAAAAAAAATGTTGGCTGCTGCCACAATGAAGGACTAAAAGTTCCAGCTGCGCACATCCTTTGTCTACAGCTCAGGAGGAACCTTCCCCCTGACTACGTGGTATTCAAATTTTATGCACAATCATGGCTAGTCTTATGCTGAATTATGTGCCTCTGGGGTTTTTGCTTTGTTTTGTTTTACCTTTTAAAAATGAGACACTCTACTCAACATTTTCTTTCTTCTTCTTCATAAATATCTGAGAAATAATTAATATAAGCAAGTTTAATTCATTTTTTAGATTTTGGAACCTCTAATTTCTGACACAGTTTCTTCTGTTTATGGAATGAAATACATTTTTAGCTTGTGGGAATGAAAAGCTTGCATACTTTTAAGAATGACTGGAAAGAGAAAGAAAAAATATGATGTTAAATATGAGCATTTGCAATTGCCACATGCATACAAATGTCCACAAGGCAAACGAAATAAAGTGTGATGTATTTTTCCATGTACACAGTAGAGCTGCTCTTCAAGGGTAAAGCAACTCATAAAAAATGTGTATGAGTCTCATGACAGCCAACCTAAAGCTTATGCACTCTACAGGTGGGCCAAGGTTCCACACCCGTGGTCAATGTCACCGGCATTCCTCCTGTACAGCTGGCTCACCTTAACCGTCTGCTAGCCAAATCCTGCTAATTTCACCTCTCAAATCTCCATCTCCTCTGGTGCCAACTTGGCTTAGGCTCCCACTTTCTCTCGCAATCGTCTCCCTGCAGATCTCTCTGAAGCCATGCTGGCCCCCATGCTGTCCACACGGTCACCAGTGAGTGCTTGAAAACACAAATCTGATCACATCATGCCCTTACTTAAAATGCAATAGAGGTTTCTACTCAGGATGACATTGAAACTCTCCCACCTGACCGAAAGGCACCAGGCGGTCGGGGCCTAGCCTGCATCTGTAGCCCCCTTGCCTGCCAGGCTCTGCCCCCCACTCCAGTGGCCTTTCTCTCGCTGGCCTTTCTCCAGCACTTATATGCACCATAGTCCCTCCCACCACAGGCCCGTGGCAGATGTTTCTCCCAACCTTAGAATGCCCCACCTCCAACTGCATCTCACTAACTCCTTTCAACCTGTAGATCTTGGTGAGTCTTATCCCACAACGGGGGGCCTTCCTTGATTGCTCTAAGTCAGTCTATTGTGAGGTTGTGTACAGAAGCACAGACCCCGCCTCTCTGTTACACATGTGCATTTATTTTTGTGATTATTTTATTAGTACCTGTCTTCTCAAATGTAAGGCCCATGAGGGCAGGGGTGTCTCTGCCTCAATTTTTCCCTATATGTCACCTGGAACTGTGCCTGACCCACTGAATACAGTACTACAGCTAAACAGGCATTTTGGAGTCCCTTGGCCTCCATTCAAACTTCGCACCACCATATGTTAACTGTGTGTGACTTTGGGAAGTTACTTAACCATTTTGCACCTAAGTTTCTTTATCTGTAAAATGGAATAAAAACATATTTAGGTTGGTGCAAAAGTAATTGTGGTTTTATCATTGTTGAAATTTGCCATTTGATATTGGGATACATTCTTAAGTAAATGTGGTTATGTTATACATCATTTTAATGCACATTTCTTGCTTTATTTTTTTTTTTTTTTTACTAATGACTTACTTGCTGTTTATTGTATATTTATTTTAGACTATGGAAATGATGTTAGACAAAAATCAAATTTGAGTGATTTTCTTATTCAAGTTCAAAATGGGTCAGAAAGAAGCGGAGACAACATATTCTTACTTTATGTCTGTACTCACTGATTATTATTATTATTATTGTTTACAAATGAACTCATATTCACATATTGGCTGGAATCACCACATATTTAGCGACTTTTTCTTTTTAATGTTAGTCTGATCCCAAGTAGCTCTGTGCTTCATCGTCCTTGGCTGATGAAAACAACAAAAAAAGCTAATGATCATTCAATTTATATGTTAACACAGTCCCTACGTATTTCATATATTTTGCTCTGCTCTACCCAGGAATCTTGTCTCTTCGGATGAAGGCATTGGCCCCGAAGTGGTCAAATATTTTCACCTTCTCTTCCATAAAGCTGTCTAGAAAACCTTTTTGCAAAAGGAACACATGATTGTATGCAACTCAGATACTCCCTGGGAAATATCTCTCAGTAAGACATATGTAGACCGGGCATAGAGACGCATAGCTCTGTAGGATGGCCACAGACCCAGAGCCATGGAGGCTGTCTGTGCTGCAGAGTGCTGACCTCACCTGCAAGCAAGTAAAAGTCTAGCAACAAACGTAAATAGGGCAATAACTACGAAGAAGAAAGTTGGTAAGAGCAGAAGCCTGGACACCAAGCTGCCTGGCTTGCATTCCCAGTCCCTCATTTCCTAGTTAGAGGACCCTCGATGAGTTATTCAGTTCTGTGCCTCAGTTTACACATGTGTACCATGGGGATTAAGCAGTCCCTCCTGGTGGGGCTCCTGGGGGGCTGGTGAAGGCCTGCAGAACACATGGTGCAAGAACACCAGCACACGCTGGAGGGCAGAGTTGGACACAGCACAGGTCCTGACTGTACTGGAGAGATGGATGTACAGACAGTCACGTACGGATTTTAAAAGTATCTGACCATGGGTAGAGTTTTTTATTTTAAAAAAAAACCTATTAGAAATCAAATGAAATTAATGCTTTTTACTCTATGTGTAAAATACACCATTGTCCACTCATTAGAAAAGAACGTATGCTGTAAAGTTTACTATATCTCAGAACTCCTAACTTCCTACTCTGGGAAAAAGCCACCAGGTCTATTAGGTTACACCTGGTGAAAGAAAACAATATCCTTTCAATGTCTGCATTACAATTCAAGGCCAAGGGCAAGACTTTCTCAGGTGTCTCACCTGGGCAGCTAGCTGTCTGTGAGGCTCACCCGCACTAGAGAACTAGGGGAAAGGGACTATCTCACTCGACACTCGTTACTAACACTTATATACCAGAGCTTCAAGAGCTGATAAAACTCTTTAAAAATAAAATAAAAATAAACAGCAGAAGTCAATCCTAAATATACAGGAAAAATTTTCAATAGAACTTCTTCCTAGAAATATTTATTCTGATTAGATTGTCTATGACTACTTTAGGCCAGTGTGATAGATTTAGACAAATTGTCTTTCCTAGCTTCTTAGTATATGTTAAAGTCAGTCATTAAATCTTTTTGTCACTTACTCTTAGCATCACATTAATGGCCCAGGCTCCCTCCTCTCCGCCACCCCAGGGCCCCAGCTGAGTCTGCCCAACCTCCTTCCTCTATCCTGCTCCTGAAGGTTCAGAGGGGAGGGTCACGCTGTGCTGCCCCTGGGGTGGCAGCCATGTCTCTCAGGACAGAAGTTTTTAATGGACTTGTCGTTAAAGTCAGTGGGACTTTATCCACTGACTTCCTGAAACAGCACCTCTCGCTTTCCTCTTACAGAGCTGCAGCAGGATGAAACACACCAAACCAAACGGTGGCACACAGTAGCTGAAATAACTTTGAAACAGATTTCCTCATGCTCTGGAATGGCAAAATGCTAGAGTTCAAGCCAGAAAGGCAATGAACTTGCTGCTTGCTTTAACACTGTGTCCGTGCAAAGCTATGGAGGTAGCAGGTGACAGAGCAGAAGACAGAGTCGGGTTAGGGTGGAAGTAGGGGCGTGGACCTGGGCAGGGACTCTGGGAGGAGGAAGCAGATCAGGGAAATTCTAGGTCAAAGGGGTTGCTGGGTCATTCTTGATCTTATACATCTTGGAAGGTGGGCATGAAGACAGGGGACAGAAGAGAGAGGTCTGGACTGTCCCACAGGAACCCTGAGTGGACTCGCACTCACGGGCGGGAAACGGGCGTGTGCTGCTCACCTTGGCTCTCCCGCACCAGAGTGAGCGGGGCCCAGGGGGCGAAGGTCTCTGAGAGTGAGGATGCAAACAACACATAATACCTTTTGTTTATTTGTTCATTTTCAGTCTCCTCCAAACTGAGAGCTCTGTGCAGGTGGCGACTGCTCATTGCTTAACCCGGTGCCTGGAGCGGGGTGTGCGGGACTCAGTGCGCATGTCCTGCCCGACAGGAGAATGGCACTCTCTGCAGAGGGCCCTGCAGGAGGAGCCAGGGCAGAGAGGGGCAAAGAAAAGAGGAAAAAGCAGCCAGGAAACCTTTATAAAAGACAAAGGAAGCTGAGATATCTTAGGACAAATGGCCCAGGATGCTCTGCTACTATCCCTTTATGTAATCACAACTTCACAATGTTCCTGCTTTTTTTGTCTTAGAAGCAACAATAGTGATTTTGATAAGTCACAATGTCACATCTTTAGAAATAATATCAAAAATTCAGATTTGAGCCATATCAGAATTTAGCCATATTTTAAGAACTTATAGAAGTTAAAAAATATATGTTTTTTTTATCAAGAAGAAAAGCTACTTATTTTAGAATACTTTTAATGTTTAAAACCATTTAGAAGCTATGGTTTATTTTTTTTAGGTTTTAGAAAGAGAAAGCCAGTAACTTATACTGAGAACAAAGAAAGTTATGAAAGAAATATAATTTTTTTTAGTTTCAAATTTTTTATGGGGGTACAGTAATATGGAGATACCTCAAAGAACTAAAAATAGGAATATATATTCATCTAATTGTAAGGACTGTGTGACCACAAACTTAATTGTAGCTGAGTCTGAGGAGATTACTTATCAGTATTATATCGTAAATACAACTCTTAGCATGACACGATGTTTGTGACACACTGGTAAACAAACCAAGCTATGGAACAGCACACAGAGCACCGTGTCCCTTACACAGGGCGTGCGGAGACACACACGTGTGCACACTGTGGCGATATGCAGAAGAATGGTCACTGGACCACTCACAGAACTCAGGCAGCGGAAGGTAATTGTTTTACTTTTTTATTGGCACTTTCTTGCTGTGACTGAAGATTTTATAAGAAACATGTATTAGCTTTCCAAAGGATAAGAAAGCTATCATTTATGAAAGTGATTCTATAGCTGTAGCATATACTTTTGAGTAGAGTACAAAGTATTAATAGTTCCCGAATAGGAACTATGGTGCTTTTTAAAAATAGAGATTCCTGGTTATTCTCTATTTGGGGTTGAGGGCTAGACATCTGTGTATCTAAAAAGTCCCTTAGGTGACTCTGATTTGGAAGTTAGCAACAAGGAAGTTCAAGACAAAAGGATATTGTAACTGGTACAATATTCATAACAGGTCACTTAAATTTAAAAATATTTAAAATGCACTAAAGTTTAGCTGAAGCAATGTCTTGACTACTTTACAATAAATGAGATACTTTAATGTCTTCAGCAACTATAAATATATTCACACCCCTGTTCAATTCTTCTCTACAGTGAACAATGTGATGGTCTTCTGGGTGGGGGGTTCTTTTTATAATATAATAATGGCACAGGAAAAGAAAATAGTTAAATTGGAATAAGAGCTGAAAATATCTAAAGCAGGCCCTAAAGTGAGCGAGAGGCCCAGTGTAAACAAAGCTCCCAAACAGATGCTACTCTTCTTCATCTTAAAATTGAACCAAGACATTTAAAAGAACAGGCTTCCTTTAAGGGCCACTTTTTCTTTTTTAAAAAGTATTTTCTTTTTCTAAGTCTCAAAAGGCTGACTATTTTAAGATGTGGAGAACTATCTTTGTGGCGTTGCCAGCACCGATGAAGGAAAGTGGGTTCTGAACGGACAACCTGGAGAAAACCAGAAGCGGATTCATCCTTCCCTCGGAGACCCTCGTCTAATTCATCTGAGTGTCATGCGAAATCACACGTGGAGATATTTCATAATACGATGTTATTCTTCTACGATACACCAGCAGCCGAAAATGCTACTATCTCAGGCAGAGGCACAGCTGCCCGACAGGCGGCCTTCTGGCACGCGGTCATCTGCCTGATGTGCCAGGTCCTTCCGTCCCCTCAGCCTCAGATGCTCGGCGCCTATATTTTCATGAGAGACCCACACGTGATGCTCCGACACTCGCGTGGCGCAGAGGTCACCATCTTCTGCTGCGGGTTAAGGCGAGGAGTCTCCCTGTGTGATGAAAGCCTCGGTTCCTGGCTCTCTCTCCCAACCTTGTAGACACTGCCTCCAGCAATCGCCATCCATGCTCGGGTTTAGCAGATTGTGTCAATTTAACATTCACCCAAATAAAGGAGATCGGGGCACACGTGGAGAAAGATGTTAGTACTCCCACTCTGGCTTTCTCCGCCTCAATGATTGCTCACAGAGTGGAATTTCTGACATACCTTTCAAATCTCCCGAAGGGCCAAGATTTGTTTGCTCCTCTCCTGGTGTTTTTGCAATGTTTAGAAGGACATCTGACATGCAGCAGTGCAAACTAACTTGGCCTGAAGACGCCTCCACACCTGTGTCCTTTCCCCACCAACTGCAACCTAACTTAGCAGTACAGTAACTGAATGCCCAATTTAGGAATATATTTTTGTAACAAACACCTGAGTCTTAGCCAATCCCAGGCAGCCAACTGACCAGACCATGTCCAAATGAGGGCAAGGTGGAGCTGTAACCAACCCAGCTGTTTCTGTATGTCCCCTCCCATCCCTAAGTCCCTAAATGCTCCCTGCCTGAATCGAAGAGTAAAGCTCTCCGAACATGTTCTGGTTCTGAGGGCTATCTGCTTCGCGAATCATTCTTTGCTGAAACTGTTAAATTTAATTTGTCTAATGTTTTTAACAGTACTTTCTCAAAAACGTGGCAGATGAATGAGTAAACAAAGAGGTGTGGAAGACTATAAAGAATTACTAAAGAAGCTTACTATATTGGTTAGATGTTGGGTTGAGAAAGTATACACTGTGAGTCTAAGAAACGCTTTTCACACTTTCAAAAAGGTTAAAAAAAACTTAATCATTTAGTTTATTCCAAAGGGTATCAGTATTTAAACCAGAATAAAAAAGCACATACCCTGAGAAAGGCAGGAGAAAATGGGGTTGATAGAAAAAATACAAAAAGAAGTAAAAAATAATTAAGAAATCAATGCACATTAAAAAGAAAACGGCAAAACAAAAGGAAGGGTAAAAAGAAAAGATGGAAAAGAAGATATATTTCTGCTCAATCTGATCCATAAATATTTAGAACAAAAACTGTTCACAAGGCTTCTAAGCCATGGTGAAGGAGATTATTCACCGACTCTGCACGGGTTTGGAGTACTGATATAGAGTGGTAGCCTCTGTTTATTGCTGAGGTTAACTTCGTTTTTGGAAGGTTACTGACCTTGATCTTTTTTCCCTGACTGGCCTTTGATGCTTTGCTAATCAGAGCAATATCCTTCTTGAGTACCAACTGGGTATGTCTGGAGTTAATCCTCCCGTGACCTTTCTCTCAGCCCCTCCTGCAACAGTCATTTGAACGTTCAAAATACATCACAAATTACCAGCCTGTTGGTGATCAAGTACCCTTTGGTTCTCTTTATTAACAGAGAGAACTCTTTGGGGTTAAGCTCAATAATTGATAGCAATGTTCTATAATGGAGATACTGAATCCCATATATATATATATATATATATACACACACACACACACATATATATATGTTTTTTTCCACACAGTGAAATTCTGAATAACGAAAATTACATTGTCTGTGTTTATATTTGCATGAGTAATTACGGGAAAGAACTTAAGAAGTCACCAGATCCAACTCCCTGCCTCCAGGCATATCACTTTGAAATTACTGAAGATAGATGGTTATTCGACCTATTTTTAGAGATTGCAACAGATAAAGATTACACAGCCTCCCTTGTTAGCTTGTTTCCAAAAAGAACTTGCAGATGATGTCTAAATGTGCTTTCTCTATTACACTGCCATACAACAAGCAATTCATTAATCGCTCAAAATACTGGATGAATTTTCCCTCAGGAAACTATTAACAATATAAGCTCATAAATTTTTAAATTTTCCAATTTGACCCAAGATGGACTAAATCTTCAATTTTTAATACTTTGTGAATATTGCTTCTTTTAATTAACATGCAAAGCCCTTAACTCTTAAAATGCTATTTTCCAAAACCTATTTTAGTCATGAGAACACATGCTTATCCTTTAGTCTTAAGCATCTAAAGAATGAGAAACTAGTAAGAAAACATGCAGCAGCAAGGGGCAGACAGTTCGCAAATAAATCTTTTTTACATTTTCAGTGAGAAAACCAAACTCTCTCTGCCTGTGAGACAATTCTCATGCTAAAACATGGAATGTTTCAAAGTAGAAATCCTTGCAATTCTAATTCTAAACTATGTGCAATCAACAAAATTACCTTCAAGACACCAATTTGACTCAGCATGCAAAGCCAGGCCCCCACTTAAGGCTATTTCCTTCACATGAGCAGAATATAACCAGTTAGAGTTCATTGGCTTTAAACATTTGGCTTAAGGATTCATAAGTGAAGACTTTAAAAACAAGAAAATTATATACTGTCTAATTAAACTCCCATTGTAAATGCTGAAAGTTGAAAAGTGGATATATATAGACTGCCAGTGTGATTATACTATATAGAATTGGCATATTAAAAGCAGTACCTCTGGAACAAAACAAAACTAAAAACAAAGTAATTACACATTAAAACTTCTATAGGAATTATGAAGTCTTTTTTTTTTTTGGTGCCTAAAATTTCAAATATACGGCTTTTAACTTTAATTTCCTCATGGGATGAATACTTATTAACTCCAGTTGTAGAAGTCTTTCTTATGCACAAACATCACTTCCTTATTTTACACTACCACAGGTCACTGAAAAGCCGAATAATAATATTACAAATTAATTTTTCTTGACTATGGCATAACAACCATAATTAGCAGCAAATCCTCTTGCTCTATTTGCATGTGCTGAATTTTCCTTAATTAGTCTGCAGTCTAATTACGGAGCTCAATCTAGAGAACTCACAAAAGCCAGTGATGCAGAAAGCAGAAGATGGCATATTCCACCTCCTGGATTTATTGCTCTGGAATCCTACAGTAAACCAGTGGGAACAGACTCTATTTGTGAGCGTTTAGCATGTAAACAGTGTCAGCGAGAAGACACATGGCAGTGACCAGCCACGCTAATGGAAAGTGATATTGAGTTTACTAATTCAGATAAGGGTGCACAGATTGCCTTTTCTCCAAAGCAGAGGCACTGTTGGAGAGACAAATGCGTGGCCCATGTTGCAATTAATTTGATTCTTGTTCTTTTAAGGCTCTACTTGTAGATTTAATTAAAGCTTTCATACACTGGGCACATTCAGGAAGTATGTGAGTTTAATGGCTTCTTTTGAGTAAAGCAGCAGTGGAAGTTATGATTCAAACAGTAACAGGCAATCATAAGACAAAGATTTGTTAACAGAAAGTATTCTCATTCCTACTCAGGTAGCAAGGCATTTTTTATTTTAATAAGAGACAGCAAATTTCACTTTCTCCATAGATTTCCATCTCCTCTTCCTCTGTTACTATTATTATTTCTGAGTTCAATACTCTTCCACACTTGGTCAGTATTGCACTTATACTATTTAGTGGATAATTCTTTCATCAAATTAACCAAACCATATTACCAATTCTTAGGTTATGAAACCCCAAATCCATCTGTCTTTGCTTTGATCTCTAAATTTACTTCTGAAGTCATACTTAATCTTTTATTTGCTTTATAAATGGACTAATATCTTTTGTCTGAAAGCAATATCTTACCTGGCCTGTTTATAGCATTCAACATATGACATACATGACATGAGCAAACTGGGTGCTCTGCCGGTTATATATCACATGTTATGAAACATTATGAAAATAACATGCATATAGATAATACTCCAACAGCACATATATCATTACCACCAGTTTTCCATTTTCTTTGTATCTAAAAATTTCAACATAATTGCCCCCTCCTCCTTCCTGATTCCTCCGACGGAAAGCTAGTTTTCCCTCTGTGCTTGGGAGAGCCTTCACCCACACACCCTATGGTGTTTTATCAATTTCAACCTAAAATCGTCTTTATGTACACGGCTAATGTTTCCTACTACAGTATGACTCTTGAGATCCTTGGGTTAGTCTGATTTTTATTGTCTCCACAGCACCCAGCTTAATGCTTTGAATAAGCAGCCATCTCAAATATTTATTGAATGAATAATGCATCTCTCTATCACTCCTAATCCCTGAACTCAGCACAGTCCTTTGTTAAGAAAGATGAAAACTTAAATATATCACAAATTAAGGAAAAAAACTATGTGTTTTTTTTGTGTACACACATTAATATACATACATAGTGTGCTTTGTTCTATGCATCACACTCTGGTACAATTAATCACTGTGCCAAGTGAGTTAGTTCACCTGGGATCCATTCAAGACATTCCACAGTGTTTGCTGTGTGATGGTCCCATGGCAGCAGCAGAATAAACTTCACAGATTTAGGTTCCATTGAAATTTTCTTTCTGCTTCAAATGAGCTGTCCTGAGGTTAAGTAGAGGTGTTTTGTTCTCGTGTTTATGCCAACATTCTACAGTTAAGAACCTTCCTCACAATTAGGATCCTGTTATACATAAAAGGAATGTCGGCAGCTGGCCCAACCCTCTGGGACAGTGGTTCTCAAACACCAGTAGGGCCCACTGTCACGTGGGGAACTTGTACAGATTCCCCCTGCCCCACATTCTGACTCATTATGCCTGGGGGTATGATCAAGAAGTAGTCACTGTGCTAAGCACCCCAGATGATTCTGAGACAAAGGGTCCTCTGACTACACATTGAGGAACATATGAGGAGCTGTGTCCTGAAACAGCTCCGTCCTGCACAAAGATGAATTTTCTAGTGCACTGAAGACATAGCTACTAATGGGCTAGGATAGCAGCAAGACCATAAAACAAGGCTGGGATGATCTACACCTAGAATGTGTTGCAGTAAATGGGTTAGTGAGTCTATAAAGTAAAAAAAAAAGATCAAAACTTAAAATATTATGCAGGAATAGTCAGGCTTATTTCTACCCTTGCCATCTTTCATCTATCATATAAATCTAAGTAACAAGAGGGCAAATGTTTAAAAATATATTTGTCAACCTTTTGTTTATAAATTCATGTTTTTCCTTTAAGGCAATATAATGATGTGTATGATACTGGGGCAATAGTAAGCCTTTATTACTCTAAAGGGAGTAGTTGAGAGCAAGATCAGACACATTAGAGAATACAAATAATAAGTTTCAAAATTCACTTGTAGCCATCATGTGGAATACAGTATAATAAAGAACAAATGTCTCTATCAATTTAGGGCTACTGATTTGACAGGTTGGAATGAGTGTCATGGAAATGAACAAATCAAATAATTGAACAAGAGTTCTCATAGAAGTAATTCAAGTTTTAGTTTACCCAACTGATTTTTTAAAAAAAAAAACAACTATGAACAAATTCCTATGCACACTGCACATATCTTATTTTGAAGTAAAAAAACAAAATGGGCAAAAACACCCGGTGGGCCAGATAAATGTCCTCGGCGGGCCGCATATGGCCCGCGGGCCGTAGTTTGAGGACGCCTGCATACAGCATGTTACTGTACCGAATACTGTAGGCAACTGTAACACATAGTATTTTTTTATCTAGACATAGAAAAGGTACAGTAAAAATGTGGTATAAAAGATAAAAAATGGCTGGCTGAGTCAGCGAATGAGTGATGAGTGAGTGTGAAGGCCCAGGACATTACTGTGCACAACTGTAGACTTCATACAGACTGTATGCTTAGGCTACACTAAATTTAAAAAAATAGTATCCTTCCTTCAATAATAAATTAACCTTAGCTTATTGTGATATTTTTACTTTATAACTTTAAATTTTTTTGAATTTTTTGACTCTTAGAATAATGCTTAGCTTAAAACAGAAATACACTGTACAGCTGCACAAAAATATTTTTTTATATCCTTATTCTCTAAGTTTTTTTCTATTAATTTTTTTTTAATTTATAAAATTTCTTGTTAAACACTAACACACACACATTAGCCTTGGCCCACACAAGGTCAGGATCTTCAATATCAATGTCTTCCACCTCCACATCTTGTCCCACTGTAAGGTCTTCAGGGGCAGTGACACACAGGAGCTGTCATCTCCTGTGACAACAATGCCTCTCCTGGATACCTCCTGAAGCACCCTCCTGAGGCCTGAAGCTGTTTCACAATTAACTTTCTTTTTGTAAGTGGAAGGAGTACACGCTAAAATAATAGGAAAAGTATAGTACAATAAATACCTAAGCCACTAACAGTTGTCTGTTACCATTATTAGGTATCATGTACCGTACATAGTTGTACTTTTACAGTTTTATACAACTGACCGCGCAGTTTGTTTACACCAGCATCACCACTAATATGCGAGTAATGCATTGCGCTACAACATCACAACAGCTACGACTTCACTAGGTGATAGGAATTTTCTAGCTCCATTATAATCTTAGGGGACCTATCATGTATGTGGTCTGTTGTTGACCAATATGACATCATACAGCACATGACTGTGTACTAGAATCAGACATCAATAGTGCTAAGGAACCTTAAGCATTACCTGGCAATTTTTTTTTTTTTGAGACAGAGTCTCACTCTGTTGCCTGGGCTAGAGTGCCATGGCGTCAGCCTAGCTCACAGCAACCTCAAACTGCTGGGCTCAAGCAATTCTCTGCCTCAGCCTCCGACTAGCAAAAGGCATGCGCCACCATGCCTGGCTAATTTTTTCTATATATTTTTAGCTGTCCAAGTAATTTCTTTTTATTTTTAGTAGAGACAGGGTCTCGCTCTTGCTCAGGCTGGTCTCGAACTCCTGAGCTCAAACGATCCACCCGCCTCGGCCTCCCAGAGTGCTAGGATTACAGGTGTGAGCCACCGTGCCTGGCCAGTTTTTGAATTGATCAAACAAGAGAGGCCAAGAGAGGTCCCCATGACTTGTGAAAGGTCACTTGTCAAAGGACTGACTTAGTGTCCCTGCAGGGGCTATCATCCAGGCCCTTGGATACAGCCCAGGCCTATTCTTCTAAAACAGGATAAGCCTAACCTTTTGTCAGAAGCATCTTAACATTTTTATGCCACTAGGATTCTCTTGAATGATCTGGAGCAAATAAATACTGTCCTATAAAATGGGCACAAATAAATATGTACAGAGAAGTCACTGTGGGTTTCATTGGGACATGACATGAAGAGCTATCTCCTTTCTTTAGCTTTAACTTCTTTCTTTTCTATGATCAGCTGCTAAGGATCGGCCCAGGACAAGATGGAATTATACATGCAAGGTTTCCAACTACGTTATCTACTTCTATCCAAAAGTATTTAGAGAAAACTGACAACTTTCAGTTTCACATGGTTAAAAGCTAATCCAGGTTATGCTACACATTTAGTTATCTAGATAGTGAACCTCTCTAGATAGAGAATCTTCCCATGGAATTCCTGTGCACTAAACTATTCATTTTTATACTCACAATTTTTGCTTTAATTGGCAAGACATCTGTATACTTAACATAGAACTATTGCCATGTTGCTCATTGTGTCTGGCATGTGACCCTCTGCTGAGTGCTCTTAGGTATTGGTCAGGACTGTCAAAAACAAGAAAGCATTTTAAAACGAGACAACTAGAAATACATTTTAAAATGCCAACTCTTAAAATTTTATGCAAAGTAAATGAGATGTCAAAAAAAGTGTTTTTAGTTGCAGTAACTGCTTGCAAAGAAACGGAAGTATCTCTCCAACAATATTTCCTCCCTAAAAAGAAAAATCAAAATTTGAACTCATAAGTTATGTTTTTGTTTCAGAGAAATGACTGTTGTCCTGGTCATAATAATAGCAATAATTTAAAAAAGGAATAGTCTTAACTGTTAGGAAGAATCTAATTGTCAGGACTCTCAAAATGAAGTGCAAGAATTTTATTCTGAAGAGATTTTTTTCCTTGCAAAAATCTTCTAGATCAATCCTCATGTCAATTTTCCTGATAATATCATTGAAAATAAGAATACAGTAAAAGCAAATCCAATGGAATTACAGACAGTCCGTAACTTATACTGGTTCAACTTACGATTTTTCAACTTTATGATCATGCAAAATATATACGCATTCAGTAAAAACCACACTTCGAGTAACCGTACTATTCTGTTTTTCACTTTCACTATAGTATTCAATAAACTACATGAGATATTCAATATTTTGTTACAAAATAGGCTTTGTATTAGATGATCTTCCCTAACTGTAGGCTAAATGTAAGTGTTTTGACCACGTTTAAGGTGGCCTAGGCTAAGCTATGATGTTTGATAGGTTAGGTGTAATAAATGCATTTTTGACATGATATTTTCAACTTATGGTGGGTTGATCACAATATAACCCCATCAAAAGTTGAGGAGCATCTGTATGGGGTTAATCAGAGGATTAACACTGGGTAACAATAAAGACCTGGAAAACCCCCACCCCCTACTACCTACTTCTAGATTTAATTTTTCTGGATAACCAAAAGGGTCCCAGGCTAGACCAGCCTCCCACGATAAATCAGCACAGGACACAGAAGCAAACTCATTTATCCCCAAACTGTCACGTTTTCTCTTGGCTGTGATTCTCTTCCATTAAGGACCCAACTTTTTTCTCCTACTTGCAGAGGTCTGAGCTGTTTACAGAGTGACATTTCTTCATTTCTCATAGTCCCACATCTATGGCAGACCAGTGGCATCTGGTTCAATATTTCATTAAATCCTCCTGAAAACTAACAGTTCAATCTATTAGAAAACTACAGTTCCTGAGCAACATAAATTACCTAGCAGGCTGTGGCTGCAGCACGCCGCACAGCCCATTTGCTGTTAAGACATTTATAGCTGTAGAGTTTCTACACATTCTGGATGCAAGAAGCATAATCTTTTTAAGCCTCCCTAAGACAGTAAACAGGGAAACTTAAAACAAAAGTTCTTCAGCAAGAAAAGGTCATTTAGGTCTAGAATGAATGATTTTTGTGTTTTGCCTTAATTATTCATTAAGTTAATGTAGAATCTTTCCTTGGGAATATTTTAGTTTTTAGCCACTCCTATAGCCTGAGGATCTTCCCCCTCCTTCTCTTACCCCTTGACTAAAGAACACTCACACGATGGCCTCATCTGAAGGCTGTGCTCAACAGAAAATTTAAAGCTAATTTATTTTTGCTGCAGGGCATCTGCAAGTTATGTGCAGAAGTAAGTATGGATGAACAGTTTCCTTTTGGACTAGTTTTGACAATCAGTAGTCAGGCCACAGCAACGTCAAATGTAGTTGTCACTACAAAAGTAACAGAAGCTGGTCACCTCTGATGGCTCTCAGAAGGGATGGAGAGGCTTTGATCCCATAGCCTCCTACTCGGTTACAATGATAACGCCAGGGCAAGACACAATTAAAGTGCCTAGACTGGCTCAGAGACTGATTCTTCAGGAATCTCCCTGTAATTTGTTCCTTTAATGAGTTTTTCCTCCTACCCCAGGCTTTGAGTCTAAATTTTCATTGTAGTAATACAAAGGTAGGCAAATCTTTGTGTATTACTTTTAAGGGACCCAAAGAGATTAACTAAAGGCCTGAGACTACTGCTTTTTTTTTTTTCCCCTAGAGTACAATGTTAAACCCTTGCTGCACAAAGAGAATGGTAAAATGGAGCTTTAATAACAACAAATGCTCAGCTCATTTACACATTTACTGCTTGATAGTTTGAGAGAGCAAAGACTGTAACTGACTGTAATTGTGTGTGTGGCACAGCAATCAATCACGCTGGCGCCTCTTCTGGGCTGAGCACTTTCTCTAGGTTTCTGGGACCTCTCACAGATTAAGACTTCTCACTTAGAGGAGCTCACCTAGCTGTACTGCAAAAATACCGACATTCTCAAATTAATTGGGTGGTCCTTGCATTGTCACTGGCATGTCATGAAATTAGCACAGCTGACATCACTCAGTTAAGCAGTCATCAAAAGAGTCATATTAAAGCAGCGTGTGCAGAAACTGTAAATTAGGATTCACAGCTGTGGATTTTCCCCTCCCTCGACAAAAGCATTTAACTTATCTGGGCTTCCATTTTTTCATCTATAAAATGAGGAGTTAGCAAGAGATGAACTCCAAGACTCTTTCTAGCTCTTGAAATTCTATGCATTATTTAGTTTAAACAATCTTGTGCATCAAATGCATTCCAAAAGACAAGAGTGTAAAGTGAATACTTGCATACTAAATCATGTTTCCAAATTACTTACACTGTTGTTTCAGGAATAAGTACTTACAGAAAAAAAATGGACCCAACATAAAAAAAATTACATTTCAGGAAATTTGTATCCATTCAGCATATATGAATATATATGCTTGGCAGGGAAAAAACGGTCACATTAGCCATCAATCCATGTGATTCCTGAAGACTAAATAAAAAATGTACACATCTACCATGCTTAATTCCTGCTGCAGGTGAAATTTTTACCAATTCTATAAATTATATGGAATCTCATACTAAGTATCAATTAGACTGTTAAGATTTTTTTCTTCCTTGTTGATAATGTTTCTTTGTCTAAATCACTGCTATCTGGAAAAGTTGCAAGGAAGTACACTTTATGAAGTATTCAGAGAATGTACTCAGCAATGGGAGTAGTTTTATAGACATATTACTTTTATTCCCCTGTACCCCCCCCAAAAAAAACTCCAAAAAAGTCTTTGTCTTATTAATTTGGTAAGAGATTTTTAGCCTGATTCAATGTGATATTTTTGAAGATGTAACTTTGGGGGCAGCCATTGCTAATGTGTGTCTGTGAAACACTGCAACAGGACTTTCTAAGTTCACTTTTCAAGGGGAAAGGAGAGAAAATGAATATAAAATGGTAGGAGAAAATAGGACCCTTGTCTCCTCTCACTAGGTTGGTATTTCTCATTGTGATACATCAATGACATTTATCCTTTTCCATCTTCATTTTCCTTCCATATACTCACAAGATTTCTTTATCTAAGGAAACTATCTCTTAGGGGCTTGGTACAATATTTATAGAGAAATTTAATTCCACAGTCAAACAGGAAGGCGATATATTTAATTTAACTTCGTCCATTGAGTCTAGGCAGAGCTTATATGCATGATATTACAGTGAATCTGGATTATGGGTGAGCAAATGCTTCTCTTCATAAACTGTCTATTGTGACAGGCAGTCTGTGGGACAGGTGAAGGCTGGGCACAGCAAGGTAAGGCCCAGAGAGGGGAACTCCACTGCAATGATGCCTGTCACTACGTAGGTTTGCACCACTTAAATCCTGCCCCATAAAATTTATACTAGCAGAGGGTAGATGGTCCATAAATCAGCTCTGTTCCACATAATTCAGCACTCTTTCACTATTTAAACAATTTGCAATTATCTATTGTTTTATTTGGATCTCTTCTTTCCTCCAGTACCATAAATAATTGATTCTACTTATAAAGGGAACTTTAAAAAAAAGTTATTTTAAGAAAAATGAATATGAAACTAACTTATTTTTCTCACTAATGAAGAAGAAGCAGTCTGCAAATTACCAAATTTGCTAGTGAGAAAAAAATTGAGAATACTGCAGGCACTAAATGTAGTCTATGCATCTATTTTTGCTAAGTTTAATTTTACATATTTATGATAATACTTCAAACTGTATTTTGTAAGAATTACAAAGATGTTATAAAGGCCTTACCATAGTTTCCTATTACTTAGTCTTGGCGATAAAGTGGTCTGGGGCTGCAAGGTTTACTGTGAAAAATCAAATGGTTTGGCATAAAACTGAGATTAGCTGTGATCAACAAATGAAAATATGTCCTTGTCAAATTTATTTAAAAATATTTAACAGCTCTCAGGAAATACCTTTCAGACTAATACCAATGCTGTAAAATAATTTTGAAATATATGAAGAAAAGCATACTAACGTCAGGAAATATTTTTAACTGAGTGCTAGAAATATACTCAGTGTTGGCCACAGTTGAGAAGCAGAGACCATTTCCTGCTCACAGAAGATAATACTAAGGGAAAATTCTTACGACTGGGAGTAAGTAACAAGCCAGCAAGCTGGTATAAAAGTCCGCTTAAAGCCTTAATGCCAGCCGCAATGGCAAGGCGTAAATCACTCTGAAGGCTTCGCATGCCATTTCCCTACATCACTGGAAGCGAATACTTATCTCAGCATCAGATGCTATACTATCTCATCAGGGGCACGAAATAAGAGCTGTCATCTCTCATTCATCTTACCCAACTCACCCCATCTCAGAACCCCATTCCAACCCTGTCTGTTTCTGGAGGAAGGGTTCAGAAGCCCATGCTGAGAGCTGGTTTCGGCTTCCTACAGTCCAGTCCTCAGGCTGCCTGGCACCTTTTCACTCTGGAGTCGAGACTTCTCACCTTTGAACCACAGACGCCTCTAGCAACACAAGAGAGAGACACCTCCTCACTGGTCTGCAGAGGTATAGCAGGAATGAAAAGGGTGACTGTGGACTCCTGAGTCACCAAGGTGAGTGGAGCTGACGAGAGCTATGCTGAGGAACGTGGGTCCTGGACCCTGGGACAACGCAGCGTGCACATGGCAAGAATAGGCTTTGTCTGTGGGAACCTCTGGCTGATGCCATATGGTGCCGGAAAGGAGGAGGGGAGAAGAGTCACTGCATTTGGGTACGAGAGGCGGTCACACAAATTTGGATTGTACAACATGTATACCATGGGGCTTGAAAACTACTTGTGCATGTGGCTTATTTCCAACCTACTCAGATGCTTGGCATGTCAAAGACTTCTAAAGGAGCCAGAGGTCCCTGGGTCTCCTCTCTGCTGCCTGACTTTAGATGAGCAGAGCCCATCCATGTCCAGAGGCAGCTTGGAGACTGCACACCTGGCTCTGCAGGCTACATCTTTCACATGGGGTATAATTTTCTTCTTTCATTAAATAACGTGTGAGGTGAGAAATACCAGAATACTGTTATAGTATAGGTCGTAGGATTTTCTGGTGGTTTCTTTCCAGCTCAACAGGTAGATATTATGTCCATCTTTTCCTGGGTCTATTCCTAGAAATACCTATAAAAAGAGGAAACTATATTCTCCTATCATATTAGAACATTATGGTTCTAAGGAAACTATCTCTTAGGGGCTTGATATAATATTTATATAGAAATTTAATTGCAACGTCAAACAGGAAGGCAATATATTTAACTTTTTTCATTGAATCTAGGCAGAGCTTACGTGTATGATATTATAGTGAATCTGGATTATGGGTGAGCAAATGTTCTTCATAAACTACCTACTGTGACAGGCAGTCTGTGCTAAAGGACCATCGTGGGTCAGAACGGCAGCTCTGGAAACCAGCAGCCTGGCTTCACTTCTTGGTTCTGTTGCTTACCAACTGCAACTTTAAACAACTTACTTTTCTCTGTCTCGGTTTCTTTGAGTGTAACAGAGGGCAACAGGATATATGTTACAGAGCTGTCGTACAAGGCCTGACTGCGATAATACCCATAAAAAACTTACAGCAATACCTAGTCTGAGGCAGATGCCTAATGCTTAACATATACTGGCTATCATCTTCATCATAAAACAAATAGCAAGTCACACAAATGACATGGGCGTGTTACTAGTAATTGAGATCATTCAAGGTAAGCCTTGCTTTTACCCTTTATTTGGTCATTATCATCTCTCTGGTTAATAAACTTGTTTGGGGGAAGGATGGGGCTCTTAGAAGTTTCTTTCAGATGTCACACATAGTAAATGCAAACATACAGGCCCCAAAACAGGGTAGACAAGCAAAATCCCATTATTGGCACTGTCTTCTA
Organism: Cheirogaleus medius; assembly: GCA_008086735.1. Taxonomy (NCBI): domain Eukaryota; kingdom Metazoa; phylum Chordata; class Mammalia; order Primates; family Cheirogaleidae; genus Cheirogaleus; species Cheirogaleus medius. The sequence goes on from VBSM01003157.1 coordinate 3,782,549, forward strand.
CCTGGTGACTTCCATGACAGAGAGGAGGCTACAGCCCAGGGAGAGGGGCTTGCAGGAAGAAGTGGGGAGCAAGAACGGAGCTTGCTCCTTATCCCAGTAATGACACAAAGCAAACAGACTAGAGTCAGCCAACCCTCCTCCTGGAGTCGGGGGAAAAACCACACAGCAGGCAGAGCACCAAGGGCCTCGCTGGTCTATGCAGTAGATCAGCACACATTACCAAGGGCCCAGCGTACGTTGGGGAGGGGAGACAAGGATGATGGAGCAAGGTGCCATCAGAGTTTCTGGTCGAATGAGAGCCACCAAGTGTGCTCTACATAGAAAGGCTACTGGCAAACAGGGAAACCAGAGAACAACTCAAGATCCACAACTAAAGCTTCATTCCACTGAGAGGGAAGCCCAGCCCTAAGTTTTAGGTAGCATACACTGCATTTATTTTCTTCCTTTTTATCAACCCCCTAAGAGGGAAGCTGCACAATTCTGGGGCGTGCACGTGGATTTGATGTGAATGACTGTGCATTTCCAGAATGCTGGACACGTGCACATTCTGTTTGCAGGTGATCTGTGCTACCCTCACTGTTACTAGTAAAGAAAACAAAAAAACTGATGGCCGTGGAAGCAACTGGCCTAACACTACCTATATTTCACTTTCTAGCGTCTAAAAATGATGCAGCAAACAAGCCGCTTCCTTCACTTGTGACTGTAATCACAGGGCCTGTGAGCCCATGTGTTGTGACTGGTCCAGGCTGCTGGCCGTCCTGCCTAGCTCCGGGCTATCGTGGTAAAGATTCAAGAGGTGCTTTTCGAAGGCAGTTTGGCTTTCTCGCTGTCACCACTGTCAGTAACGATGCTGGAATACTGCAGGTGGCATGCTTCAAATGTAGCGTCGTGCATTGTCTATGGCCTCAGGTAAACATGTCCCAATCATACAAATATTCTCTTGCTGTCAGCTGGACGGAGTAACTCTCTTAGCCATCCCAGGCCTACCAGTCCAGAAGGGAAACACTCAATGACAAGCCCAGTGGACGGCCACCACAGAGTGGTCTGATGCTACCAGGCTGACAATTGATTATAAACGTACGGTAGTGCTGAAAATTCAAAACTTGCCTAAGTATCATTATGCCTACCAATATGAACACATTTTCTATTGTGACAAAATATATATAACATAAAATGTACCACTTTGACCATTTTTATGTGCACAATTCAGTGGCATTAAGTACGTCCACGTAGTTGTACACCTTTCACCACTAACTACCTCAATAATTTTTCATCATCCCAAACTGAAACTCTGTACCCGATAAACAATATCCCTTATTCCCTCCTTCCCTCAGTCCCTGGCAGCCACCATCTACTGTCTGTGTCTGTAAATCTGACCACTCTACGCACCTCACCTGAGTAGCGTCATACAGTATTTGTCCTTTTGTAACTGGCTTATTTCACACACCATATTGTCCTTAAGGTTCATCCATGTTGGAGCATGTGTCAGAATTTCTTTCCATTTTAAGGCTGAGTAATATTCCATTGTATGTAAACATGGCATTTTGTTTATCTATTCATCTGTCAAAGGACACTTGGATTGTTTCTACCTTTCAGCTACTGTGAATAATGCTATGAACATGGGTATGCAAATTTTTGTTCGAATCCTTATTTTCAGTTCTTTTGGACATATGCTTAGAAAGACATTTTTGTAAATAAAAACAGGAGGGCTGCATTTCTCGGTTCCAGTGTAGTACCTTTTCCATCAGACTTACACCTATAAAAGGGATCCCATGCTGATAGAGAAATAAGTTCAACAGACTGTGTTTGCCAAATCACAAAATTAACTAAGTGAGAGACTTCTTGGCTGAAACAGCCTCATCCAGTGGGTTCTCAAGTTATGATAATAAACAATATTTTAGATTCCAAAAATCTATTTTAATTTGTTTTTCTATATTCTGCTTAGTTTGTCTCTTAATTTATGGATCATTCCTTATGGCTATTTTATTTACCTTAGCTTAACTTGATTTGTTATTTGTTCAAAGCTTCAGTTTAATGGTTATAAGTTCTTCACATATTACCACTAAAATTATAATAGAAGTGTAACACTTGAAAGAGAAATTATTGCTGTGTGCCCTTAATTTAACTAAAAAAATGCTAAAGTGAATACACTTGTCAAGACAGTAATTAAATATGTTTTTTAGAATTCAAAATTTTATAAGTCATAGCACATATGGTACTTAAAAAAAATGTGGTAACGTCCTTTACCTCTTGTGTTAGGAAAAGTACCTGAAAGTCAATGGAAAGTGCTACCCTATACATAGTCGGATGTGTAATTTTGACCTGAAACTATGAACTTGTTAATGGTGCTCATTAATCAACCACCCTCTTCCCAGAGTCTGTTTCTGCTTTCACAGAGTGAATTATCATTTCAGTTAACTACTTATAACTTCAGTTAAATTGTGTTGCTATTGTTGTTCTTTATATCAGTGTTGGTCATAAAAGTAAAAAAGGTACTCGGGATTAGAACCATTTACTCACGCTGTGTTCCTTTGGTAAGATACTGTCCAGGGCTGTGCGCCTGGCAGACTTCCCTTGGGAGCCATCGCTAGCATCCTGAGTAGGGGCTGTGGAGGGCAGAGGACACTCACTGCAGACTAATTATAGGGGGACGGAGCCTGGACCTCACCACTGGAAGGCTGAGGACTGACGAGAGTGTCGTTCTTTGAGGGGACATTCAACAAGCTAGACCTAATCGAGAGTGAGGCAAAGCTGAATCAGGCTAGCACCCTGAAGTTCCAGGTTAAAAAAAGGTCACAATTTTAGAATTTAGGGAGAAGTTTTGGGACAAGAGTTAGAAGTGGTCCGGACATCCTGAGGGAGGGTCATTTAAGTCCAGGCACCAGCACAATTAGGACAGCAGAAAATTAAATGGATCCTGAAGCTGAGCTGGTTCGGCTCAGGCACCTGGGCAACTGCCTGCTAAGGAGTGCAGGTGGGCTGGCCTGGCCGTCGGGAGCGAGCTGTGCGGGGCCATGGGGCGTGTGCACAGTGGGTGCAGGAAGGTGCTGGAGCCGGCTGAGGGAGGGGACAGGGCTGGGGCTGTGTTAGATGTGCCCTGACAGCTCCAGTATTTGCTGTAGCCAAAAGCAGCAGGACATTTCCCTAACTGCAGCCTGATGTCAAGACCAAGTGGGGCCACGAAGCTGTGGACTAGATACTGGGCAGCTCAGAAACTGCAGGCCCCTGAAGATTACTGAAATCTGTATTCTCTTTCTTAAAGACTGGCCATAAAGACGGGTGTGTGTATGTGGGGGTGGGGTGTGGTGATGGACATATAGGGAAATATACACTCTTGTTCTCAGATTACAGTGCTTGATAAATCTTCCTTCTCAAATCCAGCATAAAAGGTACATAAATAAATCAGCAGCCACATGTTAGCAAGAGTCCTGTTCCTTGAGAGCCTGAGGCTGGAGGACTGCCTAAGGTCAGGAGTTCAACACGAGCCTGAGCAAGAGTGAGACCCTGTTTCTACAAAAAAATGGAAAAATTACCCGGGCATGGTGGTGCATGCCTGTAGTCCCAGCTACTTGGGAGGCTGAGGTAGGAGGATCACTTGAGCCCAGGAGTTTGAGGTTGTAGTGAGCTATGATGATGCCACTGCACTCTAGCCTGGGTGACAGAGTGAAACTCTGTCTGAAAAAAAAAAAAAAAAAAAAAGAGCCCTGTTCTTGTCTGATCTCCAGGCCACTTGCTTTCATCACCTGGGCTGGTGAGGCACACGCAGGGCTCAGGAAGGAGAGCGAGCCTTGCTGGGGTGGGCTGGCTTCCCTCCCGGGAACCATTGCCAGGGGTAGCCCATTCCTCTCTCCTACACTGGGGGGATTGTTTTTGGTGACCAGAAAGGTGATTCATGTGAACAGAATTTAAGAAACTAAACTGTAATCTTTCGAGTGAAAGCACACTAATAGATGTTACTATCTGAGGCTCGTCGAGAGTCCCCAGAATTCCAGGCTGGATCAGGGAGAGACGCAGGAGTCAACAGCAGTTCCAAGTGCACATAATGGGGATGAGCTCTAATTACAAACGGGAGGGGAATTTATTCCGAACCGTCTAGCCCTATCACCTATAAACAAGACAACTGATTTTCAAGTACGAGCCACCTATTCACCAAGGAGGTTACGGGCCAGTTTCACCATTTGATAGCATCACAGGGTACAGATGAGTACATGGACAGAGAGGAGGTGCGGACAAGGAAAGGGTCTGTTGCCTTTCCTGGTATAAGACAAAACCTATAGCCAGAAACACATAGGGGAGAAAAGATTTTTAAATTGGAATGATTTACATGTCTCCTTTTTGATATTTCTTAAAATAGAACTAAGAATCACAAACTGGTGACTAGAAACCTACTTTATTTGGCCAACACAGCATTAAAAAACCGATTAGTTGCCAACAAGAAAAATTAGAAGGTTTAATAAAAGAAATCCAGATTTCTCCATTCCCCCAGGGGAGAGGAAGATCTGTGACGCTGTAATATACCTGACTGAAGCTCTCATCAGGGACTCACCTGTCCTCACCTGGGTCACCTCTACTGGCCCCTGTAGGCAGTTATGATTGTGACCGTTAAGCTATACCTTCTGTGACCTTTAGGACCAGAACTCTGAGTCAATCTTAACTTGAAAAATTATAAAAGAAAAATCTTGACTATTGTGACTACAAAAACTATGCAATCAACAGGTGCAACTGCAATTAAGCAATTCTCAGCAAAGACAGCCACAGGCATTTCCAAGTGTCCTCTAAGAGGGTAACACCACTCCTGTACGATAGCTACTGAGTTAAGATTTCCAGTTAATGATCAACACCTAAGTGTGCATATAGGAATAACATTTATCGGGTGTCGGGCAGATGGGAGGGGGGAGGAAGGGATGGGTATATACATACATAATGAGTGTGATGCGCACCATCTGGGGGATGGACACGCTTGAAGCTCTGACTTGAGGCGGCGGGGGGGCAAGGGCAATATATATAACCTAAACATTTGTACTTATGGGGGTACAAATTACAAATTATTATGGGATATGCTGAAATTAAAAAAAAAAGATTTCCAGTTAAAGCTATGTCAGCTCTTCATTTTAAAGATCTTAATACATTTCTGAGATTTTTCCTCCCTTCCCATTGAGTAAAGATCAGGACCACACCTACGAATTCAGGCAGTGACAGCCGACCAATTCTCTTTAAAGAGTGGCCAATTCCTTCAACTCCTGATTGCTGAATCCAAACCCAGAACCCATGTTTTTAGACAAGCCAGGTGCAAGGATTGAGGGCATTTTGAGAGCTCTCAATAACTACGCACTTACACTAAGCATTTTCATGAAAGGCCTTTTCCTGAATTTGTTCCTATTAATGTTTTTGTTCTGACATAGGGTCAATGAACAAATGTTATCACAAATTCTTACCAAACACACTCGAAGGAGTGATACCTTACAACGATGCGTTGCAAGAGCTAGTGAACAGCAGAAGGGCTGCCGGGGAGTGGAGTCCTGGCTGAATCACTCAGAGCTCCAGCACAGCCACTGCGATGGGGCCTGGCCATTTCCACTGCAAACCCACTGACCAGGCCACTTGAAAAACTGGATATTCTAACTTATTGAGGACTAATGCCCATACTGTAAAAAAAAATTCATCCTGAGGTGGATTATTCATTTTTTTGAATATAAGAATTTTTAATTTAAATTGATGTTGCTTATTAAAAAATGCAATGGAGTTCACAATTTATAAAATATATTTCAAAGGTAACTGAAAAATAAATGATAGTTTAAATAAATGATGATGATGAGCCTTTCTTTTAATTAAGCTGTATCTGAATTTAAATATACTTTTATTTATTTCAACTATTTTCATATATTAAATTAAAATTCCAAAGAATTATTTCAACTTTAAAAAAATCATACTATTTCAAACAGGGAATCTGTCCACCAGAATATCTACAGCACAGAAAGATAAATAAAATATCTTACGGTATTACAAAAACTTACGTCCCTGAAAATTAAAAAAAAAAAGCCAAAGCTATTCAAAGTCCAGTGTTACACGGAAGAGCTTGCATTAAAGTGCCTTTTTATACTGCATGTCTACTGTGGGCAAGCGCTCTGCTAGGTGTGAGAATGGGTGTTGATTAGAAAGGATCGGCTCATAGCCCTTAACATGCTATAATCTAACAGAAAAGCAGATGGTACCCAAACACTTCAAGAGTATGAATGTGGGGAGAGTGCCCCGTCCACACTATAATGAGGGAAGAGTAAGGAAAGTGCCAAATTCCAGGTGTCCCAGCTGGAATTCTGGAATCCAGGCAGGTGCTGCTGTAAGCCATCGCAGAAGCAGAATGCACATTGGAAAGCTGCACCTGCGCCTGCGAGTGTGTGGAAGAGAGAACACGGCCAGTCTGGGATAAGATGACCTGGGCTACGTTCTTGCCAATACTTTGGTTTGTTTTTAGAAAGAAGTAGAAGTACCTTGGAATTTAATCAATGAGCCAAGTTTTACTTGCAGTAAAAGCCACAAAATAGCTTCACTTGAGTTCTACGTAGCACTGCCAGTCAGGAAACAGTAGATATGAATATAACGATGATAAAAATTTCTTCCAGTGGTCTAGTGAAGCTTTATTCACTTTAAAAAGCACTCTGTGAGGAGCTGGGCAAAAACATGCCTTTCCTGTTCAAGGAAATATATTATTCAATAGAGTATTATATCTTATAATGCTGAGATCTGTCAAAAAAAATTTTCTCTCCAAATTAACACACTGGGTACTTCCTTATTTTTTTTAAAAATTAATTTTGTGTAATTTTCTACAAATGAATCTAAATTAAAAATTCCAGATATACCTCTTTCCCTGTTAAAAATAAATTTAGATTTATGTTAGAAGAGGGATCATGAACCCAAAAAGAAGTCAGGTTAGAAATTGACCTATTTTTTCTTAATGTATATATTTTTTCCTTATATTCTTTACTGTTTTACTTTTTATTATTACAAATAACATTTTTACTGTTTTACTGTTTACTGTTTATTATTACAATACAAAACTGGGAAGAGTTGAAGACACAATATTATTAAGCTTGAATTCTTGGACTGACTAACCGAGACACAGGTTTCAATAATCCTCCCAAGAAAAATATGCTCAGTTTTCATGCTGCATTTCCCACTCTACAAACTAGAGAGTGAAGTCATGTCAACGTGGATTGAGACACACAACCTCTGAAGAACACGAAGCACTTGGGTGGATGGTGCTGGGAATGCCAACACACCCATCTAGAGACATCCACTATGAAGAGTGATCAATTTTAGTAGTAATTATGCAATCCTTTCTTAGCACCCTTCTATGAACTCTAGGGCTTCAGTTTCACAGGTAAGATACACAGAGAACAAGTTTTATTGAGCTGTGTTGGAAAGTTACTGTGCATTAAAATGAGGAATCAGTAGGACAGTGTGCCTTGAGATGGCTGGTGAGAAATTCAGCTCTGCTGAAACGTGGTGCAAGTTCAGGGCAGGTGCCCGGCCACAGGGCCAAAGGGCGCACAGTGCAGCTGCTCAGGAGGCCTCATTCTAGAACTGTGGTAGTTAGCAGTGCTGAAGAGAGGCTCAGGGAGTCCACACAGATGTGTGCCAGGTCCTCAAGCACATTAAAGAGAGTAACTCTGTCCTTCCGTCCCTACCCCAGGAGGCACACCACTTGGCACCTTGCTAGGTCTTGGTCTGACAGGTTTTAATACCAAAGTATTTGCTTTTAATACCAAAGCCATGCCCACTCAGAAGTATTTGGAGCTTAGAGGATGTTCCTCAAGCATGGTCCGGGACCTTTGGTTTACTTCTCTGCAGAAAGCATTTTTTCCATAATCCAGCTCCGCATAAGGAATACTAGTGGGAGAGTGTGGCTGAAGAGTAATTTTATAATACTCTGTGCTTTCAGCTATAGCACCTTCACCAAGGTGTGGCCTTAAGGTGAGGGGACAGTGAGCTGTCTCAATCCCGCCGGCTGTGTTCCTAGCAATCTTTATAATTAAAGACACATCCTCCGTGCATCCTCAGGTACAAAGGAATGGTGCTCTCCACAGGCAAAGGAGGGGCGTCCCCTCTAACGGAGAGATGGCTCCTCATTTCCAGACGCAGGAGCTTGCAGACTTGGAGGCCGGCACGCAATGGGTACTGACACTAGACAGGCGGCAACGGCTTGCATACTGGCATATTACATACATTATCGATGTAGTTAATATTTACCAGGGGCTGGCACTTCAAAGGTATTAACTTGTTTTTTTCTCATAACACTTTATGAGGTAAGTACTATTATTATGCCCTTGGTGTGGCTGGGGGAAACTGAGGGACACTAACTAGGTGGTTTGCCCATGATCACACAGCCAACAAGCCACAGAACAAGGTGTGGGCGCAAGGCAGCTGTCCCGGAGCCCCTGCTCTCACCTCGGAAGCACCCAGACACCAGCGTGTGTCTCTGAGGAGGGAGGGGTGCAGCCCACATGCCCTTGCTTCACCGCTCTGTATGAAACTTAACAAATTTCCCTCATCTAGGTAAACAAAAGGTATATAGGCAAAACAAGGTATATAGCATGCCCACTAGTGTGAGTCATCAGAAGTAAACTTACAAATCAACAAATGACACAAAATACACCTATTCAAAAGGATTTTTAAAACACTTCTGTAAAGGAGGAAGTAGAAAAAGCTTTTACTTAGCTATTTTCCAATGATAGCTCAAAAAGACAACTAAGACATACTGGTAGAATTTCAAATATTTGTAGACTTAAAGCACTGGCAAATTATAACAAGCTGATAACTGTGCTGTGTTTTCAGCTAATGATTACAAAGAATACTTGAGTTTTACAGAGAAAGATGCATATTTGAGTTTTACTTGAACGAGCCCAAGTAGCAGGGTAGTTCAAAGTTGGACACACTTGGATTTAGCTCAGGCTCTGCACATACAACCTATGTGCCCTGGGCCAACTTCAACTGCTGGGCTCTTAAGCTATTATTTATCAAACATAAAGCAGGTACACACATTATCTCATTTAATCTTTACCGCTTGCTCTATGGAGTACACACTATCATCATTACCACTGCAAAATAGTTCAGAGAGGTTAGGTAACTCATTTAAATTTACACTGCTACAAAGTAGAGGGCTGAGGTGTGAATCAAAGTTTGTAAGACTCTAAATATCTCTTATTATTCTCTGACACTTTCATTCTATAAGATAAAAACCTGATGCCTACATTCTGCACTCTTCTTTTCAAAATAAAATCTTCTCTATAGAGAACTCCCATTAGGTTAAGTCCAGGCACAGGGACTATGTAGTAGCTATCAAAGTAATCACATAAAGCCCGGTTGGAAGAGGCCTTTACAGAGGTTGATTTGTTCAACTTACTCTTGTACCACAAGCCTATTCAGTTATCATCTGGATATCTGAAGGATGGCAGCTAATTGACAGACTGAGACAAAGTGTCCGTATGTGTTCATGTGTGCTCATCCTGTTTAAAGCATGCTAAAGTATGTGGTTCTTATTTATATGACTATATATTAAGTCCACAAATTTTAAATAATAATCATGAAATATTTACATATGACTGTCTAATGTATCTCAGGAAAGGGGATTTTGAAACAGGATTTTAAATAAAGCATCCACACCTAAGACATTTACCACATACAAGTCACACTTAGCTATAGGGGGAGTGAAACCCTATCTCGTATGTAAATGGGTGGGGCAGGGGAGCTATAGTTAATGTCAAATGGCCTCTGGCCACGCTGCAGGCATCTCTTTGAGAACAGGGCTTTCATCAAATTTTCCCTCTCATCTTTTTTGTTTCATGATGTCTTCAGAAAATCTTCCCATTTTTATTGCCATTTTCTTCTTGGGAGGACTAGTATTGTTTCAGTATCATAGAATGTGTGGTAAATATTTAATAATATATGCTGTATTTACAAAATGTACATCTGTAAAAATGTGTTACATAAAGGAGATAAAGTGTTTCAGAATTAAAATAGTTGTATTTACCTGTAACAGGTGTGTAACAGAATAGTTATCATTTGCTATTTTGCCCTAGAAGGTACTTCTCTTTAATTATTTTCAAATAGCCATAACTTCTGTGATTTCTATGTACCACAATGGCTGAGACAGGGATATTACTGTAATTAATACAAATGTTTTCCTACTTCTGAAAGATCTATAGCAATTTTAGAAACACTAGTAAATATAATTAATCATGATAAAATTGATGGTGCTTATATACTAAATTCTGTCAAACATGTTATTGAGATAAATTATTCCCTATAAAAATGATGAAAATGAAGGTATTTTCATTTATACAAATATATTTAATTATGCATGGATGCAACATAGTAAAAAAATAAATATCTCCTACTCAAGTTGTCTTATATCAATTCTCAGAGTATATTGTCATGTGGCTCTGTGTGGAATTTTTATTTTGTAGATCTTTACCTCACACTCTTTCTTAACATTTGCTGCAACAGAATGTCAAACCCTTAAGAGAGCACATAATTTTCGGAAAGGGAAAATAAGAAGAAATTGCTTTGCTTATGGGATAAAATTAAATGTACAGGTTTTGTAAAAGTTTTTTAAAGAAGGTTTCAGATTCTATTAGTCCTGGCAAAGGCCAAATGGATTAATTAATGCTCATAAACAAAAATAAAAACAACTAGTCATATATTCATGATAGATTTGTAAAACATTTAGTCAAATAAAACTGTTGGTCATGGCAGTTTTTAATCATTATTGTCTATTTTTCAAAGAAAGAGTTAGTATGAGGTGACAGGTTTTACATTTTCTGTTAGAGGCCCACGCTCAGCAACCACTTTTTATAGACAGCCCATCCTTCAGAAGGCAAATCGATGTCCACTCAGCTAATAACGGACAGCGCCCCCAGTACAGCGTCAAGCAACTCTCCAGCGCTGGAATTAGCGGCCGTCCCCCTCCGGCCCTGTCAGGGGCAGCCGGCCTGGCGCACTGCTGAGCACAGACAGCAACGCCAGGCTCATCCTGGGCAGGACAGATGTCCCACTGTGTTTCCAGAAAGACCCATGAATTGTTTCATCCACACTTTCTCTTGGATTTGGCCTGTCTTTACGACCAGTGGCATTGGCTGACGCAGGATGCTGTGGGCTGAGGAGACACAGGCTGACTAGCCCATACGGGACCACACTGGAAGTTTGAAAGCACTAGGTTCTAACCAATAAAAATGACAAGTAATACACTGAAATCCACACTGGAGGTGGTTCTTTTCCTTCCCTACCTCATGAAGCTGGTAACATGAGGTTGAGAGAGAAAGGACTCACCAACCAACACCTCTGGGCCTGGACTGAGCAGGGAGGGCCTGGGGCAGACCCACTGGGAGGTGTGAAGAGTGACTCAGTGACAAGCACCTGCACTTCCAGAACGCCGCGTGTCCCTGTGTCGTGATGCCACCACAGGCTGCCACCCGACAGGAAACCTGATGCTGTGTAACTGGAAGAGCTACGGAGATCTTCTGGCTCAATTTTCACAACTTATTAATACAAATGAGGAATCTAAGACCCAGAAAAGTTGGGAATAACAAAATCAGTTCAAATATACATCTGGGAATTCCAAATCTAAATGCAGTGTTTTTCTAACCAAACAGGGTTGGTTAGAAAAATAATGTGTTTATCAATAACACTCCAGCAACTTATCTATGATTAATATCATGTTTTAACTGCTCTGCTTAAAAATACTACTTTTACAATTTATCCTTGAATTTTGGTGACATAACCCTGAACAATTAGAAGTCTTTCTATGACTTCTTTCTATGAAATAGGATAGTTTGTACTCCATGACCAGTCTAAATTTTACAAGTTTTGTATTTCTAGGCATAGTATATTGGCTAATTTGCGGGAGGAAGAACACATTCTGTATTTCAGAAAAAGTAAGTGCAAAAGTGGCTCATGCTGTGAATATAACCCTTTTAAGAGTGTTATCTAGTAAACATTCATGTACATCTGACAAAATTTATTGGTGTTTGGTGTAAAGCTGATCAAGGCCATATGCTGCTGTGGGCAATCTCTTCCAATGCATAATTTACAACACAACCTCAGCGACCACCTGAGAGTCCTCGGTAGCATAATGAATTAATCCAGCAGAAACAGACCCTTGGAGGGATAGCTGACATTTAGCTAAGGTCACAAGGGCAACTGGATTAGTAGTTTCAGGCAGTGCCTCACCGAGAGCTTGCCAGACGACACAAAAATCCAACATATTCCCAGAATTTAAACTAAACCAAAATGTTTAGTTTGGATATCTAGGCATGGAAGAGCCTAATGTTGCTTAGAATTTATACTGGGTCATATTTTTTAAAGAGTACAAACCACTGGTGCCAACAATAAGTTATCGCCATAAACATCAAGGTGGGGAACAGCGAAGAACATCCAGAAAAAATTATGACAGGTGAGAGATAAGAAAAAAAGGGAGACAAAAAGAAAGAAATATAGGGAAAAAAGGGAGACAAAAAGAAATAAACATAGGGAAAAAAGGGAAATAAAGGTATAAATAGGTAAAGAGGAAGAAGAAGAAGGGTAAAGAAAGATGTGGTACAGAGAAACAGAATGAAAAGGAACAAAGAATGAACAGTGAAGAGAGAAATCAAATGATGGGAGAAAAAGAGAAAAAGGGATAAAGGACGTATGACAAGCAGAAAGGAAGAGTTAAAACGATGGGGACTGAAGACTTGTGATGCCCCAGCTGTGGCACAGCCACCGTTTGTCCTGGTGCCTGACCGGGACGAAAGTACACGTGGAGGAAGACGCAGGGAAGGAGGACGTGTAGGTGTATGCATTGGATATTAACTCTCCCCTGAAACAGTGCCGCGACCCAGGGTTTCACCTTCCCTCTCAACATTCCTCCTCCTCACTCTAGAGTAGCTGAGTGACCTCATCCAAACCATGGCTTCACCTCCAGAAATGCTGGTGACTCCCAGGCTATGGAAATCATCATCCCTAGGCCACAATAGCATTGCCAACTGCCTGGTGAACGTTTTCACTTGATTTTAAAGGAATACTGAACTTAAAACCTGCACAGCTAAACTCTCCATCTTTACTCCCCAAAAGTGTTTGAGCTCCCACAGTCCATACTCTGGTGAACAGAAATATCTCCACTCACTCGCCCACACCAGTCACGACAGCGGGTTCTTACTATGTTGCCCCTCCTTCCTCCAAGTGGCTACTAAAATTTACCTCCTAAATATTTCTAAAGTTGCCCCTTCTTTTCATCTAAGGGGTATCCTGACTCAAGCTCTCTCCCCTCCTCACTGTGCCTTCCTGAAATAACAATCAGAGCACGTCACTACCTGCTCAAAGGCCACCAGCAATTCCAGGACCAAGTGCAATCTCCTTCCATGACCAATGAAGACATTCAAGTCCCCACTCTGCTGACCTCCTCCCACCCACCTCACTCCCACTCCATGCCTGTAACTGTGTTCAAACGACAGAGAAAAAGAACAATACCCATGCACTCCCTCTGTTTGGGAAAACTTATCCTATCGCTTCTCCCCATTTATAGTTTTATGTTAATTTTGGTGTAAATGGAAGATTTTATCATTAAGCAAGTTCTTGCTTGTTTTCACAAAACAAGACAGTGCATATCTTTCAGATATGAGCAGTGAGGACACTTATTAAAGTCGTTTCTGTGTTTCTCCTCCCCAGACTGTCCCTCGGCTACACAGGGCAATCTCAAACCACACAAATTGCTCTAGGATCTGTTCTAAGACATGCTGATCGAGGCCCTGCATCTTTCTGTCGGGTTCCTCTTTGTGATTCTCTCTCGCAGGGTGTTGTGCTGATGACCCGCCCAAGCATGGTGCCTGTGCAGAAGATGGGCTCAATTAATTCTGTCATCATCATCATCTTCATCAAAATGAGAAGGAAAGGTCATCTTCCTCACCTCCTCGAGAATATCAAATGTGCCAGGGTGTTATCAATAACTACTAAATGTTTCCTGGCGAATAAATGGCTTTTACGATTTTGCAGAGCTTTATGTACCACCCTGCCAGAAGACACAGGATTCTGGCATTATTCGGGCATGACAGGCTTTGTATATTCACAGAATAAGAGCCATTTACTCTAAATTTCTATCCCCCAACCTTCAGTGCTACCTGATGAAAATTGTTAACAATCACAGAATCGCAGATGTGTTTTGGACATCAAGCCAGCACAGTCACTGAGCATCTCCGTGCGCAAGAAGCGCCCTGCAAACAACGGGATATAACTATGTCTTCGGCAACACGAGGAGCTCACCTTTTGTTCATTACCAACACAACGCCGAGAAATATAATAACGAACAGCAAGATGCCCGCAATGACTCCGGCAATTTTGACCGTATGGTCTGTCTGTTTCTCGGGTTCTGGGACTGGTTTCGGAGTGGCAGCTCCTGAAGATGAAAGGAAATGGAAAAGGAGAGAGAGTGAGTGAGAGAGAATAAAGATGTCACTTTTTAAAAAATTTCGCTGCATTTAACAGAGTAATAAGACTTATCAGAGCCAGCAGACAGACAAGCTTTGATTTTTTTAAACAGCTTTCATATGCACTGAAAGGAGTATAATTGTGCACGTTGTTCTTCAATATTTTATGGAACTACAACACAAGCAGGATAGCACACCCATGCCTGACCCTCTTACAGGAGACGCTTCTCAAACACAGTTGGTAAAAAATATTTTTATTATCTCTATTGGCTCCTGCTCTTTCTGCCATTTAAAAATGTAGTCACAACACAATAGCTATCCCTAAGCCTTTATCCAAATTTGATTTGTTGGAACATTTTCTTCAATAATTTTTCAGAAATGAAGCAGTAATTCCATAACATATTAGTGCAAACACCTGGAAAAGTGAGATAAGCTCATTTACCATGCATTTTACCAGCAATTGTTTTTTAACACAATAGAGTATTTTCCCCCCGTCTTTGGAAATCTAAATCTAGGTCACATCTGGTAGGCAAAGACTCCTTCTAAGCAATTTATTCACCAAGTGGGAAGCAGCTGATGATCACCACTGGCACCCACATTTAATTTCTGTTTAAATGAGATAACCAGGGCCTCGCGGTGGCGGCGGCGGCCTCAGCAATCCTGCTTTCTCACAGCCAAAACGTGAGGCGTGTTTGTCCTGTTCGCCGTGTAATGTGATGGAATGTCAAATCCACGTCTGAGGAAATATCCATTTCCTCTGCTCAAATGCGTTTAGGATGAAAAATATTAAGAATGTAATGTTCAATTCCCTAAACAGAAACCGTTTTTTTAAGGGGGTTCTCCTTTTCCATCAGGCTGTGACGATGGTCACCATCTGAGCCATCACACCCCACGCACTGGGTGGACACATCACTCTGAACAGAGGAATTTCACGTCCACTTTTCTCACCTTAGAATATTCTTTTTGTTTTTGTTGGTAAAAATATGAGATTGAATGTTTGCGAACCAGTTCTTTTCCCTCTCACTTGGTTTTCCACATTTGCGCCCCCTAATTTTTGATAAACGCAATTATCACCGTGTCTGTGCCCTGTGCGGGCAGACGGGCAGATTCTACGACGAGTCATCACTGAGAGATCGCAAGTGCCAAGCTACCCCTTTCCATCTGTCTCTCTGTTTCCTTTTGGAAAATACAAATAACATTTCTTTCCAAAGTTATTCGTATGAAGAATTTATGCAAGAGACTCCGCATCCTAAACATTGCCGTAGCCATCAGACCCACCTAGCAGAGTGAGTCAAAATGCGAGGAGAAACGTGAGGCAAAGATCCGGGGGCCGAGCTCCTTGGAGCTTCCACCGCAAACACACACTCCAATAAGTGACAGCCGTCCTGACAGCAGTCGTGATGTTCAAAGCACACCTCATTAAATAAAAACCTTCCAGAGAAACCTTTACAGGTCAGTTTTACTTCTGACAACTTCAAAAGGATGCCCTGATATTTTGTTTGAATGAATGAATATCCCTCAAACTAGTTGTCTAGTTGAATCTTAAAAGCATCAACATTAATGGTACTTTTATGTCAGTTACATCTGAAATATACCACTGCAGTATACCACTGGAGCACACAACCTGGTGGTCCATTAGGAGGAAACTGTTACATTAAATTAATTGCTAAGAAAAACCTGAAGATAAATTGTGTATGTAATAAAAAGATGAATTAAAAAATTAAAAGAAAGCAATCCATATAAAAAGAAATAACATCTCAAATTCACAAAACTTAAAAAAGTTCAATGTTTTTCAATTTTGATTTTGTAGCCGATTAAAAAAACTTAACTTTTCAAAAACAAACTCAAATTGGTGTTACTGTTCCAAATGTTGACATATTGGAAGCCATTCCATTTATCTCAGTAGTTATAGACTGCTAGTTCTCCAGGTATATTTTCTAAACAAATGATTTAATTTTTTTTTTTTTGTAGCTAAATTAGGTCAGTACATGCAATACTTGGGAAAGAAAAATGTTTAGAAAAACTTAACTTAAAAAATTTAAATATAAAAAATACCACGGATGCAACATGTACATTGTGAACAATAAGAGGAGAGTTTGGCCCGGTGAGCCTAGGCTCTTTGAGAACTGGTGAATGACTCTACACTTTGCTTTGGGCCAAGGAGAGGATGTCACCTGCAGCCTTTTGTCCCCTCAGAAGCAGGCAAGCACGTTGCTATGCAACTGGTGTAAGCTCAGTATTATCATTCTTTAGCTCTTACTTTTAACTCATTCACACTGAAGGTCAACAAAAAGAAACGTTCCATCTCTGCATGACACAGTTGCAATGTGGTTATGGCAGCAATCATGCAAAACAGGACAGCAACCCGGAGAAGGAAGGAGGGTGGCCTGGGCCTGACCTCCTGGCCCAATGGGATGTGTTAGGGTTTAGGAGAAGCATCAATATAAACACAAAGTCTGGTGGAAATAAGTGGCAGCCCCCAGGTAAACTGATGGGTGGGTGTCACTGATTCTGGGTCCTGGGTGTCACTGATTCTGGGTCCTCCCACCCCCGCACAGACAGTCCCTGCCTTCCTCGCCTGCTCCGTCCTCTGGCCCTTCCTGAACCAAGCATCTTTAGGCTGTGCTTAGAGAGGATGCTCCTCCTTCCACTTTTATTCCTTTGGAAACGTGGTTGTGGTTATGAGCCGGCCGTCAGCCTTGGACAGAGAAAAATTTGTGACAGAATATAGTCGTAACTGATGGCTGTTTTTCCCCCCTCACCCAAATCTATGGATTTAACAGTACAATTTACAAACTGCTTGGCAAAGAGTTGCTTTTCATAATATTTTCCCCTCTGTCTTGTTATTTTCTTGCCAGATTTCTAATGGTATAAACTTTTATTCCTTTTTTCATCTAAATTTTAATTGTTCACGGAAAGGCATTTTCTCCTCTCCTCGTGTGCATTCTGTTTGGAAAGTGGTACACATTTAGTTCCTTTCAAAGAGAATAAACTTACATGTGTGCATTTTACAGTGGGCATTATCTAGCCTTGCCTATATTCATTAAAATGATGAAAAAGCTAAATATTACAGGGAGACTGAGGATGAGAGGCTGCTAAAATCATAGAGTATAATCCTCACAGATGCCTGTTCTACTGACTCTTAGTAATAGCGCTGGTTATTTTTTTTTAATGACAAAATAAAATCCAAACTGTAGTGTTTAAGATTTCAGATATAACTTCTAGTGTGAAAAATTTTTTTAAAAGAAATGGAACGATTATCCAATGCAGTATTTGGTTGGTTCTCAACTTGGCAGAAAACAGTCAATTTTGGCCCAGTGTTCAATGTTAAATTAAATAACAGCAACAAGCCAGCCCAAGAACACGATGTACTCAGTCACTGGCTTGAGGTCCGGGCTGAATTCTGACTACTGAACTGGCTGCAGAGTTTCCCAAAAGAGCCAAGGGTGCAAGCCCAGATGGCCATAAAGCCGTCACTGACGCCCAGAGCTACTGACCGCGCCCCCCCCCCGCAGCATCAAGGCTGGTCTCAAGAGACCAGGAAGCCTTCCACGAGGGAGCAGGGGGCAAGGTTAGGAAGGGCTGAGGGGACAGCGTGGCTGCCCAGAACCTCTGCATAACAGTGGCTACTGCTAGGCTGACGTTGAATGGAGAGGAAAAAAATCAGCAAAATTCTTCATTTATTCACCAAGTTCTTACCGAGCACCTAACTATGAGCCAGGCACTATTTTAGGAGTAGAGCAGTGAACAGATGGGCAAAACCAAAACCTCTCTCCTCGTGGAACTTGAATTCTTGTGGGGACAAACACGAGGCGACCCAGTACGGCAGGCAGAGTGGCAGGCAGTGCACGGGGCTGGCTGCAGAAACATGTCCAGGGAGGTGGGCCGGGAAGTGCAAGGCCAGGCAGATTCAAGATCAGGGATCAGTGAATGGATAACTTGGAAAATAACATCTAGGCAGAGACCTCAAGGGGAAAGGGAGCAAGACAGGCTGATATACAGGGAGCAGCAAAATGAAAGGTACGAGATGAGACTGAAATTCTGTGCGGCTGCAGGGCAGGGGCCGGGAGGGCGTGGGGCATAAAGTCAGATGGTGGGGCCTCTGCAGATCCCTCTGCCTGAGATGGAGCCAGCAGTGGACCCTGAGTAGAGGAGGGATGTGATCTGGCTTACATTTAACAGGATCGTACCAGCAGCTGTGTGTACAACAAGGCGTCGGGGGACCACATGGAGATGGGGTATTGTTCCTCAGCTCTGATCCAGGCGAGAGGCCGTGAGGATTTGGAATAAGACGGCAGCGGTGGAGGTGGAAAGACGCAGTCACACTTGAGATATGATTTGCCAGTGAACTGGACGTAGGGTTGCTAGGATCACATCGGGTTTTGGCAGGAGTCACTGAGACAGGCAGCTGCCATTGATAGATGTGTAAGGACTGCAGGAGGGGCAGGTCTGGAGGGATGGGCACAACAGGAGCTTGGCTTGGGACAGTGAGGTTGGGGATATTAGGCATCCAAAGGAGACATCAAGTAGGCAGGTGGACATACAGGTGAGAGATCTGGGTTTGGAACATAAATTTAGGAATTGTCATCAAAAAGATGGAGTTTACAGCTGTGAGCTGCACAGAACTTAGGAAGTGAACACAGAAGGTAAGGGTGGGTTGTGGGGAGCAGCCCTCTGCAGGAGGATGGAAACCGGGGGGGGGG
>VBSM01003157.1:3801807-3825444 GCA_008086735.1 Cheirogaleus medius
AGGCTCACAGTGCTGGGGACCAGGGGACAGCTGGGGCTGCTATGGGAATGCGTGACCAGGCTCCTGCTGGAGGGTAAGTGTGTCTGGGTTCAATGTTTGAATCGAACCCAAGCAACAAACTACCTCATTTTCATAAAACGCACAAGGTTTCAGCGGCAAACCAAATTCCACAATACCACTGCTGGTATTTGGGGGAGAAAAAGAGGAAGGGTCTGAGGACAGTGACAGTGGGAACTGCTGAAAAGAGAAACCAAGGAGGCTGAGAAACCTTATGAGATGAGACAGGACTCAGAGCTAAAAGTGGAAAATAAAATGGAAGCCCTGGAAATTTGTAAAAACATTGTTTCTCCAAGGGTGTTTCAAAGATCCCTGGTCCCAAAACATATTCTAAAATTTCAGTTGAGTACTCAGTCACTTGGTGCATTTTTATGAATTTTATGGAATAGAGAACCTATTTTAATTAATTTTCACAGGTTTTTAAAATATCTTTGCAGAGGTAAATTTATGTTCTTTTTCTTAAAAATAGCAACATCTTGGTTTGAAAGATTATTGAGAGACAGTTCATTCATGTCTTGTTGCTCAGAGAATTAAAGTTCCTTGCAGTTTGGTTTAGTTTTTTTTTTTAATTGTACCTTCACATTATACGTAATCACAAAACACCTCCAAGACTTTTCATTTAAATTACATATCATTGTTTTCCTTCCTAGGAATGCAAAGTCAATCACTGCTGCTGGAATAATCTACATTCACACTTTCTTCTTTGTAACCTGATTAGGCTTTTGAATTCATAACATTTTCTTTGTCCCTAATTTCCACTGTCGGGCAAACAGAGCATATACAACTTACAAGTGATAATCAGAAACATAATTTTTCATATAAAACTGAGATGCTGGATTGTTTGATATATACCTTCTCTAAAAAATTAATCTACTTTTTTATTTTTGCTCTAATTTCATGGCAGTCATTGTTCTCGTGTATTGATGTGGCTGACACCCCTTTGATAGATAAGATGATCAATCAAAGCCTTATCAGTTGTTATCTGGACACTAAAAGTTCCCAGAGAATTATTAGTGCTGTTACTGTTCTGATGAAATAGTTTTATTTTTTCCATTTGAATTTCTCAAATCATGGTTAGGTAATAAACCAAGGAAACAAATTGTCAATAATAAGTTATGAACTGTGTGCACCTTTCACACAAAGTGAATTGTCAATAAAGGGAACGTGAGTAGCTGCTTCTGAAATAGATGGCTTTCGAGGATGAGTTAGTTAAGAGTGAAAGTTTCCAACAGTTTGTTTGAAACTAAACTTTGAAGGCATTAAAATAGAAATCTACTGCCCCTCAAATTTTCTTCCAGATGTTTTGCTAATTCAGGCATAATCCAGCTTATGTTTACCTCTTAAAATTGTTACCTGTGCGAGAAAGGATCAACACAGCTTCCTGCACAAAGTCGTGACTGTTTGCAAAAACCCTTTAAAGCTTTGTCTGCTGCTTCAATTTGTCATTCACCATCTTATCAAAAAGTAAGTATACCTAATCAATTCTATATGCTTTCTAGGAAGTATCACTATTTCTGAGGCTCAAAAAATGTACAAAAAGGCCGGGTGCAGTGGCTGAAACCTATAATCCTTGTTCTTTGGGAGACCAAGGTGCAATGATTGCTTGAGGCCAGGAGTTTGAGACCAGCCTGAGTGAGAGCAAGACCCTTTCTACAAAAAATATAAAAATTAGTCAGCTGTGGTGGTGTACACCTGTAGTCCCAGCTACTAGGGAGGCTGAGGCAGGAGAATTGCTTGAGCCCAGGCAGGAGTTGGAGGTTGCAGTGAGCTATGACGCTGCTACACTCTGGCCCAGGGCGACAGAATGAGACAGTTTTTCAAAAACAAACAAACAAACAAACAAACCCAAATGCACAAAGAATTGAGCAGATTGCATCAGATATGTGAGGTGTCTTTTGCATGGTCTAAGAGCTACACACACCAAAGTTGGCCCTTAAAAAAGTCACAAGGACTCGTGAGGTACAAGCAGAGAGAGTAGGGGGCACATAATCCCCAGATTCTTATTTAGTAAACACAATTTTTCCTCAAACAAAAAAGTGCTTTTATAAATAAGGCTTAGGTTAATTGTGGCATTCTGTTTAATATATTCTAGAACAGAGGGTCTCCAATTCTATAGAGTTTATCATCTAGAAAGCTGTTTTTTTTTTTTGAGACAGAGTCTCACTTTTGTGGCCCGGGCTAGAGTGCCGTGGCATCAGCTTAGCTCACAGCAACCTCAAACTCCTGGGCTCAAGCGATCCTCCTGCCTCAGCCTCCCGAGTAGCTGGGACTACAGGCATGTACCACCATGCCCGGCTAATTTTATTTATACATATATATATATATATGTATATATGTTTAGTTGGCCAATTAATTTCTTTCTATATAGTAGAGACGGGGTCTCCCTCTTGCTCAGGCTGGTTTTGAACTCCTGACCTTGAGCAATCCACCCGCCTCAGCCTCTCAGCGTGCTAGGATTACAGTCTTGAGCCACCGTGCCTGGCCTGGAAAGCTTCTGAAACATGCAGATGGCTGGGTTCCCCATGGATTCTGGATTCACGGCCTGAGGTAGGACCCAGGAATTTGTATGTAACCCCGTAGGTGATTCCTTACACAACATTAGGAAAAACCCAACTGTAGAACCATTTCTTCTCAATTTGTCTGAAGAAGTTTTTCATAGACTATGGCAAAATGAGAAAAAAATTTAATTGGGTCGTTATTTTTAAAACATCTCCTGATATCATAATATCTTCCTCTGTCACCTAGCCAATTTCCATCGCCACGTTATTGAAAAGATCTTTTCACGACACCCAGACGAAAGCTTGGTGGATTCAACCCCTCATTTAGGACTAGCCCCAGTCCTAATGCAGAGATTGGAAGAAACTCTTCATTGTTAAGGAACTGCCCAATTGCCCAAGTGCTACTAAATTAGATAGGAAGGGGGAAGGCTAACCTTCTTGAAGACCTATGTTATATGCTGGGTACTTTATATAACTTGTATTTAATGATACCATGAGGTATAATTCGTACCATTTTACAAATAAGAAACCTGAAGCAACAGAAGCAGTCAGGATAAACAGCTCATCCTAAGTCCGCAAGACAGGAAGGAGTGGAAGGATTCACACTCTGAATCCAGGTGTGTCTGACCACAAAGCCCACCTTTACTTCATCATGCCACAAGTTCCCCAAAGCAATACAGAAAACTCAGGTGACTGCTGCTAACACTATGGAAGACAAGACTCCAGTGTAAATTGATCTTGATCAGTTGTAAAGATGAGAGCCTAACAAAAGAATGGAAAAAACAGTGCACAACAATGTAATAAGGAACTAAAAGTCCTGAAATAAAAATAAGATAAATATGTGAGGATGAAGAGTTCCTGGGCAAAGTGCAGAGAAGCCTCAGTAATACGGTCAACATGATTGTGAAATGCATGAGCGGAATGGCACGCGCACAATCCCTCTGCAGTCCAATATGCCTGCCACGGTGGAGACGCTGAAAAGAATCAAAGAAAAGAAACACAAATGATTGACAGGGTAGAAAAGAAGAACCATGAGGAAGGAAGGAGAAATTAAGGTCATTTAATTAACCCAGGAGAAAGCAGGCAGGTGCCTTGCCACTTATTGCCACTGGGGCTTCTCAAGAGTAAGGACCTGTTCTTACCACCTTTGACTTCAGGGCTTAACACAGTCTCTTTAACATGCTGGTCACCCGACAAGCCTCCACTGAATGAATGTCTTAAAACACACGGGAAGCATTTGTAAAGAGAACAATGGCCACATGTGATCTGTATATAGAAATAGAAAAGTATTTCTGAACTCCTGTTTATATGTCCAAAAAATATAGAAAAATATTTTTGCAGGAATTTAAGTTCTTACAGAGAAAGGCTAAGGGAGGCTTTTCCCTCTCTCTGCATAACACAGTATGCACTCAATAAAAGTCAGAGCAAGACCAGCCTGAGCAAGACTGAGATCCCATCTCTACAAAAAATAGAAAAATTAGTCGGGTGTGGTGGTGCACACCTGTAGTCCCAGCTACTCGGGAGGCTGAGGCAGGAGGATTGCTTGAGCCTAGGAGTTTGAGGTTGCAGTGAGCTATGATGACACCACTGTACTCTAGCCAGGGTGACACAGCAAGACTTTGTCTCAGAATAAAAAAAGAAAGTCAGAGCAAGTACATGAATTTTGGTTGTACAAAAAGGACATTTTGACCTGTGCATAAAATAAATTACAAAGGAGGTTCACTCTATCTGTGGGTTGAAGAACAGTCACCTGAAATAGAATGCTCAGTTTCCACTATCCTGTTCAACCGCTAATGAGTCAAAAAAATGCTACATTTTTCTTTTCTTCATCTTCTCTCCATTGCCACTACCACGACCCTGGTCTACTTCTCTTTGGGACTTCTATGCTTGATTCCCTAGTAGACATCTATCCAGTCCCTTGGACACACTGCAGCCACATGAATATCCCTAAATAACAGCTCTACTCGGGTCACTTTCACTTAAAGAACCAGAACCAAGAGGTCCCTAATGCATATTTCCAAAGGCAATCAAGGCCTTTCATGAGTTGGCTCCAACCCCCTTTCCTCACATTATGCCTCCCCTCCTTCTGGAATGAACCAAATGGAAATGGTCCAGTTTTTCCCATGCCCCCAGCATTTCCCCTTCTCAAGGCCTTTGTTCCTGCTGCTCCTTGTCCATGGAAGCTTTCACCACTCACTTTTTATAGGTTCAAATCCTATCTATCCTTAAAGGCCACACAGTTCAGACACTGCTCCTGAGTGATTTGCAGGAAGCATTCTCTCTTCTACCGAACTCCTACAGCACCTTGTTTCAGCCCTCTCCCACAGAACTTACTACTTTCTACCTTGAGTTTAGTTATTCTGGTAAATTCTTTACGTTATATACTAAACCATAAGTTCCTTGGGACAGAACTGGTCTTACTCATCTTTGGGGCCCTCACAAGACCTGGCCTGTATCTTACTACATGTCCACAGTACCTGTGAGAATATGTTTGCTGAATGAAAGATCTCTTAAACTTCACTTTAATTTTCCCGTCTCTTTCATTTGTGCTTTTTTTCATAGCCTGACTATTCTTTTTCTATTTACTTAAAGTCCTCAGACATTGGGCAATGGGAATACTTAGGAAATAGAAAGGAGGAAAAAGTAGAAGTGGAAAGTAAAGACAATAGGTCCTATTTCATGGTCTTTCTTCCATAGATCCCCAGTATTCAGAGAAAGATTTATTAAGAGAGGTATCTGCAGCTAATCTTTGGAGGATCTTACTTGAGCATCAAGACAACATGCTAAGAAAGAAGATGTCTGAACATGGGCTCCACTGACTATGCCAAGAGATGGACAGTGCAGGGAAGAAGGGTTTTTATCAGTACAGATGACAGATGAAAGTCTACTATGGTTTGAATGTCCTCTCCAAAACTCATGTTGAAGTTTAGTTGCCATTGTAACAGTATTAAGAGGTGGGGCCTTTAGGAAGTGATTAAGTCATGGGACAGAACTCTCATGAATGGATTAATGC
Organism: Cheirogaleus medius; assembly: GCA_008086735.1. Taxonomy (NCBI): domain Eukaryota; kingdom Metazoa; phylum Chordata; class Mammalia; order Primates; family Cheirogaleidae; genus Cheirogaleus; species Cheirogaleus medius. The sequence goes on from VBSM01003157.1 coordinate 3,807,376, forward strand.
CATTACTGCAGGGATGGGTTCCTGATAAAAGGATGAATTTGGTCCTATTTCCGCTCTCTGAATCACACACTGACTTCTGCCTTCCATCATGGGAAAACCCTCACCAGATGCCAGTGCAAAGCTCTTGGACGTCCCAGCCTCCAGAACCATGAAACAAGTAAACTCCTATGTTTATACATTACCCAGTCTGTGGTATTCTGTTGTAGCAGCAGAAAACAGATGAAGACAAAGTCCTTACCAGGAAATTTCATCAATGATAAAATGAGATTAATAGAAAGAGCGAACATAGAAATAAATACTAGTGGCAAAACGTTATATTTTTAGCACTCAAAGCAGTAAAATATATATCCATCAATGATGAGAAAGTTAACTGTATACATATCAGAGAGGCAGGAAATGAGTATCTGTCAAGAATAAAGTGTTATAAACTCAATAACTCAATATTTGTAATGATTAAGAGGATATAGACCATTTATCATGATCATATATGGATTTTATTTTAGAAGGCTTTAGACTAGCCTAAATTTCTGCTGAAAAGTAATTACAATGGCCTGGGATTTTTTAGGAAGTAAAAAACAGAGGAACATCTAATAAGATAATACTGATAGGCTCAAACTATTAAAAATAATTTTATTCAATAAAATGGTTATCTCACTCCTATAATCATGTATTTTCTAACTTCCTTCTTACTCATAGAAAAAATAAGGCAAAAATATGAATAATTCCCTTTATCAGGCCCCTAAACTGGCTAAAAGACATATGGAACTGACTCTGATGTTGTCTTTACCCATGTACATGTGTGTATATTTGTCCATAAACATACACCAGGCCGGGTATGGTGGTGCACACCTGTAATCCCAGCATTTTGGAAGGCCAAGGTGGGAGAATCACTTGAAGCCAGGAGTTTAAGACCAGCCAGGAATTTTGCAAGACCCTGTCTCTACAAAAAATGAAAACAAAAACCAAAAACAAAACCAGCCAAGTATGGTGGCATGTACCTGTAGTCTCAGCTACTAGGGAGGCTGAGGCAGGATAATTGCTTGAGCCCAGGAGTCTGAGGTTGTGATGTGCTGTGATGACACCACTGTACTCCAGGCTGGGCAACAGAGTGAGACCCTGTCTCAAGAAAAAATAAAAAAAGGAATATTAAAAAAAAAGAGGAATATTAAAAAAAAGTAATACACCAATATCTAAAGAATTATTCAAAGACATATAAGGAGAACCCATCAAACTGGTAATATTATCACAAAGATACTCTTGTCTCTCATCATGTCTACATATTTACATCTTGAGTAAAACAGATAAAATTAAATCACAGTAAGACACCTACATAAAATCTCAGACAAAAGCTGCTATGCAAATATGTGTTTTGAGCAAGAGCTCGAACTTGTTTATAATTAATAATAACCCACAATCAATAATTGCATCATTAGCAATACCGATAAGTAAATTATACATATTAAACCGAACATCAATTACATTGCTCAAGTGATGTATCGCCTGACTATTTACTAGAGTAAATGTGAAAGCTCATCAGAGATACTGATACATGTGCGAGCAGATGCCATTTATTAACTCCAAGGCAGGTGCCAGGTTTATTTTCAAATGTTGTTTCTCAGAGACGGTTATTTACTATTCTAAAGACGAAAACAGCATGTTGAAGAAAACTCGTGGCTAAGCCCTACTTCTAAGTAAGGCTTCTCATTCCCTTACGCACTGCTTTACATTTGTCCACCTTCCTACTTCCTGTCTGAGAAGGTTATTAAATGAGATAATCTATAATCTAACTTAACAGAGTTCTATGAAAGGACATCCTCTCATGTGCTCTTGAGAATTGATGTTACTGAAGGATAAAGACAAAGAAAGGTGTCCACATTTAAGCCAAGGACACTGAGGGACAAAGGAGCCTCAAATGGCCGACAAAGGGAACCTGGTGTTTTATCCAGTGTGCTGGGCTGCGCGAAGGGCAGAATAGGTTATACAATGCTTTGGGCTATTACTGCTTGAAATAAAGTATTTGAAAATGTGGTAACTTTTCATCATTATCATCAGTGCTATCGTTGCCAGCAGGAAGATAATAGCCTGGGCCACCTGATGCTGTTATATCCCAATGACAGGTGAGCGGGGAACGCCATCAGTGCGGACTCATGGCAGGTCTTGACATATGAGAGAATAATGATGTTCTGCTCACGCTCTGGCGCTCCTGGAGACCACCGCGCCCACGTGGTGCTCCTGCTACCTTCTTTCTAAGGCACATGCTCCCTAACTAATGTGCACTGCGTCCAGAGCTCCTGTGCGGACTATGCTACTAAGATCAGGGGCAGAGAACAGTTAGGTTCACATTCCTATCTGACATGCCCTAGGAAGCGTGCCATGTGGGTCTGAAAATGATTCCGATTCTACCCCCGAGGACTCTCACCTGTTCTGTGATTCTTACACTTCTCCATTATCTTTTCCCAGTATGGGCAGGAGAGAGAACAAGTACCAACAGGAAACTTGCTTTTGTTGGTCTTTTGATATCTTTAAATAAGGCATGCATATGTTGCATTTTATCTCCGAATACATCAATTTTTAATAGAAATTACATGTTGCATTATTTATGATTTAGAAAAGTGATGCTCCCAGAAGATGCACTATGCCTGGTCTTGCGGCTTCACGGACCCTGGCTTTCCAGTGGCCCAGCATGTGAGACAGGACGGCAGCCCGACGAGGGCTACAGCTCAACACTGCAGAGCGACCTCTCTACTCCCCTTCCCCACAGGACAACCTCCCCCACAGAGAAAAGTTATCTGATGAAGAATACTTGGTAGCTAAGCTAGAAGAGCCACAACTTGAGAAAGAATCAGACATTAAAGCCAAACACAAAAATCTCTCATACTAAAAACAATAATGACAATTCTACAGAAAAGTAATATGTGTGTGCCACAGACTGGGGAGGAAGGCGATATTTTTAACATACTAGAATTTTAGAAGTCAATTTTTAAAAGACTTTGGGCCTCAGAGCCCATTGGAGACATCAATGAACAAGTTTCGATGCTAATATTGTTGAAAAGGCAAATGGAGCACTTCTGCTATAAGACTGTTGTTTTTCTCCTTTCATTCACCAAGGTCAGTAAAGCATTTAAAATACATTCTTTCTTCAAAAAGGAGTGTTGTTTAGGCTAAATCTACCCTTGATACTTTCTCAATCCACTGCCTCCTCTACATCTTGTTGTCTTGAGATAAAGAAGGAAATTCTGATCTCCTTTCTATTCGGATTAAATATATTAGATCACACCCATAAATATTTTCAGGGAACTCTCACACATACAAGGTATTTTACACTAATCCAAAAATATTTATTTACAGGAGAGACTAAATCTAAAGTCAACCAAAAAGTTAATTACATAGCATATAACACAGCCCTCTGCCTACGAATTCTGAGGTGAGGGAAATCTCTGGGATTCTTAGACATAGAACTGTCAGAATTAATTTTGATGCCTTATTGTTAAATTGTGGTAGTAATTATCTAAAGCAAATCAAAGGATGAAAGTGAAAACATCACAATTGGTATCTATGGACAGCAGTTGGTGAGCAGCACGTTTGTGTCTAGTTCCACGCCAGCCACTGAAGGAAAGGGGAAGAACAAGTGAAACAGACACTGTCGCTCAGCTTTGATAAATATTTTTAAAATATCCAGGCCTTTTCCATTTTTATTAATATCAAGGATGAACTGATTTAATTTTACTGTAAAACTGAAATATTTTCTCATAGAAAAGGCAAGAATAATTGAACTATCAATATAAAATCTTTCATGCAAAAATCTTAAAACTATTTTTTAAACTGCAGGTACTTTTTCATAGTATTTTGTACCTTTTACCAAAATGTTTGATTATTTTGAGCTCAAAACTTTATTTCAGCATTCTTTTTGGACATGTGTAATGTACCAGATTAATATAAAACTTAAAGGTTTCCTAAAATATAAAATTTCAATATATGCTTTTCAAGCCAGAAAGCTCTATGCCTTAAGCAAATAAAAGATGGTTAAATATATTCTTTTGTTTTCCTTTATCACACTCCTGACAGAAAGGAAAAATACAAAATGATATTGAAAAATTAAATTGTTTTTATACAATTGAAAATCTTTTATACAGAAATTCTTAAGTTTATGTAATAAAAATGGAAAACAATACTATTTTAGTATAAGGTACAGCTTTTAAGATATATTATTTCTGAAATCAAACACTTGATATTTGACTTGGTATTTCATTCCAAAAAAATGACAGGAAGAAAAGAACAGAAGCCCCCACAGTATGCCTGTATCCTCTCACCAATTTCTTATAACTATACCGTTTTATAGATGAAACTGCCATAGCAAAATGACAAATATAACACATAAAAGAACAAAAAAGGGCAATAAATCAACAGTGACACTACAGCCCATTAAAATGCAGTCAGCTGGCATAGCCAAAAGAATAAAAATTTCCCCTCATTTTACATTCTTTTCAGCTGAAAAGGAAATTTCAGAATCCTCAAGCTGCCCTTGTAAGAGATGCTGAAAATGCAACCAAATTCTCCTCACACTAACATTCCCCATCGGCCTCCATGGCCAATACACACAGTGCTGATGTCCCCTCTGCCATCTGACATGGGATGCCCAAGACAGCGTACAGGAATCGTTCATCAGCCATACTGACATGAGACTGCATTTGACAAAAAACAAGACACCTCGTTAGGTGGAAAATGCTAGCTCTGATTCAGCCACTATGCCCAATCAATTCAGCCACTGTTTCAAATCAGCTGATTATTGGTTTCAATGAAGAGTTTGACCATTTTTATTTATAGGGAAGCCTAAAGGAGAAATTTTCTACCCTCCATTTTTACCCTAAATTCTCTCATACGGTTAAATTGAAACTTCTAACACTGAAAATAACTCCAGTGCCATACAGATATTATGTTTTAGAGTATAATTGGATATGTGTTAACTTGTATCATTACCCACGTCTCATTATCACTAATAGTTCAAGGTAATGGTAAATTCATGAAGTGAGATATTTATTGAACTGTTTATGATGGTCTTAACAAAGTCCATAAACATAAGTTCTTGGAGAGCAAAGAGCACATTGCACTTCTGCGAATGCTTCTCATCTCTTAAGGTAGAGTAGATCTAAGTACACAGCAAGCTCTTAAGTGGGGGCAGGGGGCTGTTCAGAGATGCGAAGGATGCATGAATGAATGCTTCCTTCGGAAAGCAGCGGGCGGTGCTCACAGGACAGCTTCCTAAGCTCATGGCAGGGACTGAAAGCTGCAATTTTAGTTTCTGCTAGAGATCAACTCTGCGCACTTCAGACACCGTCTAAAGGGAGGCTGAGCAGTGGTGGTCTATGTAACTTTCAGTCCCATTGTACCTTGTGAAATTCTGACAGCAGTCACAACTGGAAGCTCCTCTGTGTCAGGGACATTATTTAAAATTTAAAAAGGTGGTATGGAAATTAATTCATGCCTTGAACGGAATTTTATCCTTTACAAATGACTTCATTCTATCAAAAATAATAACTGGTCTCTGAGTACCTTTCGTGTGCCTGGCAGGTTGTGGAAAGTTTCAAGATACATAAAATATGGTCCCTATAATAGTAGATAAAATATTTCTATGTATTTGTATACATATTTTATAGTAAATGCAACTAACAGTCCATGATACAACCCTTGATGAGTCTAATGACTGAACTCTCGAAAGGGCAAAATATAACTGTTGCAGCTATAACGCTGGTGTGATTTTATCTCAGTACCCATATATTCAGACAATATTGCTGAGTTCTATTATCCTTTATAGTTTTGATTCACACATATACCCTAGTAATGAAGAAATGAAGTGGGTATCTCAGGCAGTGGCTGAATTAAGCCATTCTATCTAGGAGGGATTCAAATATTACTAGTTCCTTTGATGTGTTTGATAATGTCCCATATATGCCCTATCATGTGCTCTTCTATGCTGACTGCAGCTGATGGATGACCCATGGCCAGTACTTGCTGTATTCATTTGCTGGCATTTAGCTCTTCTAGTCACATCTATCTCCTTTTTTCTAGTTTGTTGGATGGTCTTCCATTTCTTAGAATTGTACTTTCAGTCTTTTGGCCTTTTCCATCTCTCCTCCAATGTCTCCAAGGTGGTTGGAGTACAGTGCAAACCTCATCCTGTCTGCCTCTCCTGAAAACACTTTAACTGCTTTCTATTGCTCCTGGGATCAAGACCAAAGTCCTTAATGTAACTTGCAAGGTCAAAGTCAGCCTCTGTCTGCCTATACAACCTTACTGCTCACTCACACATCCTTCTTGCTCTCTAGCCATGATGACTATTTTGCAATTCTTCATATTTGGCCAGGCTTCCTTCTACCACAGGACCTTTGCATCTGCTGTTCTTGCTACTAACTGAGTTAAAGTTCAGTGAACAATCCCACAATCTTCAAGCCACATCTAATCCTCCCAGCTACTCAATGTGGCTAAGGTCTGATTTCAGTTATGCCTTTATCTTAAGGTCTGATTTCAGTTATGCCTTTATCTTACAAACAGAAACTTGGGTCCACCGAAGGACAAACACTATCTACCTGCATCTTAGCCCTGCCATGGTTTTTTTGCACATGAAGAATATTGGATCTGACAGGTGGGAGGCAGAGAAGAGAACAGACACAGTGTGAGGAGTGGGAGTAAAACAGATGATGTTGGTGTAAGTGGGTGGGCCATTCTCTAAAAACATTTAAATTCAACCTTATGTCTCTTGCTAAAATAAACAGCCGATTAAAATTATGCTTTTGTAAATGATTGAAAAGCCATTGGTTTGTTTTATTTGCAATGGAAGGGGCTATTGAATTAAAAAATACACCATAAAGAAGAGACATTATGCAACTAAGTAACATAAAATCAGTCAAAAGATGGCAAAATAAACCAATTTCAAAAGATTCCTGCCCTCAATCAAAATCTGTTCCAAACTTACAAAAGTGATAAAAGCTATGAAATACCTAGGAATAAATTTAGCAAGAAAGATTATCAACTGTTATTCATTCAGGCATTTGGCAAATAATTTGAAACACCTGCTGGGTATCTGTGGCATGGGACACACTGGGAACAAGACAGACAGACGAAGCTTTTTACGCTTTTGCTAGTGAATTGAAAAACCATTGGTTTGTTTTATTTGCAAAAGAAAAGGCTCCTGAATTAAAAAAAAATATACACCATTCTCCACAGTATCTCAGAGTTGGCTGGGTTATCAAATCATAAACAGAAATACCTTAACATAAAATAAATAGCCTAGACATATTTATAAAACAAAAAATTCTTAAAGAGAAATTTTTAGTACGTATAGCTTTCCATTTTCTTACCAAAGCAGCTCTATATTATGAACAATGAATCACAAGATAAAAAGAAGAAAGTAAAGACTAAGCATTTCCATTTTCTAGAACTTTCTCTGTGTGCACTCTTTAGAGTAGGAGTTCTGAGGTAGACAGAATCTTCATTCCAATCAGACATTCTGTTCCCTCTTGCTATCTCCTAAATCTAGTTAGATTTTTAGCAAAGTGGTGGGGAACCTGCAGCCTTGGGGCCACATGTGGCCTTCTGAATCCTCAACTGCAGCCTTTTGACTAAATCTGAATTTTACAGAACAAATCCTCTTATTAAAAGAGGCACAGCAGAAAAAGATGAAGCTTTTCTTGCCTCGTTTGGTGCTTGAAAAAGAACAATCTTGAAATCAGAAAGCTAGAAAAAAACCAGAGGGCGCCTTATGTAGTGAGAAGCGTTGGCAGTATGGTTTCTAAAGCTTTTGCTCCAGTTAAACTTATGGGTATGTGTATATGTGTATACAGTACTGGGTGATGGTGTATTTCTTACTGCTGATTGAGGTCAAAATATCTAAGAAATGTGCCCAAGTGTAATATAACAGGACTGCTTGTGAAACATACTAGCATTCTATAGTCAGAGCTCCTTCTTTGGAACCCTCCTGACATCTGGGCCATTCCTCCAACTAACTCAGTCAAGAAATATTTATGAGCACTTTTTATCATGCCTGGCATAGTCCTGGGTGCTGGGGTCAGAGCACCAGGGTGCTTGTTTCCTTTGGCGTTAGACAAGTGAGGGAGGTCCCACCTATATCACAGGGAACCTACGCAGCATGAACTGCATTCTGGGACAAAAGGGACAATGATGCAAAGGAGTCATGATATTACACACGTTTCCTCGTGCAAGGATAGCATCAGATAAGATTTGCAGGGGAAAAAAAAAGATTTGCAGGGGCAAGATGTCAGCACAGTTAAAACAAAACGAACAAACAAAGAGCTGAAGGCACTACAGAGTATATCCCTCCTGTATTTCCTGTTGGCTTCTGGAAGCGACAGGATCGCTCTATTAAACAAAACTACAACTGCTCAATGGGTCACAGATGTAAAATGTTCGGAGCTGTCCCTCTGACCATTGTCTAAGCTGTCTGACATGACAAGAAAGGTTTTGAAATACATGTCCTTTTGTTCCTATCAGTTATAAAACTGCTGTCTTTTCTTAGCTTTGCTAAATGACAAGTATAATAATAATTTTTCAATCATACGAGTAGGTGTGTATGTAGGTTCTGAGGTTACTAATGCAAATATACCTGATGCCAAGATGTTTGGGCAACCATACAAAGTCAAACTCTTTATAAGAGTTAGTAGATCCAGACCTGGCACACAGAAGGTGCTCAATAAATGTCAAATAAATGATTGAATGAATTAAGTCTCAGGCTTGCAGTCTGACTCATGAATAAATCTCTTAAAAAAGACTGTTACTGCTATCAAAATTGACGGCTGATGTAAATGGAAAATGCAAAAGAAATATTACTTGAGTGTGAATTTATCTGGGTAAGATTAACCACCATGAAAACCAGCGGTAAATACCGAAGAAAGAACAAGAGTAGGGTTTTTTTTTACTGGTTTTTGAGGCTTATTCTGACACTCCATCATTTTAATCCCTAATAAACCAAAGTAAATGAGGTAGATCACCTGCAGCCTTTCAGAGGAACGGCAGCCTTACGCTGCCGCTGTGTGTGTGTCCTTCACAGACCAGCTCTAAAGTAGCCACATGAGCTGGGTCTGAAAGCCTTACGGAGGAGGCTGCTTTATGAGGTACTTTCTTGATCATGCAAGCTTTACAGAGAAAGCTGCATTCAGAAGCTCTGCTTGCTTCATTCTTAGTAAACAACATGCTTCACTTGAATTAGTGGATTATAGGTAAAGCCCAAGAAAGGGACTATTTCACTATAATTCTCGTAAGTACTCATTTTATGATGGTAGGGCCAACCTATTTTTAATGATTTGGGGACAAGTCTGGTGCCAGGTCAGACATAAGGGGTGGTCAACTTGCTGGATGAACCCCTACAACCTTCAAGACAGACCCCCAGCCCTATACAGAGTGTCGTGGGCCAGTTCTATACTTTCACTGGAAACTTCACAAGTTCAGGATAAGGAGGAGTAACAAGTAGAACTTCAAGCAGTAAAAGAAATATGCTTTAAAGAAATTTGACAGCAAGGGAAACAGAAGTGTCAGTAAATTTATAGCCTTTAGGTCCTGAAATAGAGAATTGAAAATATGTATAGAATTACTGTGGAGAAAGAAATAGAATTATTCCAAATTTCTTTACATTATAAAATCGATCTGTAATTATCCTGAATCTTAACTGCTTTATTTTCCAAAACAATAAGCTCACAGAACAACTTAAACATTTATGATTTCTTACCATGAGTTAAGCTTTACCATTTTCTTAAATGTTAGGGAACATTCCCTAGTTTCACACACAAAAAACAATTGCTGGAGTAAAAATTATATGAAAAACAGTTGTGTGTTTCTCACTTGACTTTAATCATACCTAAACTACATGCAGGTCCTTCTGAAACCAGAATTTTGAGTCCTGCCCATGTATAATAATTATGTTAGAAATCCTGACAATGAATTGCTTTTTTATATGACAAAAAGTTTGTCTTCTGGAGTTCACTAACTACTCACCTTCCATCTGAAGTAACTTACTGGACTCTTTTACTATATGAATTTATAGAGCCGTCCATATACCTTTAGAGGCAGTAAGAGAGAAAGCTCATTTCTCTTGGAATAAAGAAATACATGGTTCAACTCCATGACTCTAAGCCACTCAATTTTTCTAAACTTGCCTAAAATTATCCAATGCATTTGACTTGTAGATATGCCACTGCATATTTTATATAAATGCTTTGCTTTGAAACAAGTATCTATAAAGAATGCAAGCAGCTCCACAGTAGCATGTACATGAAAAGCTATTAGAACAATGTCACCCTAAACTGCTTTGGGTGGCTTCATTTAATTACACTGGCAGACAAGGTTGTATATTGCTAAATGTATGTGCAAACTAGACCCTGCAAGGTGAAAAATAAACCTCACTCACCCTCAAGTCTCAACACCTTTTCAGATTAATTTGCAAAACTGGGAATCATCTTTGTGTATTTTGTTTAAAACCCTGTTTGATGTTATTGCTATTTCAAGTTCAGCAAGTTTCATTTCTCTATAACATTAGGCTAGAAAGAAACATACCAACAGACCAAACACACAATGAAAACATGCAGTGGAGTTGTACTTAATGCATGGATATAAATGTGCACACAGAAGAGGCCAAGCATATCACTTAATTTAATGCGAGCAAAGGTCTGTACCGAGGGTCTGAAACATCATAAACAGGCCTTAAGCAAAGGAGAAGATGTAGAGGGGAAACAAAGCTGAGAAAAATGAGCAGGAAATGGGCAAGATGACTCATCTATACTTGAACATCTGACCTGTTAGTTGGCCGTCGCCTGCAGCAGGGGCGATGCGAATGTAAGGTGTTGTAAGCTGAGTCACGATTATCGCAGCTAAGGCAAAGGAGGATTTCCAGGTCAGCATGCATGAGGGAAAAAAAAGCCAGACTGAAGCTAGGCTAGCAAGAAGAATCCCCATCAGTATATCAAATCGTCTCAACTTTGTTCCAACAACAACAAAAAGAAAAGGAAAAAAAGAAAAAAAAGACATAGCAATGTGTTGAATTTTCTGAATTATTTTCTCTTAAACAAGCTCTAGTTAGGTAGCTGGAATTCTAACTACAACACAGTTGTAAGCTTTGGCTGAGATCTTGGATAGATCAACTGAAGAACAAAAAAGTAAAGGTAAACCAAAAACATTAGTCTAAATAAAGCTGAAGAGTGAATAGTGTTTCCAATTGCAATTGAGTGTGGTATATACAGATTTGTTGTTAATTCTGATGATCCAAACTATGGGTTTTTAAAACTTATTAGGTTACTTAAAACTCTATTGCTATATCTATTGCTACTCTATCACAATATCTTCTTGCTAAAATCACCTTTGTAAAGAATATTACTCTCCTTTACTAAAAACATTTTTATGTAGAAAAATTTCTCTGATAACTAAATTTCATGTAGATTTCCATTTAGGAATCTTATATTTTCACATTAAGAGAATAAAAAATGCATCTCAAAGTATTAGTTAAAAAAAATAGAAACTACTAATTGCCTTTGCTATAGTTTTCATGATTAACATGTGACCAAAGAAATGATTAAGATTCTTGAAGTGGACCAGGCTGGATTCTTGGTTCGCCTGCCCAGCTCAGCAATTGTGTTTAAGTGGTTAACATTAATGACACACAGATATTTAAAAAAAAAAAATAGAAAATTAAAACATCAGTTCTAACATGATACAGCTGGAAAATGATGCAAAGAAAAAAATATTGGAAAATTAAGGACAGGCTTACATGAAAGATTACTAATTTACATGGAACAGCCTGGGTGCTATTAGAAATGTGGCAGCGAGTAAGGAAAATAGATCATCTACCATCTGCAGACAATTAAATCCAAAACTGCTGCTGCATAATATTTTGAAATATCCCTTTGTACCATTCAAACAGTGCTGCTTACAACTAGACAACTGCAGCAACTGAATTAAAAATGGTGTAACAGTCTCTTAGACTTTATTAATGAAAATATTCTAGTTTTGTTACGTGAGATTAAAAAACTAATAGTTTGATCAGAGAATGGAGATCTCCCAATGCATTACAAAGATAATTCCTTGTTATGACATATTATGCAATTTTGTATACTGATACAGTAAGTTTTACACAGTAAAATGTTATTTCTAAGACTTGTTACAAAGTTGGTACCAATTCCCAAGGTTTATATACCTAACATTTTTGCTTGGTCATAGACTACTGTTGTTCAACCAATACTCCTGTGCAGTTCTGCATTACCTAAAGGAAAATATGACATTCTTTACTTTTGAGAAAAATGATATTATTTTATAGAAAAACAGAGCACCTATCTGACATCCAAAAAGCTAAACAAAGTGAACAAAATGTTATTTGTTATTAGCTATGTTGGGCAGCCATGTATTCACAAATACAAAGAAATTCAAACCATAATCATAGGCTAAGACTACCATGTAAAAATACATTATAAATATCAGGAAGGATTTTTATATGATCTCTATGTTCTTTGTAAAGTGTTTAAACTGTAACTATTATATTTAGTTACAAGGAAAAAAGCTTGATTATGTTACAAATTACCCTAAAATGGAATAGTATGCCCACCACCTGCTTTTGCAAATAAAGTTTTATTGAAACATGGCCATACTCAATTGTTTACGTATTGCCTATGGCTGCTCTTGCCCAGCAATGGCAGAGCTGAGTAGCTGTAACAGAAACCATATGGCCCACAAAGCCTAGAATATTATCTGGCCATTAACATAAAAAGTTTGCTGACCTTTACCTTAAAATATCAACAAGAATGCATTATAAAAGAGATATCACTCAACTTGGTAAAACAAAGTCAATTCCAATTGATGAAAATAAATTCTAATCCTATATTTTGATGAAAATATCTAGTGCTGATAAATTTAGGCTCCTTTTAAGTATGGAGGTATGCCTGGAAAAGTAAATAAATAGTGCATCAAGTGGCTCAGACTTCTAAACACGCATTTCACTTGCATGTAGTGGGATCTTCTGGAACTTGCTAAACTAGCCGTTACCAAACTGTGTTTTACATGACTCTAGCATTCCTTGAAAACTGACTTTGAGTCAAATAAATATGGGAAACATATAGTTTTTCAGGTTTCTTTTCTTTAGGAATTCTTTAAGAATTTCTCAGGGGAATTTAATGTACTCATGTACATTATTATAAAGACAAAATAAGAAAAAATACTTTCCCTATAAAATGATGAATGATATTCCTATTTCTAAATCAATAGCCTAAATAATAGATCAGCATATATGATTGTCTTGCTATATAACATGTTTTCTCATGTATTGAATATGAGTAATTAAAACAATCTTACTTCGCTTTACTTCTCAACAGACATTCTTTTCAGTTCTTTTATCACCGCCCTTTCATTCTGTAGCATTATAGCCTAGAAAGGACGGTATTTCTTGGAACAAAACAGTGAATAGAAAAACAGTCTGGAGAAACTTCTCAAAGAGCCTAGTGATTAAAAAAAGAAATGTTCAAATTTGTGAATATAGTGAGATATTGTATCAGAACAATGAAAATCCTTCAAAGTTTCCTCAAGGTCTTCCAGCAGAGCATATTCACATTCTAGTACAAATTTAAGTTAAATAAAAATACAAAACTTACAAACAGTGAAGATATCTTTCATAGAAAATTCACTTTAAAACATAATGTTGGAATAATGGTTTGCCTTATTTTTGTTTAAAGTTTATAATCTGACTTTTCTAATGCTTTTAGAAAGAATGTAGTATGTGTTTTCATGCCACTTTTGTTTTCATTTCTAGCTACACTTCTGATAGCCAACTCACAGAAAGGAGATGAACAAATTAATATCTATGGTTACCCTCTATACACCAAAACAAAACAAAGCCCCCAAATTTTTATGAACTTAAAATATTCAAAATTTAAAGTGGATATATTTATGTATCTGTACTTGGAAGTCTTACAGATTATGCCTAACATAGAGTAGGTACTCAAATAATTTTTAAAATAAATGAACAATAGGAAAAGCTCCAAAAGGCTATACTGTAAAGAACAAACATAAGTGGCATCATATTTATTTTATGGAAGATTAATGTATGTAGCTTACACTTATTGTTATATCAACTAAAATGAATATACCTGATTTAATATAAGAAATCTAATTTATTAGTAAGACAGATGTTGACTTTTTTTAGTGTGCATTGTCAGTTTAGAATTGATCACCAACAAAGCCTTCCAAAAGTAGCATAAAAAGAGTTTCCACCCTACTAATTACCATAAGACAGCCATAATAAATATGTAAGTTAAAGAAAACACATATACTAATTATTAAGACACGGTTGGACCAAATGGTCATGAAAATAATCCAACTATAAAAATGTGAATGTGATTAAAAAACAAAATAAAATTTTGGAGAGTATAAGACTAGTTAAAAGCCATTCTATTCACTCCACCATACAGATTAAAAATAATCCTTTGAATTGGGAGGGTAACATACAAACATCATATATACCCTATTGTATGGTCCCTTTCTCTATTAACTCAAGAGAGAATATTCTGTGATGAGTTTGTCTACAGTCAACAACCAAACTATGGTCACATATAGTTGCGGGGAAATCTAGATGTGTAAGTTAAAGGAGGATACATAGAAATACAGGCAATCCCCCACACATATGAAGATATGTAATAACACATCTTAGGGTTTTCCCTGTCTAATTTTTATAGGCTTTATACTTAAGATGATGAGAGTCAAAATATACCTTTGGAATTATTAAAATAATCACAATGTTAAATTTATAAATAGTATGAAGTATATTTTTAAGAGACATACCCTTTCTTGAAATTACAAACTAGCTCTTCGTGAAAACAAATCCACCTCCATACTTTCTCTATAAAGACACTTGTCAACAGTTGTTTCAGGAGAACATTGAAACCTTTATAAATTCAAAATGTTGCTTAGGAATGCAGTTTAGCATCTGAAAATTAAATTGAGCCACTACTCTATGAGTAATAAGTGGCAAAACACACACAGGATGTTTGAACTCTTAAACATCTTTACTATATGGTACCAATAAAGTCACTCACTAGCTCTTCCCGTTTCTCTGTTTTGATTAAGTAGTCAAGATGGAATGGCTGCTTATGCCACATAAAGAATTTTAAGTGTGAATAAGGAAAAATTTTCTGATTATAAAGGTGGTGAAACATTACACTGTGCTATAAAGGAGGGTTGCTGAATCTATCCATGTAGAACTTAATAAAATAGCACAAAACAGCATAGTTTTGCCTGGAGGGGAGAATATCTCCCAAGGTTTCCTCTTGTGCTATCATTTTATAAAAGAGAAATGACAGCATTATGCAGTGAATATTAAAATTTGTTTCCCTCTTTCCCCCAAAGAGGTTATTTGGATAGAGTTTGTTGCTGTGGAAATGTCTTCAAATGACTCATAAAATATGAGTGGGGGACATTTAGTCAATCAGGTCATCTGATTGCCTAATCATCCTTTAGTGAATTGAAAAACCAATTACAATATTGATGAAATTAGCTGATGGAAGAAAATGATCCAAATCACTAACTAATTCAATCTATTGTGAAAACAGCAAACTTGTCAGGTTTCCACATTTACTAGTGTGTTATTTATATAATTATTTAACATTGTAAATGAGCATGATGACAGATATTTCACTGTTTTCACAGTAAACTGGGCAGTGACTCAATTCTAACAGGAGAGGTCAGATGCTTATACTACTCAATACTATAGTCCGCCAGAGTTTCTGTTGGGTGAAAAGCCGTGAAATACAGTGAAAGAAACACTGGACGCAGGATTCCAAATGTGTGGGATCAAGCCTTGACCCACAGATTATTAGCTCAGTGACCTTGGTAAGTCAATTCCATCTCTAAAAATATGCATTTTCTTCACCTTAAAAATAAGAGTGGCAGTAGTACCTGTTTCCCTTTTCACAGTAGTGGTGAAGAAATAAATGAGAGCACATGTATGAAAGTGATTTCAAAATGTCCAGCTGTGATGTTAAACATAAGGCATTATAAATTAGACACCCTGAAACTAGATCTACTTTTTTCACACTTTAAGGATAAGTAGAATGTAATAAAACAGTATTTTGAAATTCTTGTTCTTGAACACGGACCATAACATGGAAATCTAAAACCATGAAATAAACGCCTGGTTCAAGGGCTTCGTAATACTGTGATAATTAATAGCTGATAGCGTATGGCAGTTTAGGAAATACATAAACTGCTTTAATTTCATTTACTATTAAGTTATTCCTATAAATAAAGGCACTTAATCAGGTACAATAGGACATGAAGAGTTAAGTGTTTTAAAATCAATATAAACAGATTCTTGGAAATAGAACTATAAGCCCATGAGGACAAACAAAATACAAATGTGGAGAGTACCTCACACAATGCCTGGCACAAAACATTCAACCAAGGGATGTTTATTGAACTAAGACTAAATAAAAAAGTCATGTATCTTCATGAAGAATTCAAGTAGAACTCTGAAAATGCACATATACATTCATGTTATATTCAAAGTATAGTATGTCACCTGAAACTTAAAAAACAGCAAGGAAAAGATATTTTTATGCAACAGAACTCATCACATATGACCTGATGAAATCTCGTGCCACGCACCCAATGATGACTTTCACCATCATTTTAAAATTAAATCACGCAAAACTTCCCATTGCACTCATGGTCATGCTAATGGTCTGAAAGAGGGTATTTAATTACAAGTGTTAATTTATAATGCCTCATTTTAATACAGCATTTTAAATATCTCAAAGCATTTCCTCATACACTTCCACATGTGACGGTTAAAACAACACTGTAAGGTTGACAAGATATGTAAGCTCATGCTCACAAACACACATCTGCACTTTCTTCTTCGGGAGGTGCTATGTGGGGAGCTTATGGTGACTCACCCTACCCACTACTACAGCTCATCCTTAATCACATTTTCTCAGGATTTTAACCAGGCCGAGGAAATAGAAGTTCTGCATAACAACATCTGGTTACTGGGTTCAGAGAGCCACGCATCAACAGTGAAAAAAGCCCACGTAGACTCCACTTTATACTCCTATTATAACTAGGATTGCCACTTAGAAACAGCAGGTAATATTTTACTTATTCGTTTATGAAGATTCACTCGATATAGGACTACCAGGTATGGTACTATAATTTTAAAAATGAGTACTGAGATCATATAAAAATTAGTTTTATCTTAAAATAATTTTGAAAAAGATAACCATTGAAAACTGTTTGGAACACAGCAGTATGGCTTCTTATTTTAAAAAGTATCTACATGAAATACAGTTGGTCAATGCTGCCCTATGATCCTAATATATACGTGCATACATTCCTATATTAAATATTATATTTATACATATAAATATACACATACATACTTATTTCAATGAGGTTGCATTTCAAGAAGTTTTGAAACACAGTCTAAAATAAATTTCAAGGGACATAATCTAGGAGAGCATCCCACAATGTCAACAACCTACCTTTTGTGGCCACTCGGACACAGTCTATTTTGGTTTCCTGTGTCAAACAAAAAGAGGGGAAAAAATCATTATTCATGTTTTATTTAAAACAAATAGAAATATCTATAGTTCTATTTAAATAACACTGATTAGGAAAGAGCCACTGTCCCAAGTGTGGCTTTAATCACACAGTGACTACTCTTCAGTAACAACACTCAGATACATTTTCTGGGTCCAGTGTTCATGGTGCTGGGCATTTCTGGACCAGATAACGAGCCGGGAGTTATCCACAAAATGTCTCAGCCTGGTAGCCCCAGACCTCCTTCTCCAGCCCTGTACTTGCTTGCCCCTGTGCAAACAGTGTTGGAGAAGAACAACTCTGCATCTGAGATCTCCCCCGTCTTCACTGGCAAAAGTCAAGTCTGCCGTGATACCTAAACTTAAGCTGTGGAGGAGGGAAACCACCAGGGTATCTGGAAAACATTTCCTTCTGTCTAAGGAGACTTTAAAACCTCATCAGATAAAGGCCTAATAACAAGAATCTATCTAGAACTTAAAAGAATTCACAAGA
>VBSM01003157.1:3825544-3841761 GCA_008086735.1 Cheirogaleus medius
AAAAAAAAAAAAACCTCATCAGAGTTCTGGATTGGTCTAAATAGGAAAGGGAAAGAAATTCAGAACTAACTCAATGACAGTTTTCATTTTGTTTCCATCTCATCTTTCTAAAGCTGTTTTCACTTAGAAAAAAAGATATCTAATTTAGTCACAGCTATAGGAAGCATAAACTCTCATGGAACTAAGGAAATGGGACAGAATGTGCTGAAAAGACAGATGCTGTGAATCTCACGAAATTGTAAATGAGCTGAATGTATGTGTTGTGGCTATACTATTTTCCTGTAAAATAGTAAGCTAAGAATTACTAGCCAACTTTTGGCAACAAGAAAGAAGTGAAAATAAAACCTCTCATGATGATGATATACTCTCCTAACCAAAATAAAGATGAACATTCTCTGGATGAAAATAATTTTAGAAAGAAAAAACCCACATTTGTTTACAAGTAAAAATACACAAAAGCATGACTTCATTTTTTACTACTATTTTACTTAACCTATGTTCACATTAACAACCCAAGAATAGCCTAAGTAAACAGTCATCTAAAAAACTTACCCCATTGGCTCTACTAGCAGCTTGGAAATAAATTCTGTAGCTTTTATGGGGGAGAAGGGGAGTGTTCCAGTATCCACTGTATGTCTTATTATCACCAATAGTAAAAGGCTTTGCAGCTTGGAGGCTGTCTGCTGGAAATTCCGCAGCAAAGTAGTACTGGGAGTTCAGGATTGATGCATTCTGGAAGTGAATCGGTACTGGGTAGCACTTTAAGATTTCTGTTGTCTTTTTAGTTCTTCGAGGGCGTTCTTCCTCAACAACTATCTGATAGACACTAGAAACAAAAAAGAGTATCATCAATGATAGTTTATGATAACTGAGCTGATCCCCTCTGCCATTAAGTGCATGGCTCAACAGGATATTAAAAATTAAGAACACACTGGATACAGTCAACAATAGGTGTTTGGTATATAACAGACCCTCACTCAACACTTGCTTAATGAAAGAGGAAGAAGGTGCTTAAATTCTTCCTCAGAACTCGCCCACACAAAATAAAACAATTTATGGAGAAAAACAAAATTCACCCTAATCAAAAAAATTTTCATATGATAACCTCTGATTATGTAAGGACATTAAAATAATATTTTCCTCACATATAACTGAGATGATTTTATAATTAACTCAGTTTACCTGATAAAAAAAATTAAATGAAATTTAATTTTTAAAAGCAATGTGTTATTTTCTTCAATGACTTCCGTATGAATGCATGTGAAGTTTTAACAATTCACAAAACAAACTGTGTAGTGATTCATATTGTTCAGGTTTATCTTCCCATATTGTCTTATATTCCTTTGTCCTTCTTCACACTCAGTCAGTGGAAAGAGACGGCATAAGAAAAGCAGAGACAAGGAACTGGAACTTCAAAAGCCAAGGCCTTGGGGTTACATGAACAAGGCCCCACAAGTCCCTCGTAGAGGGGAGGTGGGCAGGTGCCTCTGAAGATGCTCGCAAGGATGATGTCCCCCCAAGGGGCTGGCCTCTGGCACCTGCCCACCCTCTTCCTATGTCTCTGAATTCTGAAGCAAACTGAGGACAATGAGAGAAACCCTGAACTGATAGACTTTTAGAAAATTAAGATATTTACATTTGCTAGAATGATAAATGCTCTATGCTGTTTTGTTTAAAAAACAGTTTCTAATGCTGAGAAAAACTCTCTTAAAAACTGAATTCGGATAAGATTGAAAGTCCATCTGGGCAAGGAGAGCTATCTTTTTCTTACTGTATCAGAAAAGTAACCCTGATTCCCTGAAGCAACACCGGAATAATCCAAGAGTTGCTCAGTACAGGTACCCATCAGTCAATACCAAGAAAAAAATCACAGAGGAGGGGTGCTGCCACCCCACCTCCCAGGGGGCGCCAAAGGGTCCCTCTTTACACTCCCACGTGTGTGAGCTCTGAGTCTACATTCAGAAAAACCACGTGTCTATGTGGGGTGGACCACACAGCACACTCTATCACAGTAATGAAATGTGTGCCACCTTTCAGTTGGTAATTCTGTCTAAATAAAATTCAATTGTTTTAGAATATCACAGTGATCATTCAGTATACAGGTAGGTAGCCAGCAGGTTTACAGGGTTATGATGAAGTGAATTTTGACCAGTGATGTCAACTTAAAAAAAAAAATACAACTTTTACTTCTTAATATCAGAGACTTTCTGTTGGGTCTAGACATGTGAAATGCTCCACCAAATCTGGTAGAGTTCTCCCTGATCCAACACAAAAGAAAGTATTTAGGAAGGAATCTAGAGCAAGGACATAAACACACAAAGAGGTAAAGTGGACTTTGATTTATCTCCCCTTCTTCCTAACTTCTTACAGCTACAAACACAAAGATGTAGTGATTTAAAAACTTAAGTATGATATAAAAATTCTTATATGTACAATTATATTAATACACATGAACAATGATAAATATGGATGGATTTTTCTTACATTTACAAATCGAAAGCATTATTCTATACCAGGAACATCTACTGTACAATATGTGTAAGTTGATAATGTATATAAAAATCAAACCTGTAACATTCACAGAATAACAGCATTCAACACCAACTTCTGTTAATGTTTGCTTACCTTTTTGAGAAATTCATGATTCCAGTTAGAATATATAAACTTTTCTATGTAAAATGCTACTGATTTATAAACAACTGTTTTAATGTGTTGCTGACTTTACTATTTTGATTTCATGTAGGGATAAGTACCTTTTATCATTTAATAAAATTATTTCATTAAAAAAATATATTTGCCCAGTCTCTGACACTTCGAGAGGTGGGCTGGCCATCTTTAGTGATTCAAATGCAACCAATGGAATGTAGAGGAAGGGGCACCTGGTACGTGCATCTTCCACCTTCTTGGGAAGTTCCCTCCTGGAAAAGTCAATCACCAAGTCAGGGGTCCAATGACCCTGAACCTGCCGCGCCGGAGAGGCCATGTGTAGGCACAGTTTCGCAGAGCTCCCAGCCGGCAGGCACCATCACAGCAGCCACGTGGCTGGGCCGTCTCAGAAGGCCATGCCGCTGAGCCTTCAGTGACTGCTGCCTGACAGACCCCAAGCAGGAGCTGTCCAGCCCACCCTTTGCTGGCCCACAGAATCATGGCAAAATGCAGAGGTTTTTTTAAACCTCTAGGTTTTGGAGTAGTTTGGTACGTAGCAAATGCTAAGCTGCATGTCAGGTCATACAATAGCAAGAGTAAAGGGTCCAGGTGAAAGCAGAAGACTGAAAGCTCCGTGCTCTGTAGCACAACCCCAAGTGACAGCTGTGGAAAAAGTCTGACCCAAATTCTGCTAACATAATTAGGTTTTAAATTATTTCCTTTGGGTCTTATTTCTTCCTATGAAATGAAAGAACTATATGGATCTCTAACATGTATTTCACACATCTAGTATTTTTATTCAACATATAAGTACAGCTCTCCCAGAAAAGGATAAACTATAAAAATAATTACTTGCTTTGCAAAGTAATTTAATAAAGCAACTTTTAACATTGGCTTCCTTCAAACAGTCAGCTTTTCCACTTCATTTGCTATATGACATGATTTTCAAAATTTCAATTTAAAAACAACTTGTAGGAAACCCATACACTAGACACAGCAGAAAAACAAAGATACATACGAAGAAAAAAAAGTTGCAGAAATTATTCCACACAGGAAGCACCAGACACCAGGTGTCTAGCACATGTAGGTTTCATTTTTCTCATTTTCCTAATGTGGAACCTGAGGTCGAGAGGTGAAGTGCCACTGCCTGGGCGCTGGCGAAGCCCCACTTTCCGACTGCGTTGTGACGGCACAGCCGGCTCTCCGCACGTGGGACCAGGCGGTGCTAGTGGTCCTGGCCAACAAGTCCCAGTTAAGGCACAGATGGGAACCGTCTGCCCTGAGGGGAATTGTCACTTGCTCCTGCAGACACGACCAACACATAAGCCATCCTCCATCTACTTTTCATAATCAATCCATTTTGAGTACCGTGTAAAGATTCTCTCTCTTCTATCTCATCAAGGGAGCCATAGATGGCAACGTTACCTCTGAGCTCACTTCCCTCAGCCATCTGTATCCGAGTCATTAATGGCTTCCAGGGAACACAGTCTCCTGGGCTCCGCAGTGACTGCAGCACCTGACTGGGGTCCTCCTAACACCATGATCTTCCCACCTCCCTCAATCCGCAAAGAGCTCCCTCCTGATTCTAACTCAGCTAGATAAAAAAGCAGCACAGCCGCTTCTGGACTTTCCAAGTCCCAAGATCCTGATTCTCCTACCGCAAACACCTTTGCTTCTGCTCCTTCCCCCTGGCCTGGACTCAGGTTGGCTACTCAAACGTGGCTCTCCCCAGCGCAAGGGACTCTGGGCCACTCCCAGCGATCCCCAAGTTGCAAAGCCCTGAGATCCTCAGTTACCCTCAGTGACCCTCTCTCAGGGGCTGATAGTCTGCTCTCGTTTTCATGTACTAGTACTCTGCTCCAAACTTACAAAAACTTGTTTTTAGTGAAGACTCATGGTCATTTGTGTCCTTTTATCATTATTTTCAAAAGTCCTATAAGCTTGTGGAGGAGCTTTAGTCATTTTTGTGTCTCGTGACACTTAGAATGAAGAAAGCCATGGAGCACCTATTTCTGAAAGCACACTATAGCCCAGAAGTTATTTCCATTTCATTTGGGGGCATATTAACATGTATGTGCTAGTGGGGAGGAAACACACTGATATTCACAACTATGCTATGCTTTACTAAAATTTAATATGATATTAAGTTTATTTTGTATTCATTTCTCCAATAACCAAGAGCTAAAAAAGGACAAATTTACCAATAAAAAGGTTTTGTGATAAGAGAATGCTGGTTAGATTTTAAGCTTATCCTGAATAACTAACAATTAAATAATGAACTCTGAGGGAATTAAAAGACATGTCTCTGTTTCCTCTACCCATCCCCCCCATCTCTCACTTCCCATTTTTCTTTCCCCCAACCTTGCTAGTATGTGTGATGTGTGAGTGTGTTCACTGGGTTATTAATTCAATAAATACTGTTTTGAGTTCCTACTAGGTACCAGGCACTGCCCTATTTTACCTCGAGAAACAAAAGTTTGTATTGTAATGTAAATATCATCTAAGTGAATATGGATTGAAAAATATTTTTTTCTAATTAGAAGGAGCAATTTTAGGAGGACTAGGTGAAAATTTGAGAATTCAATGATCACTTGATGGGCCTCCGATATAGCCAGCTGGTGTTGGTTATATTATACACTCTACACCAGACATATTGCTTTTTAAATGGCTACCATCTACTCATCCCTAGATATATTAAAGGAAGAACTAAGTTGACTAGAGCAATTTCAAACCCAAAATGTCTTTTCATCCTTGCTCCACAAGACAAATTAGATTTGCAAGCATCCAGACCTCAAATCTATTTGCTCTTTAATAATTTAAGCACTGAAAGGTCAAGCAGCTCTTTTCTATTCCCCTTTATCAAAGTCCAAGTGCTAATGAAAAATAGCTAAATCCTACCTGCTGCCCAGTCGCCATAATTTGCTGTCTCCCTGATGGAAATTAACACATTATTAGCATCCAGGTCAATGGTACCTTGACAGAACTTTATAGCTGATGTGTTTTTCATCTGCACAAGTAACATAATTTCGCTAATGAACTTCATGAATTCTTTCCATCCACAATCATAATCTCGAAGCTAGATTTGAAAATATCACTGTGTGAATGGTTTTTCTTGGTTTTTAAAAAAGCAAATTTGTAAGGATGAAAAACTGATCAGAAGTTTCTAGCTTAATGATCTGAATTACAATTCTATTATGCTTTTAATGGATTACTCATGCTCTCTTTGTTTATGGGAGTTACACTGTTCCTAGCACTGTCCTACCACTATTCTGGAATTTAAAGTAACGTAAAATCTTCCTATGGCATTTGCAATATTAAAGCACAATTCATACTGAAGATGAATCTGCCAAAAACATGACATCACTATATCAGAACTTTCCCATGGAATGAAATTTAATTTAAAGTTTAATTTATGCTAGGCTTTTCTACAACAAAACTCTAAGGCCTTTACAAGGAGAATAAGAAATCTGCATTTATATGGAATAGTACATGAAGTATAACCTGGAAAAGAACATCTGAACATCTTTCATGTACTTTCTTAAACTTGAAAGTTCAAAAGTGATAAAATGTTTTTAGCTTTTTCCTAACTTTGAGGTCTTGGAGAGGAGGACTGATACAGATTTGAAATTGAGCTAAAATTTTTTGTCCTAATTCATTTCAAGATTAAATCTTTAGTTGTAACTCTATTTTTCTTATTTGTTTATTCTATTTCTTATCAGCATACAACATTAGAGGGTTGACCCACTGGATAACAGAAGATGGGGAGGCAAAGAGGAGAGAGAGAGAGGAAGAAAAGTTATGACTCCTTCATCGTTGCTTTGGTTAATCTTTTAAAATAGGTACTTCTGATCATGTCAAGGACTTAGAATACTGTTCATCATTTTGTAATACCTAATGACTTTTGGATTGACTTGCAATTTTTGGTACAAATGATCCATTCTATATGTATAAAAAAAGAATAGAGATTAGTATTGATATCTTTCTGAAGACTAATTTTTTGGGAGATGGGAGAAAACAAAAATACTAATTACATGCAAAATAAATGAACTAAATTCATATTCTTCCTGTTCTTCATTCAGGCATATTCTTTTCCTCAATCAATCAGCATTTACTGAAATGACACCCTTATATTCCAAACAACGTGGTAAAATTGAACTAAGTTTTTAAAAGTATGTCACTCGTTTAAAATCAGGGTAAACAAAAAGCTCAGAATCCAACATTTGTCATCATGGCTAGGACTCCTTAGAGTCCTGTGTATAACATTGAGAGTAGCTGACCTAACAGCCCTGTTTATTAAATTATAAATGCTAACTGGTAACTACACAGACAACACACTGCACAGCATAAACAGACCTGTGGGTCTGAATATTCTATGTTAGCAACCTTAATTTCTCTTTGTCCTGCTCTGATCTAGATAAGACTGGCCATAAATTGCGGTGGAATATTTGCGGGGCACACAAGCATTTTTTATGTTCTCTCAGCCATAACTCATTACAAGGAGCTTGCCTGGCACGAGTTACTACTGCTCTGTGCATGTGTGTCTGTGAGCATGCGCGAGTACACAGTTCGCTACCCCGCTGCTCCGCTAGTTAGTGATAAAATCTGATATAATAAAATATTAATTACAGCTGAAAGGTTGGGTGAGAAATACGAACTCAATTACAGTCCCATATTGTGAACAAAGGGCAGGGTGAAAAAAATTCTTTAGTTATGGAGGTTTGGGATAATAAAAAGAACTAGAACATTAGACTCAGGCTGAGAATCTCTGTAAAAGGCCACCGGTCATTAATCTTCACAACAGGCACCACATTTCGAGTAAATTAGTCCTAGATGGAACATCTTTAAGAGTGATTTCTCCTCCTTTTAACGAGGGAAGATATTTTCCTTTGCATTTCCTATTTTATCTAAGTTTATCATAATTTAATCTTTATAACTTCAAAACAAACATGTGACTACAAAAATTATAATTCAAGGTCAGTTACTACTATGAAATTATGTTCTCTTAAATAGTGATTGAAATAAAACTAGAAATATTAATTGAATACTGTCAAAGCCATACCAAATATCTTCATTCTTGTGCATTTGTATTATATTCAAATCAGAATTTTTCAGTCCCCAAAAGTTTTAGTACGGGGGAGCAGGTGAATAGAAATGTGACTATCCAAGAGAGGCAGGGGCACCCAAAGGGGGTGCCGTGGAGAAAGCCTTTACATGGGAGGTGATGTCTGTAGATTATTGGCTCCAGCTTTGCCCCTAAATCACCGACTGACTACTAAGGTCCTTCCAAGCTCTAAAATTTCCTGACTCCCAGTATAAGATGAGGAAATTATAACATTAACAAATGAGAAGAAAATTATTTCATTCATACTTCCCCCATCCCTTCTTTCCATGATATTCATCATGTATGAGGTCTTGTGCCAGGCACCAGGGAAGAATAAAAAGAGGAATTAGGCACAGACTATCCTTGTCCTTGGAAAGCCCAGTCTAAGGGTGTTGGAAATAGGTCACATCAACAAAGAACCACTGTGACAAGGATCTGATAAGGGTTTGTAGAAAGTACAAAGTTATAGGACCCAGGGGAGTGTCAATCTCTACATCATACCTCTTGTAGCATCAACTACACTGAAGGCATCTGGCCTGAACCTAGTGCCCAAACATTCTCACCTGCTGATAATACCTGACGACTGTTCCGGTAACAAGTACAGTCACCAACATTCTCATCGAATTAAAAACAATATAACAGCAACAAACAAACAGAAAAGCCAATGTCTTTAGATTCCCGATGTCGTCTCCATTCACTCCAGCCACCTGCGAGAACCCTTCATCAGTAGCACATGTGTGGAAGGTAAGGAGCCGGGCCCTACCACAGACACCTGCTCCGAGAGTCCCCAGAGTTGCAGAGTTGCCCCAAGAGCCACTCAATAGTGACAGCGTTTTCTTCACTCAATTCCCGTACTGCCTGGCTCCCGGCAGAACTACACCGTAGGCGTGAGGTGAGAAGCAGGGTTGGTGGTCTTGACTCCTACAGGCACCCCCTGTAGGCCTGAGGTGGGGAACCAGGAGGCGGCACTTGGGCCGGAAAGGAGCTGCAGACAGGCTGGGTCTGGTCTTAGTTCCTCTACCTCCCCTCTAGTCACTGCCAGGCATATTTGGAAGTACTCTTTCTAAGTCTATAATCACTCTTCAGATTACAACAGCCATAATTTTCAATTTTAGTATTTCATTTGATATCCATTTTGATCATTAAGGTTGAATCAAAACGTTATATAAGTGTTTTGGGGTGTGGGGTGGCATTTGGCATGGAGAGCTATTCCCCGGCTCCCCTGTCTGCAGGCAGACCCTGCCCCGCCTCGCCCCCAGAGGCCTGGGCCTGCCGCCCCTAGGTGGGGTCGGAGCTCCCTGGTGCCTCTGGTAACAGGACTTGAGGTATGACCTGACACACAGAATCCTTCAGAGGAGGTTGTGCTGAAGAAAAGAAAATTTAAAAAGGAGAGGGGAAGCTATGCAGAATATTTTCATGCACACAAGCAAGTTTGAGATGGAGTGTGAGAGAAAGTTAAATTAAGTTTCATTGTATAAATGCTCGTCTACATCTACTCTATTATTATTATTATATTCTCTTGCCATTTTAAAGCTTCTTTTGAAAGATTCTTGAAGAACAAACTTAGTTTCCAAAATGAATTTTCAAAGAGATGACTGACATTGTCATCCTAGAAGCGACATTAATAAAAATGATCTTTGTTTCCTGGCAGTAAAGGGATCCAGGGTATTATTTTTTAATACACTGAAATTCACCTAAAAGCAGGTGAGGGTGGTGGCAGTAAGGGATTTCGCACCTTCTGTAACACACACTGTAGCAATTCAGCAACAGTCAGTAATAATAATAAAAACAAGCTACATAAAAACAGGAATATAAAAGCTGAAGTTTTACCATTGAATGACATTTGGATCTTTGTGATTATGTGTACCCTAATGGAAATTATTAGGTTGAATGTCAGAATTCCTTTCGTTAAACAATTTTAGCAATGGACAGAACCTTTCCAAAAGGTCAAGAACTGTGATAAAAGAGCATTTAGCCCAAAAGGTTTAAGATGCTCCTGCAATTTACGTTTCTTCAATAAATAAAAGGGAATAATTAAAAAACTACTTATAAGTGTCTCAAAAAAACTGGTCTTTCTTGATTCTCTGGAGAGTATTAAAATGGTAAAAGGAAAAAGTACATATATAACCAACAAAAAGGACTGATTAATTTGATTAAAATGGTCCAATACTCCAAAACAATTTTCTTTAACCTAAGTTACTCAAGTTCTAAAAATTATGTGGCTAAAATTTAGCAGGTTGTAATGGAACTTGACATGACCCTCCCCCAAGAAAAACTTTTAGTGTAAGTATAATAATGAAGAAATAACAAAGAAAACAAAAACACTGCTTCTAAGAATTGAACAATAGGGGTAAAGCCCCCAAATTCCCTGATTATAATCTAGAAACAAAGGTGTAATATATTTTCTTAATACAGGCATAACTAGTTTTATTGCACTTCACTTTATTGTGCTTCACAGATATTGCAGTGTTTTACCAATTGAAGGTTTTTGGCAACCCAGCGTCCAGCAAGTCTATCAGGGCTGCAATTTTTCCAACAGCATGCACTCACTTTCTGTGTCACCTTTTGGTAATTCTCATAATATTTCAAACACTTTCATTATTACAATATCCACTCTGGTGATCTATAACAAGATCAGTAATCTTTGATGTGAATATTGTCATTGTTTTGGGGTGCCATGAACCACGCCCATACAAGAAGGCAAACTTAATTTAAAAGTGTTGTGTGTTTCTGACAGCTCCACGGACTAGCCGGCCATTCCCCTTTCTCTCTTCCTCTCCTCTGGCCTCCCTGTTCCTTGTGACACAACTATATCGAAATTAGGCCAGTTAATAACCCTAGAATGGTCTCTCAGTGTTCAAGAGAAAGGAAAAGTCATACATTCCTCAATTTTACTCAAAAGCTAGAAATGATTAAGCTTAGTGAGGAAGGCATGTCATAAGGCAAGACAGGCTGAAAACAAGGATTATTGTACCAAACAAGGCAAGCTGTGAATGTAAAGTAAAAGTTCTTGAAGGAAATTAAAAGTAGTACTGCCGTGAACACATTAATGATAAGAAAGCAAAACAGCCTTATTGCTGATATGGAGAAAATAGAAGATTAAACCACTCATAACATTCCCTTAGCCAAAACCTAATCCAGAGCAAGACTCTAACTCTCTTCAATTCTATGAAGGCTGAGGGAGGTGAGGAAGCTGCAGAAGGAAAGTTTGAAGCTAGCAGAGGTTGGCTCATGAGTTTAAGGAAAAAAGCCATCTCCATAACATAAAAGGTCAAGGCGAAGCAGCAGGTGCTGATGGAGAAGCTGCAGCAAGTTATCCAGAAGATCTAGCAAAGATCATTGATAAAGGAGGCTATGCTAAACAACAGATTTTCAGTGTATATGGAATAGCCTTCTATTGGAAGAAGATGCCATCTAAGACTTTCATAGCTAGAGAAGAGAAGTAAATGCTTGGCTTCAAAGCTTCAAAGGACAGGTTGACTCTCTTGTTAGGGACTAACGCAGCTGGTGACTTTAAGTGGAAGCCAATGGTCATTTACAATTCCCAAAAATCTTAGGGCCCTTAATGATGCTAAATCAACTCTGCCTGTTTTTTTTTTAATAAATGGAACAACAAAACCTGAATGATAGCACATCTGTTTACAGCACAGTTTACTGAATATTTTGAGCACACTGTTGACCTGCTGCTCAGAAAAAAAGAATCCTTTCAAAATATTACTGCTCATTGACAATTCACCTCGTCGCCCAAGAGCATTGATGGAGATGTACAAGGATATTAATGTTGTTTTCATGCCTGCTAACACAACATCCATTCTGTAGTAATTTCAACTTTCAAGTCTTATTATTTAATAAATACACTTCATAAGGCTGTAGATACCAATTAGATAGTAATTCCTCTGATGGATCTGGACAAAGTCAATTGAAAACCTTCTTAGAAGAATTCAACATTCTAGATGCCATTAAGAGTATTCATGATTCATGGGGAAAGGTCCAACATTAACAGGAGTTTTGAAGAAGTTAATTCTAACCCTCATGGATGACTTTGAGGGGTTCAAGACTTCAATGTACAAAGTCACTGCTGATGTGGGTAGAAATAGCAAGAGAGCTGGAATTAGGAGTGGAGCCTGAAGATGTGGATGAATTGTTGCGATTTCATGATAAAACAGGAATGGATGAGGAGTTGTTTTTATGACCAAAGAAAGTGGTATCTTGAGATGGCATCTACTCCAGGTGAAGATGTTGTTGAAATGACAAAAAAGGACTTAGAAGATTACATAATAGTAGCATCAGCAAGGTTTGAGAGGATTTGACTCCAATTTTGAAAAAAAATTCTACTGCGGACAAAATGCTATCAAATAGCATCTGCATTAGATGCTTCCCTGACTGCTTTGCTTACCTGTCATTAATTCTGTGAGGTAGACATTATTGTTCTCCATAACTAACTCATGCAAAGAATGAGACTCAGAAAAGTAACACAATCTGCTCAAGGTTACAAGGCAAATAAGAGCTAAGATTTAAACCTAGGACCATCAAACTCCATGCTGTGGTTCTTAACATCTTTGCACCTTCCTTCTCTAGAAAGACCTGTTAGCTGTAAGTACTCCAACCAGCAATGCCTTCTCTTATTGCTTGGGTGTTTTGTTGGAACAGGAGGTCTTGTAAAACATTTATGACTTTACTGAATGAATGCAAAATATTAATACCAAAGACACAATTCTTACAACATCTGTAAATTTATTGTCAAATATGACGTATTATTAGAACACAGATCCTGTTTAAGTGATAATCACAGTATATTGCCATAAAAGTTAAAGAGGTAGTAATAATTAGAAATTTTAAGCATATTACTAAAAGGAGAGAATAATGGGAATAAAGACTAAAGAGCAATCTAGTCAACATGTTTTTTTAAGCAAATCATGATATTTTAAGTTTTACTCTCTTTTAGTATTTCAGTTTGCAAAGAATTTTCACCTGCATCCATCCTCATAACCGTGCTGTGAGACAGGCAGGAAGCACATGTGCCGTCGATTTTACAAAAGAAGAAACAGATTCAGAGAGTTTATGGGGTGACCCAAGGTCACACAATTAGAGTAAATGACACAGCCTAAATGCAAGCCCAAGTCTTCTGAGTCTGTGCCAAGTGTTCTCTTAATTTGTGATCCAACCTTCCAAAAGATTAAGTTGTATGGATTGTTTACCACAGAGAGATTGGATGTCACTTATTCTAAGTGAAACTCCAGTCATGTGGAGACAACTCAGAGACAGTACTGCTGAGCGCCACCAGCCTCCTCCCAGCCAGAAGGCCCCGTGTTTGGTGGGAGGCAGAGTTCCGAAGCATCCATCCAGAAAAACCCATTAACTTTCAATCTGGAAGCCACATGGGCCCATTTGTTTCCTCCATGTTCCTGTCCAAGTGACTGATCTAATATGCAAAAACAGTCCGATTCTTGCACCAGTAAAGAGCCTTCTATAATTCAATCATTTATTTAAAAACAGAAAACAAAACACAAAATGCTAGGTGAGTCTAGGCTTAGCTTGGCTGGGAGATCCCACGACCCAGAAGGGCAGCGAGCCCAGGGAAGGCTCTGTAAGGAAGCAGACATCAGGGCCACACCTAGAGGGTAGTGGAAATGAGAGAGAGAGAGAGAGAGAGAAAGAGAGAGAGAGAGAGCGCGTGTGTGCGTGTGTGTGTATTGGGGGCAAGGGGCAGGACAGAGGAGGGAAGAAAAAAGAGAGAAGATTCCATGAAGGATGCATCAAATGCAAAATAAACCAACAAAATAGCACAGAAGCACCCGGGATATTCTCAGAACTGAGCGTGTATTTACCTGGGCTCAAGCTGGAAGGGAGGCTGCCCCAGGAAGTGACCAGAAGCTGGAGGCCTCCCGAGGAGAGGAAGTCTGGATTTAAGCTGAGGGTGCTGGCGAGACCCCGGGGGTTACTGAGAGGAGAGGAGAGCCCTGCAGCTGCAGCCTGGGGTGCAACTGGAGATCTGAGAAGGACAACGTGCGACCATGGATGGAAGGTGAAGAAAGAAAAGCCAGGGCGGTGTCCCTCCTGACCCAGAGAGGGCAGAAGCAAGACTGGTTTATGAAGGAGTCTGTACAGGCAAGCAAGTTAGAGTGACCTTCTGGCAGGGGGATGAATTTGTAGCAGTGGATTATTTGAAGTAATTTGTCTCAATTTCCCTTCTCATTGAAAAAAAAATAACTGACTGATTCAAAGGGACAGGCGGGTGTTCTTTTATGCTTCTGCATGCTGTGGAAGGGTCATAGTATTTAACTTTTATTTAGGGGTGAAAATAGAATTTAAAACTCTGCTTGTTCCTGATATGTCTAAGGAATTAAATGGAGATCTTGGGCCTTCTTAGCTACAAAAGTTTCAGGTGATAATTACTTCTGTTGGCAAGAAAAAGATGAGGCTTGATTCAATAAACACTTACTGAACACTTAATTAGGCTTGAGGTATTGAATGATATTCAAAAACTAAATTATAAAAAATCATTTTGTGATCATTTTGCATTCCCTATTACATTTACATACATTTTATGTGATGTTTAGCCAGGAAAATACTCACTCTTAGCATTAAACATAGCCGTGAGTCACTTAATGACAGGGATAAGTTTTGAGAAATGTGTCCTTAGGTGATTTCGTCACTGTGCAAACATCAGAGTGCACTGACACAAATCTAGATGGTGTGGCCTACTGCACACCTAGGCTACATGGCACAGCCTACTGCTCCTTGGCTGCACACGTGTGCAGCACGTTACTGTCCTGAATACTGCAGGCAACTGGACCACAATGGTAAGGATCTGTGTATCTAAGCATAGGGAGAGGTGCAGTAAGAATATGCTATCATAATCCTATGAGCCGCTGTCGTTACGTGGTCTGCCCTTGTTATGCCGCACTTGACTGTACATCAATCTAACACTCCCCAGTGACAGTCAAACCTCATGTGTGCGTTTTTAATTTTACTGACTCAGATGATCACTGTTTACATCTCTTTAACTTCTTTTATCTTAGGCTTTTCTATGCATTGCTCTTCTACTTGGGGAACCTACACCCACACTGCAGTCCCGATTGGCCACTTCCTAATTCCCCTTGAGGTTTCAGTTTAAACGTCACATTCTTGGGAGGACACTCTGATTCGCGGGTTGAGAGTTCATCCTTCTGTCTTATACTCTTGGAGTACACTGGACTTTTCTAAACAGCATTTATCATAACCCTCGCACGATGACTTGAAGTGCTCAGTAGATGTCTGGTTAACGAATGAAGAATGACAGAATAACAGCTAAATAAATGTCAACTCTAAAATTTCCTATAATGCTTCAGTGTTGTGAAGGGCAAGGATTTTAACTAGGTACTAATACCTGGAAAGGGCTCTGATCGCTTCTCATTGAGCAGAAAGTACACTGACACAGGACAGGAAAACGCTTAGTGGTAAAAAGCGTAGAGACATGAAGGAACTGGGACATATGTACATGTTAAAAGGGCAATGAGGATATGAGGGAAAAAAACTAGCACCACTCCCTAATATTTCTACTATCTAACAGGTTGAACAATTGAATATTAATTTAAGTAGCTGAAAACCAAATACTGGTAAGTGTCACAAGCATAATATAATAGTAGAGTCACTTAACAAAACAGTTTTTGATGAAACAGAAGACATATTAGCATTTGTGTGTACTTTAGCATTCTCATGATAAACAGTTACATTATGTAAATTTATTAAAGTGCTGGTCGATATAGCATTCTGCTGAAGAGAATGATATAAAACAGAGGTCATTACGTATCTATAATGCCCCCTTCCCCCTCAAACAGGTTCGCGAAGCAGTACAACATGAGGAAGCACTGGGATCCTCTGAATTGCTCCAGGGCACCCAGCACAGCAGGGGTCCCCAACCTTTTTGGCACCAGGGACCTGTTTCATGGAAGATAATTTTCCACAGATGTTGGGGGTGGGAGTGGGGGTTTCAGGATGATTCAAGCGCATCACATTTATTGTGCAGTCAAATCTCTCTGCTAATGATAATCCGTATTTGCAGCTACTCCCCAGTGCTAGCATCATCACCTCAGCTCCACCTCAGATCATCAGACATTAGATTCTCATAAGGAGCCTCAGCCTAGATCCCTCACATGCGCAGTTTACAGTAGGGTCCGCGCTCCTGTGAGAAGCTAATGCTGCTGCTGATCTGACAGGAGGCGGAATTCAGGCGGTGATGTGAGTGAGTGGCTGCAAATGCAGATGAAGCTTCACTTTCCCACCTCACCTCCTGCTGTGCAGCCAGGTTCCACAGGCCACAGATGGGTACCAGTCTACACCCTGGGGATTGGGGACTGCAGTCCTACTGGGTTAACCAGTCACTTTTGCCCCATACATGACTTTATCAGCCTCTTAGAACTTGCAATCTTTTCTCACATAAGCATGTGATTTTTAACGCTTACAAAAAAGGAAAGTGAGGCATCTCTAG
>VBSM01003157.1:3841861-3885330 GCA_008086735.1 Cheirogaleus medius
GCCTCCCAGAGTGCTAGGATTACAGGCGTGAGCCACCGCGCCCGGCCCAGCCTTAGCTTGGAACACTTCTAAAAATTCATCCCTTAAACTCCCTGGAATTGATCATCACAATTAAGAAGACCTGGTAGTTCCTGAGAGCAAATGGTATAGCAGCTTTGTGATTCATAAGGCAACATGTTGTTCAATGTGGGCCACTTGCAACCTTTTGGTATTCTGGGTTGATAATCGAAACTATTTCTAAATCACTCCACTGTTAATATAGATGGTCCAGAGAGACGGGGCAGGGAGAAACAGCCTGTAACTTCCTCGACTGTCAACAGAAAGTGAGATTGACTCTTACGTGTACCCGTCCCCAATGAGTGGCTTCTGGGCAGAGGGTCAATATGGGGCCAGTGCCCAACACGGCCCTGCCCTCACTTTCACGGAACGTGCAATGTGTGGCTTCCACTGCAAATAGACACTCAAGAGCTTTCATGGAATCTGTAGGTCCAATCTCAGATATGTATCTTTTCAGAAACAAGCATGGGTTCCTTTGAGGACTGCAAGAATGAAAAGCAGCATAGCAGCACGATTAGAAACTAGGGACTTCCCTGGCCCTAGCCAAGAATGAGCCACAGTCATCCCCTCGGCATACTGCTGGTATTGCTTCTGAAGCTGAGAGAAGCATTTCAAACCTGCCTTCCAGGGAACAGACACGCCATCCGTCATCCACCGTCCACTCAGCGGGCACTGCAGACGCACCCAATGCACAATTGTCACAAGGAAGTGGCTGGCACAGGCTCAGGGCAAAGGGGTGAGGATGATGCAGTGAGGTAGAGAGAAGCAATACCAGAAAGATCCAGAGAGTTCTTCCAAACAAGAGGGACTAACAGTGCTACAAGTTTTCACTACTTGTGAAGACTGGGATTTAAAAATATTCATACAATTAGTGATTTCCAATAAATTATCAGAGGGTCATTTAAATTTCTAGTGTTCTAGTATTCACTTTAACAATACTTTAAACAATATTGCTATCACTGATTGCTTTGATTAGTCAATATATTCTCTTTTTTCCTTCTAAAAAGGACTAAATATTTTTTGATTTCTCTAAATCCTATTTCTAATGAAAAATCAGCTTGTGGCATTTACGAGACCCCTTCCCTTCATGCCCTAAGGGTCAGTTGTATCTTAAGTGGACCCAGCACAGTCTCCAGCCTTTGCACCTCCTATGTGTCTTTCCCAAGGCCCCACACCCTGTAACCCATGCTTCACTGATCTTCTTACCTTTTTTTCTTTACCTAAACCCCTTCAGTGCCTACTCTTTGGTGTGGAGCACAAGGTCATCCAATCCAGCCCCTATTTCCTCCCCCGCCCCCCGATTACAACACACTTCTCATTCCCAGATCAAGCCAACCTACTCAGTCCTCCCTGTCCTCTTGGAATTTACCCATCTCTCATTTTCTATTCCCTCTCACATGCCTGACCTTTTGGGCAACACACCTCCATATCACATGCATCCCCTAACAATATCTGTCAAGATTTATCTACATGGCCCTGGAGTTATCTCCTCTCTGACATCTCAGCTGGTCCTCCCGGGTACTGACCACTCCCTGATCAGGCTGTTGTCCCTGTCCTCATCCTTGGTGCAGACCAGAGTACATGCTAGCCTCTGTCCCATCTGCGTTGCTAGCCCCTGGAGAAGGGGGCCCTTACCAGTCTCCTCTGTATCCCAGTGCTTAGCACAGTGTCTTGAACCTCCTGAGTATTTAATAAATGTAATCCTACCACCGCTCTATGAGCTTAAGGGGTATTATCCTTGCTTTGGAAAGATAAGGAGGCCGAGGTTCAGAGATGTTAAGACATTTATAGCAGTCGCATAATTACTCATGGAAAGAGCCTGGTGTGAAACTATATTTACCTGATTCCAAAGAGTGTGTCCTTTCCCTATGTCATGGGGTGCATTTAAAAGTGTGGTTGTCACAGTCTAAGCTGGTGCCAGCGGGTATTCAATTTGGATTGGTGGGCTGGTCCCGAGGCTGCTGGATGCTCTTGCCAGGGCTGGGCAAGTCCCTCTCCATGGAGGCGGGTGGAGTGCCCTTGGCCAGTGTTTGGGTATGTTTCAGGACCTTGGCAGGCACCTGCACATGTCATGGGACTGCAGCCAGCAGCAGAGTGGGTGGCAGGACCTTCGTGGGTACCTGGGCAGGTCATGGGACCTTGGTGGGCACCTAATGAGTTGCAGGACTTTGGTGGGTGCCCAGATGTGGGGGGGGGGCTTGGCCAGCACATAGGTGAGTGGTAGGAAGTTGGCTAGTGCCTGAGCAGGTTGCAGGACCTAGACCAGTGCCTGGCCATGTTGTAGAACTTGGTGGGTGCCTGGGTGTGTCATGGGACTACAACCAGTGGTGGGGTGGGTTGCAAGACTTTTGTGGGTGACTGGGTACGTTGTGGGACTGCAGCCGGTGGCAAGATGGGTTGCAGGAACTTAACAGTGCTTGCTGGGTTGTGGGACTTTGGTTGGTGCCTGCACAGGTCGTAAGAACGTGGCCAGCAGAGGGGTGGCTCATTGGGCTGCAGCGGCTGGGCCACCCATGGCTGGTGGGGCTGGGGAGATTTGCCGTGCCCCACCGGGGAGTGGCAGTGGCGAGGGCTCTCCCTCTGTTCTGGTCTGACTGTAGCAGCTGCTGAAGTGCTACTCAGGTGGCAGCCATGGCTCAATCAAGATGGCGAGATGTCTGCAGCAGAGGGCCAGTGGGTGCCTGCTCTGCTCACATCCCTGGGAGGCAGCCAGGTGAGGGCCAGGGTGGGGGTGGTGGTGTACGGCATGTGAGAGGCCCACCGTTCTGCTCCCTCCCTGACCTGGCAGGGGTGACGGGGAGGCAGCTGCATGGAGCCAACCCCTCTGCAGACTGGGCGCTCTGGGGCTGAAAGCAGTGTCCTTTGTTGTAGCAACCTGAGACGAGAAGCTGGCAGGCCCTTGCCGTGCCCGCTTTCCAGTGCAGTGCTGCCCACAGTCTCCAAGCAGCTACTGTATTACCTGGAAGGCCTGCGGTGGTGGGGGAGCCCCGCACAACTTAGGCTGCAGTGTCTGCTGGGGGAGTGCAGAGGCCCAGGATCTCTCCCCTCGCCCTTCCCCAAGTATAGACACGTCCCCAGGTGCCTTTTGATGCTGCCCAGGATCACCCTGCTTCTCTCTTCCTTGGTTCGGGTGTCTCCAATGGCTTCTCTGATGATTCACAATGCTTTATTCCAGACACTCCATCTGTGAGTGGACCTCTAGCTGCAAACTTTGATCCTCGTCTTGAGAGTGGCGAGTGCAGGCCATTTCTAGTCTGCCATCGTGGCCCACTGGAGCTCCAGAATCTTTAAATCTTAAGATAAACTTTGAATCGTGAGGATTTACACTACAGATTTTTTACTTCTCAAAATAATTCTAGCATTCTAGCAGGAAAATATAATAAAAGGATAAACATTTTTTGAAATTTTTGCAAATCAATATTTAACTGGCTCCTCTAAGCCAGGATCAAACTCTTGAACAAAATTATTCTGATTAAAAAGACAAAATCTAGAATCTGGGGAGTATATTCTAATAAAATTATAAGGACTGATCATTAAATGGCACTTGAATCACAAATATCTTTCTTTTAATAAAGTGGAAGGAGAATTAGATTCTTAAGGGGTCAGGAGAACATCAGGCTTCACTGAGTCATGTGAGTTGACAGGTCTCACTGGCTCTTCACAGGTACGTCACATTGCGAATTTCACCACGTTGTAGAGTAATCTTTTAGAGTGGTTATAAACACAAGATGAATTTCATTTGTTTTATGGCTAAGTTAATTCAGTGGAGCTGATAATAATCATAATTAGGTAATGATTCATGGATCAAAAGGAAAATACCTACCCTTCCTTAAGAGCTGTTGTATAGAGTTGGGGTCAGGGGTAAGTTCACTACTTATTTCTAAGATTGAGTCCTGAAAACTTGCAAACGCAGAAATAGACATACAGCCATATGCAATCAAATTTAAAATGCATAAGTAAAATCAGAATTTATAGGAATTCTATTTATGATTTTGTTGATAGAGGCAATCATTAAATCCTTAATTTAGTTTTCATGTAAAATTAGATTTTTCACGATATCAGATTTGAATAAAATGCAATAAACAAAGGAAAAGCTGGAGGATGAGGAGGGCTGGTCTTATGAACAGAAACAACACAAACTACCTTCCACTGCTGTTCCAGGAGCCGTAGCCAGAGCAAATGCTGGCATGGCATGGAGTATGTGCAAAGCATGGTTTGAAATGTTGTAAAAAACATCAACCCATTTAATCTTCACAAGAGCCCCATGATGTTGGCATCCTCAAAGGCTCCTTGTGTGAAGAAGAACTTGGGATGTCCAACAAGGTGGCATTAATGAAATAAAAGTCTCTCTCCTTGATCTTACAGGCAGAGAAACAAACAATTAGGCTGCTGATGTTTTTAAATTTTTTTTAAAGTATCTGTTTAATACTTCATAACCTCGACCTACTAAACCATAATCAATTGTATGCCAACAACTCTGATTTCTAATATAGGAAACTTCTTAAAACTGAATGCATGGTTATCTCCTGTCCTTCATTAATTATAATAATCACCTCTCTCCTGTGTCACCTCCCCTCTGAGGTGACTCACACACACACTCATGGACACTCTTCTGCTGCATCCCCTGAACAACAGTGGCTGTGTGATAAGCAGCTGGGGACATGTGCACAGGCTGGCGGCTCACAAGGAGACAATCTCATTTCCCATATAGCTCCAGGATCAAGTCAAACATTTTAAAAAAGGTATTATATAATACATTTTTGGAAAAAAATATAATTATTTTACTACCTATATTTCCTCAATGAAAACTTGTCCTTCACCTAGTTCTAAGAACACAGCATGGAAAATGAGTTGGCTAATGAGAAATACAGCATCTTTAACACATTTTAAACGTTCTGTCAAATTTGTCACAAAAGAATATTTGATGAGTAGTTTGAGTAAATCAGGAAATATTAATAAATTTAACAATGAGGTTTTAATATGTGTGCACGTTTCCTAAGTTAACTATGTAAGGCAAAGCAGATAAAAAATGACAGAGAGAAGTAAATGAAAATAGTAGCCATTTGCAAAGTCCACTGTGATAATGAATTCAAGGTAAAATTTAATAAAAATATGGACACACATAAATAAATAAATTTCTGATTTATATGTGAAACTGGAGTTGTTGTTCTATGATACAAGGTTTTTTTCCTTAATTAGAAGTGGTATGGATGAATAAAACATTTATGCTTTCCTTTGACTAACAGGAAATATTTCCTATCTTATTTGAAATCTTACCTACCTAGGACACATCCTTAGAAGAATAGTAAGACACAATTTTTCTTCCATTCCTTATGCCTTCATCTCTTCTCCTTTCATGATGTAGTGAATTTGTAATGAGCTTTAAGATTTTAGCCCTGATCCTCAAAAGAGAAACTGTTCACCCATTAATTTTTAAAACTGTTAAGGAAGCATTCAACTACAAGGCCAATCATAGCATCAAAAGTTATCAATGACAATAAAAGCACAGCATTAAAATAACTGGGGCTACCATTATTAGAAAAACAAAGTGGCGGCCATACATTAAAATTACATGCACACGCTTAGGAATCAGTTTACTGCTCTAGCTGCTGACGGGATTATTGTTCACCTTCCATCCCCAGGGACAGACAACTATAATAGACGTTTTTCATACTCAATAGTTTCTCCTGAATGCATGAATCAAACAATGTGTGCTTAGAATGGTATTCTTAAAATTTCACTGAAATAAATACCAAAACATTTAATTAACACATTCAAACACAGAGTTTTAACTAAGAAGACATACAGCTCCAAAACATTTATGAACAAATTAAAGCAACAATGCCTAAAGAACAAAAAAAAGCGTCATTTCAACACACCATTACCTAACGCAGAAAAATGTGATTGAGTCTTAGACTATAGGACATTAGAAGGTATACAATATAATTAATGAGGGATATCGCACGTAGTAGATTGTGTATGTGTATATGTGTATGTGTGTGTGTTTATAAAGACTAAAATCAGCATTTTTGTTAGTGCAAGAAAAGCACAGCAGTTTATGTAAAACTCATCCTTTATTTAGAGTTGTTCTGTTACTGCCAAATTACAAGAGTTTTCTCTGTTGGATTGTGTCTGCATGCAATGAACAGTAGAAAGGCGAAGAGAAAAATGAGGTGACTCTAAATGAGTGAAAGAAAATTAAGCTTTTCTCTGCCTTATTAAAGGAAAAAATTTGAATCCATGAACAGACATTAAAATTCTATCCTATTTTACTGGCTGGAAATATGGAATTTGTGTTCTTTTTGGCTATTTTAGGATTGAAATAATTTTATGTGACAGAGCTGATGTATTGATCAATAAAAAGACAACAATCATTTACATTGAGAGTTTAGTGCAATTTCAAGAACCGGTATCAACCAACCTGGGTGTTTGTAGTGAAATCAATACACAACCACCTTACTTAGTGAAGTGTATAAATGAAGTATGACTGAATTTTCAACATCAATGCATATGGATTAAAGAAAAATCAAATCAATTGAAAGAATGGGTTTTGGAAATCACACAATGACAGTATTTTTGAGCACACAATACTGTGCAAAATCCAGGAAAGCTAACAGATGTTCACTTTCATTTCTCCTCTTTCCTCTAGTATTTATCTTATCATTTGGGGAAAGCTTTCTTGTATTGCAGTTTGATTACATGTGCATTTTGCAAATTTCCAGATGTGTTCAAATGTTTTCATTTATATTATGGCTTTATATTTTAGGTCCATATGATTCCCTAATCAGAGTTCTTATTTGTCTAAACATTAAATGAAATTGAGAATTTTAATATGGCCCATTTAGTTTGAGAGTACTATAGATATTTTTTCCAAACTAGTCTTTCTTGCTATATTGGTCTTCCATCTATTCATTAGATAATAAGTCTCACTATGTTGTACTATGTAATGAATCCCTGGAACAGAACATTCACTTTTCTGCAAAAAAAAAAAAAATATCTTTTTGACAGGTGTGGTTGAGATAATTTCTTCTCAAATTTGTGCCAAGATAATTTACCCATTTAACATAGGCAACCTTACAGTAAAGGTGATATCTATAGTAGATTTCACTGTAATGCTTACTGAATGCTGTCCCATAAGAATCTATCATGATGCTACCCTTGTGGATTTGGATAATGAACACAGACAGTAAATTTATTAATATGAAGATGTTAACACTAGGTAAGAAGGTATAATAGAGATAGAAGGCAAGGTAGATCCTGGCAAATTCAGTGAGCTTTCAGTCAATAATGAGATGATTTAATCAAAGCATTGACAGTGTAAAACTAGGAAAGCAGGGTTATGACAACTTGAAGGAGGGTGTGACAACATTAAGGGGAAATCTTTGCAGACTTAGAGAGCAGGGTCTGATGAAATGTTGTAAAGTCTGTGGTGAAAGCTATGTATTTTGAACTCTGACAATTCAAGCGTTTGTATCTGCATTTTTATGTACCTAACAGAAAGTCTGGGAACATCTACAACTAACTAGGACGGTCCCCAAGTCTCCAAAAACAACTAGAAATGTGTAAAAGTAAACAACAGCAAAATAACGTCTTAGCAAGGTATATGATAGAAAAAAATGAACAGCAGTTTTGAATGTGCCTGGCACTTTCAAAAGTTGAGCAAGGGTCTGGGGAGCAGGCAGAAGGAGCTCACCCAAAGCAATATTATTTCAAAACTCAGGTGTGGGAAGAGCTCTAGAAAGATGTGGATGGAAATCTGACTGAATAGAACAGTCTATTCTATGTAACAAGAATAGAAATGTGTAAGAGAAGCTCCTATAAAAACAAAGCAGAACAGGGACTAATTGGCTGCTTTTAAAAAATGGTGAAGATTTCAACTTCCTTCAGTTTGGAGGTATTGAAACCGAGTGCACTCTAGCCTTTCATTTTACCGTGATGCTCCACAGTAAAACACCAACTCCCATCCTAATGACCCATTATTGCTAAGTCTCAGCATCTGTTAAGTTGCTCAGAAACAAATGATGCTCCCAAGGCCATGGTCAGAGCATAAATTTTCATTTAATAAAAATTCAGCTTTTGAAATGAAAAAACGTCTGACCCAGGGCCATAGGCACACTTGAGTCTTGGACAGCATCTAATGAATGTGTGCCTGGGGTCCATCAGATTAGCACAACTCCTGAGCACCACTTACAGATCAACCCAGAGGGCCTGGGCAATGTCAACGGTAACACTTGAAATGCAGCAGGAACACGATCTTCAATTTGGAATGGAGCTTTTATATATTTCATAGTGCTCTCGCAAACCACATCTACGAACAGCTAGAATAAATCCCTAACATGAACTACTAGGTTGTACAATTCAACAGAACAAATTAAAAATTTTTCATAAAATTTTATAGATTTTCAAATGAAATTCTGTGATTCTTCCTTAATCTGATTTTATTATCAATTAATATTATTCTTTTTTGACTTCTGACTTTATGAACTGAGACTTCTATATATTTTATCAAATAGAAGTCTAACTGATTGCTCTACGATACTGCATTAAGAATGTGATCAAATATAGCCAGATTTCAAAAGGTTAACGAAATAAAAATTCTACAAAGGGAACACATAAACAAACTCTATATAGCCTTAATTGTGAATGTAAACATTTCCTCAGAGTATGCTACTCAAAGTAATAGATTATTCTAAAGGGAATATATTCTGATAATACAAAGGTAAAATATCTAATCCCTTTGAAACAAGTAGAAATTTCATTTATATAGATTAATGACCTTATGACAAGTTCATACTCTAGAGTTATTCAGGCATTCCTTTGCTCCGAACTGGAAAGAATAAATTTACTTTATTCATTCACTGTAAAAGTTACACTTTGCAATTTCTTAGCTATATAAATCATCATGGAATAAGACACAGGGCCTAGATGTTGGCAATAAACTTAAAT
The DNA here is from genome assembly GCA_008086735.1 of Cheirogaleus medius. Lineage (NCBI taxonomy): Eukaryota > Metazoa > Chordata > Mammalia > Primates > Cheirogaleidae > Cheirogaleus > Cheirogaleus medius. Next base: position 3,850,865 of record VBSM01003157.1, read on the forward strand.
CTGTTCAAATAAAGACTTCACAATGTTCTTCTGTTTCTTTTTTTTAAAAAAATTATACATTACATATTCAATTGTGAAATTAGCCAATTTACTAAAAGTTAAATGACATAAAACCAAAATTAAACAAACAAAAACCACAACAGTCCATTTAAAGAACAGAGCTCAGGAGGAAGGGCAGGGCAAGATGGCCAAATAGAAACCTCTAGCAATTGTCCCTCTAGACAAACACCAAATTCAACAACTATCCATGCGAGCAAGCACCTTCAGAAGAACAAAAAGATCAGGTTAGTGATCATATTACCTGGTTTTAACATTATATTAAGGAAAGAGGCATTGAAGAGGGCAGAAAGACAATGTTGCATTGGCTACACCACCCCACCCCCATTGTCAGCACTGCTGTGACAACACCCCAAGTAGAAAGAGAATTTGTATGTTCAGGGGAAGGAGAATAAAGTGATTGTGGAACTATGCATTGAAACCAGGGTCATCCTGGCACAGGGGAACACAGCACAGGGCAGAATGCTGCTGATGCCATGGAGGGAGCATTTAGATCAGCCCAGCAAGAGAGAAATCCTCTGCCCTAAAGCCTAAGTTCCAGCTAGCTGGCTCATAAAAAGCAGCCTGGGAAATGGACTAAATTCCTAAAGCAGGCAGGCCACAAGGGCTGCAGTCTTTGGGCAATTCCTGTGGCTGTGCTGGCTCAGAGCAAGTGGACTTTTGGAGTATATGACCCAGTGAGACACCAGTAGCGATGGCCAAGCCAGTCCATGTGTCACTCCACCCTCCAACAACAGGCAGTGTGGCTCAGGGAGAGTCTTTCCCCACTTGGAGAAAGGAAAGAGAAAGTCCAGAGGACTTTGTTTTGCAACTTGAATACCAGCTCAGTTACAACAAAATTAAGTACCAAGCAGACTCTTGAAGACCCACAGTATTTCTGGACCTAATCTGGGCAAGAAGGAAACATGCTGCCCTGAAGAGAAGGACTCAGTTCTGGCAGGATTCACCTTCTGCAGACTAAAAAGACCTTGAGCTTTGAATAAGCATGAGAGGTAGCCAGGCAAGTCATCACAGGCTTTGGGTGAGAATGGGTTGGCTTCAGGTATGACTTGGTGCTGGTGGCCATGAGGGAGTGCCCACGTCACTCCTCCCCCTACTGCAGCAGCCCAGCACAGAGTGAGGGAAGAAAGTGAGAGACTCTGCCTGATGATCCAGGGAATTCTGCCAAATCTCCCACTAGGAGTCTGCAAGAGTCACAGCATTATTGGGCTTGGGGCCACCCCAATGCTGATATGACTGCAGTTATTAAAGACTTAGATCACAACATACAATTCTCTTTTAGTATCTGGAAAGCCATGTCAAGAAGGATGCCTTCAAACAAGTCCAGACTGCAAAGATTAGAATAAATACCTAACTCTTCAATGCCCATACATCAGTGAACATCCACAAGCATCAAGAACACCCGGGAAAACATGATGTCACCAAATGAACTAAATATGGTATCAGTGACCAATCTTGGAGTGATGGAGATATGTGACCTTTTAGACAAGAATTCAAAATAGATGCCCAGAAGAACCTCAATGAACTAAAAGAAATCACAGAGAGAGAATTCAGAAGCTTATCAGAGAAATTTAACAAAGAGATTGAAATAATAAAAAAAAAATATTCAAACAGAAATTCTGGAGCTTAAGAATTCAATTGATAAACTGAGAAATGCATCAGAGTCTCTCAACAGCAGAACTGACCAAGCACAAGAAAGAATGAATGAGCTTGAAGACAGGCTATTTGAAAATATAGTCAGATGAAAAAAAAAATAAAAAAGAATAAAGAGGAATGAAGCATGCCTTTAAGATCTAGAAAATAGCCTCAGAAGGGTAGATCTAAGAGTTATTGGCCTTAAAGAGTAGGTAGAGAGATTGGGGTAGAAACTTTATTAAAATATATAGCAACAGAGACCTTTCCAAACCTAGAGAAATATATCAATATTCAGTTACAAGAAGGTCAAGAACACCGGGCAGATTTAACCCAAACAAGACTATCTCAAGGCATGTAATAATCAAGCTCCCAAAGGTCATGGATAAAGAAAAGGTCCAAAGGGAAGCAAGAAAAAAGAAAAAAAAAACATATAAAAAAACTGTAATACATTTGGCAGCAGACTTCTTAGTGAAAACCTTACAAGTCAGGAGAGAGTGGCATGACATATTCAAAGTACTGAACCTCAAAACATTTAAGCCTAGAATATTATATTCTGTAAATATATCCTTCAAACATGAGGGAGAAATAAGACTTTCACAGACAAACAAAAGCTGAAGGATTTCATCAATAAGACCTGTCCTGTAAGAAATGTTAAAAAGAGTTCTTCAATCTGAAAGAAAAGTATGTTAATGAACAATCAGAAATCCTCTGAAGGTATACAACTAAGTGGTAACACTAGGAACACAAATACAGAATACCCTATAGATGGAATTAAAGTGTAAAAAACCACTTACATCTTGAGTAGGAAAAAAGACAAACCTATCAAAAATAACTACAACTTTTTGATAGAAAGTATAAAAAGATATGGATGAGAACAACAAAAAGTTAGAAAGCAGAGGGAAGGATGTAGTAAAGGGTAGAATTTCTGTTAGATTTCTCCTTGCTTGTTTCTTTGTTTGTATGTAAAATATGTTTAAAATAATTGGTTATAAAATGTTTTTGACCCATGGTGACTTCAAATCAAAAAAACCTACAACAGATACACAAAGAATAAAAAGCAAGAAATTAAAACACAACACCAGAGAAAAATCACTTTTAACAAAGGAAGAGAGGAAAGAAGGAAGAAAAAAGATAGGACTACAAAACAACCAGAAAGCAAATAATATTAATAACATGGCAGTACTAAGTCCTTACTGATCAATAATAACATTGAATGTGAATGGACTGAACTCTCCAATCAAAAGACATAGAATCGCTTAATGGATAAAAAAAACAAGAGCAAGAAACACACTTCATCTATAATGACACACAAAGACTGAAAATAAAGGGATAGTAAAAGACATTCTATGCAAATGAAAACTATAAAGGAAGAGAAGTAGCTATACGTCTATCAGAAAAAATAGATTTCAAGACAAAAACTGTAAAAAGAGACAAAGAAGGTCATTATATAATGATAAAGGAGTCAGAGTTCAGCAAGAGGATATAACAATTCTAAATATATGTGTACTCAACATTGGAGGACCAAGATATATAAAGGAAATACCATGAGAGCCAAAGAGAGAGAGAAATCCCAATACAATAATTATTAAAGAACTCAACAATCTACTTTCACCACTAGACAGTTCATCCAGACTGAAAATCAACAAATACTGGACTTAACCTGCACTATAGACCAAAGGAACCTCATAGATATTTACAGAACGTTTCACCAACAGCTGCAGAATACACATTCTTCTCCTCAGTTCATGGATCATTCTCAAGAATGTATCCATATGTTACGTCACAAAACAAGTTGTAAAAATTCAAAAAAAACTGAAATCATACCAGCAATTTTCTCTGACCACAAAACTAGAAATCAATAACAAGAGGAACATTGGAAAGTATACAAACACGTGAAAATTAATATGTTCCTGAGTAAACAGTAGATCAATGAAAAAATTAAGAAGGAAATTAAACATTCTTCAAAACAAATGAAAATGAAAACACAACATATCAAAACCTATGGGATTCAGCAAAAGCGGTAATAAGAGGAAAGTTTATGGCAATAAGTGCCTACATTAAAAAAGTAGAAAATCTTCAAATAAACTACCCAATGATGCATCTCAAAGGATTAGAAAAATAAGAGCAAACTAAACCCAATATTAGTAAAAGAAAATAATAATAAAGATCAGAGCAGACATAAATAAAATTGAAAGCAAAATAAAATACAAAAGATCAATGAAATGAAAACTGTTTTTTAAGAAGATACACAAAATTGACATACTGTTAGCCAGACTAAGAAAAAAGGAAAGAAGATCGAAATAAAAAAAAATAAGAAATGAAAAAGAGACATTACAACTGATACTCCAGAAATCCAAAGGATTATTAGAGATTGCTATCAGCAACTATACACCAATAAACTGGAAGACATAGCAGAAATGGATAAATTCCTAGACACATATATACCAAGACTGAACCAAGATGAAATCCAAAACCTGAATAAACCAATAACAAGTAATGAGACAGATGTGGTATTAAAAATTCTCCCATCAAAGAAAAACCTAGGACCTGCTTGCATTCCTAGACACATACATACCAAGATTGAACCAAGAAGAAATCCAAAACGTGAATAAACCAATAACAAGCAATGAGACAGATGTGGTATTAAAAATTCTCCCATCAAAGAAAAACCTAGGACCCACTTGCTTCACAGCTGAATTCTACCAAGCATTCAAAAAATTAATGCCAATCCTACTTAAACTATTCCAAAAAATCAAGGAGGGAATACTCCCCAACTCATTCTATGAGGCCTATACTGCCCTGATACCAAAACCAGACAAAGACACAACAACAAAAAAGAAAACTATAGACCAATATCTCTGAGGAAGATAGATGCAAAAATCCTCAACAAAATACTAGCAAGCCAAATTCAATAACTCATTAAAAAGACTATTCATCCTGATCAAGTGGGATTCATTCCAGGAATGCAAGGATGGTTCAACATATACAAATCAATCAATGGGATACATCACATCAACAGAATGAAGGACAAAAACCATATGATCATTTCAATTGATGCTGGAAAAGCATTTGATACAATTCAACATCCCTTCATGATAACAACTCTCAAAAAACTGGGTATAGAAAGAACTTACTGCAACATGATAAAAGTCATATATGACAGACCTACAAGGCGAATCATACTGAACAGGAATAAAATGAAAGTCTTTCTTCTAACATCTGGAACAAGACCAGGATGCCCACTTTCACCAGTTATTCAACATAGTACTGGAAATTCTAGCTAGAGCAATCAGACATGACAAACAAATAAAGGGTATCCAGATTGGAAAGAAAGATGCCAAATTATCTTTTTCTGCAGACAATATGATCTTATATCTAGAGAAATCTAAAGATTCTACCAAAAAGCACTATTAGAACTGATGAACAAATTCAGCAAAGTTGCTGGACACAGAATCAATATACAAAAATCAGTAGCATTTATGTATGCCAATAGTAAATAATCTGAAAAAGAAACCAAGAAAGTAATTCAATTTATAATACCTACAAATAAAATACCCAGGAATAAACTTAACCAAAGAAGTGAAAGATCTCTATAATGAAAACTAGAAAATATTGATGAAAGAAATTGGAGAAGACACAAAAAAATGGAAAGGTATTCCATGCTTGTGGATTAGAAGAAAATTGTTAAAATGTTCACACTACCCAAAGAAATCTATAGATTCAATGTAATCCCTATCAAACTATCAATGATTTTTCAAAGAAATATAAAAAAAATCCTAAAATTTATATGGAACCACAAAGACCCAGTATTTCCAAAGCTATCCTGAGCAAAAAGAACAAAACTGGAAGAATCACATAACCTGACTTCAACTTATACTACAGACCTGTATTAACCAAAACAGCATGTTACTGGTATAAAAACAGAAACATTGACCAATGGAACAGAATAGAGAACCCAGAAATAATTCCAGAAATCAAAGTGAACTTATTTTTGACAAAGATGCCAAGAACATACAGTGGGAAAAGGACAGTCCCTTCAATAAATGCTGCTGAGAAAACTGGATATCCATATGCAGAAGAATGAAAATAGATCCTTATCTCTCACCACATATAAAAATCAAATAAAAATGGATTAAAGACTTAAATCTAAAGCCTGACTATAAAACTACTAAAAGAAAACATTGAGGAAATGCTTCAGGACATTGATCTGGGCAAGGATTTCTTGAGTAATACTCCCAAAGCACAGGCAACCAAAGCAAAATTGGACAAATGGCATCAAATCAACCTAAAAAGCTTATGTAAAGCAAAGGAAATAATCAACAAAGTGAAGAGACAACCCACAGAATGGGAGAAAATATTTGTGAACTACCCATTCCCAACAACTCAATAGGAAGAAATCAAATAATCTGATTAAAAATGGGCAAATCATCTGAACAGACATTTCTCAAAGGAAGGCACACAAATGGCCAACAGATAGGTGAAAAAAATGATCAACATCATTAGTCATCAGAGAAATGCAAATGAAAACTACAATGGGATGTCATCTCACCCCAGTTAAAATAGCTTTCATCAAAAAGACAGGCAATAAATGCTGGCGAAGATGTGGAGAAAGGGGAACTCTTGTATACTGTTGGTGAGAAGGTATTATAAATTAGTGCAACCATGAGGAGAACACTACAGAGGTTCCTCAAAAAGTACAAATAGAACTACCATATGACCCAGCAATCCTGGTGCTTGGTATATATTCAAAGGATGGGAATTTATCAAAAGGCACCTGCAGTCCCATGTTTATTGCAGCACTATTAAGAATAGCCAAGATACAGAATCAACCTAAGTGTCCATCAACAGATGAATGGATAAAAAAATTCTGGTACATATACGCAATTGACTATTATTAATATATAGCCACAAAATAAGAATTAAATCCTGCCCTTTGTGACAACATAGATGGAAGTGGAGAACATTATATTAAGGGAAATAGGCCTAGCACAGAAAGACAAATCTTGCATATTCTCACTCATATGTGGGAGCTAAATATTAAAAACAATTGATCTCATGGTGAAAGAGAATATAATGATGGTTACCAGAGTCTGTGAAGGGTAGCAGGGAGTGGAGGATAAGGTGGGGATGATTAATGGGTACAAAAATATAGTTAGAGAGTTAGATAGAATGAACAATATTTGATAGCATAACAAAGGGACAAGAATCAACAATAAGTTAAGGTATAGTTTAAAATAACTAAAATAGGGGAACTGGAATGCCCCCAACACAAGGAAATGATACATGCCTGAGGTGACGGATACCCCAATTACCCTGATTTGATTAGCCCACATTGTATGCCTGTATCAAAAATCACATACAAAGATATATACCCTATAAAGATATATAATTATGTACCCATAATTATTAAAATTAAAAAAATAAAAGAATAGAGCTCAGGACAAAAATGTCATCTGCCCTTGGGTAACTAAATTGCAGCCAACAATTACCTTTTAGAAGCAAAGCCATTTCATCAACAGACTGGGCTTTGTTCCTTATCTTCAAAAGACCAACCCACTTGCATCAGAATAAAACCCTTTAAATAATACTTGATCACCTTACATCAAAGCCCTTTCATTTTCCTCAGTCATTTCTTTTAATTAGAGCTAATAAAGATATGGATTTACATGCTGACTGAGGTTTGTAGCAAATCCCTAGGAAACACATTGGAGAAATTAATCAACTTGGTTTTAGTTTTCTTCTCTCTAGAGTCAGCCCACCCCTTCGCTTCATACCTGACAGGTGCACCTCTGCTGTGTGCGGGTTTCAGCATGACTGTCACCGTATTGTCAGTTTGATTCAAAGGTGTCTCAAGTTCATATGCTGGCATAGAGGGTGCTGGGGAAAAAGGTGTACAATGGGAGACTCATTATTTCTGGTTTATATTCTTGGTTTATTTTCCAACTTCTTCTACAAAGAACATTAAGAACATAGTGCACTTACTTTAAGTTGCAGCTATAACTGACCATGAACAAGCTTTATGTATATTCCCTACACAGAATAACAGGGACAGCTGCTTAAACTAGCACATATTGACTGCCTTGATGTTGAGTTGAAGCTGGGAGAGGGTATGAAGTATCAGTAATATTCTATTCCTCGATCTGGATTCTGGCTAAATGGGTGTAGTCGGCTTATAAAAATTCATTGAGTTATACACTTACAATTTGTGCATTTTTTCTGTACATATAAGATTTTTAATAAAATGTTTACGTTAAAGGCATATTTAAGAAATTATCACTGGGATCATAAGCCTAGACTTTACAGTTCTTGCATCTAAGTCAAGGTTTTTCACATACTAATGACCCATTTGGGGATTTAAGGAGGACACAGGGGGAGCCAGCGACTTGTTGGAATTAATTAGTGACAACTTCTGGGCTCTCAGGAAAGCATGACTGTGGAAAATACATGGGAACTGAAGTAAGAAAGGCTTAGGCTTAACTTTTTTGTTGTGTTTTGTTATAGCCAGCATAAGAGTTTAGGCACATTAATTATCTCTGGAACTTCAGTTTATATACCTCTCAAAACTGGGGAAAGTACCCTCTAAGGTTAACACAATTCAAAGAGACAACAGATAGTGAGTGCTAGGCAAACATAATTCTACAAATGTTAGTTCTCCTCTCAATGTAAATCCTATTTCCAAGGCCATTTCCTGGCATCCTTTCTTCTCTAGACTGGTAAGTCTTATTGTGATAGAATAAGAAAAGAGCGCTTCAGTAACTAGGCCCCCACTAGGGACAAAACAACTCATAATCTAGAGCTGTGATGTGAAAGGGTATACCATCTTTGCACAACCCACAGGTACCTAGAAAGCTAGAGATTGCTTCTTGAAAATGGTTTTTAAAATTGTCTTACATATTAAAAAAGCTTCTATGTAACAGACATGGGTTATTTCTCAGTTCCATTTAGCAAATTTTCTCAGTATTAAAAATTAAATTCCATTCTATTACAAATTAACTACAATTCAAAACACAGAATTACATTTTTGTATATGAGAATAGTTTCCTATCTTAGGTGCATGAAAATAGAAAAGAGGCCCCATAAATGTAACTTTCAAAAAACTGAAAAATTCAAACAGTTATTCTTGATGAGTCCACATAGACTAATGGAAATGTCAAGTTTCTTTGCTTTTGGATGGAATTAGATGAACTTGGTGTGCTAAAAGTGGTCAAAAACATATTGACTGAAATTTTTATTTAATAAAAATGGGAAAAGTGATTTTTTTCCTAAAAGTATACCTTAAGATAATAATCTCTGAAATATGGTTTCAATAGGGGCAAATTTTAAGAAAATGCTAGGAGGTATACATATTGGCATGTATTTCCTCTTTAAATCCCCATGACAAATTCATGCACTAGGTAATATAATCTTAATTTACATGCAAGGGTAAATTTACTTAATCAAAATCAGAGAGAAAGTACATGGAAAAATCATAACTAGAACCCAGATTTTCTGATTCCAAGTCCAGTGGTCTTTCTCCCCACACATTTGTACAACCTAGGTCAATTTTCTCATCTCTCATTTTTCTAACCTCCCAAGAACTTCTTCCTCTTTTCCAACTCTCCATATTGTTCCTATAACCTAATTCTATATATAGAATATCCACTGTATATTAAATCTGAAGTCAAGTCTGCACTCATAAATGTTACAAAATGAAAAATTATCCTTTTAAGTTATAATCACTTAAAAACAAAATCCCAAACCACCTTCCCTCAAAACCTCACAGAATGCTTATAATACCCTAGTTGTGAATATTCCCTTCCTTCAACTCTAAACAAAAATTTATAAAACTAGGAATGAGGGACAAAAGATATAAAAGCCATCAATAAAAATATTACTCATCTAACTCTGTCTGATAAAAAGTTACTTCCTTTCCCCAGCTCCAACCCATCTACTCCCAACAAAAATAGTTAAAGCCAAACTCAAACACTTCCTCACTCACACTCGGGGAGAAAAATGGAAAAAGAAAATGTCCATGGAATTTTGTTTATTGTAGTTACATATCCCATACCAGATGGCAATTTAATTTCCTCTAGTCTGAAGTACAAAGACATTTTCTGCACAGTTGAACATGCCTAGAAATATTTCTCAGAGTATGTCTTTTGTTGGATGGCATAATTGGGTCTCTGCAAGCAAAAAGCTGGAGACCCTCAGTGCCTGGTACCACCCTTATGTTGCCTCTCTCTTCAGGATGGGAAATGACTAATGGTAAAGGGCCCAAGGAAGGCTGATGCTTCTGGAAGTGGACTCCATGTAAGGCTGCCTTTCTGCTGAGCTCCCAATTGTTCATGGCTCATTACAGAGATTTTTTCCATCACTGCTGCTCCAGTAACTTGGGATTGCCAAGGGAATGAGAGGGCCTTAACAGAACCTTCTGCCCCCTGTCCAGGTCCTCCAAGGCAAACTGCTGAAACAGCGGACAGTTCCTAACATGGGAGGATCTTAAACTCCCAAAAAATAAATATTTGTAGCATTTCATTTAATTCCATGAGTCTGAGTTTCAGGCATCCAGAGGTATTCGTGTGTATAAAATGTGCGAGCGAGCTTTGTATACTTAACAATGGGAATGGAAAAGTACAAAAATGCTACTTCTGATAAAAGACACAACTCATGAATGTATAGTACCTGATATTTTGGTGGTGAACTGGTTTGTTGCTGGAGGCCCAAAACCTTTAGCTGTGCTCGCTCGGATGGTAAAGGAGTATGTGGTCCCCGGATACAGTCCAAAAAACAGAAAATGGGTTTCATTTCCCAGTTTTGAAACTCTTCCACTTTGATTGGATAAATCTATTTCTGGGTCAAAGGAACTGACTGCTTTGTAGGTGATCTGCAAAAGAATAAGAAAGTGATAAAAATATCTCGAGCAGATGGACTCAGATTACATCTTTATCCAATAAACCCTTCTGATGTATGCACTGTCAGACACTTTACAATAAGCTCTCCCTCTCAGACTCTTCAAATCCCGAATCCAGGGAAGGGGCACAGGAACTCAGCCCAAACTGTTGTGAGTTATTACTTTTATAGACAGGGGAACGTAAAGCCAATAGATTAGAACATAACAGATGACTTCAGGTTTAAACTAATACCTTCAAGTTGTCTACTTTCAAAATGTCATTTTGTAAAAGTGCATTACAAAAGATAGGTTTAGGAAAAAATAACAAAATATACAACTATCTTAGAAGACACTGACAAGGATAAGGCCTCATCTCTGATCTAGTGGCCATAATTTAACACTGAATAGGATTATTTTCTGTTGGGAACAAGGACACCTTTAAATGTTTTCATCAATATGAGCAAAGATACATGCTCTGAAAATAAATCCTAGACATGTGCCAGTAGTTCCTGATGCTATGAGTGGAGTGCTCATTATGGGTCATATTCACGTCTTTTCTTTAGAGCAACGCTATCCAACAGAACTTTCTGTAATGATGGAAATGTTCTGTTCTGCACTGTTCAGTATGGTAGTAGACACCAGCCACATCTGGCTACTGAGCACATGAAATGTGGCTAGTGAGACTGAGGAACTGGGAATTTTATTTTATTTAATTAATTTAATTATTTTATTTAATTTATTTAATTTAATTTAATTTATTTAATTTTATTTTATTTAATAAAATTTTATTTTATTTAATTATTTATTGAATATAAATTACCATGAGTAACCAGTAAGCTGCTGTGTCAGATAGTACAGCTCTAGAAGTTTTCATGATATTTGCTACATAACAGATATTCAAAGCATGTTGGATGAGTCTAAAATGTTTGGAAATAAATACAACATAGGTGCCTTTAAATTTTGCCCTTTGGAATGATTTTTTAAAGAATTTCACTATGAGTTCATCAACTATTTAAGAACATGCACTTTAGAGGTGATTACTAACTTCTACTGGTTGTAATGACATAATTTTAAAATGTGGCATATTCAAAAGTTTTAAATTGCAAAACTGAGCACTTTTCTCGCTTTTAAATAGGTAAACTTACTTATAATTTATGTGCATGAACACTAACACTGTTATTATACGGAGTGATAATTGACATTCTTTCTTTTTATATTTGTACCATGTCATTACAATTAAGAAGACCTCTCTGAAAGAATATTTAGATTGAATCAACTAAGCTTTGGCAAGAAAACGTTTGCTGTATATATTAATCAACGCAGTGCACGACACTATCAGAGTCAGGCAGCGTATCTGTTGTTAACCCTTTAACAGACTCCCTCACAAGGCCGAGGAAGTCAAGAAGAGACAAGACCAGATCTACCACCCCACTGCTGGGGGGGCTGTCGGCAACACCTACGGGGGTGCTGTCGCTTGCTTACTTGGTCTTCCGTTTTGATGCTCCCCGAAAAAAGAGCAGCCCAGAGGAGGCAGATCCAAGCCCTGACAGCACAGTTGCTCCCCCATGTTTATTTATTCATTCATTCACACATTCAAAACATATTCATTGAGCGCCTCTTAGGTGCCAAGCACTTTCTGATCTGGGGTCTCATATGGCGGTTCAGGCACTGTACCTGCCCTGAAGGAGGTCACAGGCTGGTGGGGCAAAGAGAGAAGCAATCCAACAGCTATGACACCGTGTAATTCAAATGAGGACGAACACTACCTGACAGGGCTAGCTTAGTCTCAGGGTTCATTTTATTGCCTGACTAAAAGGTTTAATGGGACAAAGTCCAAACTCCTTAGTTTTATGTTTCAGACCTGATTTCAACTTCTCCAAACTTATTTCTGAACATGCTACACTACAACATTAGGTTACCTTCTATTCTGGTTACAGAGAGAGATTTACTGCCACACGAACACTTTTGGGGCTTTTATGATACCACTTTTTCCTAATAAACTTTCACCTGCCTGGAACATGATAGAAGTATCTCTGTCCCATTTCTCTACCTATTCAGATTCATTTGTTCAATTCAAATATTGATTAAACACTGGCACTCTGCGTGCACTGTAGTCAGCAGGTAGACACAGGCGCTGACTTGAGGTAGCTAAGAATCTGGACTGGGTAGGGTGGGGCTGGGGAGACATACAATACAATATGCACGCTGATAATTTTAAAACACTAAGTTCCACAGAAGAAACCAACGGGGTGCTAAGATAAAGAGTATCACGGGGTGGGGGGAGAGAGGTTCATGCACAGCCATCTAGAAGGCTGGGGAAGGGCCCACTGAGGAGATGTCACTTAAGCCAAGGAGATTTGACCTTTGTGAAGAAGCCAGCAAGGCCAAGAGTTTGGGAAGAACAGCACGAACTGAGGCCACGCCACAGGAGTGAGCTGGGCCCAGTTAGTGAACAGGAAGGAGGCCTGTGTGGTTCCAGGGGGCTGGAGAAGCGGGCAGGGCAATAGTGCGCAGTGCTCCCTGCCCCAATATATGACACATTTGATTTCATCCAACGGAGCCCTTGCATGCTTTCCAGTGTGAAAATAAAATGATCTGATTCCCATTATAAAAAATTCACCATGGCGGAGGGTGTGAGATTGATTTTATTGGAGGGGATATAAGGTAGTAGGGAGGCCAATAGGAACCACTGCGGAGTCCAGGGACTGGATCTACTGCACGGGGGAGAGAATGCAGTGGCCCTGACCAAGGTGGGGGATGGAGACGACAGGAGATGAAAAGAACTGGCATGTTTTAGAGACAAAATGGACAGCGGCCAAGGATGGGTAAGATGCAAGGCAAAGGAGGAGGAACAAAGGATATGTGTTTGGGGCTTGAGCAAAAGATGGTCCCACTTACTGAAATGAGATGGAATGCATGAGGAGACAGTGACACTTGGATGTGGACATATCAAATTAGAAATGCCTATGCCAGCCAAGGGGACATATGTGTGTGACATAAAGCTGGGGTCTGAGAGAGGACTGGGCTGGCAGTGGAGATCTGGGGGTGACTGGCATTGAAATGATGTTTGGAATGGACAAGATCACTGGAGAAGGGAGTTTAGAGAGAACAAAAGAAGAGATCACATTACTACGCCCTAATTAACAATGATATTTAATAAAGGATAGAGGAGGAGAAGCCAGTAATATAAGAGAAACATAAATGCAGGAAGAAACTAAAAGAGAGAGAACTGTCATAGAATCCAAACAAAAAGGAAGGAGGGAAAGAAGGAGAGAGGGAGGGAGGGAAGGAGGAAAGAAGGGAGTGTTTTCAGAAGGAAATGTTTCAAAGATGAGACTAAGACCAAAAAAGTGTCATCCACGTCTCAAGCCAGAGTTCCGGTTGTGCTTACCTGTAAAGCCTTCCTAAATCTGGCCCAACCATCACTAGATCAGCTGAATGTTCACCATTGTGACTATGTTCATACAGTTCATTTGGCAATGAATCACGGAGTGCTGTAAAAGTCTCTTGTTTAGTCTTCAATCATGATTTAAATATGCCAGAGGAATTGGAACATTACAAGTAATTGTAGCATCTTTCTGAGGAGTGACTGATGTCTTATTCGTCTTTCTGATTCCATCGTGATCAGTAAATATTTGGCACTCAGTATGCATTTTCCTAAAAAACACTCCTGGGGAGAGCAGGTGTGTGCATGTGCTCACATAAACACTGGCACCATGCATGTGGGATCTGTGCTCTACAGCATAGACCAAGCAGCAAATGCTTTACTGAAGGACTTGCTCGTCCACTGGGGCTCAGGGGTTTGTACCTGCCGATAGCATGGAGTTGCAGGAAAAACTACACTGGGGATTCTTCACTGTCTTCCAGTTACAGCTCTTGCACAGTTTGGTGAAAATTAGAGATCCTCTCTTCCCTACCCGTAAAAATGCACATTATACACTAACTCATACACTCCTAAAAAGTATGAATCTTCCCCACCCCTAACAGACAAGCATGTTGTGCATATTCAATGAACATTTACCAACCTGAGCAGCTGCTCTAAAGGGCACCAAAATGTACCTCCATACTCAAACTCAAATGCACATCTCTTTGGCATTTATTTTATCATTTGTCCATTCCACAAATGTTTATTAAGTGCCTATTAAGTACTTAATAAGTACTTAAGTACAGCAGGGAACTCCCAAAAGGAAAGTTTGGGAAAGCTTTTACACTTGCACTGTATCACTGGCTGAGGGTCCAGGAAATTTTCACGAAGCCTCTATAAAGAATACTGATGTTCCAGCATTGGATGTAGGTAATTTTACTGAATGCCCATAAAATTTCCTGGGTCAAAAGCAAACCAAGATCCCCAAAATGCATGATTTCAGATTGAGGTGAGACAGAATAAACTGTTGCTTCTATTGGATGATTTCTGATTTGCAACTAAGTACTTGAAATCTTCTAAAATTATCTTCTGCTTTTCTACTTAAAGTCTCAAATTTTAAACCGAGAGATTTCTGGAGAACGAAGATGGAATAACATGCAGCCTTTGAGCACGGGCGGAATCACAATCTCCTAGGGAATGTGAGTGGTGGTAACTCTAGCCAGCGTAAAACACAGTCTTTAACCTGAGGTCTAGGCAATTTCTCTGTGAGCATAAACGGACAAGTAATTAAATCTGATTTCAGGAGAGGAAAAGGACCTAGGATACTTCAAGGAAAAGTATAGCATTTGAATAAAATGCTGAAAAATAAGCAGAAGTACTATAAGAGGAGAACGGAGGGGACAGCAGAAGAGGAAAGCAGAATGCAAGCAAAAGCACAGTGGTTTCAGAACTCAGAAGTTTCTGGGAGAAGAGAAAGTTCCCAACACAGAGTTCACTAAATTCCAGGAAATAAATAGCGGGTGATGAAGTAATAAATACAAATTGGGATTAGATCACAGAAGACCTTGATACAAGCAAACTTCCTCACACAGCCTCTGAATTCTCCTTCCCCCTACACTGTCACCCATCTCAGTCGGTGGTTACCCAGCCCCAGGATCTCGGGGTGTCTTCAACTCTAGACTCGTCGATGCCCCATCAGCTGACATGTCCAGACCACTCCCCTTTACTCTGTGCCCAAGCAAAACTGCACAGGATGCTCTGTCCACACGTTACACTGAGTGCCCGGGTTTGGTACTTATTTCATTTTTTTCTATGGTTAGTTGCTAGTAGGACAGTTACATATAGTAGAGAAGGGACATTAACTTTTCTACTTTTATTTTCTTCTAATACCTAACACATAGTAAATGTTTAAAGTCTATTGATGTGTTACTCTCATGAGCAGAAGTCTGGTATTTACTCACTAGGCAATGGAGAGATATTAATATATAAAGTTAGTGAAGTACAATAAAAACACTTAGACATATATCCTTGTGCATTTGGAAGTATTCTTGACTGATAAACTCTTAGAAATAGGTTTGATATGCAATGTTCAAATTTTGATTGATGTTCCCATTTGCCTACAAAAGAGGTTGCAAAATGTATATTCCCGTCAATAGTTCACACATGTACACGTTTCTCCCTGATTAACATTTGATGTTACAGAAATTTAAACTTTTTGTAGTACTTGTTTTATTTCATTTCTTAATCATTAGTCAGGCTGGGTTGGTACCTTACTGTATGCTTCCATGCCAGCTGGATTTTTTTCTGAGTTACCTCCTGTTATTCTTCATTTTTTTTCTGATGGGGTGTTTTGTCTTTTTCTTATTAATTTGTATCAAGACTCTGTATATTATAGACACCAGCCCATTGACTATTGGAATTAATTTACCTAAGTCTTCCATTTGTATTTAGCCTTCTTTCATGGTATCTTTCATCATTCAGAATCTTACATATCTTATCACATATATATGTATCTTAAAATCAGATATAACCAAATCCCTCAATCTTTTTTTTAATGACTACTGTGTTTTATGTCAAGCTTAGAAAAATATAGTATAAAAACTTCCTCCTATATTTTTCCTATAGTGTTCTTACAAGTTTAACTTTTGTCTTTGGATCATGAATCTATCTGGAATTTACTTTTGTTTGATGTGAGGTAGTGGTTTCATATGGCATATTATTTTTGTAATAAAATGCTGGGTTTGCTAACATTTATTACATTGCATGCATTTTATATTCATAAATGAAGTTGAACTATAGTTTCTACCTTGTAAAATTTTGGAAGGACATGTATTTAGTTGTTAATTGTAGTTGCCTTTGAAAAACAAAATTAGGAAACAAAGATACTTTATTGTGAATACTTCTGTACTTAAAATATTCTTTCAGAGAACAGTACTATATTTACAACTCAAAAAAAAAAAAGAAAGATTTGACAGGTATTGAGTAAAGGTGTAATTATCAGACATAGGTTTTAGGAAGATAACCCTGATGAAATTAAATGGCAGAAGTGGGAGGTGTGGTACAATAAGGGTAAGACAGGACAGAGATAGGGAGAACAGAAAGGAAAGGCTAGTTTCGGGAAGGCTGAGGGTGGAAGTTAGAGGAGTATTAATAAAGGAGAGAGCAAAGAGCAAAGCCAGAAGAATGCTGTAATGCTATAAATTGCCATAACCCCTGGAAAAAATGATGCTGTCAGCCGTTTCAATCGTTAATGCTTTTGCATATCTTTCATATTAGGCAAATAGAGAACTTGAGAATAACCTAAACCTATAGCATATTAATTTCCAACATCAGCAATACTCAATCTGTTATTTCCTTCTTTCCTTCAAAAACCATCCAAGTGTGCTTTAGTGTTTCTAAAGAAACACCTGTGTCATTTATTACCAAACGTTTTTGCAACCATGGTAATTCATCTCACCTTTCAGTTTCTACCTATATTCAAATGTGATTCCATGACAGAATACAGTGTTCCTATGGTCCCTGCTTCTTTAGAACCAAGTATTTGATTTCCTTAGCATGAAGTCTGTCCTAAAAGACTGTGATCCTCCAGAGAGGGGACCAAGTCTGGTTCAACATCAATCTTCGGCTCAGGTAGGAAGCTGTGCGTATGGTCAACTCTGGCCCAGGCTGGGTGAATCACAGCACCAGGTGCATCTCAGCTAAAGAAGAATTCCCTCCTAGGATTTCACCTATGACCTGCCTTAGTGGTAGGAACCTGGTAACTCCCTTCCTTTCTACTTCTAGAAAAGTAGAAGGAGAAAAGAGAAAAAGATTTGGTGGCCAGAAAACTTATATTTAATCACTTCAGCCTGATTCACACATTTGACATTTCCTCTTTGGTCCCTTGAAAAATGAACTAACCTATTCTACTTACACACATCTGATTTTTAAAACCTGATTTATGACACATCCACACATACCCATTGTACTAGCATTTAGATCAGTGTTCAACTGGGGGATCCTGGCTGCTGAATCAAAGAGATTAATGGGTTCTTCCTTTGAATTGTTATTCCTGTTGTTTTCATGTTAAAGTTACTTATCACATAAAGATATATGGTCCATGGAATTAGAAAGAAAGAATCTCACTATTGTTTTCTGTCTGGCTAGACAGCAATATGTGGCTTTTAGGACAGGCGAACTTACTGCTTGGAACTTAAAGTTGATTTCAAAAAAAATTTTTTTTTACTAGAAAAGTGGATCTTTTCCAGTTAAAAAAAAAAAATCCCTCTACTCTTATGTAAGAATCTCCAAAACTGAGACCTGGAAATAGTTATGGGGCCAAAAATACTAACTACAAGATTCTCATCACTGAGGAAAAATTATGAACTTATTTGATTTGTTTATAACACTTAGCTCTATAAAAGCTGAGCCGTGAATTTTCACAACACTCAATTCTTTCATGATGAAGCAACCAATGAATAGTATCAATAACTGTACAGAAATCAACTTTTTCCTTTTATTTTTCTTCATTTAGCTTTCAGTTAATTTTTTTTTTTTTTGCATTTCAATACCAATTTTCAAAAGTTGTAAGGAAACATAACTGTGAGGCTAGTTAGATCAGGGAAGGGGCTTACTGGTGATTATTGTCTGACAGCTAATCTACACAGGCTTTTGTCAGCAGTTCTGAAAGGTATTCAAGCAGGGCTTCCATATGAGGATCTGCCACAATTTCTAGAAACCTTACAACATATAATTTTGTTGAATTTGCATTCAAATAAATGCTAGCTTAAAAAAACACACCTGCTTGTTTCTATGACAATAGGCATAGTGAAATGATGCTCACACAGATGTGATGATGAATGTCACCCTGTTATTGTTGTTATTTTTTTCCTTGAACAATTCATCAAATTCTTCTCTACTATCTATCATTCAACCATTTGATATGCCTCAGTAGACAAAACTATGCCACAGAAGTCTAAAGGATGTTTTGCTAATGCTAAGAAACCAAAAGACACTATTATATTGTTACCCCTGAGACAATTTTTATTGACTTTGCTAATTAAATAATCAGTGTTCTTCTATAATTCAGTAGTAAAATATTTAATAGCTAAGCAAGAATAGGATTCTGTGGTTGCCTCTTAATCAATGTATGTTTCAAAATACTTATTGTTTTTAATGTTATGCTGGGTGTTAACATACAATAATACATAATCTGGAAACATCCAACTCATTGTAAAGATGTATCCTGAAATTATATGCAATTTAAAAATTAAATTTTTAATTTTTGCTTCTATACAATAACCATATGACTACTGAAACATTAACTTCTTAAAAGACATTATGTAATTATGCATTTTTAAAAACTACATAGCCTAGATTTCCATAAGAAATTATAATAAAAAATTAAATTACTAACAAATGTGTACACTACCTCATATAAAGTGATCACACCATATGTTTGAGTTGGTTCTCTCCACTGAAGAAATATCTTCTCTTCAAAGGTACTTCCTTGGATGGATTCAGTAGGAACAGCACCTGGGACTAAATGAGAGTAGGAGATGAATGAGTAATAAACCAAAAAAAAAAAAAAAATCAAAGTAGAGCTTTCTAGACTTGGTAGGTTTTAACCTTCTATTGGGGCACAAGATTTTAACAGATTTAACTTGAATGCACACATTTAAGTTTTCTTTTAAAAAATCTAAAACTATGTTAGTTACACTGTCCTTATTTTTTTAAAAAAGAATTTCAGCATTTTTTTAAAAAAGTTTAAATCAATTAGAGATCAGTAAGCACCTTCTAAATAAACTTTTTCATTCTTCCAAAAGAAATGAAGAAGGATATGAATCAATGAGAATTCTCAAAGACTGCTTATGGGAGTGTAAATTGGTAAGGTCACTTTGGAAAATAATTTGGTAGTATTTACTGAAGTTGAAGATGCACAGACCATATGACCCAATGATCCTACCGCCAGGTTCCCTGGTGAAATTCTTGCATATATGTACCAAAAGACATATACAAGAATGTTCACATAGCAGTGTTTTTTAATAATAATAACAATAGTAATAACAAATTGGAAACAAACCAATTGGTTTAAATAAGTTGTTATATTCATATAATAAAATATTGAAAAGACTGAAAATAAATGACAATTATATACATATTATCATGCATGCATTTTATAACCATAATATTGAATAACAAAAGCATGTCAAAGAATATATATGAACTACTCTACTAATATATTAAAAGTATATACATAATGGTTAATTTAGATGAAATAACAATAGTTTTTAAAAATTATATTTTATTTGTTAATAATATTAAGATTTGGAAAAATGCCATTTTTCAAAACTTAAAATATGCGATGACTTCTTATAAGTTTGCAAGAATATCTAATGTAAGGGAAGATAGAAATTTACTTGCCAATTTTCTGTAAAATAATATTTAATATCATTATAAATTATTTATTTCATCATTTTAAATTCAGTTTTTGAGTATGCTTTATATTATATAGAATTCAGTGTATCCTATTTATAGGATAGCTATACTTTATCAATATATATACATTTGAAATAAACCCTTACATTTGTAGTCAATTGACTTTCAATAAGAGTGCCAGGAAAATTCAATGAGGAGAGAATAATCTTTTCAACAAATGGTGCTGACACAACTGGATATCCACATGCAAAAGAATGAAGTAGGATTTCTATCTCACACCACACATAAAAATTAAATCAAAATAAAGAGTTAATTATATGAACTCAAAGTATAAAACTCTTAGAAGAAATTAGAAGAAAGCAAAAGTGTAAATCTTCATGACCTTGGATTAGGCAATGGTTTGTTAGATGTGACACCAAAAGCAACAAAAGAAAATATAGATAAACTGCAACTCATCAAAATGGAAAACTTTTATGATTCAAATGGTACTGTTAAAAAAAAGACAACACAGAATAGGAGATGTTTCTGCATGTCATATACATGATAAGAAACTTGTATCTAGAATACAAAAGGAACTATTAAAACCCAATCATAAGAAAACAAATAGCCCATTTAGAAATGGGCAGAGGATCTGAATAAACAGCTCTCCAAAGAAGATAAACAAATGGCCAATAAGCACATGAAAAGATGCTCAACATCACTAGCCAGCAGGAAACTGCAAATCAAAAGCAAAATGAGATATCACCTCATATCCACTGGAATAGCTCTAATCAAAAGACAGATACTGCTAAGTGCTGGCAAGAATGTAGAGAAATTGGAACCCTCATACATTGCTGGAGGGAATGTAAAATCATACAGCTACTTTGAAAACAGTCTGACAGTTCTTCAGTTGATTAAATATGGATAGATTTACATCATGATCTAGCAATTCCACTCCTAGGTACACATCCACGAGAACTAAAAACACATCAACTCAAAAACCTGTGCATGAATATTCACAGCAGCATTATTCGTAACAGCCAAAAAGTGGAAACAATCCAAATGCTCACCAGGTGATTGAAAGACAAACATATCTCAAGAAAGTTTTAAAAAAGGGGATTAGAGAAGTGCTGTAGACTGTGGGAGGATAGGCGTAGTTTTTAACGGTTGCTAAGACTGCCACAGGTTGCAAAGATTGCCTAGAATTTCAAAAGGACTCATACACAGTGTGTGTTTTTGAGTTGAGGGGCCACTTATAGGTAGATGTAGGACATCGGCAGTTATTTCAAATAGAGTCAAGTATTATTTAACAGAAAAACAAAAACAAAAACAAAAAGAAATGACTGATTTAAATGGGAAGCCTCGGTTCTAATTTAAGACTCTCCAATAATTAAACTGTGTAATTTGGACATCATGGAACCTCCTTGGGTCTCAGTTACCTCATATCTAAAATGAAGAAGTTGTATTACGTTGATTTCTAATGTCCGAACCCTAAATAATATAGCAATAGGAAATTAATTGTTATTCTTAGGTTGAAGAAATCTATGTGAGATTACATCAAAGCAAAGAAAAACAAGGTATTTAAAAAGTGATGACGCTGGTGAGTTCCAAGAAAATGTGAATTCCAGACTCTGAGACTAAAATGTTCATCATAATCAGAAGTTGAACTGAAATGGGCTGTGCCTGAGAAAACTCTACTAAGCTTTTTCTTTACCTTGAAAGTGTTTATTATGACATCATCATCAGTTTTCTCAGAGTATCAAGATAATGGTGATGAGTGGCTCTGTTATTTTTTGATGACATTTCTTGTTTGAGAGCATTTATTAATCTATGTGCAGATGTAAAGAGGGTCAAAATTAGAAAACACAAACTTTTGGTTTAATTCAAGTATAATAGTATAAAAGAGAATAAAATAGTAATATAAAATGGGAGGTATTCAGAATTATGTTAATCAGAGGATATCTTAAAAGGATAAATTTATTAAAATGTACTGGTGGAGGTACTGTAATTGATGACATCATGGAAATGTTGCCAAGAAAACCTAAGTGAGATTCATATAATTATTTTAATGTCAGGAACAGATAAAGTGAATTTTTAAAAAACACCAGAAAATTAATTAAATTAGGGAAGATACTACCCCATAGGAACTTTGGTCAGTACTTGCTTTTAAAAGTTGTGGGAGTTCAGGATTTGGGATATATAGCCATAATATCTAAGTCTGTATAATCTAGCCCTATACTGCCCAGTGATACTCTTAACAGGAATAGAAAGGTAAATTTTTTCCACATGCTTTCTGTTTAAATAAACAATATTTTAATAAAAATATTATCCTACAATAAAACTCACAATGTTCAATGAATTGTAACCTTTGTTAATAGATAAACAAAGTGATCCATTCCCCCATTCTTTTCTATTCAAACTGGATATTCTTTGGCAATTACTCTATTTCTGTCTTTCTTCTGTCTCTTCCAAAGTGTTTTTGTTTTCAGTTAGGACTCTCCAATAATTAAACTGTGCAATTTGGATATCATTGAACCTCCTTGGGTTTTACTTCTTGGATGACAAATTTGAGATTCAGAGATTTAAGGATCTCACCGAGTGCAAATCAGGCCAGAAGGATGTGAGTAGCATGGGCTGGAAGAGCTGAGACAGCTTTCTGAAGGACCTGAAACGAGGAGAACTGGAGATGGAACTGAGGAGCAGCGGGTGGAAAGGCACTGGCAGAGGGGAACAGACAGGCAACGAGGCGCCCAGGATGTATGCTCGGTGGGTGGCACAGGGACCAATGCTGAGAGACACCTCTGCAGAACGAGCTGCTGCAGAGAAGTTACTACTTCTAGAGTATGAGCCAAGAACACAGAAGACCTTGAGAAAGCCAAGGCTTTGGATGGAAGATAAAGAGGAAGAGCCACTGAAGGTTCTTGCAGAGAGACTGACACGATGAAAATGTATTTTAAAGATTAGTTTAATGAGTGAGTTGGGGGTGGCGAGCAAGAGAATGAAAAAAGGCTGAAATCACAAAGAAAGGTTAGAAACAATTACAGAAATCGCAGCATCAAATAATAAGAATCTGAAGATAGGCAGCGGAAGTTGAGAGAAAAGAACAGTATAAAACTTTGGAAGTAGAAACAACGGAAGTTAGGACCACAAAAAATACAGAAACACAAGGGAGGAGGGAGCCAGCGAAGACTCGATGACAATGCGACACCCTCTTTCTTCTTTCCCGAAGGAGACGAGGGGGAGTTGGAAGAAACAGCAACAGGGCTTCTGGTCTCAGCCTTCACTGACTGGCTTGCATCATGCTACGGCTCCCACCAGAAGCCACCATACTAAAACAGTGTTCAGGAGCAGCCAACACAGGCAGGACTTGGGGCATGACGAGAGAGAAAAGTAAAGGACGTGAGGGAGCGCCTCATTTACTCTGGCTCCTTCCACGTTTTTCTTCTACAGCAATATGCGTCGTGGTGGGCAGGCAAAGACACTCAAAAATATTTTGCTAGCTCTTTAAATGAAACAATAAAGTATCATTCTAAACATTTAATTTGTGATTTAATCAATGGTTAAAGTTATATAATTACTTACATGAAGAAACAAAAAGTTAAACATCTATTTTCCTCGGGAATAGTGTTTATTCATTTAATGGGTTTCTCAAGTTCTTTGCCACTTATTTTTATGCCAAAAAATGAATTTTATGTCAAACTAAATTTAAAATACATTGCCACTGTATTTTATGCACCGTATGAATACGTTATTGTACACAAAGGTTTCCTGTAAAAACAGCGTAAGAGCACATTTATATCCATGCTATGGAATTCAAGGAATAATTTTATTATTTTAGATTATTTTAGAAGTTTACTACAGTTGAGTTATTTGCTTTTATTGATGAGTTGCTGGTGACATGCATGGTTTATTTGTTAAGTATTTGTTTATTATGGTAATATCTAGTTTCAACATTGTTCTTGTGGTAAAAAATGATCTATTTCACAACCACCAACTTGATATAGTTTCTCAGCACTGTGTTGAAAAGTAAGGGCAGCCTCTATTTTGTGCTATATTTTTATCTGAACTATGAAAGATGTTTCAGAATGGCATTTAAATATATTTAAACAAGCATTTCATATAAATAATCTAATACCAAAACCACAATTTTCCAGTCCAATATAATAAAAATTGTATGAAGAACCATTTAGAGCAATATGGAATGATTATAGACAGAAAAGTATAACTATATGACTAATAAAGAATTGAAATAAATTTCTATATCTTTATTCTCTTTCAATCTGTGCTTAAGAATATAGATACGCATGTGTATTATTCAACAAAGTAGGTAGTTCTTTCTTCTATTTGAAGATAAAGATCTGAAAAGAAACAAAAGTTGCTCTTTAAAAGAGCATTTTTCACATAATCATTTAAAAGTACTCACGATCTTCATCTGTCTGTACTATGATTTCTTGACTTTCCTTCCGTCCCTCGGGATTCATGAGAATGAGTTTCACACTAACGTTGGTATACGGTGACAGGTTAGTGATTGTGTGTTGAGGGTGTGAATTTTCTGTGTCCCAGCTTACTTCTTCTCGTACTTGTTCTTGTCCTCCAACTTGGTAACAGTAGTGGACAGTGAGATTATAACTATGGCAACGAGTTACATTATATCCAAATGGCTCCCAGCGGATAGTGATTTGTCGAGATTTCACTTCCACTACTTCCAGTTTCCTTGGGCCACGCATGGGATCTGTTTAGAAAAGAAAAGGAGAAAAAAGAAAAGGTAAGAGAAAAGAATTATAAAAGCCCTAGTGAAGCCCAAATGTTACAGATATTCCTACTTGTCCTCAACATTTGGTCTCCTCTTCTTCCTGAATAATCCCTAAATTTTAGCTAGGAATAAAGCCACTCAGAATAAAGACTAAAGTTTCCCTTGTCTTCTGTAGTAAGACGTGGCCCTGTGTCTAAGGTCTGATGAACGAAGGTGAAATGTCAAGAACTGTTTCTGGGAAGTGTTCTTAAAGGGAACACCATCTTTATTCCTTCTTCATTCCCACTAGCTGGATGGAGGATATCTTTGGAACTCGTTCAGACATGATGAAACTTGAGGTACTTAAATGTTAAGAATTCAAAGCAATGATGAAGGAGAAGCTAGAGTTCCTGATAACCACTGAGTTACCACATTAGCCACGGACCTCCTACTTCCAAACTTTTCATTAGGAAAAATTAAATGTGATTGTTTGTTTATTATTTACTTATTTATTTATTTATTTTGACACAGGGTACAGCTAGAGTGCTGTGGCGTCACACAGCTCACTGCAACCTCAAGCTCCTGGGCTCAAGTGATCCTCCTGCCTCAGCCTCCCGAGTAGCTGGGCCTATGGGAATGCCACCAAGCCTGGCTAATTTTTCTATTTTTTGTAGAGACAGGGTCTCACTCTTGCTCAAGCTGGTCTTGAACTCCTGGCCTCAAACAATCCTCCTACCTCAGCCTCCCAGAGTGCTAGGATTACAGGTGTGAGCCACTGCATTCAGCCTAAATGCTATCTTATTTAAGCCTCTTTTCTTTTGGATCTCTTATGCAAGTAACCAATCTTGATACTGACACATATGCTTTATCTTTAAACATGAATTTATAATTATATAATTGGAAAACATAAGGATAATAGCTTGAGAATTCAGCATGAAATAACACAATGATGAGAGAACATAAACTTCTGAGCATAACTCCAGGCCATTTGGGATTTTGATTTACATAGAATTCCATATAATCAATGCTCAAGTAGTTCTTGCCTATTCTCAACAATGTCTTATCCAACATTTAGGACCTAGAGAGAACTCAGAACCACTCCCTTTATCTGTGAGCTCCAACAAATGAAAATATTTAAAAGTGAAATAATGTGAATATTAAAAAGTGAAATAATTTAAAGTGAAATAATGTTTGGTTTTATATATGCAAGATAGGATTAGATATCTGCTCAAACTATAACATGAGGTTAATAACGATCATTCATTCTATTCTGTCTTATAATAACTTTAGGAAGCATGGACAGGCAAGATGAAAACTCCTCCAATGAATCTTGAATGGCATTCCCATGGAAATGTTCCTTATTATTACATTAATTTTTTATATTTAAATTAGTAATATAGGGAAAATATCACAAGTAAGTTATTTAGAAATAGCATTGAATATTTTCCCCATTAGTGACTTTTTTTACAATTTAAAGGAAATGTCTAATTTTATATAATGCTTCATTAGTTGAATGTTCATAAAAACTTTTAATAAGCTCCAGATCCCATATACATAAACAGATTAATGTGTCTCTTTGCCCTTTTCCTTATTAATAACAGTTCTCCACAAGGACTGTTCTAAAGCATTTTCCTAAGGGTTGCATCAATTTTACTGATTAAGAAAATGACTAAAGGCTTCAGATATTAGTTTAAACAAGCAAAGCAGTTCTAACTTAATTTCAATGGAAAACTATTTCCCACTGCATAAATAAGTTCACATAACTTCCGTATTCCTTAGCCAAGAAAATACATACTTAAATGAAGTCCCAGGCTTAAAAACAAAGGGTTCAGTCTGTCTACTGGGCAAGTGTTTCTGAAATGCACGCTCCCTTCCTCTTTGTTAGTGCCTCTTAGAATTCCATCTTGGTAAAACTGTGTCTCAAACTTTCCATACATTTGCCAAGTATTAATAAAATAGCTAAGCTTCACACAAAACAATCATCTTGGTCATAGGACCAAGGCTCCAAAGTCCTCATTGGCATGAGTGATAATTGACAGACTAGAAAAGGATGCTGCATGAGGTCTAAACCTTAGATGAAAAGAGGCTTGTGCTTACTGGCTTGTATCTTCAAGTTCCAGGTTAACAAAGGCAAGGCTACCTTACAGAAGCTTTTACAGAGTATTTCCTTTTGCGCCTTTGTGTGCCTCTGACTATGGTGTATGGTTCTCTTGTGTCTATACTATGTAGATATCAACACGGCAGGGTCAGTAACAGTGGGGGTAGGGATGAAGGACACTTTGATTCCTAAACACTCTGCCCATCTGTCAAAAGCTTAAGAGAGAAGTTGAATCAGCACCAAGACATAGGGGACATGGGCTACCTCAGATAGAGTACTGTCATTTTCTTTTGCCATGGCCCAAAGGCAAAGTGAAGTGAGTTGGGGAAGGCTAGCAAAACACAGATACATACAAATGAAATGCTGTGTGCTACCACGTACCTGTGATAGCAGCCTCCTTTAAGGGTAGTGTTGATAGGCTACCTCCAGTGACTAAGGAAAGCTGGCAGTTCTTTCTACTCATCCTCAGCAAACTGCCTGATTTCAATGCTTTTTTTCCTTTTCTTTTGCCATTCTGTAAAACTGAGTTCTGACCAGCAATGGATTTATAATGATTACATCTTAAGTTAGTGTTTTATAGTACCTTTATTTTCAGTGTTTCTGCGGAACCATTTCTATGAATGTGCTGCTAACTGTGAATGAGGCATTCCACAGGGATATTTACGCTAGTGAGTTATACTGGTGGTCACTGAAAACTTTGTTGTTGTTTCTTCTTTTTTTTTTTCCTTTCAGAGACAGGGTCTCATTCGGTCACCTAGGCTAGAGTGCAGTGGTGTGATCATAGCTCACTGGCGCTTTGAACTCCTGGGCTCAAGTGTTCCTCCTGCCTCAGCCTTGTGAGCAGTTGGGACTACAGGTGTGTGCCACCACGCCTGACTAATTTTCCTTATTTTTTGGTAGAGACAGGGTCCCACTCTGTCATCTAGGCTAGAGTGCAGTGGAGTGATCATAGCTCAGTGCCGCCTCAAACTCCTGGGCTCAAGCAATCTTCGTGCCTCAGCCTCCCAAGTAGCTGTAACTACAGGTGTATGCTGCCATGCCTGGATAATTTTTCTTATTTTTTGTACAAACAAGGTTTCACTGTGTTAACCAGGTCAGTTTTGAATTCTTGGCCTCAAGTGATCCTCCCATTTCGGCCTCACAAAATGCCATGATTAGAGGTGTGAGCCACAGGGCCAGACCGTCACTGGAGACTTTTCAAGGGCATCAATGTAGAAATATATCACACTGGAGAAAACAAATAGCAACTTCATAACCAGAAATGTGTAATTTAGGTAGGTTAATTACAATTCACACTGCATTTCTGGGAGAACACGAACACTGCCCCAAAAAACTTGGCATACCATTACTACCATTCTATGTGCACAATATAAATCTCTTACAGTTAGATACCAGGGTAATCAATTATATGCACAGGACCACTAGTTGTAGGATATTTGTTCCTCTTCACTCACAATCTAGAAGCTACTGAGGATAGGAATCAATTCCAAGGCCATTTCTCTTCACACTCACATCCTCAGACCACACTGATGCATCCCCCTTCCCTGGAATGGGTATTGTATCAGGCCCCATTGACTCATGATAAAAGACTAGAATGGGCTCTCTACAGAGTGTACCGGCTGTCACACAGGAAGTTTAGTCAGGGAGCTCTTATACCAATTCTCCTGCTGGTGCCTGCAGCATTTTTCATTCTGTTGTCTTTCTGCCAGTTTGAGCCAGGTTTCAAACAGAGAAGGCTGACAGTCCTGACCGAAGGAACCAGCAAGGCCAGTTCTAGCCTCTAGCACTTCAGCATCCCATTTCATCAGCGATCCTGGCTACTTCTACATTCAGTCCTGTTTTTCCACGAATAAGGGCAAAAACTGACTGATAGGATCAATTTCTATTGCAGGTTCAATTCGCAGCTCATTTCTCTGGAACTCTGCACTTTACTTTCCATCACTACTGCAGTGCTTTTTTCAGAAACTCAATTTCAGAACCTGTGAGAGATATTTGGGTGTAATTTTAGGATCCTGTCATTGATAATCAAAAGCATAGATTACGACCAATGCTCCTGCTAACAGGTTTCTCTTTGCCACCTCTCTGTGAGCTCTACAGAGGTCTATTACAACAAAGAGAGAACAACCAGAATGGCGTGGCAGCGCCCCTTCGGAACTTGGAAGCTTCAGCTATTGTATTTCTGCCTTACCAGTCACACAAGAGGGTGACTAAACAATAAAGCAATAGCTTCGTTTACTTTACTATTCAGTTACATGAGAGCAAAGGCCTGATTAACTAATATTATAGTTAATGTTACCTAATAATTCAATATTCCTAAGCAGCAAAGATTCTAGGCACATGGAATTGTTTTCAAATGACAAAGCAATAGTTTTTGAATTAGTCAGTGCTTTCCAGAGTTCAAAAAGAATCTTTGTCAGTCAAGTTGAAAATTCTGAAATACATCAATCTTTAATTTACACTACCCTACAGGCATCCATATACCTGTGATGTATCAGAATAAATTAGAACATATCATAAAAATTATATAAATTTGAGTAGTCTCTTCTGCCAGAATACTTCCCATATATATTACATTAACTGTTTTCGCATTTTATAGTAATTAGGCTCAAGAAATGCCCTTGAAAACAATCTGTTTTTCTTAAATACATCACAAAATCATATATAAAGGAAGAATAATTTTTTCATGAAAAACAAGCTGAATTTCAGAATCAGTACAAATTTAAGAGATGAAACAAAGTCTTAACAGAATAAATTAAGGAAAGTGTAGCAATGACAAACTCTACATGAAATCAAACATTCTACTTTATTTCTTGGTTTAAGATGGACATAGTCTCACAATGTCTTTCATGTTTTTCATATGGTGGTATGAACCTGGCCTAAATTGTAAAGGTAAGTAACTTACTACCCCATGTTGCTGAGAAATAGACTATTCACATGCCAATTATGTTGATTATATTTATTTCAGTCTCATTAGAAAGCTGGAATTCCTACTCACATTTTAGGGGAAATGTGAAGGACTGACTATATTTCACAATAAAATGTTTAAGACATATACTTATGGAAAGAACACAGATCCTCTCAGGCAAGAGGCTGAAAGGCTTAATAACACTCTAAACATGTCACCATTGACAACCTAGAAGGAGCTTTCTCTAACAGCGTTAGGTAACCCTTAAAGAGCAGTGTATACAAATGTGTGGTCTTGGTTTGGTTTGTACATTTACGAAATAAAGTGAAAGACTATATATTATACCATGGGTTAGTCACCGAAGGCGCCTGGTTTCAGGATAATTTCACCATGTCTTTCAGGATAAATTTTTTAAAGAATTTTAAGTAAAAAGTTTATTGAATAGAGGTTGGAAAAAATAGTAGGTAAAAATGTGCTGTTGACACCTTCCAAAATAAAGAACTGTGGGTACTGATAAAACCCACATTAGTGATAATACCCACAATGACAATTACATTGCTCACATTTTATTCTGCCTGAATTAACTGTACAAAATAAGACTAGTTGTGCTAAAAGGGTTGAAAGATGTTTTAAAAATTTTATTATCAGTGTGCAAGGTTTTTGAAATTTTAAATAACAAAACCTTTAAAACACACTGAAAAGTACAAAACAAAACAATCTCCTATGTACCTACTAATATCAAATGTTAATATTTTGTGTTTTGCTTTGGGTCACTTTTTATTAAACGAATAAAATATTACTCATAAAAAATTTTGCCACCTTCCTATTTGCTATCCCAAGGTTATTATACATCATTCCTGGACATGTTTTTGTACTTTTATTACATACATCTAGGATTCTTAAAAACTCACAAAAATGCTACCATTCTTTGCAACCTGAAGTTTCATTCAACATAGCCAAGTTGAAGCATTTAGATCTACTTATCACTTTAATTGGTGCATAAAATCCCATTAAATAAATAAGCCACAGTTTACCTATCCATTTCCCTATTGAGGAACAAATGGTTGAGTCTACTTTTTCTCTACTGGAATCAGAGCTACAATGAGCATCCCTACATACATGTCCTCTTGGCCATAGTCTACCTTGGTGAACACAAAAAGTGGGACTGTTGGCTTGTAGAGTTTGCCTATCTCTAGGTATACTAAATAAGGCCAAGTTTCTCTCCAAAAAAAAAAAATGTTCAGATGCTCCATTTTTCACAAAGAGATTGTATTTCAAGGCTATGAACTAATGACAGTCCCCAAGGACAGATCTTGCATTATTGGTACTGGTTCTAGTTAAATGTAAATCAGCAAAGCCTAATGGGGGACCATTTTATGAGTTGTATCATTTATTTGATATAACTTTTGAAATTAAAATTTACAATGTATATAACTATTTCTGTCTTTGGCTATAGTAACTGTTTGACAAATGTTTGTATTAAATTATATTAAAACTTTCCCAATAACCACTCATTATATCATATCATTATAAATGTTGATGTGAAAGCAAAATAAAATATTCCAACTCATCAAATCATTAGATAAATTAATAAGTTGATGAATAATGCATCCCTAAAATAATTATTAAATTTTCTTATTACAACAAAATGGCATATCATTTACTGTGAAGGACTTTCCCACTTTAATATAACTAGATCCAGCATATGAAAACTTCTTTTTTTTTTATTGTACAGGGTACAGTGTGTCTTCTGTGATAAATTGAACCATGTCCTTTTACAAAAGAAAGCAAATGGCAGTTGCCTATACCAGCTCTGCAGTCTAAAGAGTAAGCCCTGGGCGAGGGACAGGGTAGGAAAGCCAAATCTGATGTTTCCAGGCTAATCTCATATAATTAGCAGTAGGTAAAGCACCCAAAGTCAGTATTATTTCCTGGATCCCAGCAAACACAAGCACAAATCGTCTATGAACTAAATTATCCTTGAATTGGGGCTCCTATTTTCAAAGATAAAGCTCCACCAAATATAAGCTCAGTAACATAGATTACCAAAAACACCAGAATAAAAACTTTCGTGAGTGAGAATCAGCAGAAATATAACACAACAGATTCAGATCACCCAAATTATCAGATGCAAAATATAACATTTGAGCAACACTTTAAAATTTGAAAACATAATCACAGGCTAACTACAGTGGCTCACGCCTATAATCCCAGCAATTTGGGAGGCTGAGCCAGGAGGACTGCTTGAGGCCAAGAGTTCAAGACCAGCCTGAGTAACAGAGTGAGACCCCCATCTCTACCAAAATAAATAATAATAATAATCACAAAAAGAATATGCAATAAGTCTCTATGAAAATGATCAAATTTTAAAAACAACTAATATAACTTTTAGAAATATTTTTGAAATAAAAAAACTCAATAGATGGATTAAATAGCAAGATTAGACACAGCTTAAGAGAGAATAATAAACTAGAAGATAGATCAGAGGAAATTATCTAGAACGTAGTACAAAGAAATAGAAATGGAAAAACAAAAATAGAAAACAGGAAAGGAAGATGCAGGGCAAAAGTAGAGGGTCTACCTATGTCTAATTTGCATTCTAGAAGTATAACAGAGAGAATAGAGGGGAGGCACTAACTGAAGCTATAATATCTAAGAACTCTCCAGAACTGACAAAAGATATCAATCAAAAGATACAGAAAGTATTATACAAAAAAAGGAAAAATGAAAATTAAGTTCACATTTAAACATAATATAAAGTACAGACCTCAAAATATGGACAGGAAAAGCACATCACCTACAAGGTAATGGCAATTAGACTGACAGAAGAGTTCTCAACTGCAATAGTGGATGGCAGAAAACAAGGGAACAATGTATTCAAAGTGCTGAGAGAAAATGTATCAACTTAGAATTATATATGTAGCAAAGCCATCTTTCAAGGATCAAGATAAAATAAAGATGATTTCAAAGAATTTATTACCAATGAACCTGCTATGAAGGATCGAATTCAAAAAGAAAAAAAATAGTATCTGAAGGAAGGTCTGAGATGCTAGAAGAAATAATAAACATCCAAATTTATGTTTATAAAATAATAATAATGTCTAATTTGAGGGCTTTAAAAAACAATACAGAATAAAATAAAACAAGAACATATGAGCAGGTAGGGCAATGCTCAGAGTTAGAATGTTATAAGATCTTTATATCACTGGGAAGGGAGGTTTATGATATTAAATATAGACATT
Source organism: Cheirogaleus medius (assembly GCA_008086735.1). NCBI lineage: Eukaryota > Metazoa > Chordata > Mammalia > Primates > Cheirogaleidae > Cheirogaleus > Cheirogaleus medius. Next base: position 3,884,163 of record VBSM01003157.1, read on the forward strand.
GTTACATATGCATGGCAAATTTTCTGGGGTAACCAATATAACGATAGTACTAAAATGATACTTTTAGCAAAGTAAAAAAACCAAAAACTGAAAAAGTAACCCATTTGAGAATAATAGTATCTTTAGTCAATTATGGGAAAGAAAAAGAAAAATGACAAGAGGGAAAAGAACATAGAAAAAGAAGTAAAAACCAGTAAGCAAATAGAAAAGTGGGAAAAGTAAATCCAAATATAGTAGTAATGACAATGTATATAAATGGAATCTTGCCAATTAAAAGACCCAGAGAGAGCTCCCTACCCGCCAGCCCTCCCAGGTGCTGCTGCCCAGTCATTCCAGGAGAACGGGGCAGACCCTGAGGATGAGAGACATCGACCCAGCTTGGGCTCCCCGTGGGGGAATTAGGTCTGGCACTCCTCTCCCGGGTCGGGTGAGGGAATGAACTCTGGAGCCCAGAGGTCAGACCTGCGGACCAGATCCTGCACACCCAGGTCTCGCATTGCCCGGGGCACAGAAGGGATATTGGGAAGGAGCCTTCTAAGGTGTGCCTGCCTTCAGAGGCAGATCAGCATGCTTGAGGGCAACCCTGCTCTCAAAGGGGGGCCGTGTGCCCAGCCCAGGTGGCGACCCAGCTCAGGGAACCCCCTGGCCTGCATCACAGCCAGGGGAGACCCGGTGGCCTGACGTCTGGCCTGCTGGCAGAGGCCCAAAAGAAGCCGCGGAGTTGGGGAGGGTGGAAAGGAGCAAGGCCTGCTCCAGACTGCTGGTCTGAGACAGTACCACCTCCACATGCAGACTTTCTAACTGAGTGGGGCCATCACAGCCCCTCCCTGACAAATATTCCAGGAAGCAGAGAACAGGACTTTGACCCCTGCTAACAGTATTTCTAGTGCTTGAGGGCAGGCTTACCCAACCCAGCTCCGCCCAGACTCACTCCCAGATCAGCCCTCACTGAAGTGGAGAATAAGGACACACCTGGAAATCCCAGGGCCCCACCCACCACCTGAGGCACTAGAGTGCCTCTCCAGAGGAACAAGAGCTGGTTACAGGACCCAAAACCAGCAGTGCAGCCTGCTCCTCTGAGCAAGCGCCACCTACAGAGAGGGAGGACATTCTACACACCGTTTTACAGCATCTACTGACTCATCATACAGGGTGTGGTCGAATCTCA
>VBSM01003157.1:3886599-3927416 GCA_008086735.1 Cheirogaleus medius
GTAATATTTGTACCCCCATAATATGCTGAAATAAAAAAAATAAAAAATAAAAACCCAGAGAATTATACTCAACATAAGATCAATATCTTTTCATATTTTGTTTACAAGAAATGAATCTAAGCCATGTGTACATAGAAAGTTGAAAGTAAACAAATGCAAAAAAAATTATTGGCAAATATTAACCTAAAGAGACTGAGTAGTTGCATTCAGGGTCACAGAGAATCATTACCTAATGTTAAAAGTATCAGTTCATCAAGAAGATATAACAATTGTGAATTTTTATGTACCCAATCAAAAGCCCTAGAATATACAAAGCAATTGGTATCTTAACACCAAAACCAAACAAGCAATGTACTTCATTCATGAGCATAGATGTGAACATTCTAAAAAAAATATGCAAATCTAGGCATATACATATAAAACACTGCATGATGAAGTTAAATTAATTATAATTATTGAATACTAAAAAATCTATAAATGTAATTCATCACATTAACAAATTAAAGAAGAAAACCATATGATCATTTCAATAGATTCAGAAAGAACATGTATTAAACTATCCATTCATAGAAAGAAATACCTTTAACATATTAAGCAGAGAATGACCTTTCACAATCCTGATAAGCAAACATTCCTAATGTTAACACATTAAGGTGCAACCTAAGCTGCACACTGTTTCTAGTTACCATTTTCCTGGAGGTTGTATTCAGTGCAGTAAAAAATAAAAGGTATAAGAAAAGAAAAAGAAGAAATAAAACTTTAATTATATACGTGACTGTCCAGCTTTTGCACTCTTAGGTATATTTCTTAGAACAGAACTTTTAAACTTCTGTAATGAGAAGAATAACCTGGCATACTTTTTAAATGCAGTCATGAATCACTTAACGACAGGGACAGGTTCTGAGAAATGAGTCATTAGGCGATTCTGTCATTATGTGAGCATCATAGAGTGTACTTACACAAACCTAGATGGCATTGCCTACTACGCACCTGGGCTATAAGGTATAGCCTATTGCTTGTAGGCTATAAAACCGCACAGCACGTTACTGTACTGAATACTGTAGGCAACTGTAACACAGTGGTATTTGTGTATCTAAATATATCTAAGCACAGAAAAGGTACAGTAAAAACACAGTGGTATTATAATCTTATGAGACCACAGTTGATTGAAATGTCATTATGCAGCATGTGACTGTGTAAAGCTTTCTAGGCCTAGTCCCCCAGAGATTTCTTCACATTTGTTGGGACTGTAATGAAGCCCCAGAATTTGCATCTTTAAGAAGCAGCTCAGCTGATTCTTGTCACCAGAGAAGTCTGGGAAACAGCCTAGAGCCCTCTACTCAAAGTACTGCTGTTTCTCACACCAGCAGCAGTGGCAACCCCTGGAAGCTTATTAGGAATGCAAATAATCAGGCCTGCCCTGACCTCCTAAAGTTGAATCTTCATTTACACATAAAGTTTGGGAAGCTCTGGCTTGGAGGAATGTTTTTCAGAGGCAGGCTGGGTCCCTAGGTCAAATACTCACACTAGCATTTGTTTTAAAGAGAGAGAATAGAAAGAGAAACATGAGAAGGCCGAGCGCGGTGGCTCAGGCCGGGCGCGGTGGCTCACGCCTGTAATCCTAGCACTCTGGGAGGCCGAGGCGGGTGGATAGCTCAAGGTCAGGAGTTCGAAACCAGCCTGACCAAGAGCGAGACCCCGTCTCTAAAAAAAAAAAAAAAAAAAAAAAAAAAAGAAACATGAGAATACATTTTAGGTGAAAAGATGAGGATTATATTGTGCAATAACTGGGTGGCAATGTAAAATATATTTCATGCTGCATCAAAAGAGTTTGGAAAACACATTCCTAGAGCACAGGAAATGTGCAGAAATGTCTTTAGAAGCATTGTTGTCAAAAGATTAAGAAGGATAAAAAAAAAAGATTAAGAAAGAAAAGCCTGGAAACAACCTAAATACTTAGTGAGTAGAAAACAGATCAATATTTCTACAACGGAAAGTTACACTACAGTGAAAATGAATAAACTATAGCAATAAGCAATAATGGATTTTAGAGACACAGTATTGAATGAAAAAAAGCAAGTGCCAGAAGACTACTATCATAGAATTTTATAAAATTGAGAAATAAATAAAATGAATTATTTAAGAATATATACATATGTGATAGAAACTATTTTAATAAAAAAGTAAGAGCAAAGGAAAAATTTACATAAAAACTCCAGATAATGGTTACCTCTGGCCTGGAAGAACAGGGATAGAATGGGGAAGAAAAACATACAGTTCGGTGGGTTCTAGGGAAATTCTGTTTTCATGCTGAGGAGGCGATTATTGTTATGCTGCACAATTTATGTGGGTTACATATATCGCTTTGTTTAAATCAAATATTATGTAATAATTTCAAAAAAAGATTATTATAGGGAAGGCATGAGTATCCCAGAAACATTGTTGGCTCTTGGAGATTTCCTGCGCAGAGAATAATCTATCTCTGGTTCTTCTGAGAGAAGAAAGATGAGGATGATATTGTGCAATAAATAACTGGGTCACAACATAAATTATATTTTATGCTGTACTGAAAGAGTATGATGGTTACTATCAGGCTAACTTAAAGGAACCAAAAGAATATGTCATTAAATATATTAATATAATGGTGCTGGAGATACACCCCTGGGATGGGGGCCTCTGACTTGAAAAGCATCACAGAACCCTCTCCTCATCAGGCACAAAAGGTTTAACACCAATAATATTCTCATCCTTAAAACTAGATCTTGCGTCCTGAAAGCTGAATCTTGGGCCTGGTACATAGCCTGGCTCTGGCACTTAGGGTGCAGTTGCTGCGCCCGCTTTCCTGTCCCAAACTTCTGAATCTCATTCTCTTTCATTCTTGAATACTTAAGCTAGATCCAAAATGAACCTCAGGACTGTCACATCAGGGGGAGAGAGCAGTCAGGCAGGTAGCTGTGCAAGGCCATGTGATACCTTTGTGCAAATTAAAAAGAGAGCCCTTTCCTCAACAAACTTATTATCATCTGTTGGAAAACTGCCACAAAATTATACAAATCTATGAGGTTTCTATTATGAATGGGCACGATATATTTATGCAATACACAGGCCACACAATTCTATGCAGTGGCCCTGTTTGAGTTAAGTATATGGCTGTATGTACATATGTGTGTGTGTTTGTGTGCTGATTGAGGACTAAACTCTGATCTTTTTCTTTTGCCCAAATTCCTTTCTAAGGGGGCCTGGTGAGTCATGCCTACAAATGATAAAATCTCAGTAAACAGTTTTTTGGGTTTTTTTTGTTTTTTTTGAGACAGAGTCTCACTCTGTTGCCGGGGCTAGAGTGCCGTGGTGTCAGCCTAGCTCACAGCAACCTCAAACTCCTGGGCTCAAGCGATCCTCCTGCCTCAGCCTCCCAAGTAGCTGGACTACAGGCATGCACCACCATGCCCAGCTAATTTTTTCTATATATATTTTTAGTTGGCCAATTAATTTCTTTCTATTTTTAGTAGAGATGGGGTCTCACTCTTGTTCAGGCTGGTTTCAAACTCCTGACCTTGAGTGATCCACCGCCTCAGCCTCCCAGAGTGCTAGGATTATAGGCATGAGCCACCACTTCTGGGCTCAGTAAACAGGTTTTTATGTTGTGGTTTACTTCCCAATCTGATTCCAGTATAGCATCACACGAAAGATAGAAGAACCTTATCTTAATTTAAGCATTCCTTTCCGCTATTTCCTGGTCTTTTGGACAAAGCCTAACTCTTTCAGTTAACTGTCAACTAAAGTATCCTTAAATCCATCTATGACTTGTAAGCCCCTGCTTTGAGATGTCCTACCTTAATCCCTAAACCTATGACTTGTAAGCCCCTGCTTTGCGAAGTCCTGCCTTTTCAGGCCAAACCAATGTATGCCTTCCATGTATTGATTTATGACTTTTCCTCTAATTCCTGTCTCCCTGAAATGTATAAAAACCAAACTGTAACCCAACCACAGTGAGTTCACTTGCTCAAGGCTTACTGGGCATGGCTCCAGGACATGGCCCTCAAATTTGGCTCAGAATAAACCTCTTTAAATTATTTTACAGAGTTTGGCTTCTTTTCCATTGACATGTTCAAAATGTAAATTACATTATCAAATGATATGGTTTCTACTTGTGATATATATACACACACACACATACTACACTACTAAAAGTCCTTAGAGAACACATTTGTAACTAATAATTTCAAAACTTATAATAAACCAGGCCCGCAGAAGTGACTATATTATGAAGTGTGCATGTTGACAGAAGTATATGGATTTCTTTTTTCAGGAAACTAATACCATTTACTCTTGACCAGATCCCAATATTCATACTTAAACTGCATTTTCTCAAATGTTCCAATTCTAGCTATTCCGCCCTAATCTTATCTGTCATACCACTGCCAGAATGACTTCCTCATGTGACAGTTCATCTGCATCAATTCAAGGATTTCTAATTGATGCTGTCTTATCATCTGACCCAAATAAAAAATGTTCCCATTAGTAAGTTACAGCTATCAAAGTAATCACATAACCCTTCTTGCTTTCATACTAGTCAGGCAAGTCTGTCTGCTATACTTCAAACAAAATTCTCCCTCCAAAATTAGTATCTCTGCTCAGACTGACACATATGCATGCACTGATATCACCTTTTTCCCCCCAGAATATTATGGGAGTACAAACGTTTTGGTTACATGAATTGCTTTTGAATCAAAGATGTAAGTGTGCCCATTACCCACATAATGTGCATTGTACTCGTAAGGTGTGAATTTACCCATTCCCCCCGCCTGCTTGGTTTCCACTGAGTTTTACTTTCATATGTGCACATAAGTGTTGACTGATTAGTTTCAATTTAATAATGTGGTGGGGTTTTTTCCATTCTAGCAATACTTCACTTAGAAGAATGGTCTCCAGTTCCATCCAGCTTGTTACAAAAGGTATTCACTTTTTTGTTTATGGCTGAGTAGTACTCCATGGTGTACATATACCGCATTTTATTACTCCGCTCATGTACGGGCACTTGGGTTGATTCGACATCTTTGTGACTATGAACTGTGCTGCAATAAACATTCAAGTGCAAGTATCTTTTTGATAAAATGACTGTTTTTCCTTTGGACAAATCCCCAGTGGTGGAATTGATGGATCAAATGGTTTGAGACAGTCACATTTTTTATCTTCCAAAAAGTAGCCTTCAATTCCTTTCAACCTTGGTTCAAAATTAAACTCCTTTATGATTATTCTTAGTTGCAATACAAAACTGCAACTCAAACTCGCACACTCAAAATCCCAGGGCATATAGGTTGACTGTGCTTCTCTATGTCTTACTGCATCCTGGAACAATCAAGTTACATATCTCATCCCACATCTTACACAACCTTTACCCCAGAAAATGCCTATATTTGTCAATCAGCACTTTTGCTAAAAGGATACTAACATAGAATAATAAATAATGAGCATCCACCTCAGTTCTTTTGTTCTCATAAGTTAATTCAGGAAACATCTCCATTTCCCAAGTATCTATCTATTTTTTATGAAAATTCTTTTCAAGTTTCTATGTTGTGACTCATCTCTGTTTTGCTTTTTTACTTCAAAGAAGTTGCCCAGGCACTATAAACATGGCTTCTACTAACCACTGAAATAGCAGTTTTTGCCTGTGCTCCCTGGTAACATTTCCAAAGTGTAAAGTTGATCAGTTGATCCTTATAGAAGGAACACTATCGCTACGCTCAAAATTAGAATCTTGAATTGTTTTGATGCACTACAACAAACAGACTGCAATTCATCCTATAGATGAACTTTACAAGAAAACTGTTGTATGAAATAAAAATGAATCTGCAGTAAGAGCCTTCCTTGGTATTTATTTCAGACTATATAAAACCGGAGGAGGCAAATGATTTTCACAGAGTTTTTCAGAACTTTCAAAAATTGGTTTGGAATGGGTTTTGACCTTTTCTAACCTTCATAAAAGCTATGATGCCCACAAAAGGCCCTGGAAGTCTGGAACTTATATTTTACCCAGAGCAACAGAGAACCCAAATCATTTACTCTTTGTTACATAAGTAATGCAATTAGCGATGGGAAAAAGCTAATCAAACAAAATTCGAGTTTTACCTACATGAAACCATTTTCTCTAGTTAATACTAAGAAGATAAGTGTTTATTTAAAATATTTTATTTGTTTGGAGCCTCCTATTTTGGTATTTACGATCTTTTTATGATTACATAGTTTTCTGTTTGAAGTTGTTTACGAGTCTGCGCAAATGGTTTCATAAAAGACCACACTCAACTCTGCTAAATTGATGGCTATACTGTAATTATTCTTCTGTGTTTTCATCAACAACTTGTTTAAAAAAGATTTCTTCACTTTAAAATAGCATATGATTGATAAGTTAGTTCTTACTTAAAACCTAGGAATCCCATCCTGCTAATCTTCTAGGGAAGCTTGGAGAATGAGAGGGTGGAAAACTCAGGTCTAGTGGGAGAGTATTTGTCAGCACTGGCCGTACAGGAAGAGGTATGCCTGTGGAAGAAATGAACCTGGTTCTTTTATTTAAAAACAGACAAACATACAGGAAGAAGGCAAACAAAAGTTCTGACTTGAAATTATTTGTTTTCCCAAACAAAACAATATTAAAAAAAAAAAAAGTTTGTTCCTCTAATAAAGAACAGTTTATCTCTCTGATGAATTATCTCCATATTTTGCTATCAAATTAGTGCCAACTAATTTGTGAACTTTTAGTGTCAACTTTTGCCTAAAAGTGGTTTTTGTATGGAATCGACTCCATTTTCCCACCAAATTCAAAATATTTTGCAAGGTTACTTTTTTACCCCTTTCAAGCCTCAGGTAATACAAGCAAGCTCAATTTTCTCATTTAAAAAAAGGAAAGGCAATGTGGATTTTTTTGTTGCTGTTGTTTTCCTGAAAGCCAGGAAACCAATCAAATATTTATTGAAGATGGACTGATTCATACTCACTTATTCCAACACTCTTGGAGGCCTATCATCTGCTCCCTATCCTTCCAAGAGTAGTCTATTATATTTATTTATGAATGGCCATCCCAAACTTCTCTTTCAAATTAATTTTGGTCTCCTGATTTTATAGCACTCAAAGCAGAAAAAGTTCCAGACATCTTTGGAGTCTATCTCATCCTCTGTCTCAAGGTTATGGACTGTCACACCAGTCCACAAACACGAGGTGGTGGTGGGGTTTCACAGCCTCCAGGAGTCCCTTGCCATTTCATCCATGTACCTCACCTGCCCTACTCCCTAGACTCTGACAGTCAGCTATTCTGGTGGGAGAATGGGGGTACTGTTAGGGACCAGAGTGATGTGGAGTTTTATAAAGCTTCTCAGGTGATGATGTGGAAACCACCCTCATCCAACCTGGCCAGGAATCTCTGAATTGCAAACATGTATACACATATACTGTACTACTAATTTAACCTGGAGAAAGTGTGTTGTGTGACTGATACAACATAGCGCACTTTTGTTCTTAGGTTGTTTGGTGCTATCCTTTTTTTTTTTTTTAACTTGCTATTTTTCCAGATATCACTTTCTTGAATAAAGTAACAATGGAACTATCACAAAATAAAGATTATTTATTGTACAGCCAATTCCTCACTAAGTTTCTGAAAATGAATTGCAGTTCACTGATGTGTATTTACTTCATTTTAAATTCTGTTTATTTGCCATAGAAACCTTTTTGTTATTCTTAACAAGTATGCATCCTTAAATATTGCTTAGAAGTGGCTTAAAAACTATGGAATACATTGAATAATCTAATAAGGTAGAGCATTCACTTTCCATCTAGTGTTCAGTTTAGTTTAAAATACTAATGATTCTTATCATGTTGAAAATTAACTAACATTTTTCATGAGGATCTACAGATAATAATTTTAATGGCTTATTGATACATCAAACTGTAAAAAAAAAAACAAAAACACTTAGCTTTTTTCATCCTTTCTTTAGTTGAACTCTTAGTGAAAATGCTGAGTCTTGCAAAAGTGAAAACCACCTTTCTTTGGTCTAGTGATAACTTGCATTTCCAGATACTTTCTCACTTATTAATATCTTGTGGCAAGAGCACATAGTGGATAGATGTACAAGGGAATACACCTGGGTGGATGAGGCGATGCTTAGCTTTGACTCAGATGTCCAAGAATAGGAATCTTGAGGAGAGCCATGTCACGTGATCACACCTACGCTCTGAATCATGTGCCTGGACAAAGTCAACGTGACCACACTGGGAGTACTGGCGGAGTACTGGGTCCTGAAACTGGATCTTCCTGCGGGGCAAAGGCAGGAAGAATAATGGTGTCCATGGCAAACGAAAACAGATTCAAGCGAGGAAACCACATCAAGAAGGACCAATAGACATACAGGTTGGGCCCTGTGGGAGGCAGCAGTGATAAATAATCACCCTCTCTCCAAGTTGGGAACCAATTGGGAAAAATAAATACAAGAGTGTTGATACCAAATGGACACAAGATAGAAAATAGATGCGAGATACAAGATAAGTGGTATTCTCAGCTATGCATTAATAGGCTGAAGCTTTAGGAGGTAAATAAATAATAGTCTGTCTTCTCCTTCAGGTTCTCAACTGAGAGACGGATACACAGTGATATAGACAAGTGAAGATCATGTCAGATTTACTACTGAGAAAAGTGAGTGAGGAAAAAAGGCTTAGATCTAGGGAAGCTTCGTATCACCATCATTCTTATTTTTCCTCATTTAAGTCCTTTTTATCAACATTATTTTGAGCTATAATTCACATGTCATAAATCCACCCTTTTAAAGTATGTTATTCACTGGTTTTAGTATGTTCACAGAGCTGGAACATTGTCATCACTTCAAACAGAGACTCCATATCCATAGGTAGTCACTCCCCATCCACCACCACCACCACTCCCAGCCCTGGGCAACCACTGATCATCTTCCTACCTCTGCAGAATTGCCTGTTCTGGACATTTCATCTAACTTAAATCATATGATATGTGGTCAGTTGTAACTGGCTTCCTTTTACTTAGCACAATGTTCCCAAAGTTTATCCATGTTGTAGCATGTATTAGACTTCACTCCATTTTATTAATAGAAAATATTCAACTAAAAACCAATTCAAGCTGAAGGTAGTCTTTCCAAGACAGGAACCATGGGAGAAGAGCTCAGGCTGAGATGGAGCAACTGTTTGACGCTTGTGAGATCTCCACGTAAGGACACCAGCATGTCACTTACACTAGAGCCAATGCCTGAGGTTAGGGGCAGAGCATTTAGAGGTTACGTGATGGTTCAAGTCACTAACTAGATAAGGATTCCAAGGAAAAGAATTTAAAAAGAAGAGAGGAATCATGGAAAATACTACATTAGCTGTTCTTCAGTTTATTTTTATTTTGTTTTTCTTTTAAGATACTTTGAGATATCTGCCCTCACATGTGAAACTGACAGTAATAAGACATTAAGAGTTATAATTTTTAAACCATTCATTTTTTGATATATGCTATTTTCAACATATTATTTTACAATGGGTTTTGCTTTAATTTTAAAAGAAGATAAGTCTTTAGTCAAGTGAAGAATTTTCAACTCTGAACTGGTATTCAGATTTTTTACATTTGGTACATACTTAATAGTTATACATTTTAGAGAATGCCTCATTTAAATTCTAATGTATTTTAATAAGCAATGAAAGAAAATATCACCCAGTATATTTTTTTTCTTAAATTACCCCTAGTGCTTGATTACTCCTCCACAATCAAAATCATGTCTTAAATATGAATGATACAAAACAAGACTACAGCCTGAATGTCTAACAGAGAGATTTTAGCTGCTTGTTTAAGATGGCATACCTAGCTATTCAGTAATCACTTTATAATAACCCCTTTCATTTCCAAATCTACTTAGCCATCAGGCAGCAGTGAGGAAAAAAAGCTGGCAGCAGTTTTTACAACTGCACATTAGTTTTACATTTCATGACAAGCTAATTCTAGAGAGTTCTAAAGAGAGACAAGCATGGGTCCTTGTGATTTTCTTTCCTTTGCATGAAGGAACCATGTGTCTAGCTGATAAATGAAAGATAAAAGAGTACAGACATATACTTTGCACTTCACCCCGTGTCAGTGACAGTTTGCCCCATTGCACCCCAGGTGCCCTGGTACAGATTTAAATCAACAAAAAGTAACTAGGTTTGACAGTTGCTCATCGACTCAAGCCAAAGAGTTCTACTGCAGGGCTTTCAATCCCAACCACAAGAGGACTTAATCATAGTATGATGGCTCGCTATTCATAATAAGTCCTGGGTTTAAATCCTGCAGAAATATACCGCAGAACATTGCTTACACATTTCATAAGACGGAAAACATGACCACACTATGTTAGAAATGACAAATATGCTTGGCCATTTTTTTTCTATTTTTTGGTCACACAAAGTGCATATCAGTGTAGACTAACTCAAAGTCATGACCTTAATGATGTCTCTAATTAAATTCAAAACCCCATCAAATGTCAGGTGTGTGTCTCTCCAGAACCAAAGAGCTGAAAGAGTAAAATGGTTTTCAAGGCACTATTTAGTCCAATCCACACTTGATCTTAGCCAAAAGTCTGAGAAGTGATTATTTAGTCCAATCCGTGATCCACTTTATACTTTAAGGTCTTGGTTTATGCTTTTAAGGCTGCCATGAAAATTAACTGGTAAAATGATAAACCATGGTATAAATCTTTGCAGATTTTAGCATCGCCATCCTTGCCAGCAAATCCACGCACAGATGTTGTTTATAATGTCGTACAAAAATAAATGGGATGTGCTATTTCATACATCAGTCTGAAGACGACGTAGCAGGACGTTCTTGTGATCACTGCAGTCTATTGCTGCTGACAAACTGCATTAATTCAAAGTCATTATCGCCAACAATGTTCACTAAATGGAGAATTTGAGACAAGACTTTACTTAACCCAAGTCACAAGACTTCATGGTCATATAAATCTGTGCTAAAGAAATGTTATCTTAATGCTACATGGTTATACAGCAGAGTTAATTTTTTTCTAAACAGATAGATTCTGATAAGTGTAATCAACCCAAGCCAAGGAATGCAGAATGAAATCAATTTCAGCAAGTTAACTCTCAAATGTAGGAATTGATAAATGAACAATATTCTCCAGATCAACTGGTGAAATAAACTTAGAACAGCTCAGTGCGTTCAGGCCCAGAATGAGCAGAAATAGCTCTCTCACCAAGCAATTATGCCTTAACCATTTCAAACATCTGGCAACAAGACAAAATAGAACACACATGTGAAAAATGAAAAGACTGAGATGAAAAGGTAACAAATGAAAAGAAATTCACTTTCAGTTTTTGACTGAACCTTCTTTTTTTAGTTCCTTACATAAAAATACATATCACTATTCTCAAACAAACCTATGACTCTGTTCTTTAAATCCTACCACTACCAATGACCTTGAACTATATCTTATTCCTTTCATGTTAAGTCAGCTTTTGGCAGACTTGTTACATGATTTTAATAATAGCACACATACAACTAGCCCAGTGCAACCTTACTCTTAACTGGACCAACCATACTATGGGGAGCAGGATTAGCTGGCTCTGGACCTGGGGAATCACCAAAATACAAACATAATAACAATTCTGAATGAGACCACTGCTTGGGTGTGGATGAGAACAGCAAGCTTTGTGCTTGGCTGCCACGTATCAAATGGGTGGTGCATATTCAGAGAAAGCACCCGGCACCTCCTCATCTTCCACATGCTAGGACGCACTGCACCCAGAGGTCCCCACACTGGACGCATCCAATCCTCCTCTTATGAAGAAGTCATCCACTAAGGGTTTCATTTTTTCCATCTCATAAAAATGGCCACTTCTTCAGTAAAGCCAAGAACGAAAAACATCTTAAATTACTAACCCTAACTTATTCTATTGGTTTGCAATATGTCCACTTTGCAATTTATCTGAGAAGGTTTTCAATTTCTTTTTAATTGAGGTCTTCTATTATTATCTTTGACCAGGGTTCTTGGTATCTAGCATTATGAAAAGTCCTTTTAATAATCTCAAAGACTCAAGAACTTCTCTAGCCTTATATCTAAGTTACCTATCAGCTCTAAAAATCTTCTTTCTTGGGAAATAATAAATATAAATCTACAATTTCAGTTAGACATGAAGAATAACTTCAAGAGATCTATTGTACAACATGGTGACTATAGTTAATACCAAAGTATTTTATATCTGAAAATAACTAAGAAAGTAGATTTTAAGTGTTCTCACTCCCCAAAAATGATGTTTGTGAGGTAGTGCGTATGTTATTTAGCTAGATTTAGCCATTCCATGATATATATACATTTTAAAACATCATGTTGTATACCATAAATATATACAATTTTTATTTGTTGATTTAAAAAAATTAAAACTATAAAAAATATGAATCTTATCATGGACCAAACACCATATTTTCAGTAGTAAAGATGATATATACCATTTCTTGAATACATATTACCTGTACTCCCCAACCCCCAGGAAGTGGACCGGTACCCATCCATGGCCTGTTAGGGACCGGGCCTCACAGCATGAGGTGAGAGGCAGGCAAGCAAGTGAAGCTTCATCTCTACTTACGGCTGCTCCCCATCGCTTCACATCACCGCTTCCTGATCAGCGGAGGCATTAGATTCTCATAGGGGTGTGCACCCTACTGTAAACTGTGCATGCGAGGAATCTAGGTTGCACGCTCCTTATGAGAATCTAATACCTGATGATCTGAGGTGGAACTGAGGTGGTGATGCTTGTGCTGGGAAGCAGCTGCAAATACAGATTATCATTAGTAGAGAGGTTTGACTGCATGATCAATGTAGTGCACTTGAATCATCCCCAAACCATCCCCCCTGCCCCAGTCCGTGGAAAAGCTGTCTTCCATGAAACTGGTCCCTGGTGCTAAAAAGGTTGGGGACCACTGCATATTACATATCAAGCTGTATTATAAGCAGATATACATATGTACTTTTAAGAAAAACTATTAATTAAATATAAGAGGAGGCTGGGTGAGGTGGCTCATGCCTGTCATCTCAGCACGTTGGGAGGCCAAGGTAGGAGGATCCCTGGAGACCAGGAGTTCAAGATCAGCCTAGGAAACACAGTGAGACCCTATGGATTATATAGGAACAATTATATATGAAAGGAATGATTCCAAAATTACATTTAAAACTTCATGAAAATATAAGATTAAGATAAAACCTCCTTTAAATAAATTAAAAAACGGAACTGAATAAGTATCATAGTGCTACGGAGAGAAATACAGTAATCTATAAAAGTTCCCGGAACTTCTTATGAGGCTTCCTTTCCTCATGCATGGTTTATATGCAAACAAAATAATATAGAAGATATAACAGGTATTTGTAACTCTGACAACTGCATTTTATTAACTTCAAAGGCTGGTTTTAGAAAATAAATCTGCTGTATTCTAATAATGTAGGTATTAAAAATCTGCTACTTATAGAATTATGAATTTGGTAATTACTTCTGAGTTACACAAAATCATAAAATGTATCAGGTTTTCTCTAACATAATTCCAGCAAAAAAATAAACTACAAAAGTAGTTCCAGTTATTTATTAAGACTCATTCAAGATGTTACAAAGACATGTTTTACTATGGATTATGTTCCCAGAACTAACTCTAGCAAATATCCTAATTTATATATGGATCATTTTACACTTTCTGGAATTAAAACTGGGGAAGGGGAAGGCGGTCAGAGACTTGCATGATAAAAATCAAGAGGCTGACTAAATAGCTGCTGGAAATACTACTCACATTATAAGATGGTTAGAAATGTGGCTACCTGCTAAAAACCAAAAAAGCTAACTGAAGGAAAAAAACAGAAAACAAAAACCAGAAAGCTAGTGTACAGAGAATTTTTAAAACTGTGCAGAATTCTTTCTTCCTCCTCTCCTTTCAGCTGTTTACCTCTTGCTAAAACTTATGAAAATATGATTAATGTCACAATTAACTTTGTTCTAAATTCCAGAGATGTAATACATTTCAGGGGTAAACTTGAAGATGACCGGGGTATGTACAGTGGAGACAGTAGCAAGGGTCTGGTGGAAGACAGAGGTAACCATGTGTCTCTAGCCTAAAAGATTCACAAGTAGTATCTGGGGGAGAAATCTTTATTCATTCCATAAACAATAATTGAGTATGTATCATAAATTAAGAGGAGATATAAATATGAAAAAGACAAGTAGCTCAGAGTCTATTACATCAGTCATACATAAATAATTTTAATATAGTCTAAAAACTGGAAAAGTAGAACCATGTCAAAGGTCCACTGCTGACAAATAAAGAGGAGGAAAAACATTAACAGATAAATGTCAGTGATCTGGAGCTGATATACAACAATGCAGCTCCACTCTGCACCCTTCCAGGTGTTTTCTGGGTGTTTGGGTTTCTCCACTAGTCAATCACTTTCCCAGACCTCCTCTTCCTCAGATTAGAAGAATTCGCCCAATTCACACTCAGCCTTTACAGAGTACCTCCCAATTAACTTAAGAAAATAAACTCATTTAAAAGGGTTACAAATCTGAATAGGATTGAGAAAAAAAACTAATCAGAGAATAAGAACCTAAAAGATTTATGAAACTATAATATTAGAGAAAATATACTTACAAGGTAGGGAGCTCAGATTGCTTTATTCACATATACACTTGACTCATTTCTCAAAATGAGAAATTTAATACCTCAAGAGAAATGGGCATTTTTCAATAATGGCAGTTAACTATATATAAGCTTCTCACACTTAAGATGTTGAATCAGCAATAGAAAAACGGCAGTATGCTGCCTCAGTAATTAAACAGTAAAATCATGTCTAAAAAGGAGAGGAGAACTTTTCAAACATCTAAAGAAACTATTATCTGAGGCACAAAATATTTTTCCTCATAAGTACATTTCTGAGAGCTTGGAAAATTAGTAAAGATGTAAGAAATTTATTTATTCCGTTAAGTCAATAAGGTAGCGATGTGATAATTCTAACTAATGAAGTTATTAAGTGTGGGAAGGGTGCAAAGCTACTACAAGAAAAAGCACAGGGACTTTGAAGAAGCATTTATCTATTCTGAGAAGACAGCCCTAAAAATGGGACTTTTTTCCTTATCCTAGATGTTTTATTCAACTTCATACATTACTTATGCACAATGTCCATATTTTATCCAGATCATTCATTCTGGCTGAGAGACTCATTCTCTTTAAGGAATGATTTCTTTCATAAAACAAAGAGCTCATAATCTCAGTTCAGAAGCAAAGAAAATTCATTAAGCACAAACCCTAGAATTGGGAAACACTCAGTAAAAGCAACTTTCCTACATTTTAAAGTTATGCCACTGCAGATATGAGAACTACATTTACATTACCAGCTGTAAATATGGCAATCTTTGAGCCAGGACAGGACATACCCAATTTAGATATACCCACATTAAATGTGCACTCAGGTGAGGCATTCAAATAACTCTTCAACATTGCTGGAGCTCAGGTAACTGTGGAGGAAATAAGCAAAAGTCAGATGCTACCTAAGAGATACATCAGGTTCTCCAGTGGGAACTGGTCTTAAATCAAACCACTGTTAACAATATCTCTGAGAAAGCATAACTTTTAATGTGTATATAGCTGAGTGCTCACACACTACATTTTGTCCACGGAAATTCATTGTGGGCTGCACTCAAAATAATAAAGTCACTTAGGAACAAAGTACTTTCCATTTACCACTTTTGCACCTTAGCCAATCTTCCTCCCTTGAGGAACTTACACAGCTAGAGAGACTCAATACAAAAGAAAGCCTTCAACTTACAGCCTCGGTTCCCACTGTTTTAGTGTTAAAAAGGAATTAAGGGCAATTTAATACAACTTTCTATCCAATGTGTAAACCCCTCTAAAACATCTCTAAAAGGTGACTCTCCTTCTGTCTCAGCATGCACTGCCTTGGGGCAGCCAGTTACTGTTTGGGACAAATGAAATGTAGAACATTTTTTCTATTGTGCCAGAACTGCCTTCTTGAATCTACCCAATTTTCAACTGAAGCCAAACAAAATAATTATGATCCTTCTGCCACCCAGAGGTATCCTGACATATGTGAGGGGCTATCATGACCCCCAAGTCTTCCTTTCTCATAGTAAATACCACTGGTTGATCCAACCTTCAGCACCGTATTGCTATTTAACCTGAAACTATCCTTTTTTGCTGTATTTCAATAATACATGGAATATTGATTTCACTTTAATGCTTCATTCCTACTGAGCCATGGATGCTTTCTCAAAGATACCCAGGGATACTGAGGGATGACTGTACTTTCTCTGCATGATTTGCATGTTATTTTTCTCGATAGAGAAAGCCAATTTAAAAGTTGAACTTTCGGTTATCTCTTAATTTCATACTGTTTATTCCAAGCAGACATACATCTCATTTGTTCTAATTTCTTACATATACTTTCTAAGTCTCTTCTCTGTATGTCCCTCGCTTATGTGTACAGCCCAGAAGGCATGCTATGACACTGTGTGGAAGAGCAGGGATTCCAGTCGGAAGATCTTGGGTCTGAAGACAGGCTTTGCTGATTTCCAACTGGATGACACTGGGCACAGGGCAACATCTCCAAATTCTAGTTTCTTTTTCTCCAAATTGAGCTCATAACTTCTATGAGAGGGATACTTTAAATATTAAATGAGCTAAAGCACTTACTCCTGGCAGTATAATACTCAGCACATAGAAAGTTATAATTATGCCTAGATAGCTACAAGTGTTTTCCCTCATAACTTTGTATGTTGTTACCAAAACAATACAAAGTCATTGTGCCAAATTTTGAAATACAGATATATAAACAAAGAAAAGAAGGAAACAGGAACCACCTAAAATCCTACTGGCCCCATATACTGAATTTAATATTTTGGGGTATATCATCTATTCTTGTTCTATGTGTGTATAATTATACAAAATTGGAGTCATTCTAAATCACATATCTAAATCACACAAAGCCTACTTTTTTGTAATTATAAATCAAAATTTTGTGTCATCAAATATTTAAAAGACTATCTTTTCAAACAGTTGCACCAGTATTCTACTGAATATACATACCATAATTTATTCAACCAATTATCTATTGGTGAGCACAGGGGTATTTACAATGTTTATAATATAAAATTTATTATAGGAAATATTCTTGAAGTTCTCTTTTCCAGCATGCATTGTTTCCTCCCACACTGACTTAGGTTATATTTCTAGGAACAAAAATGCTAGGTCAAAGGATAGTAAACATCTAAGAATTTCACTATAAATTGCCAATTTATCCTCTCCAGAAAATCGTTCCGATTAATCCTTCTGTTAACAATGTATGCCAGTATCTCATCTCTAATAGTAGGTACTGTATTGGATTGAATGGTGGCGCCCAAATAGATGGGTCCATGTCCCAGAACTTGTGATTGTGACATAATATGGAAAAGGGGTCTGTCTTTGCAAAGGTAATTAAGGATCTTCAGATGAAGAGATATTATGAGAAGACACAAAGGGAGGTTTGACAAGACAGAAGAGACTACCACGTGGGGATGGAGGCAGCACTGGGGTGAAATGGCCACAAGCCTGTAGGTGGAAGAGGTATGCAATCTCCCTTAGCGCTTCTAGAGGGAGCACAGCCCTGCAAACACCTCGATTTTGGACTTCTTATCCCCAGAACTATTGTGTTAAGCCACCAAGCTTGTGGTAATCTATTACAGCAGCCAACAGGGACGCAGAATGCTATTGTGACAAATACCTAAAAATGTGGACCTGGCTATGAAATTGGGTAGTGGGCAGAGGCAGAAACGTTTCTGAGGCACAGGACAGAAAAAAAGCCTAGATTGCCTCAAACAGACTGTTAGAAATATGGATATTAAAGATGTGGCTGGTGAAGCCTTAGAAGTAAATAAAGAAGATGTTATTTGAAACTGGAGGAAAGGCAATCCTTATAATACATTGGCAGAGAACATGGTAGAATTGTATTCTGTAGTTGTGCTCAAAGCAGAACTTGTAAGTGATAAAAACGTGGAAATTTAGCTGTGATTTCCAAGCCAAATTTTGAAGATGACACCTGGTTTCTCATTGCTGCTTAATAAAACGCAAGAGGAAGAAAAACCCAAACTGAGGAAGGAATTGTTAAGCCAAAGGAACCAGCACTTGGCAATTTGGAAGTTTCTCAGCCTATCCAGGTTGCAAAGGATGATAAAATTAGGCTATTCACTGTTAGGAAAGGTGATGAGGAGAGAGGGCCAAGGGAATGGCTGGACAACTTTTTGCTGAAGAGATTATGTGTGTGACTCATGGATCCAATCAACCATCTCAGCGGAACCCAAGAATAAGAATGGGGTTAGCCATGAAAATTCCATGGAGGATTCTCTTGTCTAATGGCCTGGATCCTGTGATGTACACAGGAGACACAGGTTTTTGCAAAAGTTCTATCAGCAGAAACACTGGCAGCTTGGACAGAATCGGAACAGAGACAGCATGAAAGAAGGCTGTACGACTTCTGGAATTCTACAGATAGAACACAGGCTGATAGAGCTATTATACTTGGCTGAAAACAAAACTTCCCTTCAGAGTAAAGGAAAACAATCCCTAGGGCAGAGAATTGTGGGCCCAGTGTGAAGAATTGGCCAATCAAGAATTATTCTCAGGCCTTAAAATAAAATTAAATTTTTCTGTTGGATTTCAAACTTGCTTGGGATTGTGACCCCTTTTTTCCTCCCAATTTCTCATTTTTGGCATATCTATTCTATGCCTGTCCCATCACTGTATTTTGGAAGCAATTAATTTGTTAGTTTCATAAGTCTACAGATGAAAAGGGATTTTGCCTCCAGAGTTTCAGCTGTACCTGATTTGGATGAATTAGTTGATAAAATTTGGGACTTTTGGGCTGATGACATTTAGATAAGATTTGGGGCTTAGATTTAACACTGTGATGGGTTGAGACTTTGGGGAATGTTGGGATAGAGTGTATTTTGCACATGGGATGGGCATGGATGTTTTGGGATCAGAGGGTGAACTGAGTGGTGGCCCCCCAGAACCTGTGAATGTGACCTAGTTTGGAAAAAAAGTCTTTGCAGATGTAATTAATTTAAAGATCTAGAGACGAAGAAGAGATCATACTAGATTATGTGGGTGGGCCCTGAATCCAGTAATCAGTAGCATTATAGGAGATACACAGGGGAGATGTGGCAAACAGATGGGGAGAAGTCTATGTGAAGATGGAGGCAGAGATCGGAGTGATGCAGCCAAAAGCCAAGGAATGATGACAGTCATCAAAAGCTGGAAGATGCAAGGAGTAGAATCTCCCTAAAGCTTGTGAAGGGAGCACAGTCCTACCCATACCTTGATTTCAGACTTCTGACCTTCAAACTGTGAGAGAATAAATTTCTGTTGCTTTAAGTTACAGTTTGTAATAATTTGTTATGATAACCATTATCAGGTTACCATCCCACAATACAAGTAATATCATTTGTTTTTAACCTGCCAATTTGATGTACACTAAAAAATACATACAGTCATGCACCACATAATGATATTTCCGTCAGTGATGGAATGAATATATGACAGCGGTCCCATACGATTATAATACTGTGTTTTAACTGTAACCTTCCTATGTTTAGATACAAAACTTACCATTGTATTACAATTGCCTACCATATTCAGGACAGTAACATGCTGTACAGATTTGTAGTCTAGGAGCAACAGGCTAAACTATATAGCCTAGGTGTGTAGTAGGGTATACCATTTACGTTTGTGTAAGTACGTTCAGTTCACATAAATGACAAAATCGCCAAAGACATTTCTCAGAACATATCCTTATCATTAGGAGACACTGACTATACGTTATTTAAATCTGTGTTTTTGTTTTTTCTATTTAGAACTGGTGCTGACTTTTAAAAGATGTTTAATAGCTACTTTTACTTCTGTTTTCATAAATTGCCTATTGCAGTCCTTTGCTCACTTTTATATTATCATATTCATTTTTTCCTTATAAAAGAGCTCATATTATATTGGAGATATTATTCCTTTTTACTTCAAGTTTCAAATATTTTCTCTAGGTTGACATCTGCCTTTCTTTTATTATAATTTTTGTGTGAATGGACTTAAAAATAATGTAGTCAAATCTGGTAATCTTTTCTTTAATGTTTTTGACTTTTGAGTTCATGCTGAGAAGAATCTCATGTTCCTCAATGCCCAAGATACAAATGTATTTACCTCTCTTATTTTTTTAGTACTTCAAAGGCTTCACCTTTTTCAGTTAAACCTTAATCTATCTTAAATTTATGTTGTTATAAGGGGTTAAACATCTAACTGTATTTTTTCCCAATTGATAATTCTCCTGTCCCAAAACCACTTATTAAATAAATGACTCACTTATTAAATAAATAACTCATTTTTGTTCACAGAGATTTGAAATACTTCTATAAATTTAATATGCTTGTATTTTCTATTTTTATCCCACTAAACTATAATATTTTTCTAACCATAACTATATAATATGTTTAAGTGTATGGTAGGGAAGATCACCCTCTCCTGAATACTTCTGTTTCAATTTATTTTTTATTAGTTTCACATGTCTATAATCCTCCAAATAAATTTTTAAGATATTTTGCAAGTCTTCATAATTCTTATTGTGATTTTAACTGAAATTATATTAAATTTATAGGTTACTTTTAGGAGAACTGGCATCTTTAAAATATGAAGATTCCCTTCATTTATTATAGTATTTCTCATTAGATTTCATCCTAGGTATTGTATACTTTTTATTGCTATTGTAAATAGAATCTTCTTAATTACATTTTCCATAAAGATTATAAGAATGCTAAGAATATCGATAAAAACAATAGTAAGCAAACACCTACAGTGGACTTACCACAAAGCACACACTGCTGGTTTTACATATCGTAATTTATTTTAGTCTCATAACAATCTGATTTTTACAGATGAGGAAACTGGGCACAAATATTAAGTGGCTTGTTTAAGTTTACACAAGTGATAGGTGGTAGAGCCAGAAGTTGATTAAGTCAATTTGGCTCAAAGTTATTGATTTTTACATATTTTACCTTGTAACTCTGTATTTTACTAGACTCTCATAACAGTTTTAATCAATTTTCAGTGGATTCTTTTACATATTTCAGATAGAGAATATTATGAACAAAAATGATTAATAATCTTTTCCCTTTTTTTCAACATTATACTTTGTTTTTCCCCTGAAATGACAAAAAGTTCCCTAATACTGAATAACTGAATCCTGTTTTACTTTAGTACATTGATGGTTATTGTGTTTGGTAACTGCCGTTCATGTCATAAACCTTGTCTGTACTCAGTTATCCCTTGCTCCTACCTTCTTGGCTGACTCAGGCCTTAATCATCCTTCGCCAACTCCAGAATGAGGCCAAGCTCAACTGGCCTAGAAAAGATTGCTGATATTCTTAGGCTCAGCAACTTCCAAATCCAAGCACAGCACTCCGTTACACCACCTCCTCGTGTCCACACATCTGCCGGACACTGGTGGAGTCCCTTGGAGTAGGGCAGCGAGGCTTCCCCCCACTCCTCTGCCTGTTTCCTCTCTTCATGTCAGACACTATGGTGCTGCAAACGTGCCTTCCTTTTAACTCTATCACACTGTCTTGCTGTCTATAATGCATTCACTTAGGATGCAAGAGGAAGACACATTTTTGCCCTGAGTTTTTTGCAGAACTAGCTCGCTGTCCAGACTGCTTTGTTTCTGGCATTTTCATTAATTCCACACATATTGCATCTGACAGAATTACTGCTGTGTTTGTTGACAGGACCCTCTGGCCTCCAAATATCAAACACATGATGTCCCTATCAAACTTGACACCTGTTTTTCATTTCCAGACATTGATTTTCCACCCACTAGCCAACATATTTCATAGAAAAAGCTGTTAGCACTATCTGCAAAGTATTGATTGTGGTAACACTGAAATCCCTACCTGAAAATTTACAGCCTTAATTTCCAGTAGGTTACATCAGTTATCTTCAAGTGGGTGAAGATTTAAGAGCATGATCAGCATGTGTTAACTAAAATGTTTACTACTGAAGAGCCTACACAATCTGAAACTTACAACAAAATTGGAAAGACAGAAATAAATATTAAGTAATTGGTTAAGTTTTTCAAAGATCAGATGAATGACCAACTGTTTTCCAAGGAAAGAGTCAAAATATATATGAAGTACATACTCTTTCAAAAAGAAAAAAAGGATCCAAAGTAGAAAGAAAATGCAAGTATTCAGTGTTGCAATTTAGGGAAAAAAGGAGAGGGTAGTACACAGATTAATTTATTCTATCACTGAGAGTAGAAACTCTTGCCTTAGAAGATTTTCTGACACAAAATTAATCACTTTTAAAAAATCACATACATAGGGTCTCTCTGAAATTTAATTACTATCTCATTCATTAGTCAGCAATTATATATTGAAGATCTACTATGTGCCAGTCACTGTATAAGAATTTCATTTGAATCACTTCATGTTGTCCTCACATTCTTTGTAAGGTTGGTACTATTTTCCATACTTTTTGAGATAAGGCCCTCTCACTTAGGCATTCCATCTATGCTCTACACAGAGCAGACAGAGAAGAAGTTTTCAATAATGGAATTGAAAGGACTTAATATTTCAAAATATATTATATTAAAATAGACAGATGAACTTCAAAATAACCCCAGGGTCAGCACACTACCCTACTACGATGGGAACGTGCACTGATAGAAACACCGCTAACACAGAAACTTTGAAATAGTATTCCTTAGACGTGGTTTTGAATAAATTCTCATACTAAGGGAACACGGCAAGGGAAGAACTATTGGACACTTAATTGAAATTACTTTGGGAAACCAGTGTATCAGGCTCTGGGCTCCCAAATCACCTTCTATTCTATTGTATCTGCCGCAACAATTACTTGTTTCCCCACCATAAAGCCCCACACTGCGTGTAGTGCTGCTGACAATCCAAAAGAAGCATAAGGTGTAACTCTTATCCTCAAAACACCTGTTCAGTTGTGGTGGGCACGAATCCAGTACACATGGACTATGTGAATGAAGACGGTGTAAAATGTCCACACTGTATTGCATAAAGTGTGTACTGTGTCTTCTCTGAAGGCTCTGACATACCATAGGCTGAGTTTATGACGATGGTGGCTCCTGGGCCCCTACTTAAAGGAAGGGGTGGTCTGCACCATTGGCTAGGCAGGGAGAAAGGAGGAAGGCATTCTGGGCAAGGCTGACATCACTAGCAAAAGCCCGCATCTGGCTCATGGGGCGACGTCATGTGGACAGGCTGGCTCAGTCCAGGGGAGGTCAGATCACACAGGGTGGCGGAAAAGTTTCGATTTCATCCTGTGGCCCTCAGGAAGGAATAAGACGGGAAACACTCGATTCAATAAATATTTTGAGGGTTCACTGTGTGCCAGGTACTATATGGATGCTGGAGACAGAAAACTGAGTGAGTAAGACACAATCCTTCCTCTCAAGGAGCTCTCATTAGTGGTGAAGACTGACATGTAAACTGCTAAGAATTACAAACGTTTATCAAGACAATAACAGAAGTACCTACAAGGTGCAAAGAGCACAGGGAAGGAATAAATTCCTAGTGGGGAATGTGGGGGGATACAGTGGTGGAAAGCTAGTGCACGGAGTTTCCCAAAGTAAGTGACTGGGACTAGCCAGGTCATGACCAGGCAGGTGTGGGGGAGGGGCACCCAGGCAGGGGAAAAAGAGACTAAAGGACCTGAGTTTTCATTTCATGGGGAATTTTCTGGATTCCAATGCTCTACTACTAAAAATCAAGATACATGAATTAAAATGTATTGATCTTGCCAACATTTGGGATGTTACTGCCAAATCATTAAAAGGCACAGTGGTAAAGGGGACACTTTCAAGACTAGATTCATGATCTTCTTTGCACACTCTGTCTTCTTCATCAGATGCTCTTGGTAAATACTACTGCCATTCAATCAGTTGACATACTAGAAATGCAGAAGTCATCTCTGATACCTCACTCATGTCCTTCTCTCCTCCCCAGTTATACAATTCCTCATCAAGCTCTATGTGTTTTATTTCCTAAACATCCCTTGAATTAATCCATTTTTCACCATGTCCATTTCCAATGTCACAAGCTGCCATCTTTTACCAAGACTACTACAATGAACCCCTAACTCCAATGTCTCATGTCACAGGTACTCAATAAATATTAGTTTAATTAATGAATAATTTATTAAGGGAATTGCTAAGTAGGGCTCTAGGAGGCAGCACAGACAGTATTACACATATGGTTTTAATGGATAAATTCTGGACAATAATTCATATTGATCATATCCATGAATTAAAAACATGCTGAAGGCATTGCATATTGGCTTTTTGGCTACAATCAAGGTGAAAACATGCTGAAGGTACTATTTCTAAATAAAAAAATACACATATTGTATCTATATTTACAATTAATACAATTTCCTGGAGTAATATTAAGGGACTAAGCATTATGCTAGAATCCACTTGGTCCTCTTCAAGAAGAAAAATCAGGTTATCAGATTAGGGATCCATATTCCTAAGAATGATAATCAGGATGGATAATCAAGACTGGAAGGTGTTTAGAAAGAAAGAGTGAATGGCCACATGTGTAAAGACAACCAACCGGAGAGAGAAGAGAAGAGGAAGAGGGGGTGGGGGGAGTAAAGGGAGGTGGGGCTAGAGATAGAAGCAGAGGACATGTGGAAAGGGACCCAAAGATAGATTCTATTTTTTTTATTTGAATTTTTAAAAATTGATGTGTCTAGTCAATCGTTTTTCTAGAACTGCAGTAAACCTATTGTTTTTTTACTTGTTCTACTTTGTCTAGTCTTCCACACTAATTCAGAAATTACATTCTTTTAAAATCAAACTTTAATAGGCTAAGCTCCTTCCTGTTTTATGTTGGTTTTCTTTTATTTTGCTATGTAGGAAGTCTCTTCAACATCTGAGTAATAAATAGGCATTTTATACACGTATATATTTGGCTATGAAATATGTTGGCAGAAGTGGGCAGAATCTGATTAAATAGAAATTCAAAATGACTTATGAAGGTTATTACCTCATAAGTGTACAGATTTCCATACAAAATAGATTCCAGAGGAATGTAAAATCCTAATAACTTTCATATGCTAAAGCAGCAAGGACTTCCATTTTCTTAAGGGATAAATTCCTCCTTCTAGAATAAGAATTAAATATCAGGTCATCTTTCTAAGTAAAAATGGAATGCAACTAGGAACACAAAATAATCATCCATCTAACATTTACATTAAGATAATAAAAAGATTGAATTATATATCACTCAAATTCTGAAAGACTAATCCTTAAATGGATAAATTAAGACTTAATTAACTTTAACAGTATTTTATAGTGCTTTGTTAGAAGGGAATTTTGTTTTTGTCATAAAGAAATGAGTATTATCAAACTCAGGTAAATGCTCTTTATTTCATAAACATAATACAGAAAAATATAAATTGGTATCAATGGATATCTATTTGTGTGCTAATATCAATAATTAGGGTTATCTGACATCTGTATTTTAAAAAGATTCTTTGACAGGGGAAAAAGTTTGTTATGAATATACCACTAGCCTCAAAACTTAGTGCCTCATGATATAAGACAATGAATATCAAATGAGTCATATTTTTTAAATGACATGCTTTGATCTATTTTAACCGTGCCAATATTTGGAAATATGATAATAACTGAAATACTGGTGAAATAATATGCCACATATAAGGAAGTCAACATGAAGTTAAGTAATTAACATAACTGCTATTATTGCTCACTGTACTTCTCTTGAGACTCTTAAATACCGTGTGTGATTTTGGATCCCAATTTCTTGAACGTAACACATTCTTACGTCGCTATACCATACTCACAAGTATCATTTTAATTCCTCTACTCAACTTGGAACTTCTAGCCCACGTCAAAGGATTCATGGCTTTGTACATGCCAGGTGTCCTCAAACTACGGCCCGCGGGCCACATGCCGCCCGCCTAGGACATTTATCCGGTCTGCCAGGTGTTTTTGCCCCCGCTGCCTGTCCTGTTTAGCAGCAGACTCGTCCCGGGCCCACAGTGTGCACTCTCCAACAGTCTGAGGGACAGTGAACTGGCCCCCTGTTTAAAAAGTCTGAGGACTCCTGGATAAGCAAATGGAAAAGAAGGTGGTGTTTAATACCATCTACCTCCACTTCTCTAAATTTTTCCCTGACAGCCAGGGCATCCTCAGACTGTACCAACCAAGGAGGCAAAAAAAAAAAAAAAAAAAAAATCTTGTAAACTTGCAACCCAAAGGTAAGCTAAGATACCCTGCCTCTGCAATACAAAAGAGAATGTCTTCAACCCTGCACTTTAGTATGAGGGTGCCCTGCATCTGAGCCCAGCAATTTCTCTAAGGATTTTTGAGTAGATAGGAATACATTTGCTCCTTCCCTCCAGCTATGAGCCCTGGTTCAGTTGTTTCCTAGATGAATCTTGTGACTGTTCAAGTGCACTAGGACTTCACAGGCATTCAATGAAAAAAGCACCATTGTCCCTTTGCTATCCCTTGAAAATCCCTCTGACAGAGGCATTTCTATGTACAGACAGAGTACTGACGTTTTCAGGGAGCGGACAGGAAGGACTCCATCATAGACCCATGTGGCTGATGACTAAATATTGAAAAGAATCCCTTGGCCATTTGTTTTTTCTCTAAAGCTCAGCCCTACTCCTCCCATATTCAAATTCCTGTTTTATCTGGAATGGTTTAGCTACCTTTGTTTTCTTGTTACCTGAAAACCCATGGCCTCAGGTTCTAGGTTATAGCAAGAACTTACCAAGATATTTTTCAAAAAAGTTCCTTCTTTAATTTCGTACCAGCTGTTGAAATAATTACTTTCTTATGTTTTTAATATTATAAAATACTTTGTATTATATGAAATACATAGGTAGCATATATACACACCAGAAATAATTGTTAAATGAAGCAATGAATCCCTTCCTTCAATGTATTTACCTTTTACAAGAAGCAAAGACAAGACAGTGATTAATGCAAAGAAGAAATCTCTGGTACCAAATCAGGCAGATTTTCAAGAGATGGGAAGGTCTTCCCCATTCCTCCAGCCATGACCTTTATGTGTCTATTAGAAACAGGAACAGCAACAGGAGTGCCCACATGTTTACAGAACAGAGTCCATCAGCTTTTCTCATCTTCAAAAATCTAAGGTCACTTAAGTCAGCTCTTTTTAAACATTTAGACAAAAGTACAACCAGCAGCTGAAGAGAGAGAATAGAGAGGTCTGGGATGCTATATTAAGCAACTTGCAGCAAACATGACATTTCTCTAAAGACCCAAAATTTTGTCTTAAAATATGCAGAGATTGGCTCATGTACCATAAAAGTATGTTTGTCTAACACAAAAGCATTGATAACTATTTATCACTGACTAAAATTGCTATGCTAGGTAGGTGCCACTTCTACCCGAGGACTTCCGCACACTAACACATGACACAGGTTTCCTGGTGGGAGAAGTGCAGGTTTACATAAGAGACGGATTTGTTGAAACGTGGACAATTTAAGACTTTGAACTGCAAAACGGCTGCTTATAAGTAGAGTGTCCCTGTGTCCCAGTTTGCAGTGGGTTTAAGCCTGTTGTCCTGGTTTGGAAGATACATTACATGGTCACTCTGCTGACAAGCCATGAACTGCCACTACATTCTCAGCACACAGTCCTCTTTGACAGAAATGCCCACAGCCACGGGGCAGTAAGAGTGACAGCCAAAACTGCCAACGGAACAATCAGTAAGGCCCCCAGAGAAACTAACGCTAGAGATCAACCAAGTGATATGGCTGCCAGAAATCTGACATCTCAATTACCAGTTACCTGAAATAAAAGAAAAAATCAACTAGCAATGCTCAGATCAACAAATAAGATTACTAATATTAAAAGGGCAGAAATAAACAACAAAAACAGAGCTCATCCCTACCAGATATGAAAAAAATCACTTCTGCCCTCATAATAATACAAAGACCAATGTGAAACTTCCTAAGAGCAAGTGTAGCTTCTGCCATGTTCTTTTTCCCTATGAATCTACAGTGCCAGCATGAAGGCATGCATCCAGCCCATGATCAATGAGTACGTAAGTTGAAACAGTCACATTGGTTACTGACTTAGCTCTCTTATGATGGATAAAAACACATATTAGAAAAATGCCTTCATTAAAGACAGGATAAACCTAAAGCCAGAGATGTGTGTATGTGTGTACTCTGATAATTTACCATTATAAATTGGTAAAGAATTATTAATTATTCATGTTGTATATTATCCATAGCAATTATTGAAATGTTCAATTGCAGTTGGCTTCTATAATTTTTAAAAATTTTCCTTCTGATTGAAAATATGAGCTTCTCAAAACTTGCTTAACACTGAACTTTTGCATTCAATTTTTTAAGAATCTCCTCACATCACTCAGTCCATTTCTGAGGAAAAACAACAGAACACTCTAAAACTGTTTCTTTGTATAGCAATTAGCTTCAACGAACTTTAAAAATTTAGTTAGTTCTTGAAATGAAATCCTTTATGCCAAGTTATGAATACAAACTTGCATATGCCAATAGTAAAAATGAAAACTACCTATTATTATTTTAAGTTAAACATAGATAATAAGACCAGTATGGTCTGTTTTGAAACCAATCAGCACACACACACACACACACACACGTGCACATACCCACACACACACCTCTCTTACTTTAGTACTTGATTTCAGCAACTCGTGCTCTTGAAAACATACAAGTACTTTATTATTAACTGGGACTAAGGTCTCCTCCAAATTTCACTGACTCTTCCATTTCCGTTAGTTTATCCATTTCTTCCAGTTATCAGCCCCTTTTCTCCCTGACTTTTCCTTCTTTCCTTCCCCAACTG
Organism: Cheirogaleus medius; assembly: GCA_008086735.1. Classification (NCBI taxonomy): domain Eukaryota; kingdom Metazoa; phylum Chordata; class Mammalia; order Primates; family Cheirogaleidae; genus Cheirogaleus; species Cheirogaleus medius. Next base: position 3,915,576 of record VBSM01003157.1, read on the forward strand.
GAGTGGCCTGGTTTATTCCATCAATGATTTTTGCTGTCACCGCTAACCCCGAGACTCTTGTCCTTTCCTTCCCTCCACATGCTGGACTCCACCTTCCAGCATTAGAGGGCGAATCTTATGTTCTGGCTTCTCGCTCCTACACGGGGGACTTTGTGGACCGCTGTGCGACTCTAAATAAGACGACGGCGCTACGTCAGACTGATGATGTCCAATCTTCCTGGGGCACAGGCAACAGTAGAAAGCTTCTACTTCACTTCTGATCTCTCCCATTTCCTCAGAAGCTTGTCCAGTTTCTATTCCAAATGTTTACCAAACATGTTAAATTTTTATATCTATAGCACTTACATGATACCCAGTAAACTTTAGGCATTTAAGTATCTCTAAGTGATTGACAGATTGTCTTCCTTCACATAAACAAATTTGAAGGTCACTGCTAGACTTATTCTGCATTGCTCCAGAGAGAAAATGTGTACCTAGGGAGGAAGCTACAGAGAGGCAGACTTTGGAGGAATAGGACTGGAACGAGGAGCTGCCTGACTGTCCCTAACTTCGTAAGGCCTGCGTTTCCTAGCCATGCGCGTGCTTTAGTAACGGTGGGTGGATGCCTGTTACAGTTTTTGTCCAGGTAACTGTGGCTGAGGTGAGAAGATGATCTTTAGAGGTCCCTTTAAGATTCAGATTCAAGACTAATGTCCCATGAGCTGTGAAATGATAAGGATTATGTATGAAGAGTAATGAGCAAAATTAAGAGTTGTAGAAAAGCATTAGAAAATGCTTCCTAAGTGTCCCCGTGTGTTCTGCATGGAACACCCTAAACAGCTTGGTGCTAAGCTCTTACCTGTGCATGGAGGTAACAGGGCAGAAGAAAGGGAAGTATCAGGAGAAACAGAGTCACCATCTGACTGATGGCTTCAAGTGTTTTTGCCAAGTTTTTTGAACTGGTCCTCTCATGTATAGAAGTACATCCCAGGGACAATTTATTCAAAGTGTCCCTGTCCCTGGGGGCACAATTTGGAAGCTATGAACACTCCTGTAATGCTCCCAACACCTACAGAGAGGAGATGACAGCCCTCGGAGAGAAGAAAACACGAAGGGAGGCAGAGACGCAAGACACAGAGAACCGGCTACAGCACCAGGCCGGGCTCCCAGTCCTAGATCACTCCTCCCTAGGAGGCAGGCCTGTGTTCTTACTTTCTATGTCTCTTTTATGCGTAAGCACATATCACTGGTGTCTTTTACTTGGAACCAAAGAAGTTTAACTAATATACTACAGCACCTATAGGATTGCTTGAGGCAGCCACCTCATGTCAACACATGCCTGGCTCAGAAAGGCTTACTTGTCACCAAGTACACAAAGTATTTTTGAACAGAATTTCCCAACATAGCACATGGCAGGAGAGTCACCAGGTACTGGTACTCTGAAGACCCCTAGGCTCTAACAATTTTGCTCGAAGCCCTCTGACAGGCATTTCCAGCCAGGATCCCACACATTTATTATCAGAGTTTATCTAGTTACGGCCAAGTCCCATTACTGCAGTGGAAACAAAAGGCTTGGAGAATGCCGCTGGAACTGTGCCCAGGAAGCTCTGGCAAGTCACAAGTGCCAGAGCTCTAAAAACTCACAGTCCCACACAGAACTACTCTAAGCCGTACTTTGCTGAGCACATTCGGATTCTGTGTTCATCTCTGCCACACAGACACCACAGCAAAATGGGTTTTCGCTGTGTTGGGTGGTTGGCATTTTTTTCCTTTTAATATCGCTGATGAATGAAACTGTCGAACAAAGGTGGAAAAACAACCCTGAAAGAATAGCGTGCAGCACAATATAAATATACCATAACTGGGCTGTAAACACACTGAGTACTAAGACCAAATAGTGATTCAGCTGATTCAGCAAAGACACCTGAAATCCCGGAGTAGCACAGAGAACGCTTCATGTTTAAATATATTTTTTAAAATTCTTATGGATGCATAAATCTTTAAAAAGTATTTTTAAAAAAAAACTCAATTAAAAAAGAAAATCTGGGGCTGGGCACATTGGCTCGCACCTGTAAACCCAGCAATTTGGAAGGCTAAAGCTGGAGGATCACTTGAGGCCAGGAGTTTGAGACCAGCCAGGGCAACATACTGAGACCCGTCCCTACAAAAAATAAAAATAAAAAATTTGCTAGGCCAGGTGGTGCACACCTGTCGTCCCAGCTGCTTGGGAGACTGAGGCAAGAGGATTGCTTGAGCCTGGGAGTTCAAGGCTGCAATGAGCTATGATTTGTGCCATTGCTCTCCAGCCTGGGTGACCCTGGCCCTTAAAAAATAAAACAAAAAACAACCTGGAACATTGCCGAAATCTTAGATTTTTTTCCCCTCAAACTTTAAATATTCACATGAGCAGGAAAATTCTTCTTGATTATATGCATTTTCCTTCAGATATACAATTTGCTATACTGCTGAAAAACCTGTGCCTTGACTCCCTCTCTCCCTTCATTCCATACAGACGTGAACCTAAAGATGCTGAGAATCTCACCAATGTGATTCCAATTAAATGAATGGTTATATGGACAGAGGGATGGGGGTGACTTTAAACCTCTGCCATACACATGAAAAAATGGTGTAGGGGTGCAGTTTTATTCAAGTAATAAGAACAAATACTCCAGATACTCTTTGCCATGAATATTTCCATAAAAATAGACAATGAGGATTAATGCCAACAGTTAACTATAAACGATTTGTATATGCTATTAATAAAATCAAGGGTTCTCCTTGGCAATAAGACTTTTTAGTGTTAATACCTGTAACCCCAGATTACTGGAAAAAAGTAACAGGGCCTCCTTTTTAAATAATGAACAAGTTTCTCAGGAGGATCTTTTCCTCAGTGACTCTGGGTTAGCAGGCACTTAACCCATGAGAACCGTCGCAACAGCTCAACACTTGTATTTATAATGAACTTCAAGTCTATTTTACAAAGGTGAAGGATGACCCCTAATCCTCCTTGTTTCATTCCATGACAGTCAACAAAGGATAAGAAATAGGAGAGAAATAAAAGGTATGTTCTTTTCCACTGCTGCATAGTTTAAAAATACTGAATAAGGACTGGAGAGATGGTGAAATTATGAGAAATAATGGCCAAATTAGAAATATTATCAACAGATCCTATTGTCTACTATGCCATTATGTCAATTATATAGGAGAATGTTGCTTTTCATGTTTCTACATGGCCGAAAACAAAAAGAGAGAAATTCAGGTACAATTTTCTAATTGTGAATGAATTAACTTACGTCATTTAATTCTTACAAGTCTGAGTTATGTATGCTATTTGTACTTATAAATGATGAAACAGATTCAGTGAAATTAAGTACAATAACTTGCCCAAAGTCACACAAATAATGAGTGACAAAGTCACTCCAAAGTCAACCCACTCTGCTGGCACCTTCCTCCTTTACTGGCCTCCTTTACGGTGGGATTTTCGCTGCACTGTGGAGTTTCAATGTGGTCCTTCTATGAAGAATGAAGAGAACGGATGATACACTCTCTGGAAGGTTTTCTGTTGCTTTTTTTAATTCAGTACTTCTCTAAGAAGTCTAAAGCCTGTCACAGATATTACTTCATTAATCTTTACCATTTATCTGGGTGCACTGGTTTTAGATGTTATTACTGTTGTTATTACAGATGGAAAAATTAACGTGAGCAGTGGTGAGCACAAACGTCAGCAAGTGAGTGGCAGTTTGGACTGGAAGTCTTGCCACCTAATACATAATTCCAGGGCCCTAGCCACTAAATCTTGCTTTTTGTGATACGGTAAAACACACAAGGCCATGCTATTAATCTTTAATGAAACCGAATGTCAAATATACTATTCAGAATCATCATTCAGTTTCTAGAATAATATTCAGTATATATTCAATCTTAAGACCACACATTCATATATAAAGGTTCAAAGAAAATCCAATTTACTTTCTATGATTACATAAATTATTTTTAACATGTCACAATAATTTTACATGAGAAAGAGAAATTAATCTACCTATCGGTTTACACTTCAGTATTTTTCCTCTCTTTAAGGAGTTGATCTCCTATTATCATGGATTATTTTTCCTTTCCTTAAAGAATTCTTTAAAATAACAGTGTCATTCTGATAAATGTTTCATGTCCTGTCCATTAGTAGCAGCTGCCCCATCTGCGCAGAGGACAAGTCAAAGGCTCTATGACAAGGAGGGGAGAGTAACAACCAACCTCCAGCAAACTGCGGCTCTGCTCAAGCTCAGTTCACTGTGCTCTTTCTTCTTTTAACAAATGCACAGCAAATCTAGCTGCCATTTTATAAAGTTCCCACAGGCTTTCCCCAAATCCCTACTGTTGTTATTATTTTTAAGAGGTGGGTCTTGCTATCTTGCTCAGGCTGGCGTACAGTGGCTATTCACAGGTGCCATCATTGTTCACCACAGCCTTCAACTCCTGGGATCAAGGGCTCCTCCTGCCTCAGCCTCCCAAGAAGCTAGGACTACAGGCACATGCTACTGCACCTGGCTAAAATCCCTAATATTAATAATCAGGTTCCTGTTTTACTTGGATCTTGACCAAAAAATTATCTGTTTTGTGGCCCCTTTAGCAAAAATAAAAATAATGCCAGAAAAATATTCACTATCAAGGTCAGGCCACCAATATATGACACATCATTTCACTTAATGGATTTATCTGGATGTTTTAAAATTAAATTTTCTCTTAGAAAAATAGTACTTTCACCCCTCTGTCTGTCCATGAATGCCATTCCCTCAGCCTGGAGCACTCCCTACTTCTCCTTCTTACCCAGCACAGTCTTATTTAGCTTTCAAGGCTGGGCAGAGAGACTGCCTCCTTAGCTCAGCTTTTGCTGACACACCATGGGCTTAAGCATTGGCTCCTCTTGGGTCACGTAACATTTTAGTGGTTCCTCCATTAAGCAAGCATTTCCCATTTGTCACCTAATAGTTTCTATGCCCGTCCTTTCTAAGACTGTGAGCTCCTTGAGAGGTGGGGCCAGGCCTGTCTTGTCTCTGTGCTTCCCTAGAACATTTCCCTATATCTGTCTCAGGTTTTCCATGAATGTTTGGCAAATGTAGTACAGGGACCCCATGATCTATGAAGTTTTGGGGTCTAGTTCAGGTGATACCACCTATCTCAGCTACTTCACTTGTAAAGTGGACTGATAATACTTGCTCCTGGGAACCTGTTTTCCCAACCCCAAAGCATAACTGATAAATTGTTTTCTGTTACGCAATTAGAAAGTATCATACCTATATGTGTGTGTGCTGTGTATATATTTTTTAAGGATAAAGTGTCACATACTGTGTAAAACACTTGAAATAATGAACATATCGTCTATATAATAACATATTTGATCCACTTCAATTAAAAACCTGCTTAAATGAATACTCTCAGGAATCAGCAAGAAATAGAGCTACCCCATTGGTTCTAATTTATAGATGAATGCAGCAAAAAATTCTGTATTTATCAGTTTATATAATGAACATCCAAACATTTTACCATAACTACTATAATTTCACATAAATATGAGGAGCAACCAAACCCTATGCATGCATGAGTGTTGGGCGGCTATACAACTAAAGAAAATGAAGAAAGCCAGAGCCATTACCTCAAGTCCTCTCTTAAGCAATTTCTTTGGAACATGTGATCATATACAGATTATTTGCATGGACAGATAGATGTTCTTTTAAACATCAGCGCTGCATTCCTAGTGATCAAATGGAATCAACAGTGATATTGATCATCTGCTGTTTATCTTATTTAACTCTGTTGCCAGCTCTCCTACTGCCCTCTGGCTTATGTGTTGTCCTGTACCAATCTGAATGCAGAAATCTGTTCCATTTGGTTGTACCAGAAAGAATGTGTTTATACAAAAAATTGATGACTCTCTAATATTTTTCTTAAGATTTCTTTTTATTAATAGGTAAGGTAAATTAGAGCACTTATACCAAATACTCAGGAGCAAAACCCTAATTACCCATTTTGTTATCCATCAGCCAATAGGAGTTCTGGGTCTCTATTCTTCCTGTCCACCCACCCACCCCTTCTACCAATTACATCTTTTTCTAGCAACACAGCATTTCAGGGACCATCACAAGTTTACTCTAAAATTTCATTTCAGTACTTAAACAAAAAAAGCGATCTCAGTTAACAGGCTATACATCTCAGAAGACATTTTAGGCACCACTTTTGTTATTTGATGATACCTTGAAGTCACATACATCTCAGGACTGTTTCCAACTAACTTTACTATTCACTCCAAGATTAATTCTGGTAAATGCAATTTTTCCCTATCTCTAGGTATCTAAAAAGTTCAAGAGTTTTTTGGGGTAGGTGGGGAGCAGCACTTTCAATTATAATTCCAATTTAAAAGGCTTTAAAAATGATATATCTTCAGTTCTATACTTACCTTAAAAATAATTAGTAATAATCCTCTTTCAAAGCTTAGAAGAAATTATTTCCTTCTCTGACACTTAAGTATTTAACCATTCTTATCACACATTCCTTGGAAAGGTTTTGCTCTAAGTTAATTTTAAAACTACCACACTAAGTCAAGTAAGCTCTACCAAAGTAAGCTAGGTTATCAATTACAGTGGCTGGCCTGACAGAGATTCAAGTCCCCAAGTGTTATTCAAAGAGTTAGGGATATTTCTCTTTGTTGGATTTGAAGCTATGTTTCATACTTTGAATTGAGTATAAACAGCTTTAAATGAGAAGATGACTTCATTTAATCCAAAAAAGCCAGGGGTTTAAGAAGCATATTTAGTCTTTGACATCTTTAAAATAAAATGAAATAGAAAACATAACTACAGAAGTACTATGAGCAGCAATTTTTCATTTTGTCATGTGCCTGTTCTCTGGAGCGGGCTTTGTGTGAGGGCACAGATTGGGGTTGGTGGTGGACAACCTATACTCCTGGCATTTGTGGTCATGTAGACGTGGGATGCTCTTTCTTGCTACTACTGAGTCACAACAAGGCCCGCTAAGCTGCATGCACAAGGCGCAGGGTCACTGAAAGAAGGCCACTTCTGAGATTCAGTGAGCCTGTCAGAATGAGTTCTGCTAATGAAACCAAAGGACATTGCCAGACATGAAAAGTGAGGAGATGAGCAAGGACCCTTTCTCTGAAACACCAGGTAACCACAAGAGCATGAGAAAAATTCTATAACTGACAATGTCCTCTGGATTCACGGCAACACATTACTGAAATGCAACTCAACAGAATGAGTTATCACAAAGGGTAAATTTCATTCGTTTTACCGCCACAAATTTTTGACACTATAGACTGATTTCAGTGTATCTGGTGTATGTGTATGTATTAATATATGTGATATGCACACATGTGCAAACATTGGTGTGTATAAACTTAATGTATTCTTATTTAGACTCATCTACAAATTTTCACACAGAACACAATTTCCCTTGTATTTAGATCTACTTTCTGCATTATTCCTTAGTCTAATATATACACTTTCACATTTCATTTAGCAGTAAACAACTGAAGCATAATGTATCCATAAAAGGCAATTATCCTAACAGTTCTAATTATCTTCTAACACTTGCACTTTTTTCCTTCAGTGTGTGAGTATACAAATGTTTGCTTTCTTCAATAAAGAAAAAAATCATAGACAGAAATAAAGGATGTTCTTTTTAATAATTTGCTAATCCAGGAAAATGTCACTTCTTCAAAGATAAACAAAAAAAAAAACCTTTGAAATAACAAAATAGGAAAAATAAAATTTCCAGTCAAAAGATTGCTTAATTATCATGAAAAACCAAATGATTTGCTTAAAAAAGGCTTTCTAAGTGAAAAAAATATATGTATATATAAAACCGAACTTGTATTAACTTTCACACGTTTTTTAAATTTAATTGACTAAATTCCTGGTGATAATTTTTTTCAAAAAATTGGCCTAATATTAATTTCTTGTATTCTAAGAGTCAGGAGAAAAGTTACCTAATTTCCTGAAAATCTAATTAAATAATCTAAACCAAAATAAGACCTCATTTTCTCATATTACCTGTGTTTAAGAAGAGGAAAAACTAGAACAAATACTAAAAACCTTACTTCTTTTCCCCATTTTAACTTGAACTTGTTTATGATGAAATCTTGAATTTTAGGATGATATGTTTAGATATAATTTTCACTAATGGATGTAAAAGAACTGTGCACCTAAAACATGTATTCATACTTTTCTCTTGAAAGGTCTAAAATTTTATTGCTAAGAAATATAATCTCTATAAGTAGAGTTTTATAACTCCTACAGCTTGATATTTTTGAAACTATAGAAAAACTTTTAGAATCCCAAATGGATTTTCTTCTCACAATAAGTAGGTATCCATTTCAAATCATCCCTGTTATCCTTTAACTAATGGCATTCCTCTTTCACAGGGGCCAACAAAGGGGACTGCCTCAAGGGGCAGTACCTTTGATCCTAGAATGACAAGGGTTTGAAATGTGTAGTCCACTTACATGCACATTTTCTTCTACCTCTGCTACCTCTGAGACAGCAAGACCAGTTCCTCCTCTTCCTCCACCTCCTCAACCTACTCAAGGTGAAGATAAGGATGAAGACCTTTTTGATGATCTACTTTCACTTAATGAATGAATAGTAAATACATTCTCTCTTCCTTATGATTTTCTTAGTAACATTTTCTTTTCTCTAGCTAACTTTATTGTAAGAATACAGTATATAAAACATACAAAATACGTTTTAATGGACTATTATGTTATTGCTAATGCTTTCTTACGTTGTCCACGTTAAAGAAGAGGAAAAACTGAAACTGATACTAAAAACCTTAAGGTTTTCTTTTCATTTTGACTTGAATTTATTGTTTATGATGAACTCTTGAATTTCAGGATGATATGTTTAGATATAATTTTCAATAATGGACATAAAATAGTCAATAGTAGGCTATCAGTAGATAAGTTTTTGGAGAGTCAAAAGTTACATGCAGACTTTTGACTGTGATGCCCCTAACCTCTGCAAGGGTCAAATGTATTTCCTGAACTAAAAGCAATTTGTGGTTGCTACGAACTTAAAATTTCTGTTACTTAATACTATTTTCATACCACTTTTTAAAAGTTTTTATGTTGCTGAAAACTGAATCTTCCTTATAAACATGAATTAACAAAGAAACGATTCTTAGTTTATGGCAAGATAAGATACTTAACCCAGATACAGTGCTAGATGGCTTTGCCTCCCTTCTTGACGGGACCATCCCTGTGACTGGTGAATGGCCTTTTGCTACCACTCTTCTTCCTCCACCCTCTGCCCCCCAAGGAGCAGCTGGAGGCATCCACTATTCATACTCAGATGGTCTAGCAGTCTAGCTCTTTTGTGTGTTTCCTGCTAGTCTATACTCTGGGAAAAAAACAAAACAAAACAACATATACTTTCTCTGAAAGACAGAAATTCAATGAATCATGATTCCCTTTGTTAAGAGAGAGAGCATTTCAAAATGACAGATGTGCACACAAAGAACAAAGATAATATACAGTTATGCTCCCTATAACGACAGACTGCATGTTGAATGGTGGTCCCAAAGGATTATAATATCGTAATTTTACTGTACCTTTTCTATGTTTAGATAAGTTTAGATACACAAATACTACGACTGCCTACAGTATTCAGAACAGTAACGTGCTATACAGGTAGGCCTGTACCTAGGAGCAGCAGGCTGTGCCACATAGCCTAGGAGTCTAGTAGGCTAGACTATCTCGGTTTGTGTAAGTGCACTGTGATGTTCACACAGCACTGAAATCACCTAATGGTGCATTTCTCAGAATGCAGTCCCATCATTCAGCGGCGCCTGACTGTAATTAGAAGGCTGTGGAATGCCAGCGGAGGTCTTGGTAGAAGCAAAGTCACCATGCTAGAGAAAATCTCCACAGGTCATCAATCTATCAAAGAGATGGATATCCTTTAGAGTCTCAGGAAACAAACAAAAAAAAAAGGCATTTCTAAAATAAACTCTTAAGTTTGAAATAAAAGCAGAAGTACTATTTCCAGAGTTGCCTGGAATCAATAAAGGAAGCCATGTGTCAGAAAATATCAACTTGCAGAGGTCTAATTACTATTTTGAAAGAGGTGAGACTTTGGTAAGTGCTCACACAGCAGAGGCCAATGCCACCTCACGGTGGAGTCTCTCCGACTTGTGCGACTGTGATCACACAGAGGGCTGCGCCAGAGTAGCCAGAAATGCAGGAAGGGAAACCACAGCCACGACAAATCCTGATTTTCTTTTCTGTGAGAGGGAGGGATGAAATATGACAAAGAAAAAATATACAAGGAAACATCTCATTTTATTCCTATTCATATGACTATAAATGATTTTAAAATAAGTACCAAAAATGCATATTTCTCCTCTTAAAGGGGATGGAAGCATGCCTTCTAAAATATACAGTTAACATCAAATTATTGTTAGTTGTATTATAAACATGGGGAATGAGTGACTCAGAGCAATGAATTAGTATCAAAACTCACTTGAAATGATCAAGTCTCTAAATGAGTCTAAAATGGGTTAAAAGAAACTTAGGGGAACAAAGTGAATCCATGCAAGAGTTTTCGACTGGCGCAAAGGGCCAACAATGGATGGCTGTGAAGAACTGGATATCAGAAAAGCCCTGGCCTGTCCTCTCTCCCGTGGAGAGTCTCTGCTTGCCCGCTGCCTCCCAGTGAGCAGGTCCTGTACCAAAGATTCAGAACATCAGCATTTCAGCTATAGTTTTCCACTGCCAACATTTGACTCAAATCTATCTTTCAATCTGAGTGGAATATGATCTACTCTACTCTACTCTCTTCTACCACTCCTTGTATAATTTCAACCCAAATCAAATCCTTTGCAGCTCTCCGGGCCCCAATATTCCCCTAGTCCTTTCTGGAAACCCTGTTCTTTTGGGAGTAGACACTCCCTTTGTTTCAATCTGGATGTTCCTGCAGCAAAATACCTTCCTCTTCCTAAATATCCTGAATTACAGAAAAGGATCTTGGGTTAGGCTCTTCAACATCTTTTGTGGACCTTTTTCTTGTTTTATTTTTACACCACACTCAAGAAGATACTGTTGCCAAATTACCTCCATGAATCTAACCTCCAGCTCACAGCTTTCTCCTGCCCTTCATCTCCCACTGTCTATAATCTTTGTATCTAAATGAGGCACATTAAAAAAAAAAAAAGCGAATCTGACTCAAAGAACCCCACAACCATTCCCTGCCTCTTCTTTTGACCTTTGGTTTCAAAGACACCTTCAGCCTCGATGTATGCTTCGTCCGGCATAGATCTCACCCTCCCTGACTTCAACCTCCTACCTGCAAGGTTTTCTCCTCTCTCTGTCTTCACCGAGTCCATAAGCTCTTTGAATCTCCTTAATCTGCCCACCCCATTCCTGTGCTGCCCTAGCCTAGGCAGCACCACCACATGAACATCTTAATATCTCCCTCTGAACTCCTGCTCTTTCCAACATGGCTTGTCCTCTTTCTTGAGCTGTGTCGTTCATAACGGAGGTTTGGCAAGGCTGTGAGACCAATGACAACAAAACCACAATGGTGGGGGAAACAGGGCTTTTTTGATGTCTACGAGTCAATGATGCTGGTGGGAATAGAAATTTCATAAAGGAAAATCAAAAGAACACTTTTAAGAAGTGTAAGTTTAAGAAGGAAGAAGGGCTGGGGTTCCAGTAGGTGGTGTTTGTGGGTGAGATTCGACCACACCCTGTATGATGAGTCAGTACCATTTGATACAGCAATCCCATTACTGGGCATCTACACCAAAGAACAAAAGTCACTATATGAAAAAGACACCTGCACTCGAATGTTTATAGCA
>VBSM01003157.1:3927516-3976134 GCA_008086735.1 Cheirogaleus medius
AAGAAAGAAAAAAAAAAGAAGTAAAAAGGGGAAGCTGGACAAAAGAAGACTAATACTTCTGTACTTATCCTAGGGGTCAGAATGTTACTGAAGGCTTTTGAGAAAGGAAATGACTTGGCCAAAGAGGTTTTAGGAAAATTAATTTGGTCATAATCTCAGAAAAAAGGAACACAACAGGAGTTAACTTATCAATCATGAAGTGATCCTAAAAGTCACTTAGTTTAGAATGTCCTCCTGTCTGTGTATGACACACCATTATAGGCATCACAACTACCTTAAGATACCTCTAAACATAGATATTCTAGGCCGGGCGCGGTGGCTCACGCCTGTAATCCTAGCACTCAGAGGCCGAGGCGGGCGGACCGCTCAAGGTCAGGAGTTCGAAACCAGCCTGAGCAAGAGCGAGACCCCATCTCTACTACAAATAGAAAGAAATTAATTGGCCAAGTAAAGTATATATAGAAAAAATTAGCTGGGCCTGGTGGCGCATGCCTGTAGTCCCAGCTACTCGGGAGGCTGAGGCAGAAGGATTGCTTGAGCCCAGGAGTTTGAGGTTGCTGTGAGCTAAGCTGACACCATGGCACTCTAGCCCGGCCAACAGAGTGAGACTCTGACTCAAAAAACAAAGACATTCTTGACTTCCTACTTAATTTATTTCAGGGTGGAACAGATACTTACATATAAGAAATACCCAGCCAATTCTAATCTATATATCTCTCCTTAAAATTTGATTCCCAAATAATTTAGTGTCTTACTATTACTAGGAAAGTAAAGTAAGTTTACACTGAAGTAGGTATTATAGTTTAAATATACCTCAGGAAAAAATAGCAAAATAATTTAACTCTACTGTCTCCAGTTTTAGTTTTGCTCACTTATTGTAGCCAAATGAATTTACTATATTTCAAAATGGAGGGTACACTAGATGTCACCTTAGTCCAGCCAACACACTTCACATGGAAGAAAACTGAGGCATAAAGCAAAAGGTGATTTATTTAATTTCCTAGCTACTTGGTGGCAAAACGAGGACTCTAACTTAATTAGGTAATTGGCTCTTTCAGGCTTCTAAGATTTAAAGAAAAAAAGTTATAGAAGCCAGGGAAGTACAAATGCCTTATTCGTTGTCTCATGCTGCCTCATCTGTTAACCATATCCTCCAGAATGACAACTGGTATTACCCGAGCACCTCATTTACTGTGCCAGGCACTGTTCTGCATGCTCTATGTACTACACCCGGGCTTCGCACCCAGCACATAAGATCGATTTCTAAATGAAGGCTGTCGTAGAAGCTCCTTTATGTGAAATGTCCTTGCTCTCTCCTCTCCACCTATCTAAGGATTGCCTGCCCTTCAACACTCAGCCTAGGTTTCCAACCATCTGTGACACCTTCTCCTGTGGCCACTGACACGTGAAGCATCTCCTCTGATGGGCTTGAGCATAAACCATCTGCAGGACAGGACATTCGACCACCAGATTTGAAGCCTCCTTACATTAGTAAGCATTTACTATTTACTCTTGGTTTCTCCTTCTAGACTCTGAACTCTGAGTGGGCAGGATTTAGCTCTTGCATCTTTTCACATTCCTAGTCCCTGATGAATAATATCTGCACAAAATTATGGCAGTTGAAGGGACCGAGGCCCACATGTGTGTTTCCATGGAGTTAAGGACTAAAGATGTCAGGGCTTCAAGCAACAACACTTTTCTTCCAGTGTGCCTCCAAAAGTTTAGAGAAAAAGAAAAACAACATTCACATCCTTAGCTACAGGAAGTCAAAGAGAACAATTCATTATTTTTTTCTCTGTCAGCCAACCACATTATTAAACCCTACATCATCCAAAATACAAAGAGATGACATTGCTAGTTATTTAAGTTTTGAACCAAGGCATTCAAGCACTAGGATGGTAGAACACTTTTTTCTCTCATTCTTTAATTATCTGTTCTTAAAAACAATAAGTAAAGATCTTTTATTTAAAAATACAGAACATAGAAGGGGCTTTTTCTTTTAAGATTTAAGCTAAAAGATCAAATCTTTCCCCAACCTTCTTCGTCAGCCTTTAATTTACCCATAGTTAGTCTTGTCAGCTGCTGTTTATTGATTTCCCAGTGATTTATTCTGTATTGTGCAGAACTGAACTGCCGACCTCCTACTGCACACATCTGATCCTCTGCAATTTTAGGTTAAGCAGGAGGAGGATCTGATATTGGCTGGTGGTGCAGCTACATTAGCATGGGATTAAGCAGCCACTACCTCTAACGCAATGCCACTTCAGTTGATTTTCCATTCTTCAGACAACAGCCAAAGTGCAAATACTTAATATGTATTTCAGGAATAATTTCCACAGAAATATTGCTTAGGTCTTAAATGGATCCTAAGGGACAGGCAAAGATGTGCTATCACTTTAAAAATGAAGACAGCAACACAAGCAGGAAGACCCCCTGCAGCCCAGACAGGAGGGCAAATACTGAGAAGAATTCAAATGAATGAAAAGATCAATTCCTCTCCTAACATCTTTTAACTATGAGATAGGAATCTACCACCAGGAACATTCACAATGTAGGAAACAAGTTAATACACGATTTTCCGGTTAACATTAACTTTTCCATTTTTAGAATCAGACCTTGCGTGGTCAGTGGCACACTGATTCAATTAGTATTGAATCTCTAACACAGGCACCCACACCACTGCTTTCTCCCATCAGCTATCTTCACATTTCATCAAGGTGGATCTCAACCACCATATCCCGGACATTTAATCAATTCCAGCTTTTTCCACTTGTCAAATGGGGATGAGTACTAGTCAAGACACCTCCTCTGGGATCCACTCCCACCTTAATAGCTTGTTGGGCACCCTCAGGCAAGTCACTTGACTTTGCCGTGTTTTAATTTCATTTGAAAAACAGATCAAGTATTTGGTATGACTCATTCAAGAACATTTCCTAATTATAAAAATAACTTGCTTTGGAGTTTGCAAAGGGCTTTAGCAAATAAGTGAGGCTCTCTGGATTGCTTTCTGGATTTTTGTAAAGGACACGATCTGATCCAGAGATGATTCTCGAAGCTGCCCGTAAAAAGGAAAATAATAATAAAAAAGAATGTTCTGATATTAGAGAGAGAATGCTAGTAGCAAGTGCTTTGAAAAGCATAAGTTAATTGGAAAAATTAAAGGTAGTATTTATGTAACAAATATTTGTTCAAGAAACTAGTTCCATGATCCGAATTTGTCTGACCATAACAATCACTGGTGCTTGTGAACATGCAGATTCCTAGGTCCCACCCTGGATCCAGAATCAGCAAAGCAGAGTCAGTCTAGGCAGGTAATTGTGCAGGGGAGAGTCAGCCAGTTGGACTCATGTTTAGCCCTGGGAGGGAGGGGCTCACATCCAGCTTTTCCTTTTGGGTGAAGTTGACAAGTACCCTATATAGAAAAGTGAAATGAAAATTAAACTCTTAGGCATTTTGATAACAAAATAATATTTGGCATCTAACTAAGGTAGATTTCCTAAAATAAGACTTCAGAGAATCGCAAATGGAGTCAGATGACTTCTGAGAGGATGTCCATATTAAAATCCACACCAAGGTATAGTTCTTGCAAGAACTGAAACAAAAGGCGCTCTTGCTTGTCCATCTTTTGCAGACCTACTTGAGTGTTTTAGATGATGCTAAGGAAGATAAAGAACCAGGATTGTGGCACTGTTCAGTGTGACTCAGGAGGCCTGATACTTTAGTGACAAGGGACTTAGCACAACACAACATTTCTAAAATACTGAATCTGTCTGGGGTTGCCATGGTTTTAGGAATACTAGATCCTCCCAGTTTTAGCACTGATCAGCTGGAAGCAGGGCCAGGGATATGCCAGCTTCCACTACTGGGAAATGCCAGAAGAGGACAGAGAGAGGTCGGGGGAGGAAGCCTGCCTCCATCTGGGCTATTTTGTCCTATACTCTCACAAGGATGTTTTTGACGCAAGCACTTTCTAACAAACTTTGTGATTAATTATACAGGAAGGCCAGAAAGGAAGCCTCATAAGGTAATTTAGGCAAATGCTTTCTGCTAAGCATTCATTATGCCAACAGGACTGCAGTAACTCACGTGGATCTCACTCACAGAAACACTGATCATGGCTGCACGTTTTTCCTGCATAACATGAATGCCTGTTATTTTTAAAATAAAGTGTTATAAAGAAATTTAGATTTCACTGAGATGTCTTCAAAGTATTTATAAATGTGTACTTGGGACAGAGGACATGAGCTAGTAATCACACAGCAGCAGCTATTAGCAATGCAAAAATAGATTTATCTTAATTAGTAACCAAAACACACATCAACCCTGTGCTGCCAGGCAGCCGGCCTAACAGGAGTTGGAAGGTCTCAGGTTCACTGGCTCCAAAAGCCCTCAGGAGGGCTCCAGCAGCCAGCGGCAGCCACTGGAAGAAGAAGAGATCCTGAATCCTCCTTTCACCTCATGCTCCTCTAAGTCACCCTAAGGCCAAATAAATTAGGTTCCTGTTTATATGTGGAGCTCCACAGATCACTGTGATTCAGGGGATTTTCTGAAGGATGTCCCCATCTCCACATAGCTCCTAAAATTGCTTTTAATAAGGAAAAAGGCCCCTAATTCCACAATTATAAATTAAAGGGCTTAAAATACAAAAGGCAGATGAAGGCAATGCTTAAGTATAAATGAGTTTCAGCTGTGTAATAATAACAATTAAAAATGATTACTGAGAACTGTGATCAGAGGAGAGGAAGAAAGTGGGCAACCTTGCAGAGCTCTGGGCTCCTAAAGTAGGAGATGTCACCCTGGTGATAAAAAGACACTGCTGCATGACAAAAAGTCACTGGAGCTAGGGCCAGGAGTCTTGGGTATGAACCTGTGTTCTGCTAGTCACTTGATATACTAATTAAGGAGTCTTCAATTTGCTGAGCCACAGTTTACCCATGTATAAAATGGGAATATGTTAATCTCAACCATTGATCTGGGAATTAGATGGGATGATCTGTGTGAAGGTATTTTGAAAAAGATAAAGCTATGTAATAAAATGAAGCATTATTTCTGCATCAAAAGGCAAGGGCCAGAAAATAAAAACTTCCCAGAGACATGACTTTATAGGGAGCCTTTTTGCTTTTAACAGGTTAAAGACCAACAAGAGGTAATACATGAAGGTATTTTGGTTATGCAAGTATAAGATCAAGTGGCTCTACTTGAGAGGATTTATGAATCATTTGGTTTGTTTGTAACACAGTTGACTTGATTATCAAAAGGCATTCACTAATTGAGATACAACTGTTCACAGCTTTGTTGCCCTGACTTTAAGTATTTCCATGCAACCAATCACCGGACATGACCAAAGGACCATTCTTTAAGATCTGAAATGAATATAACACTTAGCTATACAAGCTGCAAACATGCTTTTGGAAAATACAATATAGTGTATGCTCATCATTTACATAACCAGACAGCTGGAGTCTACAGAAATGCAAATTCTGTCATCACTTATATGTACTGAAAACATATTTTCTTCACTGAAATTCATAGGCAAGAGGGAACCATTTGAGGGAAAACAGTAACAAATCCAAACTTTAAGTAAATAAAAAACAAATTCAAATTTTCTGTAAAAGTAGGGTAGGGGGCAGTTTCCTTTATATGATGCAGTGTTTATTCTCACTTTTCCAGGAGCTCGCCTCACAGCTCCCTCCAGCTTGCTGCCATCTAAGCAATAGCTGTGGAAGCATCTCTCCTTTTCCTGATACTATCAGCTTTTCCTCCTTATGTCTGTCTTCCCTCCTGCCAGAGGCCAGTCATCTTCTGAACTGAATTGATTGGGAGCTGAAACGATACTCACTTAGTCCCACCTTGTCTTTGCAAACTCAGTTCCAAACCTGTTAGAACATTTTCTTTTATTTTAAAGTTCACTAGATAGGCAGGCAAACAGCCAGTCAAAATATGCTAACTTGTGCCAAATGTTATCACTTTGAATTGCCTGAGCAATTTTTCTATCCATTTCCCTATAAGACAGACACCACTCACATGACACCTGTGTACACATGCACCACAATTTACATAAAAACACAGGAAAAATCCACAAACTGCAAAATTACAGTGATTCTATGGATCTCTTTCACTATTTTAAAACAAGGGGCTTATCCAGCATGCCACCTCTCAATCTTCACTTTCAATAAGTGGCTGCTTTCAATTTAAAGCCCAAATCACTTTTGGCCTTCAAATCAATCTTCTGTTCACTCTCAAATCAGAGGAAGTGATTTGGATTCGAGAGATTCAGTGCAAAGCCTAGATTGCCCCTCTGTCACGCTCTCTTGGGACTCACGGGGTTCATGAAGGTTAATAGGTCAGTCCTCAAAGAAAGAATTTCCATTTCTTTTGAGAGGCAGAGGACTTCAGCACAGTCAACACTGGTCCATCAGAAAAGCTAAAGTGTTTTTCAAGGCTGGAAGAATGCACTCAGCTCCCATTATTGTACTCTCAGAGCTTCTGGCAGGAATTGAGTGGCTCCTATGGCAAAGAAAGGGAAAGTGAATATTTCTCTTCCTTCTTCCCTAAATTTCTTTAAATCGAATGGTCACAGGCAGAAGACCAAGAGGTAGCACAAGAACAGTATAAGTAGAAGCTGATGAACTAATGGTGCAATTATACAGATGCGAAGAAATACACGGTCTCTTAAAAGCTATAATGCCCATAATGTAATTAACTCCCAGAATTTAGTTTAGGATTTTGAGTCACAGCAATGACTCTATTTTTTCAGAAGTTAAAATTCTTGCTTTGCCTAATAATCTT
Source organism: Cheirogaleus medius (assembly GCA_008086735.1). Classification (NCBI taxonomy): domain Eukaryota; kingdom Metazoa; phylum Chordata; class Mammalia; order Primates; family Cheirogaleidae; genus Cheirogaleus; species Cheirogaleus medius. The sequence goes on from VBSM01003157.1 coordinate 3,934,306, forward strand.
CAAGCTGGCATGAGGGCAGAGGCTGATAGGTACTTCATTCAGCAGATGGGATAAGTGCCCAAACCACCTTCTACAAGTGCAGAAACCAGGTGCTCTGCCCAAGGAGCCATCCTCTCTCTTTCTCATCTGGAGAACAGTTCTGTCCTCTATACTGAAAATGGGATGCCCACATTTGCCAACTATCTTTGTCAACTATCATGGCAACGTGAGAAGCATTCTGTGCAATACAGCACAAAAGCCAATGCCAGACTGTTTTGTATATTTCATTTTCTTTTTGGTCCTAATACAGAAAATTTTAGAGGATTCTTTGATATTTCAGTTTTTAATCAAAAATAAATTTTTTTAATTAAAAACATAACACCTCCAAAACCTGTTAGTCCCCTGAGTTGCTTGTCCAATTGGTGGACAGAGCTGTATCAGCATTTCTCATCCCTCACCTTAGCCTGAGAATTACGAACTTGGAAAGATGTTCAGTGAGATGACCTGGCCTGACTTCTGTCGGGGGATGATTCTTTATTGTTTAGAACACATCAGAATCTCCTGAAGCACTTGTCAAAACAAGATTTCTGGGCCTTACCACCCAGTGCTTCTGATTCCATCCATCTGACCTGGTGCCTGAGAATTTGCATTTCTAGCAAGTTCTCACAGGAGGCTGAAGCTTGCTGGTCCAGAGACCACACTGTGAGAATCACCAACATAGCTGAATGAGTAGGGCTGGTCCTCACAAAGACTGAGAAACAAAACTCCCCAGCCTCTCCCAGATGCACGGGTCTTCCTTGCCAGCATCTTTCACCCCACATCAGGCATCCAACGACTTGATATCGTGTCTTTTCTGCCAAAGGTTCTGACTTTTACCTTGTGCCGAGTCTAGCTTACTTCTAACTTAATCAATAGTGGATGCTGGTTGGTCACTGATGCATATATTCGGGTCAAATCGTACCTGGTAAGGAATTACTTGCTCAATTACCTGAATGTATTGCCCTAATGGCAGGAAATTCATCCCCTTTTGAATGTTTGGTTTTTAGTGTTATCGAGGTTTTTAGAACCAAAGCTCAAATTAAAAAAAAAAAACAACAGGACAGCAGTGATGCATATATACATATACTCAGCATCCAGATACCTAAATGTCTATTAGTCACCCTTTCCAGGGGTATGGTTTTCCTGCCATGGGAGAAGACTTCATAAATCTAATTATAGCATGAATGTGAGTAGATGAATTACCTGCAATTTTTCTATTATCTCATCTCACATGGTCCTCTAATGGCTAAAATAATCAGGAACAGTTTTCAACATTTAACAATAACTCTTTTTGAGTTCTAAAACTTAATGACAGTAGCTGAGGCAGAACTGTTCACAGAAACCAAAGGAAAACATCAATTATAACACACTGCAGGTGCTGACAGTGAACTTTGTGCTAGAAGCCATAAATCTCTGTCTTAACATTAGAATATTATTTGTTCAGTAAGGCCAATCTTAAGTCTTCCTTCTGCCTGCAGGCTTTCCTAATGCCTGCAGTAGTTACCTGACATTATTCAACCTCACCAGGCCAACTTGGTGCTGGAATTCAGCAAAGAAGAGCAACCAACATGGTGCTCCTGGTTTTTTAAGGAGAAAGATCAGTGCAGAGAATGGGACATGAAGTCTATGAGCCATGAAGGCTTGACTATTGGATTCCTGGGATCATTTCATAATTATTCTTAATTTTGGAATATATATACCTGCAGATAGCTCCATGAAGTCACAGAAGCCAGTGTGTGTGTAGGCCACATCAAAAACTAAGCCTTTCATTCAGTCTTCTAGCAACAGAAAAGCCTTGTGGTAGTCCAATCTCTCAGCGGCTTTGGTTAAATTCTGGTAGAGCTACCAATAAACCTTTGAGCCAAACATACATACACCCACTCACACACGTCAAATTTCACTTCTCAGAGTAAACCATACCCGGCCAGTGGCTCAAGCCTCCCCAAACTGAGTAGGTGGCAGAAGTTATCCCAGCAATTCTGTCAGCAAAGGTACCAGCACCCACAGGCCTAACCATAGCTCCTTCTTGGACTTTCTGAGAGGTCTACCACTGTGTGCCCAGCAGAGGAAACAGGAAAGAAACGTGCCGGCCCTGCTCAGCAAAGACTTGCAGTGATTCCAGACACCTTGCAGACCCTGCCCCAGGGAGTGAGAGGTGGGTGCAGCTGACCAGCCCACGGTTCCAAGCACGAGCTGCATCCCGCACGTCACTCTGCTCTGCTCTGCTTTCTTTCAAAGCTGCGGTTACTCACTCTTCTGCTTCTGACCGGACACTTCCCATTTGCTCAAAAATGCCATTTTCACAAAACATTTTGGAAATGGTGCTCTCTTGCCTGGGTGCCCCTCTGTTTCACCCATTTAGCCCCACTACCATTCTTCATAGTCCTGGAAGTTATTTAACGTGTTTCCAATTGAGTCGTTTATTCACGTGCCTGTCACCATGGAAGGAGGGCATGGATAAGTCTCTGGAAAAGCACAAAGAAACATTAGCAATTGCAAAAGCCAACTCCTTTGTTGATTTCCTATAAAGGAATGTTTCGTCCACCCTGCCTGCCATCCAGAAGTGATTTCTTCTCTTTCCCTGTGACTTCATGATATATGGTGTGAAATGACTGAGGGAGTCCCCATAAGGTACAACTCCATGTTTCTACCAAACTTGGTCTAAAAAGGTAGTTCTAAAGATGCTACTTTAGACCAGTGTCCATTAACAAGAATATTTATCTTTAAGGGTCCTATTTCCAGCTTGATTTTAGTGGGTGTTGACTTCTTTGCATAACTAAGGCTCTTCACCACGTCAACGATTATCTTTGCATAAAAATATGAATTGAGCCGGGCGCGGTGGCTCACGCCTGTAATCCTAGCACTCTGGGAGGCCGAGGCGGGTGGATAGCTCAAGGTCAGGAGTTCGAAACCAGCCTGACCAAGAGCGAGACCCCGTCTCAAAAAAAAAAAAAAAAAAAAAAAAAAAAAAAAAAAATATGAATTGAGGCTGGGACCTTACAAGAAATAAGAACCCTGTTATTCAAATACACTTGTAGAAATCCAAACATATTATTTCACATACTCACTTATAAACACATAGTAAGACCATAATAAATCAAAAAGATAGTGGCATAAATAAATTGATATGATTACTAATAGATGTGTCACTTTAATAAATGTATTTACTAATGGTTTATCGCGTTATGGACTTTTGCTTAAATAAAACACAATCTTTAGCTATCTACAAATTAAATTTAAATTTCTGGCATTCATAACTATAATGGTTGATTTTATGTGTCAAAATGACAGGGTCACAGGGTGCCTTGACATTCTTTGAAGGATTATTCTGGGCATGTCTGTGGGGTGTTTGTGGATGAGGCTAACATCTGCATCAGCTGCTGGGAAAGCCGACTGTCCTTCTTAATGCAAGTGGGCCTCATCTAATCAGTCGAAGGACTGCATAGAACAAAAACACTGACCAACCATGAGAAAAGCAGAGCTATTTCTGCCTGACTGCCTTTGACATGGGGAATTATTTTTTCTAGACTTCAGACATGAACTGAAACATCAGCTCTTCCTGGGTTTTGAGCCTGCTGACTTTCTACACACTCTGCTAGTTGTTTCTCTGGAGAATCCTAACTAATACAATAATTTCCCCACATGGGACCATCGCTCTTGGAACCTTCTCTATCACTACTCCTTTTCAAAACAAAGGTTCTATTAAAATGAACTTATTGTATCTTACACCACAGTCTCCTAAGCTATGTGAAGTCCCTCCTGCAAACTGTTAGTACTATCCTCTGTGCCTAGAATACCATCCCGCTTTCCTCTGCTCAGAGAGGGTTTTTACTTTCATTCTGGAAAGCAAAGCTCAAGGTTTGCTTTCTCAGTGTAATCACCCCAAATCACGCAGCTGGTACTGACACTATTGTCTATACCAGGCATCCTCAAACTACGGCCCGGGGGCCACATGCTGCCCACCTAGGACATTCATCTGGCCCACTGGGTGTTTTTGCCACTGCTGCCTGTCCTGCTTAGCAGCCGACTCGACCCGGGCCCACAGTGCGCACTCTCCAACGGTCTGAGGGACAGTGAACTGGCACTCTGTTTAAAAAGTTTGAGGACCCCTGGGACTTGGCCCCTTATTGTAAGTACTTGTTATACAACAGGTCCTCAAATAACATTGTTTCATCTACTGCCATCCCATTATAATGTTGATGAGAAAAAAATCAGTTGCTGGCCATGGTCACTGCCTATGTGGAGTTTACATATTCTCCCCATGTCTGCATAGGTTTTCTCTGACTACATGGTTTCCTCCCATGTCCTAACGATGTGCATGATAGGTTCATTGGCATGTCTAACATGTCCCAACAGGAGTGAGAGAGTGTGTGCGTGAGAGAGAGAGAGAGAGAAAAAATATGCTCTGCAATGAAATGCACTCTGTGTAGGGTTAGTTCCCACCTGTGCCATGAATTGACAATATACAGGATTTGGCTACCTGCAACCCTGAACAGGACTAAGAGAGTGGGTAAATAAATGAGTGACTAAATACAAATTATTGTAAAACAAAATTTGTAAACTCTATGGTAATCATACAAATTCACAACAATAAATGATGCAGTACTAAAGCACTCCGAGAGGCTCCTATATCTGTTATTTCTTTTTCACTATATAAATATTCTTTTTTTACTTAGAATACTTAATAGGTTTTTATTTTTTACTCTATACAATCTTCCTGAGGTAGGAATGTGGCAATTTTAACAGTATTATCTTTCTTTTTAAAGTTGATACATAAGAATTGTACATATTTATGGGGTACATGGTATATTTTGATATATGCATACTAGGTGTAATGATCTAATCAGCATAACTGGGGTATCCATCATGTCAAACATTTATCATGTCTTTGTGTTGAAAATATTCCAAAGCTTCTCTTCTAGTTATTTTGAAAGATACAATAAATTATTGATAACTATAGTCACCCTACCATGCTACAGAACACTAGAACTAATTCCTTCTAACTATACTTTTGTCCCCATTAACCAACCTCTCTTTATCTCCCCAAATTTCCTACCCTTCCCACCCCCTGGTAACCACCATTCTACTCTCTCCCTCCATAAGATCAACATTTTTAGCTCTGACATGTGAGTAAGAACATGTAATATTTGTCTTTCTGTGCCTGGCTTATTTCACTTATTTCACTTTGTCTTTCTGTGCCTGGCTTATTTCTGTGCCTCTAGGCTCATCTATGATGCTGCAAGTGACAACACTGCATTCTTTTTATGGCTAAATAATATTCCATTATGTATATATATCATATTTTATTGATTCATTCACCCATTGATGGGCACTTAAGTTGATTCCATGTCTTGGCTATTGTGAATAGAGCTGCAATAAACATGAGAGTACAGATAACTCTTTGATATAATGATTTCTTTCCTTTTGGATATATGCTCGGCAGTGGGATTTTGGGATTACATGCTAGTTTTATGTTTAGTTCTTTGAGAAACCTCCATACTGTTTTCCACAATGGCTGTACTAATTTACATTCCCACCAACATTGTATGATAGTTACCTTTTTCACATCCTTGCTAGCATTTATTATTTTTGGTCTTTTTGATAATAGCAACATTAACTGGGGTGAGATGATATCTCATTGTGGTTTTGACCTGCATTTCCCTGATATTACTGACATTGAGTATTTTTTCATACGCCTGTTCACCATTTGTATGTCTTCTTTCAAGAAATGTCTATTGATATCGTTTGCATATTTAACTGGATTTTTTTGCTGTTGAGTTCCTCAGATATTGTAGTTATAAATCCCTTGTCTGATAGGGAAATTGCAATTATTCTCTACCATTTTGCAGGTTGTATCTTCCTTCTGTTGATTGTTTTCTTTGCTGTGCAGAAGCTTTTTACTTTGATATACTACAGGTACTATCATTTGTCTATTTTTGCTTTTGTTGCTTGTTTTTTTTTTTCTTTCTCCTCTACTTCATCCATGTTGAGAATGTTGCCTGTGCTTTTGAGGTCTTAACAAAAAATCTTTGCCCAGACCAATGCCCTGTGTCTCTTGTTACTGATTTCTAGTTTTAGGCCCTTGCGGTCTCAGAATATACTTGTGATTTTGATTTTTGTATATTTGTTGAAATGTGTTTTGTAACCTAACATGTGATCTACTCTGGAAAATGTTCCATGTACAGATGAGAAGATACGTATTCTCTGTAGCTATTGGATGAAATGTTCTGCAAATGTCTGTTAAGTTCATTTAGGTCTATAATGCAGCTAAATACAATGTTTCTTTATTATTTTTCTGTCTGGATAATCTATCCCATGCTGAAAGTGGAGTACTGAAGTTCCCAACTTTTTTTATCTCTTCCTTTATTTCTTCCTTTAGTTCCAATAATATTTGCTTTATACATCTGGGTGCTTCATTGTTGGCATACATAGGTGTGTGTATGTATGTGTGTGTAGAGACCTTTGTTGTCTCCTTTTAAGTTTTTTGACTTAAATATTTTATAAGTATATCTACTCCTGCATGCTTTGGGTTTCTTTTTTGTGTAAAATATGTTTTTCCATCCCTTCACTTTCAGTCTATGTGTGTCTGTATAGGTGAAGTGAGTTTCTTGTAGACACCATATGGGTGAGTCTTATTATTTTTTTTTTTTTTTACCCATTTAGCCAGTCTCTACCTTTTAAATGTGGAATTTAAACTGTTTCTATTCAAGGTTGTTATTAATAGGTGAGAACTTACTCCTATCATTTTGTTAATTGTTTTCTGTTTGTTTTGCATATCCTTTATTTCTTTCCTCCTCTCAAATTGCTTATCTTTGTGATTTGTTGGCTTTCTGTAATGATAATGTTTGATTCCTTTCTCATTCTCTATTGTGTATCTCCTCTCCTAGTAAGTTTTAGACTTTAGTGTGTTTTCATGATAGTGGATATCATCCTTTCACTTCCAGATGTAGGTCTCCCTTAAGCATTTCTTTTAGAGTGAGTCTAGTGGTGACAAATTCTATTGGTTTTTGTTCATCTTGGAAATACTTTATTTCTCCTTTATTTCTGAAGAATAGCATTGCTGGAAATAGTATTCTTGGTTGAGAATTTTTTTTTCCTTTCAGCACTTTGAATTTATCACCTCATTTTCTCCTGGCCTGTAAGGTTTCTTCCAAGAAATCTGTTGTTAATCTCATGGAAATTCCCTTACATGTGACTTGATGCTTTTATCTTGCTATTTTTAGAATTCTCTGTTTAACTTTTGACAGTTTGACTATAATGTGCCTCAGAGAGCACCTTTTTTTGGTTAAATATATTTGGGGATCCTTAAGGTTCTTGTATCTGGATACCTATATCCCTTTCAAGACTTGGGGAGTTTTCAGTTACGATTTCACTGAAAAGGTTTTCTATGTTTTCCATCTCTTCTACTTTTGGTATTCCCAAAATTTGAATATTTGTTACTTTAATGTTGTCCCATATGCCATATAGGCTTTCTCCATTCATTTTATTTTTTTATTATTATTATTTTTTATTTATTTATTTTATTTTCTAGAGACAGGGTCTTGTTCCGTCTCCCAGGCTGGAGTGTGGTGGCACGATCAGACAGATGTCACTGCAACCTTGAACTCCTGGCCTCAAGGGATCCTCCTGCCTCAACTTACTGGGTATCTGGGCCTACAGGAACGTGCCACCACTCCTGGCTAATTATTTTTTATTTTTTTTTGAGACAGGGTCTCACTGTGTTGCCCAGGCTGGTCTCAAACTTCTGGTCTCAAGCAATCCTCCCACGTCAGCCTTACAAAGTGCCATTTAAAAAAAAAAAAAGTTGTTTTTCTTTTTTTTTTTTTCTTTTTTGTCTGACTGGGTTATTTCAAAGGACCTGTCTTCAACTTTAGCAATTCTTTCTTCTGATTGATCTAGTGTATTGCTGAAGCTAGCAATTATATTTTTTATTTAATTTGTTAAATTCTTCAGTTCCAGGAATTCTTTATGGTTCTTTATGTGGTTGTTTTTGAAGTGTGTGATGGTAGGAGGTGTTCCTTACACACTTTTGCTGTGATTTAACCTACTACCACTACCACTTCCATCACTCAATGATTCAGCAAAAATTGGATAAATAATTATCTTGTTTTTATTAATCTTTCTTAAATGTATGCATATCTCACATTTCAAGGTTTAATATTAGAAGTGTTTTATTCTTTATTTTGAATTTTGGAGATGTTTTTGTGACCAGAAATATCCCACAGGATAGGAACTTAAGCTCTGTTCCTATCAATTAGCCTGTGGTAAAATTGGTTTTGTTATATGTTGTTTCTCTTAAAGTTGCAGTTTCTGAGAACCTGTTATGATGTACATGAGGACTTACTGTACTGCACTAGCAGTATTTCTTTGTGTATATGTTCTGTTTCTCAAGTAAATTGCAAATTCATATGTATCTCTGTATACTCTTGTGTTCCCCGGATATACTGCCCAGCTGCCAGTGTTTACTGATGGCTATGGGGAGGCAGAGGAGATACCAGCAAATGTGAAGCTGGTCTCTGACTTCTGCCATTTAAGCATAGAAAGGAAGTACTTCTGAACCTTAAAGAAGCTCTGAGTGAAAAATTAATGCTGTGGCACATCATCTCATAAAGTCCTGTGGTTAAATCTTCTCTAATGAAGCAACTATTTGCTTGCTATAAGATGCTTTTTGTTGCCTCCATGCTCAATAAAGTGAATGATTCAGGCTAGCAGTTCAAAAACAAATTATACTTTTATAGTCAAAGTATTTTGTTAAATAAGTTCATACCCAGAACCCCAAAAGATAAAATAGCTCTTAGTGCAGCTGCAGGAATAGGGTCACAGAACTCCCTCTTTCCTGCCCACTTTGGGCAAGGTACTAAGGAAAAAACACATCAGATTTAAGCAAAGTATCTCTCTTCCCTTAACATATTCAAAGATCCTTCCTTTTTTTACTCAACATTTTTTCCCTTACCATATCTCTTTTTTCTGTAGGCTAATCAATTTTTTTTTAAAAAGCTTTTCCCATCCCCAACATCTTAGTGAAAAAATACTTCTAAATACTTTGTTAATCTCCTGAGAATCTGAAACATCATCCATATATCTCATGGGTTCTTTCCTACATAATTTCTGTAAGTTATAGTCTTCTATCCACACCCCATATGTTATTAGCATTTACAACATTCACTGTTCATCTTTTTCTGGGAATCAGGAACCATGTGGACATCAGCAAAACCCTTCATGTCAATTACTAATGGGAACAAGCTCTCCTGGGTCAGGCAGCTAACATTTTATTACTTTAAAACTAACCCAAACCAAAGATGTTCATCAAGTTGCTAGATTGGGTTGCTACTAAAAAATATAAATCTGCTTGGTGCAGCTGGTTCCTTTCTTTTAGCAAAATTATTTGCTACAAGAATGTTAATGAAATTAGACCCTGGGCTTATATTATGTGCTACTGCCTTGAAAACAAATATTTCTGTTTTCCTTTACTATTTTGAAAGATTGCCTTAGAATTGCCTGTGTCTTTTGCCTCCTTCTCTCCCTTTCTTCCCTATTTTTTTCATCTTTCTTATTCTCCTTTCCTCCCTTCCTCCCAGTCATGAGTCATTTTTCTGGTCACGAAGAATAATAATTCCATTCATATTACTGCTATGGTCACCACAGCCCTCAATTTGTTAAAGGCCTGGTGTCCCCAGAATAAAACAACCTCTACATCCCCTATTTTGCATCATTGCTCACTTTAGCATGGTTACCAATATAAATCATGTTTAACAGTGAGTGGGATAAGAATTTCAAAGAGATTTTTCCTTAAGTTTCCCCAGTACTTCCATTAAATTGTTCCTCAGGTCAGGGCAGAAGCAAAAAAGAAAATTAAGAACTTCATTCATGGTTTCTTCATTGTCAAGCATACATTGATGTTAACCGTAAGAATATAAATCCACTGATTCCACTGAATTACACCCAATTATACTGGGTCAGTAAGCTTAAAGCAAACCAGAAGCTTAATCTGAATCATTTTCACAAGGCCTCCATTAGTTACAACAATCATTCACATAAAAACCATTACAACACCTGTCGCCTACAAAACCTGGCACAATGAGACAAGCTTCATGAAATCCACCCGTCCCACATCCCCCAAGCTCCACCATCATTTATACACAGAGAACTAGGCTAATACAAACACAGAGTGTATTCTTGAGGGGAAAAAAAAAACAACTTATAAAAAGGCAGCACGGAGGAAGAAGATCTGCCCCTGTCTTAGTGATGAGTGTAGACTGATCTGCACTGATGTACACAGTGTCTACATGTGAACTCTATTTATCCCTCAAGGGCAGAAGGCTAAGAGCTCCATCTCCCTGAATCAGTGCCAGTCAGCACTGCCTCCTTCTGGGAAGACCTACTGAATCCTGAAAATAACCCAGTTGAAGGCTTTTAACCCTAAAATATTTTGGCTGAATATTAAATGATTTTTATATTCATATTTTTAAAGCTTATAAGTAGTTATCACTCAAAAATACTATCATTGAAATCATTCACTACACAGCAATCTATATGTGACATTATCCAAAGGAAGTCAACATGGTCCCTCCTTATTAGGAGAATATAATCTAAGATAAAATGGCTGCAATGAAATGTCTAGAGAATCGAACTACAGAACACTTAGCATACACACGAACACACACATATACAACTCCTTCCACTGCTAAAAAAATACAAAGGCACTGTATTTTGAATGATGGTTAGCGTTAGGATAGATGCACAGGGTACGTATTCAGAAAAGGTAAGATCAGTAGAAAATACCATCCTGAAAATGAAAGAAAGCACTGAAGAGCTTCATGAAGGGAGAGAGAGAAGATGAGGCTTGTGGGAGGTGAGTTGAGAAGTAGGAGAGCAGACAGTGGCCAGCAAACAATATAGGAATGTAGTTTTCCTATTCTGGGCATAAAATAGAACCTTATGAAAGTTTATGGAAGCAAATGAATTCAACATTAGAAATGCTGACCAGCAAGAACTGAATGAATATGGTAGAAAAATTAAAGTCAACAAGGGGATAGGAAGTTATCTAACAGCATGCACTGGAGGAATTCCAATATGCATAACCGGAGGCCAGGAACCCTGCAGCTCCTTGCTTGGAATTAAGGAGTTATAGAAGTGCTTCTTATTGGGCTTAGAAGTCCTGCTCAAGAAGTTACAGCTATATTTTAATGAGTGTTAAGAATTCAACACTGATATGTGATGTAAAGAAAGTACTATGTTAAGATGAACCACGAAGAGAGGTCTGGGAATAATAGCAATGGTATGTAAGCAAGATGTGTATAGATTTTGGTGGAACCCATAGCCTCTGACATACTGCCCATGGCTCAGTATAGTAGTACCAAATGGCATTACTAGAAGGCATTTATTTTTTCCTGTTACTTTGCTTACAATTAGGATTAATTTGCCACATCCATAAACACCGCTCTTTCGGGTTTATGTTAATGGCAATTATCTTAAACTCAACAACCACAAATATAGAATGAACTTTCAACTTATTTAAATCCAACAAATAATAACTGAATATATATTAATATAATGGGCAAGGTACTTATAAATAAGTACCTAAATAAAGGTACTACATTTTCTTACCTTAGCAATAGTTATTGCTCTGTAGATGGTTTTCCCTATGCTTGATCTCCAATCTGAAATTTTGTGGGGACTAAATTTGACTTATTTCAGAATCCCTTAGAACTTGAACAGGTATTGTACATATGTGTTCATAGCAGTGTTATCCACAAGAACCAAAAGGTGGATGCAACCCAAATACCTATCTCCAGATAAGTGGATAAACAAAATGTGACATTACCAAACAATGGAATATGAATCAGCCATAAAGAAGAAAGAAATTTCGATATATGCTACAACACGAATGAACCTTGAAAATGTCATGCTTAGTGAAATAATCAGGACACAAGAACATATATTTTATGATTACACTTGTATGAGATACTTATAATAGGCAAATTCACAGAGACAGAAAATAGAAAAAAAGTTGCCAAAAGATAGGAGGAGAGAAAAAGTGGATATTGTCATTTAGTAGATATAGAGTTTTAGTTAGGAATGATGGAAATGTTTTGGGGTAGATAATTGTGATGGTTACATAATATTATGAAAGCATTTAATGGCAATGAATTGTACACTTACAAATGGTTAAAATAATAAATATTGTTATGTATATTTTTATTATAATACAATTTTTAAAAAGCTCTTTCAATTTCTTTTAATAAAAACTAAAAATGATCTATTCATTCTATTAAAAAGCAAAAACTAATGAAAGAATTATGTTTATTTTACCATAAATGTCAGATCATTGAAGGTGTTTCTAAATCTTTTTTATTTTCAAATACATACTTGTGGAGGGTATCAAAAAAGAATGAAAAATTTTTGTTTACTTAAAATTTCAAGATAAATAAATAAGGATTGCAAACAAAAGTAAATCATAATTTTGACTCTGAAAAGCATTTTTAATCTTTAATATTGTTCTTAAAATTAGATAATGTGATATTAACATGAGCATTAAATTTACTTGTTTTTCATGGGTTTTCTACATGAGGTAAAATAGAAATCAAAACATCATCCAGGTCACTTTCAACATCAGCCTCAACGGTGCCCTGCAGTGCAGGTCAACATTCCATCCCTCTGTCCCCTGAGAATAACTGACATGTACATGTGCCGCAGGTTTGCCTTCCACTCACTGCAAATTGTTTACCAAGTGGAACGACAAGGAGTCTGCCAGGAATTACCACCCATCTTCCCCCAATCACGAATTTTCACGTCTGTTATATATTAAGTATTTTGAAGGGTGAGCTTATGTTATTAATAATTTAAGAACAATTAAAGATAATAAACATTTCTCCACTTATTCCTTTACCAGTGGCTTAGCCAGCTTCAAATAACTCACATAATCATAACCGAGTCAACCTCCCTCTAGTTATAAGAATAATCCTTATAAAACCATATTTAACCACAACCGAACAAGGGTTTACATGAACTTTTACACGTGGCTCTCAAGGGGCATATTGTGGGGAACATGGACATAAAGATAGATTTTGGACTCCAGTTATAGCTTAAAAGAGCTGTGTTTAACTGATAGCCTCCATGTCAGAGTTGCCAGCTGTATTGGTTTGCTAGTGCTGGCATAACAAAGTACCACAGCCTGGTGGTTTAAACAACAGATGTATTTTCTACAGTTCTGGAGGCTAGAAGTCTGAGATCAAGGTGTCCGCAGGGCTGGTGCCTCCTGAGGCCTCTTTCCTTGGCTTGCAGACGGCCGTCTTCTCCCTCTGTCCTCACAGGTCTTCCCTCTGTACAATGTCTATGTTTCAAACTCCTCATTTTATAAGGATACCAGTCGGACTAGATTAGACTATAAAATTGGGGGGAACACAATTCCTCCCCTAACACCAACTCAGAACACCACTCTAAGTTACTGTGTGCAAAGATATTCTCTAAGCTTAAAATGTTTGCTAAAGGTAACTATTCCAGTTCACAATCTTACCCCTGCAGTTGCTTACTGATGCCGGCCAACTCCAGCGCCAGCCACTCGCGCTGGACCTCTAACAAACCACGCACCTTCATTCTCGTGTGCCCACTGTTCTCCACGTCAGGAGCAGGCTTCTGATCTCCACCGAAAAGATGCCGGCTCTTTCTGGCACCCAGAGGCAATGGGCAATGCTGTCCAAGCAACAGCTGGCAGTTACAGATTTAAATAAGGTCCATTGTGTTTCTCTGTGTTGCTCTACGAGTGGACCAAAACCACAGAATTGAAAATATTCCTAGGTGACTAGGTACATAAAAGTAAGGAATCTGTTTTTCTCTACCCTGAGAAAATGAAACACATTTCAAAATCCTACAAAAGGCTTTGATTCCCGTACGTGTTAGGCTGAGCTAAGCTGCTTTAAGCCCTGTTACACAGTGCTGAGGACTTGAACTAGAGGAGATCTGTTATCACATTCATTTCAAATTCTGATAAGCTCTCCAGAAATTTTTTTAAAATGTTTTTAGTCCATCTATTTGAGCATTGGGCCTTAGACAGCTCTCCTTTTATCTTCAAACTTCAAAGTATAATTTTGAAATAAAGGTTTACTTTCCTGTGGAATTCTGAAAGTTTTACACCGTCAGGGGCAATGGGCTAGAGTTTTTAGAAATGGATCCCAGACTCTGAAAGAACATTCCTCTGCATTACACATCCTCCCTCTTAGACGGTGGCTAGGACTACTCAAAGTAGGGACTGTGTACGCATTCAATGCTACAACTATTCAGAGTCCACGCATCCTCTAGACAGTATTTGAAGTTTACTCTTTGAATATTAATCATGGGAGTATATTTTATACACATTTCATACAATTGCATCCATTTGAAATGTTTAGTTCCCTAGCAATGAAGTAGCTATGCAGGAACAGAAAGCTCATGATGTGGAGTTAGACCTGTTCAGAATTCTATCTGAGCTTGGTGGGACCTGTGAATATCACTTAACCTCCTGAACCTCAACTTCCCGACTTGGAAAATGTTATCTATTAGGTAAGAAAGTGGATGTGGTGGTACCTTATAAACTATAATGCTCTAAAGAAGGTATCGGTGGTGACACTTTTCCTGACTCTCCCATGACGATGATGCTGATCCACAGACATCACTGCCCCCACTCTGTTCAGAAACACCAGGTGGCTTCAAAGCTTGAGGCTGCTTCATCTCCTGACCTCATTTGGAGACTATTACATGAAGAACACTGAAACACACTGCTTTCCGGAACATAATATATTCTAACAATTTACATTTTTATTCATCAAGTTAACAATATTTCAAGGCAAATTGATCAGCTACCAACTTTGATAACATCAATTTACTATTATGGATGAAAATCTCAAATGTCTCATGCTCTTTAGCATTAAATATTGAGTGGAAGTGGAGCTTTTATTGACAGCTTTATTACTTTATTTTACTACCACACATTTTTATGTGACAGTAAAGCAGCTAAACACACATTAAATAAGTGCTGAGATAACTTGATAATGACCTTTCACAGATTATTTTCTCACAGAAGGTTAGTGGCAAAGACGACTGGCAAATACATTGGCAAGTAGAAAGTAGCCTGACCTAGACAGAACTAAGGGCAATAGTTACTCAAACGTTCAGAATATTTCCCGGCCCCTCGTGTATGCATGGCATTGGTGCACAAGAGATAAAAAGAAATAAGATAAAAGCCTTGTATAGGCTAATGATGAAGCTCAGGACAGAAAACACATGTATGTATGTGAGACAAATGCCTACGTGCAAGGTGCTATGGCGGAACAGGGGACAGGGTGTTGATTTTGTCTGGTGAATAAGACAAGGCTTCCCAGCTCCTTTATACCAAAGAAGTATGTGTGTTTGACAAGCAGAAAAGAGAAGAAAAAGGCATTTCTGAGACAGGGAACAGCACGTGAAAAGGCACAGCGGCATAAAAGAGAATGCCAGAATCGTGTGGTTAGGCAAGTGCAGAAGCGCTGAAGTGACTGAAATAGAAGCTATTTGGAAGGAGGCTTGGTCAGGGGCGCCGAGCCCTCAATGTGCAGGCCTCCCAGGCCTTGTAGAAGCCTCCTGACTTTCAACAACCCTCAGAAAACTATATGCAGTCATGTGCTGCATAACAATGTTTTGGTCAACAACGAACCACATATATGACAGTGATCCCATACGATTATAATGGATCTGAAAAATCCCTATCACCTGCTGATGTCATAGCCATCCTAACGTCACAGCAAGACACATGACTCAGGTGTTAGGGGTGATGCTGGTGTAAACAAACCTACTGCACTGCCAGTTGTATACATAGCACATACAGTTGCGTATAGTGCGTAATACTTGACAATGATGACAAACAACTAGGTTACTGGTTTATTTATTTACTATCCTATACTTTCCACCATTAATTTATCACAGGAGATAACAGCTGCATGTGTGTTATTGCCCCTGAATACCTTCCAGTGAGACAAGATGTGAACATGGAAGACAATGATATTGATGATGTTGATCCTATGTAGGCCTAGACTAATGTGTGTGTTTGTGTCTTAGTTTTTAATAAAAAAATTAAAAAGTAAAAAGAAAATTTTAAAAATAGAAAAGAGCATACAGAATAGGATATAAAGAAAGTATTTTTGTAGAGCTGTACAATGTGTTTATGTTTTAAGCTAAGTGTTATAAAGAAAGTTAAAGTTATTATTGAAGAAAGAAAAATGTTTTTATTTCTTTTTTATTTCAGAATATTATGGGTGTACAAATGTCTTGGTTATATGGATTGTTTTTGTACTGCTTGAGTTAAAGTCGTAAGTGTGTCCATCACCCAGATAGTATACACTGTACCCATTAGGTATGATTTACCCAACCCCTCCTTCCCCCTCCTACCTGCTTTATTGCCATTGAGTTTTACTTCCATCTGTGTACATGAGTGCTGATGGGTTAGTTTCAATTTAAAAGTGAGTGCATGTGTTATTTGTTTTTCCATTCTTGTTATACTTCACTTAGGAGAATGGTCTATTTTTAATAAATTTACTATAGCCTAAGTGTACAGTATTTGTAAAATCTACAGTAGTGTATAGTAATGTCCTAGGCCTTCAGATTCACCCACCACTCACTCACTGACTCACCCAGAGCAAATTTCAGCCCTGCAAGCCCCATTCATGGTAAGTACCCTATACAGGTGTGCCATGTTTATCTTTTATTTTTACTGTATCTTTTCTATGTTTAGATACACAAATACTTACCATGGTGTTACAGCTGCCTACAGTATTCAGTGCAGTAACATGCTGTACGGGTCTGTAGCCTAGGAATAGTAGACTATACTATATAACCTAAGCATACTGTAGTAGGCTATGCCATCTAGGTTTGTGTAGGTACACTCTGTGATGTTTGCACAACGGAATCACCCCATTGTTAAGTGATACATGACTGTATATATTTAATACTCCTATATACTTCAGTCCTATCACATGTCAGCCACCACTCCAGAGTGAGGGTGGGAGCCAGAGAGCTTCAGCTGTCAGATCACCAGGTGGGGGGAGGGGAGACTAGGGAGTAGGGGTGGGTTGGGGATTAGAGTGACCACCTTTCACTTCAACTGATGTAACTGGCTTCATGGAAGAAAAAACATGACCATTCATAGCTTATTGGGTGCTAATCCAGACTCTGAATGACACAGATTCATTCTCTAAAATATTGGCTGCAAGCCCACACTGGGCTAGGTGCTACATATGCATCGGTGGACAAGATACACAAGATTCCTGAAGACTCAGGCTTGCAGGGTAGCAGAGAGATAAGAAGTATAACAAATAACTGTAAGGGAATGCATGGCTTCATGGTCCAGAGATTGCTTAGGGCACACATCCCTGAAGAGGGTACATCTGAGCAGAGAGTGAAGTGGGGTGGGGACAGAGGGACAGGGGAGGGAGAGCATCGGGCTGGGGAAAGGAGGTCACGGTACCTCTTAGGCAGGAAGGAACAACTTGATCTCACAAAAATGAAAGAAGTAATAAAGCTAAAGCTGAGAAAGCAAAGGGTAAAATGTGGGCAGCTGATGGAGAGGGAGCATGAGCCAACCTTTCATTCCCATTCCCTGAGGGCCTTCCATGGTCCAAGCACAGCAAACAAGACAGACAGAGGCCCTGCCCTCCCCAGCTCATGCTCTAGGGGAGGGAGATAAACACAGGAAATCAGCATCTAGTATGTCTACCTGCAAAAAGAGTTATGGAGAAAAAAGAAGCAGGCAAGGGGGCAGGGGCCGGGGGTGCTGTGTGCTAAGGAGTTTGTATGTCGCTGGCTGTCCACCTTTGCTTAGAAATAGCACGAATGAATTTGCATTTTCAAAAGAGCTCTGACTATAGGGCAGAGAACCTCTGGAGGGGAGCAAAAGGAGTTTGGGAAGATGAGTTACCAGGACGCAACAGCGAGCTACCGCAGGCGGCTGAGGCGAGGCTAGCAGCATTGCACAGGAACCTCCCCAACACCCAGACACCCAGGAAGGAGAATGGGTGGGGCTTAGTGACTGATTTGGTGTAGGAGGAGACATAGTGCAGTGGAAAGAGTCAAGGGCAACTCGTAGGTTTCTGGCCAGAACAAGTGGGCAGTTTGTAGAATTATTTATTCAGCTAAGAGCCATTGGCAAAAAAAAAGTATTTATTTTGGTGGGCTGGGGAAGAGAGGGAAAGTGGCGGTGGGGAAGGAGTAAGATGCTTGGTTGCATTTTAGAAGTGATGAGTTAGAGGTGCCCAGGGAGTCTACGTGGGGGTGTCCATGAGACAGCACGCTTGGAGGCAGTGGTGAGAGCTGGGCTGAGGACAGGGCTGTGGAGATGCAGGCACCCAAGGGGGATCAAAGCAGGGCAGGGATGAGCTGGCTCCTGGCCCTGCAGACCTTCTCAGTCGGAACGAGGAACTGCGTCCAAAGCTGATTCAATGGAAATGCCAGTGCAGCCTGTTCCCCAGCCTCCTCGCACCCATCTCAGCCTTCTCCTATGTCCACGCCACGCCTCTGCCAGCCAACTGCAAGGTGACGAAGGAACACTTAACCCAACACCAGGACACCGGAGCCTGTGCTTTTGTATTCTCATTTTTGACTTTGTATTTCATTTCTGCTATGACTTATTTATTCAAAATGATGTCATTTTCTGAGAATAAACTGCTGGAAAAAGCAATGCAAATATATATTATGACCTCTATACAATCTTTGGGAAAAGAGGATTTAACTTAAATATTTTTCATTCATAACACGTTAACCATTTGTCTCAAATGAAACAGCTTAGATTCACAATCTGCCCAAAAGACATGCTTAGATTTACCTTTCTAAAGATGTTCAACTAATGAACTTATGTGGAGGAATTATAAATCACCAACAATTGGAATTACCACATCCCAAATCCTCAATAATTTTATATACATAGCAACCTACATTGCTGATCTCTTTAGAAGTCATTCTTAGAAACTTGAGGATTCTTTTCTAGAATGTAACATTTCTGTGTTTTATAGGGTCAGACAAAGGTGGCCAGAACAAAGGATCCTACGATGGCGGGTCAGTGATTCCCTCTGTTGGCTGGATACAGATCAGCGGCAGAAACCATCTCTCTGCCCTCACTTTTGTTTTTAGATACTTTGGCAACAGCTATAACTTCAGTGTAGCCAGCAATGAAATTAAACACCCAGCCTATAAGCAGGGTCACCCAGGCAACATTCAATTTTCTTTGCCAGGGGCCTACAGCTCGGTGAAAACACAGGTGGAAAGCCCAGAGCCAAGTTCTGTCAGCTTCCACAGTGAAGCATTATTTTTCAAAGATCGCTATAGGCAATTCTGAGAGTGGATTGATGTATCTGTGTTTTCAAAAAAAAATCATGAAACAGAATTGGAATTTATATGGAAGAATACTCTGCCACATGCTCACAAACCCTTCATAATGTTTAATATCCTAACCTTAATATTATGATATAAACATATTTAATAATTAAAAAGTTGAGATCGATCACTATGTGATCAGAATCAGGTACAGTATTGATAAAGTAAAGAACAAGAGTTATGATTTCACAGTACAACAAAGAAATTCTTTTTAAAAAGAAAAAGATATATGCTAATGTGTCAAACAGAGAAAGTGTTACTGATGTTAGCCTCCTAAGTTAGCATGACAGACCCCCTAACATGAGACAAAACCTGCAGACAAAATATTTAATGTGACCACCTCACGACATCTGTATAACCTCCAGGTCAGAAGGCATATTTAATTCTTAGTGGTCAAACAGAGTCCCATTTTATAATTTAAATTGTTACCCATTCTCACAGAATTGTAGGAACAAGCAAACAAACTGAAAATTAAAAGAGAAGATCAACTAATCTTACATTCTAGTTCTTAGTAAAGGTGCAGCTAACTGACCATGGCAGATGTATAATAAATATCTCTTAGTGTTGAATAACCTTGTTGGGTTATATCTATACCTTATATATGGAACTAACCATCCCACTCAGTTTATGTCAATTTTATCTGGTTTTGTTTTGAAATGAGAGATTTTTATTGTCTAATCACATATTTAAATAAACCCTAAACCAGGGCTGCAGTCTTCACTCACAGAAGCTGGTTTTGTAGGGAAGAAGAGCAACGTGCATGGCGAGTAGCAAGTAGCAGTTCTCAGAGGAGCCTCTGCAGCACAGACATGCTGCACACTTGTACAAACAGATATGCTACACACTTGTGCAAACAGACGTGCTGCGGACTTGTGCAAACAGACATGCTGCTCACTTGTGCAAAGAGACATGCTGCGGACTTGTGCAAACAGACACACTGCCCACTTGTGCAAACAGACGTGCTGCGGACTTGTGCAAGTCGCTTCAGTAATCCAGGCCTCAACTTCCCAGTCGACAAAATTTAGGAGTTAGGTGAAGTTATATAGAAGTTAATCTTGTTTCCTTTCAACTATATTCTGTCAAGAACTGTGATAGGTCTGAGGTTTTAAGCAACTTTCAAGCCTACAAGTTAGCCAGCCACCATTTTATGTATGCTTGCAGATGACAGAAGACTCCTGGGCCGGAGACAAAGGACTGTGTTACCAACTACACAGCAAGCAGCCTGAGCTTCATGTTCTTGTTGGCTCCTCTTGCCCCCAAAGCCCCATTCGGCAACACAGAGCAGTCCAAGTGGATGCTACACTGAATCCGGTTTGTATCACAGCTTAAGAACCCTAAGCATAGGGAACTCAAACCTACCTGCCCTTTGCTGCAGAGAGAAACATTATCTCTCTTACACTGGACAGTAAGAAAGCTTGTCCTATGTTCCAGAGAGATACATTATCTCTATCTCCCAAGGCTGTTCACTAGCCCAGAACAAAGGCCATGAGCGCGTCTGCTTGCAAAAGGTCCACAAGTCTGAGAGACCCATGGAGAAGTGTTAGGTTGTTTGATTTTTCCTTGCGGATTTTCCTGAGTTCTAAATAGATTCTAGTTATCAGCCCTTTATTGGATGTGTAGCTTGCGAAAATTTTCTCCCCTTCTGTGGGTTGTCTGTTTGCTCTCTTGACAGATCTCAATTTTGATTGATAGGCAGTACTGAATAAACTTTAATGCATTTACTCAAGATCAGAAATAAATCTTGCCTAATTTTTTAATAATCATTTCAGTATAAATATTATATTCAATTCATACCAATTTATACCAATTTATATAGTAGGCACTGTCAGTTGTTTGCCCGGCAGTTATTCTCTCTTCCTTCCCAGCAGTTCCCCAAACACTTGATTTTCTTCATCTACTTAGTCCTCCACACCTTGTGGCTCAGGAATGGCTCATCCCATCCCTAGACACAAGACTAACTCTCGCTTTTTTTGCAAATAGCCTTTTTTCTTATAGAACAGTTTTAGGTTTACAGCAAAACTGAGTGGAAGGTGCAGAGATTTCCCACACCCCCCTGTGCCCACGCACGCACAGCCTCCCACGTACCACACCAGAGTGGTACACTTGTCACAAATAATGAACCTACATTATCCCCCAAAGTCCACAGTGTACGTTAGGGTTCACTTCGGGTATTATACATTCTATGGGTTTGGACAAATGTATAATGACATGCATCCACCACTACAGTATTACACAGAATAATTTCACTGCCCCAAAATTACTCTGTGCTCTGCCTGTTCATCCCTTCCTCCCCGCTAACTTCCAGCAACCACTGATCTTTTACTGTTTCCATAGTTTTGCCTTTTGCAGAATATCATATATAGTCATGTATAACTTAATGACAGGAACATCTTCTGAGAAATGAGTCATGATGTGATTCTGTCATTGTGCAAACATCATACAGTTATACGAACCTAAATAGTATAACCTACTATATGTCTAGGCTACATGGTATAGCTTATTGCTCCTAGGCTATAAACCTACACAGCCTGTTCCTGTACTGAATACTGCAGGCAACTGTAACACATTGGTATGTGTGTATCTAAACAATTTTAAATACACAAAAGGTAATGTGTTGCACTATGACATTACGATGGCTATGACATCACTAGACACTAATTTTTCATCTTCATTATAATCTTATGGGACCACCTTCACATATGTGGTCCATCACTGACCAAAGCATCATTATGTGGTATGTGACTGTAGATGAAATCATACAGTATGTTGAGACAGGCATCTTTCACATCTCAATATCCATTTAAGTTTCCTCCATGTCTTTTCATGGTTTAATATCTCATTTCGTTTTTTGAACATAAAATAACATTCAATTGTCTGGATATGTCATAGTTTATCCATTCACCTACTGAAGGACATCTTGGTTGCTTACAAGTTTTGTCAATTATGAACAAAGCTTCTAGAAACTCTGGTGTGCAGGTTTTTGTGTGGACATAGTTTTCAACTCCTTTGGATAAACAGCAAAGGGAGCAATTGCTAGATTGTATGGTAAGAGTTTGTTAAGTTTTTCCAGAAACTGCCAAATCATCTGTATCATTTTGCATTCTCACCAGCAATGAGAGTGAGTTCTTGCTGCTCCATGTTACCACTAGCATTTGTGTCAGTGTGCTGCATTTTAGCCATTCTAACAGGTGTGTGGTATAAGGGTTCATCCTTATTAATTCAAATAAGTAGTTCTCAAGCAGCAACATCAGAATCACTTGGCAATTTGTTAGAAATGTGAATTTCTGAGCCAAACACTAAACCTACTGCATCATAAACTCTGGGGTAGGAGCTGCCACCTGTCTCTTTTAACAAGCCCTCCCAGTGATTCTCGTGTACATTATCATCATTATGGTACATTACTGTTTGAGAATGAGTGCGTTACGGCAATCAGTTCATGAATATGTACTAGCTGTTATTATTGGTCCTTAATTGACCTAAAAGATTGAAAGAAAGGAGTTACAGTCTCATTCTTGTCTCTTCTCTGATAGATGTGAGCAAAGCATGTTTCTCTAGTTGCTTCTAAATACCACCTATCACCATGAAGAGAACCAATTTTGGGTTGAAGCCCATGGAGCAGACATTTGGAAAGAACCCATGTCCCTGGTAAAATCACTGAGTCACTAAATCAACAAACTGTAAAGTGTGACTTATCTATGGACTTTTTTTTAACATAATTCCTTATTGTTAGCCTATATATGTGGGTTTATGTTACTTTCAGCCCCAAACACTCTGATTAAAATAATTTATCTGTGACACTCCTGTCTGCCCTAGTGTTTATGTTAGCTTTTAGAACCTCTTCCCTATAGCTGCTCTGGGAATCTTTGCAAGCTTTGCTTCATGTAAATATTATATGTGCATGCACTGCAAACCAATGGAGAACTTGACAAATTAAAAAGCTATGTTCATGAGGGCAGGGTACTCATTTGTTTTGACACCACTGTATCCTCAAAGCCTAGGAGAGTAGCTATCAAATAATAGATTCTTAAAATATTTGACTAGATTAATAAACAAATAAATAAATGAAGCAAACCAAAATGAGGTATGGAGGGCATTTTAATTCAGTCATGTCCACTCTACTTTCCTAGTGGCTGCCTTTTTAGCTCCTTTCCCTGTAGTCACATGATGCCTGCCACATTCTGAGGCACCATATCACATTTCCAAAGGTGAGAAAGGACCCTTCTCCTTGCACATCATTAAAGGGCAAAGGAATCTTCCCCTGGAGTCTCCCTGACCCTGTAGTCTTCTCAAGTCTTTGATCAAAATTTGACAGATTAAATATCTAAGTATACAAATGAACTCTAAAAAATATTCAGCAAAAATGTAAAAAAAAAAAACCACTTTCGAAAACAAGACTGAAAAGTAAGAAGCCATTAAGAAGAAACAGTGGTTTAATTAGCAAATGTAATTTCATATCTAGACATCTGCCTAGAATAAATTAATACATGTTAGGACTGATTTAAATTCCAATGATACTTTTATCATATATTAACACGTATGGGAAGCCCTAAAGGATTGTAAATTTAACTATGTAAAATATAAAAATTTCTCTATAACAAAATAAACCATAAATAAAGTCAACGGCAAATGGTAAATGAGAAATATATAGAAAACATGACAAATGGTAATAACCTTACTGCATAAGATACTCCTATAAACTGAAAAGGAAAAGATTAGAAAAGCATCCTAAATAATTTGCTGAAGAAAAATTTAAATAGTTAATTCATGCATAAAAAATGAAATGCAGATTAAAGTAGTAACATACCATTTTAAAATCAATAAACTGATAAAAAAAGTTTTAAAAGATCACTGATGGTCAATATTCAAAAGTGTATAGGGAAACTAACATTCTCACCTTGCTGGCAGAGTAGACCTTATAGAGCCTTCTGGAAATTAATCTGACAGCACCTACCTACTAAAACGTTAAATGCACATATCTTTGGACCAGCAATTCTACCATAAAACTGTAACTGCATAGAAATAAAAATATTTGAATAAGAGAAAATATATTTATAGATACATTTTGAAATATTACTTTCAGTAAGTAACAACTTGACTATCCATCAAGAGAGGAATGGCTAAATAAATTAGATTATTTATATTGCAGAATAATAAATAGCTACCAATAAGAACTTTATATATATATATATATACACACACACACATACATACACACACATAAATATATATATTTCACATCAGACTCTAGCAATTAGAAAAATGTTCCAAGAATACTGACAGACGTGAAGTCAAGTTGCAGAATAACATGTGCAATACAATATAATCCCATTTTGTTAGAATTAGTAAGGGAGGGACTGAGGACATATATTGATATTTATATATCCAAATGAGCATACATACAGATGTAGAAGGATAAACATAAAAGTATTAACCATGATTAGCTCTGGAAAGGGACTGAAAGAAAGATGAGGGAATCTATTAACTCTTCACCATATACTCCTATATTTTGTGACATCATATATGGCACCTATGACTTCAGTAATGAAAATAGGCCATTAATAAGACATAAACATTAACAAATAAGATGTTATTTATGATGAATTCAATGATCCCAATTAGGAGCAAAATAGCTTAGCTAAAGAATAGTGAAATAGTGATGCATAATATTTAGCAGAAATATATTTTAACATTTATATCTTTTCTAATGATAATTTATTTCTTTAAAAAAATGCTTTAGAAAGGGCTTTCAATGACAATTATAAATATGTGTCTATAGTCACTTGTCTCGATCTATAAGAAAGAAATATTGCTATTTGGTCAATAGAAATATTTTACCTGAATAGTTATATTACTTGTATTATTCATTCTACAAGGGTAATAACATGGATGAAAGATCAGCAATTTTGATATCAAGCAGTTCTATTATCTTTCTTATTTTAATAATAGGTATAACCATATTTCCTAATACAATTTCTTGTATTTATAATTTAAATTTCATTTATATGCATTATTCATTTTTAAAGCTTTCTATTCACTTGCAATTTATTCTAATAGGTAAAGCAATTACCAGTTCTTTATATTCTTAAAATTAATTTATAAAAAATGTTATACAAACAAAGGAGCATGGCTAACCCTCATCAACTAAAATTGACATACTGTCAAGCTTCCATAATCTGTTATATTACTACACAAGTTTCAGCTCTCACTTATTTTACTTCTTATTAATTTAGTTTTCAAAAGCATGAGCAGCATTATTCTTACTGATGAAGTGGCCAAGTTCTAATTGGAGTCCAAATGCCATTGAATATGTCCCAATGAGCCACATTTTAATGGAGATGAATAAACTGAGAGCTGGTTTGATAAGAGGAGAATGAATCTGGGTGTGCTGAGAGGAGAATGGATAGAAAGCAGTGTGAGACATGTGAGGTCAAGATAAAATCCACCTGTTTCCCAATGCATGACATTGGATTTAAATGCATGTGCTGCATCTGAGGTTCCAGGCACAACATATATATTAACATATAGTCGGTAAGTAAGAGTGAGTCAACTTTTCTTAAAATGTTTCAACAACAAAGGCCATCCTAAGACCACCTCTTCCTGCCCTCAGGTCAGGGGACAGAATATAGGAAAGTCTGGCTCCGAAGCAGCCTCACTGTGAAAGATTTTACCTCTGTGCCTCAATTCCTTAAATTCAAGACCCCATCTCCAGTCTCATTCAGTAAGGGTCCTCTACCTTCCTGAGGTCTGTATGTAAATGATCAAAAAGA
Organism: Cheirogaleus medius; assembly: GCA_008086735.1. Lineage (NCBI taxonomy): Eukaryota > Metazoa > Chordata > Mammalia > Primates > Cheirogaleidae > Cheirogaleus > Cheirogaleus medius. Next base: position 3,960,465 of record VBSM01003157.1, read on the forward strand.
AATATGTGTCCCCAGGACACCTCTGCCTTGCCACTCTAACCAAACTGTCCTGAAGCTTTGTGCATTCTGGGCAAACTTGGAGGTGTTAAGAGTTTAGAGCAGAACCTTTCCAGGGGTTAAAAGTGTCAAAAACACTCGCTATGTCACTGATAACAGTAATATATACACAACCACAGAATAACAATATCTCGCATGTAAATATAGCATTTGCAGTTATTCTACTTTCTTTGTCACCTTTCAGTACAGTGACTTGGGGTCACTGTGCTGTTTTCTATCCTGACAACACTTGAAAGAGTCAAAACGAAAAGTTCTTCCAGGTTCCAGGGAACATGTGATCATTTCCTTGCCACTAACTTGATGACACATAGATAACTTTTCTTTTACTTAAAGCAAACTGCAACTAGATGTGTGTGTGTGTGTGTGTGTGTGTGTGTGTGTATGTGTGTGTCAAATGAAACCCAACCCATGCAGCTTAAAAGTCCTACTGGGAGATTTTTACCATGGTAGTATGTATCCTATGTTGTAACAAAACCTGATTTTATAGATTGATCAGAATTTAGCAGTAAGCCTTCTTAAGATTCAGGGGCCACTAGGGGACCAAAACTAGTTTTCCTGCATATTAGCATATGTAATTTTCCCAGCACCATTATGGAGAAGATGCTAGTATTGGTTTTAAAAAAATGTCTAAGTGAAGAAACTAAGTGAAGGAAGGTTAAGTAATTTGTTGGGGATTTTTAGCCACCACTGTCAGAACCAGCACTAACCCCAAGTCACACTGTAAAGTGAAAGACGTTTCTCCCAGTGGAACATTGTCTTCTCTGAATGTTTACAAAGGCAATGACAAAAGTACAAACCTCTATGATAATTTAAAACAGTCAAATATGCTCAAAGTCTTTTTAGAAAACGTAAGTATGCGGCACATATTGATTATGCATGGACCTCCAGTGTATTATAAATACTAACGTAAAGACCATAAAACATACCCCACTGTGTCATAAATGTGATAAAGAACTAAGGCATTTGCTCTAATAAAAAATTAATCATTTCATTATCAATACTTTTTGTCTTGCTAAATATGTAAGAGATATGGGGAAATTTTTAGATAGCTCAATGTCTCTCTAAAAATTGTCCAAAGAAGATACAGTAGATGTCTTCCTTTTGCTGGAAGATATTCTGCAGGCAGCAGAGGCATCCTGAAACATGCCACTGGCTCTAGGCCCATACTCAACAGACGTAGTTAGTGCTCACTCAAGGACCGGCACTAATGACAAACATGTTTTTCCCAAAGCAAAACCAGCCTGACAGAGATGGATGGAATCAAGTCAAGCCCCTAACTGACAGATGTATGACGTGTGGCCTGGCAGAGTCTTGTGATTCTTTCTAGTGTGAGATGGCTCATCCGAGGGACAGCTAGGCTAGGCCACAGGTCACTATCAGTCTCCAGCTCCTTTTCTCGATTTTCTCTGCCTTCTCAGCTTATTCAAAGCTACAAAGGAAGCTGTCTATAAAGATTTCAAAAATGAGCCTAGAGAACCTAAGAAGTACTGTTAACGTGCTCATTTCTCACAGCCAAGGGGCCTGCTTGACACCTTCCAGAGAACCTTCACAACGCTTTAAGAGTCACTGGATGACTCTAAGAAAAACCACCCCCTCCATGCACACTTCACAGAGGAGCTCCCATTGCTCAAGCAGTTCTATTCTATATCCCCACGTCACTGCCTCTGGGTCCGACACAGGGGAAGTGCTCAAGCAATGTTTAAAGGCAACAGAATTTGAGGTTTGGGTATTAATTTCAAAGCTTCTGGGGCCTAAACTCTAAGGAAGGGACTGAATATATTATAATATAAAAGGCACTGCATCACTAATATGTTCCTGTCCTGTGCAAGTGTGATGCGATCCAAAGCAAAGTATTTACATTTGCGCTCTAATAGGGAAGATACTTTTTATGCCCTTTTAATGTTTATAATTTAAAAAGGTTCTTAATGGTTTAATGTGTTAAAAATGCATTAAAAACATGTTGCCCTTTGACAGAGCTGTTTTAGAATTAGAACGCTTTTAATTTTTTTCCCTGGTAAATAAATTTGAATTAAAAATAAATTATGTTCCATTCAATTAGGTCTTTGGCCTTTATTCCTTTTGAACAGCAGCCATTGTTAGAGCAGTTCCCACCGGCCCTTGAGAGCCCATGGACCAGCCAAGTAAGTGCAAATATTTATTGTAATACAGGTGACAATTTTGTACAGAAAAGAAAAATGTGACCATCCTTGATTTAGGAGGAAAAAATCAGGTTTCGGCATGGTTTAATGTCAGATTAGCCCCATTCCAAAGAAAATGTTTATTCTTCTCCCATGAGAAGAAACTAAGAGTAATAAACAAATAGCAGAGAGGCTGGCCTTCAGTTAAATGCAGGCATCATATAGTTTGGGCTTCCTGCAATGCCCCTTTGTCAAGAAACCTATCACTACTCATTTACAATATGATAATCTCACTCAGGTGTATTTAAAATGAGTCACTCCAGTGTCACAGTTAGGCAAATATAGTGAATTAATATTTCAAAGCTAATATTAACCTAACCAGGACATTTAGACTGGACCTGGTACGACAGAGCGTGCTGCTACATAAATCATACTGAGAGATGGTCTCAGGCATTATGATAAAAGAAAACAGCATTTTAAACTTGTAGTTAGTGCAAAATCCCCACAGTCAGGAATGCTAGGTCTTTACACTTAAGGACCGCTGGTCCCTTGTTCTTATGTGTTATTCGTTCATAAAAGGACATGGCAAAGACACAAGGGAGTTACACGAAATATATCTGTTCCAGTGCAACAATACAACCATCATCACAAAGAATAAGAGATACAAATATGCATATAACAATAGGTTAAGCAGACACTCAATTTCTTACAGACCAAAGAATAATGAAAGGTAAAATGACTCAGAATAGTGAAAAGTATATGCAATATCTTATGTCACTGAAAATGCCACAGATCTGACAGCTATAACTCCATGTTATCAAAGCCTCTGAGTAGAACTAAAATGAAATTTAATGAATACATATTCAGTTTTTATTAGTTACATAAAAGGCTCTAACTAGGCATATAAATATAAACCTCTATGCAGATAGGTATAAAAACGCACCCCTCCTTATTAAAGGATGGTAGGTTATAAAAACACCACAACTTCTTATACGTCACTCTTTAGTCTCAAAACCAGAAGGCTAACATTCAATGGGATGGCTCTGCCACTCTGACATAGCACTGCTGGAATACTGTTTGCACCTACACTCTTTAGAAACACAGCAGTGTGCTGCCGGTTAAAATGTCCATAAGTTCTAAAGGTGATGCATTTTTAAACTTTGAGAATTATTAATTTAATTGAAAGCTAAAAGTGAGTACTTAAAATTCTCAAAGTAGTTCACAAAGAACCACACGAAATAAGTATGCACGATATAATTATCAGAGTAATTAAAAAGGTACAATCACACATGCTACAGCATGGATGAACGTGGAGGACACTACACTCAGTGAACTAAGTCAGTCACAAAAAGGACAAATACGGTGTAATTCCACTTACATGAGATATCTAGAATAGTTAGTCAAATTCATGGAGAAAGGAAGTAGAATGGTGGTTGTCAAGGGTTGTGGGGATGAGGAATGAGGAATTAGTGTTTAATGGGTACAGAATTTTAGTTTGGGAAGATGAAAAAGTCCTGGAGATTGGTTGAATATACTTAACACCATTGAAGTGTACATTTATAACTGGTTAAGATGGTAAATTCTGTTATGTACATTTTACCACAATAAAAAATAATAAAAAAATACCATCTCCCACCTCTTTACGCTCTACCCCTTTCTCTGTTTTTCTTCATAGCATTAACAATTACCTGGCATTGCATTATATGTGCATGCAAATATATTTATATATTGCCTATATACTCACTGCATCCAATACCCCCAAATATACAAGCACTAAAGGCAGAATTCTTGTCTTGTTGCTCTACCCTAAGGGCTTGGAACAGTGCCTGGCAAACATGGCACTCAATAAATATATTATGAATAATTTCTTTTAAAGGTGCAATCATTTTTTCAAAGATTTCTAGTTATATTAATTCTAAAGAACACATTTCAGTTCAGCATTTTTTATTCTCACCAATCTTAAATTGTTTAGTTATTAGTTTATAATCATCTTTTGTTAACTCCTGGGGCCAGTTTTTAGCAAGTCACTTAACCACAATTAACCAATAACCAGGATACATAAAAAGCAATATCCTCAAATAAAACACATACAAAGTCCATTGTGAAAATTAATCTAACAAAATCACCCATTTCTCTATTTCAAATAGCTATCGTTTAATGGCTTGTGATATACAGCCTACATATAATTATAAGAATATAAGATATAATAGAAATCACAAACTAAATTTCATTTTGTTTAACTGGATGCTAAAGTAATTTTAACTCCCTGAAGTTACCCAACTATAGCTAAACTGCAAAGTTGGAAATAATTAGATATGTATATAAATCTTGAAGCTAGCTCCTGATGATAACTTTTTTTTTTTTTACAATAACCCAGACAGGCAGAATATTTTATCATTTTTAAAATGTCTTTACAGATGAGATCTAACCTGATCTTCACAAACACCTCTGATACAGTCAGGGCAGGTGTCACTGCCCCTATTTAGAGATGAAGATGTGGAATGAGAGAAGCTAAGAATCTGGATCAAGGTCTCATGTGGAGAACCTGTGCCTATAATTGGAAATAATTTTCAGAAGCAAGCGTTCTGGAAATGTGTTGCAATACAATTCTTGCAGAAATCTGACCAGGTAATGAGATTGCATCTACCAGCCACACAGGAAAATCAATTCCATTGTACAGAGGACAGCAATAAATAGTGATGTTGCCATTTTAATATAAGAAGCTAAATACAGTTTCATGAATGTCACCAAGAAATGACAGCGCAGATCCCTTTGATGCAACACAGAAATGAAAACATGGAGTTTGGCCAAAACAAATGGATTTAGCAGATGAATGTTGTCTGTCACAAATGCAATGCTCAACTGCAGGGAATTCTATGAGCCTATGATATTAAACCATAGTTCTCAGATTTTAGACTTCCCAGGTAAGCAATATTCCTAAAACATCTGGGGTAATGAAATCAGATCACCAGTGTCTAATTCTTCTGAATGAAAATGTTAAAAGATAAAACATTTTTAAATGGCAGTTAATTCCGACTATTTGCTTATGTAAGGCTCTGTTCTAGGCACCTGATAGGCATTAGCTCATTAAGGCTTCATGACAAAACTATGAAATGCATATTACTATTATCATCAGCTCTGTTTTATAGATAAGGCAACTGAAGCCTTATCTATAAGGCAAGGTCAGCAGTTTTCCTCCAGTCCCAGGTCTAGCCCCAGGCAGAGCCAGAACTAAAACCTAGGAGGTTGGTCCCACAGCTTGTGTTCTCGACCACCAACTCTGGCTCTAGCACCCATCAGCACTATTGTTCACGAATGAAGTGATATTTTAGCACAAACGTTAGGCAGCAAATCTCAGAGTTAGAGTCAGTCCTTCAAATTTATTCTATTTAACTATAATGGAAACTCATATCCTCCCACCCCTTTACTCAGATTTTTGGAAAGGTCATAGCTGACCACCTCTGGCCTGCAGAACAGTACTTGATAAGCACCATTACAGAGCATTTGGACAAGGATGAAATAAAAGTGAAACCGAAAGATTTTCAGGGTAGAAATATACGGTGGATCATCTCATGAAAAACAAAACAAGAAATGAATCACAGAATTTCATATTGAAGAAATATTCAAGGTCAATCAGCTCAATCCTCCTCTGAAAGTAGAAGTCACCTTCCACAATGTCAGGTTCTGCTTGGACAAATCAGCCACAAGAAACTCCCTATTCATGACTCAGCTCTTGTCAAATGTGCACAGGTACCCTGTTCCTCCCCATCCCCTTTCTCAGTTCCTTCCATTCTTCCTCACCAGTCGAGGAAGGTTCCACAACCTTTTCTATTCTGATTGTTCTGATGGACACAATCTATTTTGTGCAGTCTCTCTTAAAATGCAAGAACTAGAAAAAATTGCAATAATTATGGGAAGCCTAAATAGCACTGATAGGATAAGGATATCACCTCCTTCAAAATGGGCATTTACTTTACTAACGCAACCTATGATTATATCAGGGTTTTTGTTTGTTTTTATCTTTTCTGCAGGGTGGTATGGTAAGGCAATAGCACTATAGGGATAATTAATACAGTATGAATTATACTTCACATTCATTTTCATTGAAGCCAAATCCTCAATCTCTTCTTTGTACATGTTGCTGCTAAATTTTATTACTCTAATTCCATACCAGTACTCTTGGCCTTTTAAACCATACATGACAAATTTACATTTATTCCTAGTAATTACCCTCCTGTTAGATTCATCCACTGTTTAAGCCTGGCCACAGACATTTTCCATCCACTGCTGCAGAATGCTTAGAATCTCCTGCAGGCTTATAAGATCCATGACTTGTTTTCTATGAAACCTAAATGCTCACAAACCATCCGAATAACTGTTTGGGACCAATATCAAAATTTTCTGTCTACAATTTGTAGCATCTGTCTTCTTCCCTCTAACGCGGTCCTACTTCCCATAGTTCCACACAGATCATAAACAGCGATTACCAATATTTCCTGCAGATTTTCTTCAAAGCCTCAGGTCGAGAAATGGTGAATGACATTTCTTCCCACAGAAAAAAGTCTCATTGTACTTCATTTTCCTCACCCACCTAACAGGTCTACCCCTATTATTTCTAAATTTGACTCTCTCTAACATACTTCTATTTCCTAAGGTTGACTTGCTCAACTACAACTTTTTAAAAAATACTCAATGCCAGCGCATGGCATGCCAGGAATGTGCACCAGGAACAATGCCAACTGCGGGGCGCAAGTAGTGATAGAAAAGGGCGCATTATCACCAGGCTGCCTTGCCTACCTGAGGTTTAGAACTTTAAGGCACAATGTTAGCGTACAAACATCAATTCAAAATTGGTTTCCTTTCTCGAAAAGCACTGTCAATCTGTCATAAAAGGTACTCTGTCCCTTTGAGAGTTGTACATTACATCACACAGCAGTATCGAAAGGCTTCCTGAAAACAGACACACATGCATTATAATCAGGAGAAATATATACGGCAATGTGCCAGTCACTGAAATGTACAGGTACAAAACCAACAGAAAAGACAAAAACATGTAAAAAAGAACAAGACTTGGACATTAAGTAGATGACGTTACTAGTGACTAGAACAAAACAGATCACATTCTCTCCGTAATTTAGACAATGATATTCCAACCTTCTTTCAGAGAGAGAGAGAGAAACTATATATTGCCATGCCCAAAAGGATTTTTTAAAAATAACACTAGAGTGAACTATCACTAACATTGTTTTTTACAGAGGGGGACAAATTAAGAGGTAGACAAGAGCTCACAAGGGTTCACTTTCCCCATCTCTACTATGGGGATCACAGAGTCTGCCCTGGGGACTTCACAGGCAGGTGTAGAATAAAGGACAGATTTGAAAGCAATTCCTCTATTGTAAAATGACATAGGCCGTGTTATACATAGTTTTTGTTTGCATTACAACAGATGATAAAATAATATAAAAGTATTTCACAAAAAGGAAGGAATTTACTCAACTAAAGAGAGGAGATGATGAGGTTTAAAGAAAAAAGAAGAGAAAGGATTAGGAAACTCCTTTCTCCTTAGAACCACCAGAGAGGGCTGTGTGAATCACCATCCAGAACAGCAGTTCTCATTCCAAGGACTCTGCACAGAGGTGCCAGGAGGGTGCAGATGTGAGGTCTGGGAACCAGATGCAAGATGTACACAGCAGCAACCCAGAGTCTGCTCACACGGGCCAGTCACTGTACTCAACAGCATGCATCCCCAGAAGGAAAAAGTACCTGTGCCCTTTGCTAATGAAAAATCTTTTTTTCTTTAAACAGAATTTTCCCATGAGTATTGAACTTGTGGAAACAATATAATACTACAACTGTTAAGGTTTAATAACGTCTTGTACTCTTACCAGATAGGGCCAGACTGTGCTAAGGATTTTTATAACATATTAATAAATGACTTCTTAAATAATGCTATCCGAAGAATTAAATAACTCCATAAAACTTTAGGGAATCTCCTCATTGCAGCATACAATTCAATGCAGAAATTCTTCATTTACATTGTAAAGTAGCACTTCAGCATCCCAATATACTATTTTGCTCTACTTCCTACCAGAGAGCAGCCATACAGAAACAACACATAACCTCTCCTGGGAGCTTTCTACAGGTCCTGATCTTTCTCTCTCTCCCAACTCTACTTTTATTTAAGTTGAAGAACAGGTTTAACACAATTAGAAATTTATAATCTAAGAACCTAAAGACTGCATCTAGCCCACAAATCACTTTTGCTAATGTTACAAATGGCCCAAGTCATTGGCCAGCAGACCCTGCATTAAACGTCCGTCAATAAAAACACAGCTTTAAACCTCCAAGACGGAAGCTATTATCCCGCAGCCCCTCCAGGCTACGAGCACAGTAACCGTGAACATAAAAAAAGGGACCAGAACACAAGAAGGTCTGACCTATTAGAGGACATCATCAAAGGAGATGATGAACATTAGGGACATTTCTGTGAACATGAGGGACAATTCCTGTACGAACTGTGTGGTACCCGAGTCACATGCAAATTGAGAACATGGAAAAAGGGGTGGAGGCAGGGTGAGAGATACCATGCCCAAGGTCGCTGCTCCCAAAGATCACAAGCTGTCAGCCGACTGTTCACATACTAAGGGGATTTTTTTGTTCACTTACAGGTTGTAGATAGAGCAGAGGGGGAAGCACGTTGGCCACCTGATCAACCCCAATGCTGCCAGTCAACGCCCAGAAAGACAATGACACTTAGCTGAAGGTTCCTCACACTCACCAGCACACTTTGTTCTTGTCCTGAGAGCTGGCCCAGGAGATCCAGTGCCGCCCTCTCCGGGCCTGGTGAGGAGCACGCTAATCTCATATTCGGTATCCGGGTCGAGGTGTCCAATTTTGTAGCTCGTGGAATCCACCGGCTGCCTGTCATTCCAGCTCCCACTGGCCGTGCAGTACTCCACCTCTCGGGCGACAATGGGCCCGTCCCCATTGATGGAGTTGGCATTGAGCTGTATCCACAGGTAGGTCGCTCCCACAGAGGCAAGCTGAGGCGGGGCAATGGGAACAGGGGGCTCTGAAAGGCAAACCAGAGAGCCGTCTTTCAGATGCTTAACACGCATCAATTATTAAAATGCAGAAGACATTAAAATTTCAGGAATGAATTGACGAGGATGGTTTTGTTCAGCTTATTAAGAAAAAGCATACTTCCAAATTTGTGTGTCAGCCTTGAAAAGAAGCTTTTCAAAAGAAGACAGAATAATGGCCAGCAAACATGTAAAAAAGTGCTCAACATCTCTAATCATTAGGCAAATGCAAATCAAAACCACAATGAGATATCACCTAACTCCAGTGATAATGACCTTTATCAAAAAGTCCCAAAACAACAAATGTTGGCGTGGATGCAGAGAGATAGTAACACTCTTACACTGCTGGTAGGACTGCAAACTAGTACAATCTCTATGGAAAGTAGTATGGAGATACCTCAAAGAACTAAAAGCAGAACTAACATTTGATTCAGCAATCCCACTACTAGGCATCTACCCAAAGGAAAAAAAGACATTCTATAATAAAGACATCTGTACTCAAATGTTCATGGTAGCACAATTGGCAATTGCAAAGACGTGGAAACAACCCCAGTGCTCATTATTACATGAGTGGATTAATAAAATGTGATATATGTATACTATGGAATACTACTCAACTACCAAAACCAATGGAGCTAGTACCTCTTATATTATCCTGGATAGAGCTTGAGCCTATCCTCCCAAGTGGGGTATCACAAGAATGGAAAAACAAGCACCACATGTATTCACCATCAAATTGGTATTAACTGACCAATACTAAGGTGCTCACATGGTAGTTATATTCACTGGGTGCTGGTCATGTGGGAGGGGATAATGGGGGTGGGTAAACTCACAACTAATAGATGGGGAGTGCACTGTATGGGGGAGGGACACACTTGTAGCCCTGGCTTGAGCGAGGCAAAGGCATTATGTGTAACCAAAACGTTTGCACCCCCATAATATTCTGAAATAAAATAAATAAATATCATTATACATCTATTAGAATGGCTGAAATCCAAAAAATTGACAATATCGATTATTGGCCAGGAAGCAGAGCAACAGGAGCTCTTATTCATTGCTGGTGGGAATGTAAAATGGTACCACAACTTTGGAAGGCTGTTTGATGGTTTTTTTTAAATGAAGCTAAACACAGTCTTAACATATGATCCAGCAATAACATTCCTATTTACCTAACTGATTGGATAACTCATGTTCATAGAAAAGCCTGCACACAAATATTTATGGCAACTGTATTTACAATCACCGAAAACTGGAAGCAACCAAGATGTCCTTCAGTAAGTGAATGAATAAAAAATATGTGGTATATTCAAAAAAAAGAAAAAGTATACTGATAAAGGTTTTCACAACATTCAAAGCTGTTTAACACCTTTGAACTCCTAAGCTTGTTCAAGTAGGTTCATCCCTAATTTGTTTTAGGACACAACCCATTTTGCATAGCATATGCGAATTTGCATAGCAGGCACTTTTCTTAATGGAGAATTAACATAGAAAATATTCTCAGGACAAAAATGCATTAAAGTCATGTCTGTTTTAGGATACTGGTAACAATAGCTTAAATGAATGGGTGTACTCATTTGAGTGAGTCAATTACACAGATATAAGAGAATTTTTTTCCTCACTATAAGTAACTAGGGAAAGCTCTCTCAAGGAGTAGTATTTAAGCTCTAGGAAGCATTCCATTGTGAAGCTCCTTATTGAGAATGTCTTCAAAATCAAAGGTACTACTAGTTTCCTACATCACTGAATTCACTTTCCTTATATTTATATTCCAAAGATATCATCGCCTTAAAAACATGGCTGAAATTATAGTTTATCTCATCATAAAGACATTTTTTAGGATGACTCGCTTCCTAAAATATTATCACAATGGACACATTCAGCTGCAGGAGAATCGAGCATTCTGGATAATAAAGTCTATTGTTGGTGTCATTCAGAAAACTTCCAGTAATAAGTCCTATTAAAGCAGTGAGTAGAAAGGAAAGTTATGAAGCAAAGAACAAGCTATGCCCAGCTTGATAAAAATCTAAGAAATCAATAGCAAACACTCTTTACAACCCAAAGTATCTCTCATTTAAAACCTGAGACTGACTCTTTTTCTACATCATTGTCAATCTCAACAAAAATAGCTTTCTCAGTATATTAGTGAGATGCTAGTTGAAAGGCACCAAATGAAGGTATTCCATATGCCAGTGTCACTGTGAGTGGTATCACACATGATAAATAAGATCACTATACAAAACAACGTATTTCTACCTCAATGAATTACCATCTCAGAAAAACATAAGATCTAGTTATTTTTTCCAAGAATGTTTCTACAGGTGGTTTGGTGCTTTTTTGATATATTTTGTTTTTTAACTTCTCATTTTGCTTAAACAAATGCACAGAAATATAGCATACTATATCCTATTATTAGCACATGCTGGCTTGCTTCCTGTGACTCCTCCTGCCCCCTTGCATGGCAGACATAGCCCACAGGATCACAGCGGTGATTCCTGCTGAACAGGGCCTTAAACAAGCTAGCACCACTTGAGAGGACACCAGGCTGATTCCTAGAGCAACAAACAAACCAGCGACATTGGCTCCCTTTGTTGGGTTGGGGTGCCTATTCTTTTTTATATTTCAAGGTGTGATAAATCATACTGACTTTTTTAAATAGCTGGAGAAATTGCATTAGACTAAGTCAAAATAAGACACCAAATTTTGAATGAATTTTATTTGAGGAACTACAAACATAATGGACATTTACTAAAACATTGTTCCTATTATTTATAAGCTGAAACTTTGGGCTGGTTCTTCATTTCTTTAAGCAGTGCTGATTTAACTCACAATGATTTAACATCAATTTATATCATTAGGAGATTCCTTGAACTGAAACATGAAATGAGCCTTTTATAGGAAGTCCTAAGGCATTTCTGCAGCCAGGCTCAAAGAGCAGTTAATTACGTCCAAGTTGCAAATGTGAGCAAGGGTTGTTGAACTGCCATTCAAAATACAAGTCAGGGGCAAGGTCACACAGGGTCATGAGTACACTCATTCAAGATACTGTCACTAGTTCCCTAAACTAGACATGGATTTAAAGCATTTTTGTCCTGAGAATATTTTCTATATTAATTGCCCATTAAGAAAAGTACCAGATATGCCAAATCAAATGAAAGATTCAACTAAAACCTAGAAACAACTGGGACAGGCATTCAAAAGGACTTTTGGTTTATGGAAGAATCAGCACAAGAATAAGGCAGTATTTAAATTTTGAACAAATTTTCCCAAAGGGAGGGAGGGGAAGGAGGGAGGGAGGAAGAAAGGGAGGGAAAAAGAAAGGGAGGGAAAAAGAAAGGGAGGGAGGAAGAAAGGGAGGGAGGGAGGAAGGAAAGGAGGGAGGAAGGAAGGGAGGAAAGGAGGGTTCTCAACCTATACAAAGTGATAAATAGCAATTTAAAATATCTCTTAATTCAAGTCAAAGTGAAATGACACCCTAAAACTAACAAGCCAGTAATTTGTTGGTGAAGTAGCATCCATTTTCTACGTTGTGACTCCTCACTTCCCAGACAGCCTTCCACAGTGTAGGGTATGTACAATTGTGAATAATTTTAATTTTGTTATAGACATTAAACCTAAACTCAAGTATGAGTCAAACTTGAAGCTAGTCCAAGTTTCACCACAAGCCAAAACACAAAAGAATATGATGTGGCAAAATATATGATTCAAGTAGATATTTCAGTGCACACTTTCTTATACTGACCATTAGTCACTACTACAGATTAATAATTCTCGTCCTAGGCTCATTGGTAAGCATTTTCTCCCATAAGCTACCTGTGCTTGATATGGGCAGCAGTGGTCTCACAACAAAAGCATATGCCCAATTCACTTACAGGTTTTATAACAAAGACTACATCCTCTGAGACCCTAATTCAGTGTGGGTGGTGGTGGGAGGCAGGAGAGGAGAATAGGCGGCAGTCATTTATATATATATTTTTTAGTTTGGAAAGGTAGTTCTGACATGTACTCCCCAGTGAAGACCAGTGATATACTGTAGCACAGAGAAGATCATCCCCATTGTCCTCCTCCTCCTCCCCCAGCATGCCCTGACAAGTGCCAGTTGCACACTACATACACTGTTCTAAGTGCCGCACACATGTGCTTTGCATTTGATCCTCCTCGCAGCCCTGTAAGGTAAGATAACATTATTATAGCTGCTTTACACACAAGAAAACAGAAGCACAGAGAGGGCAGGCCACTGGCCCACAGAACTAGTTCTTGATTTTGAACCTAGCAGTCTTTAAATCTGCCTACATAAGAAATTTACTGATAAAAGATATAGCCCATCTAAAAGAGATCAATTTTATGCTTCACATTTTAAAAATGCAGGGAAAAAAATTTAAAAGCAGGCATCATTCTGTTCTCCTAGGAAAAACAGCAATGGCCTACCACAAGTTTTGTAAAAATGCCTCCAGGTACACCTCCAAGTTCAAATTATTCTGCTTGAGACCAAAAATTGCCTTAGCAGCTTAACACTGTAAACTCCTCAGCCCACAAAAATGCATTAAACCAGCGAAATGAAACCTATTTCCCCTTTCTATTTTCCCTCATCTCCCCACCTTCTTGAATGTAAAGACTCAATTTTTCAGTCATGCAAAATATAGTAATAGGACCTAACTGGAACATTATGAATGTTAACGCAGTATTATCAATATGGCTTGTATGATATGACTGAGCACTTTTAAACTGACACTGCTTCATTTTATTAACCACCTTGCTATCATAAACACACTGGTTGGTGAATATTTGCATTTTAAGTGATTTTCTATCAGTAAAAAATTTTATTCGTTAAAAAAATTTATAGGTTGTAATCTCTGTATATAGAGTTGCCAGAAGACCATGCTAGGAGCACATTCATTGCTTTGTATGCAACTAAATCAACATAAATAAATACATTTTTCAAAAATACTGTGCACGTGCAAAATTTGTACTTAAAGTGTGATCCATCAAAATAGCTTATCACCAAACCACTGTTTAGAAACAGACAAGGATAAGTTTCAGCTTTAAAAAAAATAATGAACTAAAAACCATGTAGCATATCTATTTTAATAGATTATTCTGGGGTGTAAAAACACATTAAATACCTTTAACTACCAATTCTGCATAGTTTGATATTCCAACACCTCCTTCTGTGCGAATCATGCAGCGGTACTTTCCAGCATCGCGTTTCGTCGTATTCACAACATTAAATGAAGCGATGAATCGTCGAGAGCTGGTCACCTTTATTTCCTTCAGAGGAGCATCTCGTACATCAATGCCCTGTATCATCAGGTGTGGGGAGGACAGAGAGAAGCAATATCAGCTGTCATTTCAAAACAGTAAGACATTTCATGGCAAACTGTCAATGCTATTTTCATGCAGATCTTGGTTCAGTAGTTTATTACCCATGGGCAGTTGTTCCATGAGAACAGCTGGCCAGGAAACTGAAATTCTGCCATCATCAACACTTTAAAGACTGAGGGATGCAAAATTAAAAATGCAGACATTACTTGCTTTTGCCCCTTCAAGATATTAATTATGTTAAATTAGTGAGACAGGGGGAGAAAAAACTATGGAAAAATTCTTAATCTTGCTCCCAAACTATCTACATTTGGTCTTTTCATAACACTTTTTTTATTTTTTCTTATTCTTGGCTAGGAAACAAAATTAACTCACTCACTACCATATTACTGACCTGATTTCATATATGAGCTAATAAACAACTTATTAAGAATAACATTAAAATGTAAGTTAGGTTTTAGACTATTCTCTAATGAACAGGCCTAGAAGACCAGTTCAACCTCTATGATATTCTTCCTGGATATACAAAAACCCAGTTAAAGTAGATGCTTAATTGCTATTAAGTGACACTGAAACATAACAAGAGACGCTCTCCTCTTTTTTTTTTTTTGTCTTTATATGCTTTTTATTATTTTTAAAATGTTTTATTTCATTATCACTTTTTAAACTTTTTTGTTAAAAACTAAGACACAAACACATACATTAGCCTAGGCCTAAAAGGGGTCAGGATCATCAATATCATTGTCTTCCACTTCCTTATGATGTTCTACTGAAAGGTCCACAGGGGCAATAACATGCACGGAGTTCTCATCTCTTATGATAACAATGCCTTCTTCAGGAACATCTCCTGAAGGATCTGTCTGAGACTGTTTCACAGCAAACTTTTATAATAAGTAGGAATATACTTTAAAATAATGATAAAAGTATAATATAGTAAATAAATAAACAAGTAACATAGTCTTTTAGTATCATTGTCAAGTATTAAGTACTGTACATAGTTGTATGTGCTAGACTTTTTTTTTCTTTTTTTATTTCAGCATATTATGAGGGTACAAATATTATGGTTACGTACATTGC
>VBSM01003157.1:3989100-4035261 GCA_008086735.1 Cheirogaleus medius
AGTTACCATCTCAGAGTAAAACATCCACACTAAAATTCAAGCACAGTCCTAGATGCTAATATCCTCCTCCCTAGTCAGGAAGTAATTCACATTCAGCATGCAGATATCCATATAAAGGGCAGAAAATGCCTGTTTTTAAATAAATTCAGCTTACTGTGTTGTTACGATATTTAACAGAAGTCCGTCCTCCCTTTGCCTTTCTTAACACAGGAAAAACTTAATCATCTCTTGGGAAGCTCATATTTAAACTATTCCTAAAAATCAAAGCATTAGCAATAAAAAAAAGAAGAAGAAGAAAGAGCTCAACAATCTATTCCAATGTTAAATAATCCTGTTTTCCCCAAATCACCTGCTTTCTCTAACAACAACAAAATGTAACTGGGATTTCACAAATAAAAAAGAAACGAGCTAAAAGACATAAAGAAAAACAATGAAAATAATGCTTTGGATTATATATACACAAATGAAAAAGAATAACAGGATAATCCAGAAATTATGTAAATGAAAAATGCAGGGAAAATAACACAAACGAAATACTTTTATGTTTGCATAAAAGAACCTTGGAATAATAAGAAGAAACTAATAAATGTGGTTATGCGGGCAGTGGTTGCAGATGACGAACAGAAGTAGCACTGAGATTTTGCACTGCGTGGCCTTTTATATATATGTATTTACTTACATATATTGAACAATGTAAATGTATTGCCTATTCGATAAATTAAATGAAAAGTTATGCTAAAAAAATATATACAGGAAGTAAATAAAACATTTTTAAAACATGCATAATCTCATCACTTAAACAGCATTAATATTTTAGTGCACTGAAGCTTATTTTTTCAATGTTCTACATTAATTTAATTTAAATAAAATTCAAAATGGTGGTCCAAAATATATAGTAGGTTTTATATCTTCATTTGAACTTCTTGTGTTATCTCTGGGATTTTTTGTACTAGTAGACAAGTTTCAAAAACATGCTATTTAATGTTTACTTCTTTCTGATTATAGCCATTACTTACATATTTTCCTGTTGCTATATTTAGACTGTTTATGTTTTTCACTATTATAAATTAAGATAATCCCTATTTCCTGGGAAATGATTTTAAAAAGTAAAATTATTAGGTCAAAGGGAATGAAAAATTATAAGGTTTTTTGATGAACAACATAAAAACCTCTACAAATAACTAGTATATATTCATAAGAACCTTGGTTGTTTTAATTGACAAATAAAAATTTTACATATTTAACAAAAAATCTGTTTTTTAATAAGAGATAAAATATTTAGAGGAATATTTCTATGTATTTTTGTGGCATTATGTGGCTTTTACAGAACAAAATTATTTTACTAGCTAGAATTATTCAATTATTAATAAAATGAATCCCATTTTTAATATTTTCAAGAGTGATAAATGATAAATTCCCTATTATTTTCTGAGATGCAGACCTCTTTCTACAAGACAAGGATTTCCCTTAAAATTCACACCTTCCATAGTCATAAGTGGATATTTCTAAAAATGGAATATACAAGCCAAACTAAGAGTAAGTGTGCTTGAGATGCTGGGAGTGAGGAGCATGTAGTCCAACTAAAATGTATACTTAGAATTCAGGACACATGGAAATATTGGAAAATCTTTAAGATGAATCACTCACATGTTGATGTATAGCATTTAAATTCATGGCATTGCCAATAATACCCTACAAGTAGAAAACCCCACTTTGGCAGTATGATTTAGCACAGCTGCCCGAACAGGGACAACCATGGAGGAGTCAGGTAAGAGGAACACATGAATGAAAGGAGCAGAGAACAACCAGGGGAGACTGAAGGGGCCTGGGAGCAACAGGAGGGCACAGTGAAAAAGCAGAGGGAAGAAAGAAGAGAAAAGAGGGGGAATGACAGTGTGAAGTCGGAAAGGAATGGCGGAAAGGGCCAGGCAATAGGAGCAGCAAGGGGAGGAGAGGAACCAGCTGCACAGGGCTGGAGAGGTGCAGAAAGGAGGAGACCAAAAGCTCAGAGGTGAAAGAGAGAAGCGTCATTCCACAGGAAAAAGATCCAAACCTTGAAGGACATTACTTATTCTTTTCCTTTTAAATCTTGACATTTATACTTTAATGAGAGTCTCCTTGTTTCTTGATGCAGAAAACTTTTCCAGGCCCAACAGCAACTTTGGATTCTATATTAGCTCTATTATTGTCACAGAGGAAATGGCCTCAAAAACCAGCAAAAATATTTTCTGTCTCTTTAAAACATCCTCTACTCCTTTTCGAGAACTAAAGCCTGCATCTCTGCCTTGGGCCAGTGGTTGGGAGGGGCAGGGTCAGTCCTCTGTCATTTGCACTAAAGGAAATGGCCCAGCCCAGCCCTGGTAAAGGGAGGTGCTAGGTGGAGGTCACTAGATTGTCTTCAGCTGAGACAGGAAGCTCAGAATCACCAAATATAGATTGAACAATAATTGCCTAAAGCTGAGAAACCATCCATTAAAAGCTCTGTATTTCTGTGAATGTTCAGGAAATTTGGATTTTGAGATGAGAAGGTCTACCATTTTTTCTCCTTTGCTGGCAAAGTATTAAAATTTCTCTTTCCTCCTCCCCAAACCACTTGTCCTGTTCTTCTGATTCGGCCTCGTGAACAAGTGCTGAGCTTTCAGTAACATTATCAGATGACATGCAAAAATGAGCACTCCACATCTGGGGTAATGCAGTCCACACCTGGGTCAATGGAGGAGAAATGAGGGAAGGCCTTTCCAAAGTACTGGGGTGAGGGGTGGGGAGAAGGGGAGAGAGATATCTCATCCATTATTTTGTTAGTTTTGATGCAGTTCAGGAAAAGCTACCCCAAAATATGGCACCTTGTCATACTGAGCATTTTAAGCCGAAATAAATTTTTAAAACACAGAAGCAGCACGGTCATTATTTGCCCTTCTCCTGCCCCCTCAGTCTCCTACAAACCCTCAAATGACAGGTGTCCTGCCCTACACCTGGGGGTAGGGAGTGTCACACACAGAGGCCAGGAAGAATCTGAACAAACAAGCCTTGCTACGCTTCCCCACTTTATCACCATTAGATCAGAGCCTGTTGTCCTCCGATCACACTTATGTGTGACTGTCCATAAAAATACACAGTTTTCCCTGAGTTTTTGGGTCTTCACTTTCTGAAGGCTCCTGTGTCATGTAAAATATTATATTACATACATTTTTATGCTTTTTTTCTCTTGTTAATATGTTTTTTGGTATAGGGGTTTTAGCCATGAACCTTGCAGTGGCGGAGGAGAAGATAATACTCTTTCTCCTCTACAGTGTCAAATCCTATTTCCTGGGCCATTAGGAAATGAGGAAGACGTAGCGTTCAGAGCACTTGCCAAGCATCATGCAGTGTCTCCTAGGAGAGCTCTTTGGACACAGTGAGAGCAATGTGGGACACACGCCAGGAAGATCAGGTGGACTAGAAACGAGGGAAGGACCAGAGCCGCAGCTGCTTGTCAGCATCAGTGCCGAAGTCTCTGGTGCCTCATCCCAGACTTCCCCAGCAGATTTATCCATCCTTTTGATAAAGTCATAGACGTGCTTATCAAATGCAGAGGCAACAATGAAGAAGCACATGAATGGACAAAAAAGGTATAAAAAAAAGATATCTACAAAGGCAAACAATGAATTTAAACTAAGAAGATAAGCATGGATCAAAATAAATGTAAATCCTGGACTTCCTTACCAAATGAGACTTTATGAGAGGATAACTGCAGATATGACTTTGGAGAACCTCCATCATTAAAAACATATAAAGATTGTGAAGTGAATTTTTTAAAAACCTCATTCTATATTCAGATGTATTAACAGAAACAAAGTGTCTGGAGAGGTGGTCCCTCTAATTCCTGTGCTGAAACAACCGGGCACACAGCATTTCATCTGGGCCCTGTGTCCTCCTCCTCTTGAAGTGCTCTCCCCACCATAGCCCACTCCTCTACCTCCTCCCAGTGACTGCTCAACTCTCTTCTCACTGAGGCCTGACCTGACCCCTGAATTTAAAACTGAAACATTTTCCCTTGTGGCACTATCTAGCTGTTCCTTTTTGAATACCACTGACCCCTTCCTAACACACTACATAATTCACTTCCTTGTTATGGTCACTGTCTACCTCCCAACTGGAATACACGTCCCCTGAAGTAGGGATCTTTGCCACGTTTTGACTGCTGTATCTCTAGCGCACAAACCATGCCTGACACATCCTAGGGAGGTCAGGTGGTGATACTAACAGGGATTAGGGCATTGAACAAGTGACTAAATTAGTTGATTTTAAGAAGCCTGTTGGTCCCCATATCCCCTTCCTCAACTGGAATTAAACTGGGAAGTACAGGGAATTGTGACCAGCCCCGATTCCTCTGATGCAGGACAAGGGCAGAAAGCCAAAAGAGTCCTTTTCCCTATTGTCCTCTCTCCATGACCACAATGCACAGAGAGGACAATGTGTTCAGAATCTCGGGTACTATTGAGTAACTCGAAGCCTATGCGGAACCTTTAAAAGAACAAAATGATGAAAATGTACATCAGGTAGAGATAGCAAATCTGCCAGCCAGATTCTCCCAATTTTCACAGAGTTAGGAAGAGGCAGCCCTGCCAAGCACTAGAGCTCTACATTCTAAATAGCAGGACAGAAGGACCAGGAGAAATAACCAAGGACCAAGGCTGGGCATCCAGACTGTTCTTTACCATGTGAAAACTCACAGGGAGGGATAGCCCAGGACACAACTGTTGGGAACAAAAACCTCAGACTCCACACAAAGCATGACAATTGAATGCCCAGGGTTGTTAAAGAAATTACTGACCCATCCTTTGTTAATTTAATGAAACCAGCATAATGACAATGCCTGAGAGGAGATGATCTTACTAGGTTAAATACAGCTCTTCATAAAAGCAAGATTATCTTTAAACATGCATGTATTTCAATTTGAGCAAGGCAGAAAAAAGTGCTGATAGTTATTTAAATTAGACTTACAACCTTTTTTATGCAATGGACTAACTCTAGGACTTCTAAATGAGCAGTAATTTACCAGCAAAAAGATACATATTAAGTCTTTCAGAAATAGTTTCACAATAATCAGAGCAATGATTGAAAGAAATTGCGGTCTGGGAAGTTAGCAGCACTTGCAGCAAATTAATCAATCTCAGGCATTTTGAGGCTGCTCGGAGTGCACAGGCTTAGAGCAGATATGAGCCAGTTCCTCTTTCTCAGCCACACAGGTGGGGATTCAACTGCATTTTTGTTTCTTCAATAGCAAAAATAGCCTGTATTATCCCACTTTCAAATATGCCCATTTGTAAAATACCAATTGAAACTCTTACCATTAATAACATCAGCAGGGCCTGGAGTAATTTTATCCGAAACATCTCATAAGCTAAATCCGATATTAATTGAATACCTCAACAAATCTACACTTTCTACAGCCCATATATCTTATTTTAATTATTAAGATAGTGTTGACCTTTAATTTCTAGGCCACAGCCAAGCTAACCCAAATATTTATGGATTTAGAATACTGTACTAGAACCAGAAGTTCTTACTCATAGCATCGTATACTACCAATGTATATTGACAAGCATACTTTAAACTAATGAATATACAGATAGCCAAAGTGACAAACTGATATCCAAAGGAATATCATATTATTTGAGCATCTTATAGGCATGTTCAAGCAGAATTTGATTATGGAGATTTAGAACCTCATTCTGTTATTTAGACACAATTTATTTCATTATACATTTGTATTATCTGATTAATGTTATTTACCAAACCTCTGTTTAAATATTATTTAGAAGTTCATCCAAATAATACAGGATATACATAATAAATCCAGTAATTAGAAATACCAATGAAGTTACAAGTTCTTTAGTCTTAAAATCAAATATCCAGCTGTTGACTGGATTAACTCAACCAAATCAAACTAAGGAGACTGACACTGACTAATATTTCTTAGTATTTAAAGGTTTGGGTTTGCAAGGCTAGGACTCAAGCCCGCTGACTCCAGAACAGTACTTGTGGCCCTCCAGCGTGGGGAAGGTGGCAGTGTGTGTGCTTCCCATTGGACATAATCTACAAGACCAGGCTTGTCATTATCACGGCTGAAAAAGAACCAGAACTCTCTGGAGAAATGGCTAATTCTGAGTCTGAGGTGGAAAATGGAAAATATAAACCCAGAACACGTTATGACACCAGAAAGCAAAGCAGCTGTCTGGGACAGCTCACGACAGGAGTCACCCACTCTGAGTAAGCCCCACTGTGGTGGATGGGGCAAGATTTGAGCAGCAATAAAGACAAGTGTAATGGATTCAAACACGTGGAAAGTGTTTAAATCCACAAGTTGATGATGATGACAACAATGACAGTAATAACAGTAACCACCATGGTCACTTTTAGGTGATGCCAGTGAGCCACCTTCATTAATTTGAAAATTTGCTTAAAAATAAAAAAGTATCAAGCATTTACACCATCTTCCCTTTATTATCATTCACATATCAAGGTAATGAAATAGTCAATATGGAAGAGCCTTTCTTTTTAGTAGTATTCCACCTACTAAACAAAGAAGGACTGACAGAATTGGACCATTCTGCAACCCCTAATAGATTAACAAACTGAGGCAATGATCATCAATGGCTGATAACATCACAAAAAGAGACACAATTTGCTAGAAATAATAGTCATAACACCTTAAATAAGGACAGAAAGGCAACAAGCAAAACGCAAATGGGAAAGGACAGGACAGTTTCAACAGTAATCATGATGGCCACAAAACAGGGAGGAATGGGTGGAGAACATAATTATGAGAAGGATTAAGAGACTCTTCATCCAATTGCAAAGTGCAAACTTTACTGCAATCACAATTCAAACAAGCTGCTAGGAGAAATAAAGTTGTAAAATAGTCAAGGAAAGCTGAGCACTGATTATTTTTCTAGGGCTTACACGAGTTTACATAGCCCTAGTCGTCAGCATCATCAACTTGTGAATTTACACTACTTATACGGTGATTATTATTTAAGGGGCTCTTATCTTTTAGAACAAGGGTCTAAAATGCTCAACCTGGCCTGTTACCTGTTTTGCACAGTCTGAAAGCTAGGAGTGATCTTTACATTTTTAAATGGTTGAAAAAAATCAAAATTGGAATAATATTTTGTGAAAATGAAAATTACACGAAATTCAAATTTCACTGCCCATAAAAAAAAGTTGCATTGAAGATTGCCACGCTTGTTCATTTACATATTGTCCATCTGTGGCTACTCTGGTGTGACAATAGCAGAGTTGAGTAGTTGCAACCCTGTGGCCTGCAA
The DNA here is from genome assembly GCA_008086735.1 of Cheirogaleus medius. Taxonomy (NCBI): domain Eukaryota; kingdom Metazoa; phylum Chordata; class Mammalia; order Primates; family Cheirogaleidae; genus Cheirogaleus; species Cheirogaleus medius. Next base: position 3,996,411 of record VBSM01003157.1, read on the forward strand.
AATTTACTATCTGATCCTTTACTAAAAAAGCATGCCAATCTGTTTTAGAGAAACATTTACAGTTACTGCTTTGAAATAATCAGAGAGCAGGTGAAAATACAGATGAGACATTTGGTCACATATTGTTAGTTATTGAAGTTGGAGGTTGAGTATATTAAGTTCATTATACTATTCTCTTTATCTCTGTTTAAGTTTACAATTTCTATAATAAAATTAAAAAGAAAGCTTTCATCAAAGGAGCAATTAGAAACTAATCTCCCATTTTTATAAATGTGAAGGACTATTTTAACCATGATTATTTTCCCAGGAAAACAGACGGTTTTGCAGCTGGTTTATCCATACCCCAATGCTATAGGAATCAAAGAGACATTTTATCTTAGTGTTACTCACTTTGTGCAAAAGAACAGGGTCATTATATGGTAAAGATCCCTCCACAACACAAGAGAAAATGCAGTTTGGCGGAAGGGAGCGATATCTAAGTGGCAGCAGCCCTGGTGAGCCGCAGCCTTTGCACAACTAATAACCACACCCCTAAACACAGACAGTGTGGAATATAAATTTCTGAAATAAAGGTTATAACCAGTTTCTAAATTGCAAGAATAAACAGAAACTTCATTAACTTGTCACTTATCCTTGTGTTTAGTGGACATCAATTCTTATAAAAGAGGAAAACTACACTTAAACTTGTATTTGGACAATAGCTGATTCCCTTTCCTTTGGAAGGAGGGAGTGAAGTATGGCAATGTACAAGTAGGAGAGGTGTGGAGGAGAATAATGATCTGCTTTACGACTTCAGAGCTCACCCTCCACTGACACTGCCTGGCTGCCACTCAGAGATGCCTCCAGCCTTGCCCAACCATGCTGTGTCAGGACTGCAAGCACAGAGTTTGTTCTGCATCCCACACCTATGGTCCTAAAGACATTTCCGAAATTAAAACCCCTCAAAAGTTGTCAAATTTTCTTTCTATCTCAAGGAAGGAGCTAAGTAAACCTTCTTCCCTCTTTTCCAGATACATAATTCCAGATTACCACACTGAAAATCTTCAAGGACTTTCAGGGCCACCTAAAGCAGATACATAAATCTTCTAGCTAAAACTCTTTCCCTTTTTTCCACCCCTTCCAAAAATGAGAGAAAGAAGAGGGAAAAAGGAGAGACCTTAACAGTGTCCAGAGTTCCCAGGATCCTCCTTCCCAGGCCTTTATTGCTGACAGAAGAGACAAATTATCTTAGATTCAGAGCCCTCACTCATGGAATTCCAGGGCCATGGTCACCTCTGCCTTCCCTTTCCATGGGATGGCCTTGGACACTGGAAGCAAGTAAGCCAGTGAACCTTCCGACAAATATGAGAAAAGAAAAAGAAAGACTTTCACAGGATTTACGCCTCATGGGTCCAAAGGAAGCAGCCCTTAAAATTAGTGGCTAATGACTTTTTCTTCTGCCCTCCAGAAAAAAACATCCTGACCTGCAGTTTTCAAAGTCTAATTTGAAGTCCTGGCCAGGACACCTTGCGGTTGGTTGCTGGGGAGAAGAAAGCTGCCCTGGCTGTTCCTGCTGCATCCTACCTGAAGTGCCAGCTGCTTGCATCTTTTTTTTTTTTTTTACTAAGGTAATATCACAAAGTGAAATTTATTAATTTCTTCTAGAATCTCCCTAGATAAGTCATACTGTTTTATCAATTTAAAAGAAATCTTTACCTTTAAATTAAAGCAATCTGAAACCATACTAAGTTAAAACATATGCTGTATGCTTGAAGGCTTTCAGTGGTTCCAATCTGAATGTTCAATATTATATTATATAGATATAGATATTTAACTGACTAAAACAATAATGGATGTGATTTTAACCACTCAAAATTTTAGAGAGCAAATGGTTCCTATAGCAACTGAAGACAGTCCTCTTTGTGCAATTCTGGTATTTTCTATGATGCTAAGTGATGTTAAATTTATGCTTTAATATATATGGCATAAAATACCCAAGTTAAGCTTGCCAAGGGAACCATAATTTTACCTCTTTTCAAGTCATTTTGTGGTTTTTAGATATAACAAAATTGTTCTGAAAAACAGTTGTGATTTTTTTCCTTCATAATCTATAAATGAAGTTAAAAGGCACCAAGAAAGGCTGACCACACAGACACATACCTTAACACAAAAGCCAAGGCAAAACCACACACACACACAAAAGTTTAATTTTAAATTCTGATGAAAGCTATCATTTAAATTACTACATGGTGTGTATGAATTCATGAGGAAATGTTTAGGTTCTTCTTTGTACTACGCATGAGACATTATGGTTCAGGACACAGATTTTGAAGATAGATGGCCTGGGTTCAAATCCCAGCTCTTGTTATTAGCAACATGCCATTGGAAAAAAAACATCAAAAACTTTCTGAGCCTCAGTTTCTTCTTCCATAAATGGGCACATAATAAAGTTCTTATAGGGCTCAATGACAAAAATGCCTGAACAACACCTGGCAGAGTACCTAGTACACAGCAGTGCTTAGCGAATGTAGTTATAATTATTTCATTTAAAATACATTGGTTGAAGTCATTAATATAAATACTATTCATACAACTTATAATTTCTTCATTCATAAGCCAAATTCTACAGTAGATCAGAGAAGCTGTTCCTATAAGAATCATTGTAAGTTACAAAAAAATTTCAAGATTTCTCTTTTTTTCCTCAGGAAATAAAAGGTCCAAAATTATCTGAGCTCAGAAAACGAACATGAGAAATTTATTAGACTTGTGAGAAATACTTTTTTCACAGTTGAGTAACTCATACTCAACTAAGTGGAATTATATGTCAAACTCTCAAAAACTGTATCTTTCTCTAGGTCAACTGCTAAAAAGAGGTTTTAACTTCAGGGTTTTTTTTCCTAAAGAAAATTAAACTCCACAAATTAAGAGCTCATATTGAATTACATTCCTTACAAAAGGTAGAACAGGTAGGTTTAATTCCTCTATTACTACACACACATGTTGCCATTGTGCAATCTCAAAAAGAATAATATCCTTATTAAAAGTATATTTCTATTGCTTTTAATTGAGATGCTATGGTAAGACAAAAACAATTTTATGATAGAGAATAAAAAAGCTAAGGGAAAGGGTACAAGAAATGACAGTTTTGGAAACATGATATATTGACAATATTTGCTTCTAAAATTACTCTAACATATGCCTGTTTTTATTAATCAGTGTTTGCAACTCTGCGTGATACTTGCTGTATAATCTGAAACAGCAGAAAAGACACCACCAGGTTTCACATATCCCTCCTCGCCATCTCTCTGGACAGGAACTGTGGGCCTAACGCAAGCACCCCAGAAAGACAGAAACTGTCCTCTGTGCCTGTTTTCCTGCTCCAACTATGAACCCGCCTAGGAGGTTGACCTGAAGGAAACACATGGTTTGTCCCAGTAGTCAGTAAGGTCCATGCACTGGTAGTTACTCGTGGAGCATTTGCAATGCCACAGGTAATAGTCTAGGTGCTGGGTTGTGTCAGTGTTTTTAATAGTCATCCCCCCTTATCCACAGGACATACATTTCAAGAACCCCCTATAGATGCCTGAAATCATGGATAGTACAGACCTGACCGCTGTCAATCAGAACACATTTTTGTTCATTTCTCCTACCCACAAATTTAATGTTTTTTCCTTCTTAACTAAGCACTTATCACACACTGTGGCTGTAATTTTTGCAGTTTGAAGTGCAACATAAAAGCTAGAATGAATTTCTTTTTCCTTCCTCATAATTTCAGGGATAGAAGATTTGTTCTTATCGTAGACCTTAGCAAGCTCAGCATACAGTTGTTGTTGTTTTTTATTTCCTTATTAAGTCGAGAACTTCTTCACTTAAAGGAAGCACTTTATGTCTCCTCTTTGGCATATCAGAATTGCCACCATTGCAACCCTTGAACTTTGGTGCCATGATTAAGTAAAATAAGAATGCCGTGAACACTGAACTGTGATTGCATGACAGCTGATCGATCAGAGAACCGAGACAGCTCCTGAGTAACTAACTAGTGGTTAACTAATAGTGACTACAGTGTGGATCTGCTCGACAAAGGTATGATTCATGTCCCGAGTGGGACAGGGTAGACAGCAAGAGATTTTATCCTGCTGCTAAGAACGGTACGCACTTTAAAACTTATGAATTATTTCTTAAATTTTCAATTTAATATTTTGAGACCACAGTTGACCACAGGTAACTGAAATAGAGGAAAGCTAAACCTCAGATGCGGGGGACTACAGTACTTTACAGTAACATCCTTTTATTACCTTTTCTATTTATATGAACTGATGCATATTATGAAATCATTTTTTTTATTTCAGCATATTATGGGGGTACAAATATTACGGTTACTTATATTGCCCATGTCCCCCCTCCCCCCTTATGAAATCATTTTAAAAGGCTATTCTGGTACCTAACTTATAATAAACTGAAGCTCTGTTTGCAAAAGAGCAAAACTCTCAATTATGTTGTGCTTTGATGGATTCTAAAGTTCTAAAGTTTAATACAGATATTTCCACAGTAAATCTGAGACTATCTGGTTAAAAGGCTAATATTACTTGAAATGCAAGATCACTCATTGCAGAAAAATGTTCAATTGACAAAGTTCACTATTTTATAAATAAATAAAAATAGTTATATATAAATACAAATATATACAAACATAAATGTATTATACATTTAAAACTTAGTTTCACTAATAAAATGTAGTTACCTATAATAAATATAAAAACTGAATATATGACTGTGCTAAAGTTTTCTACCTTTTCTGGGATTCTGTTTTCTTATTAATAAAAATTAATAATTTAATTTGAAGATTGTCCCAAATTAAGAGGTTACATAATTACATAATTCTAAAAGTTAAGTCATTTAAAAATGGTTGGAAACTCTAAGATCTGTTAAGACAAAATGGTTCTTTTTCAAGTTTTCTTTGCCATTCACTCAACACATACACATCAACCCCAGGCCTGATCAAAGTTTCTGCTCACCCACTGTTGAAAAGGCATCTCTACCGGCCTCCATGCTTCCTTTTTATTTCCTACCTACTCTGAGCAGGATGTGGTAACTATGTAAGAAGAGTAAGGAACGGAGGAGTCTCCACAATGATCAGAAATGAATTAAAGAGTTATAAAAATACCAAAACAGGACCAGAGGCAGGGGAAGAGGAGGGTTTAATAATAAATGAGCGGGGAACTGTATGGTGGGAGTCATCTACAGATGTATGAACAGCAACACTAGCTAGCTTTTGTCATCAGCTTCCTTTACTGAAAAGCTGAAATAGGTATTATAAATGTGAATTCCCAAGACAAATAAGCAAATCTAGGAAAATAATAAAAATTTGAAATACTAAAGAAAGAATAGTAGTTTTAATACAATTAAACATGGCTTAAAGGTCAATGACTACATAAAAATTTGCAACTCAGAAGTTGCCCATCAGCATACAAAAGTATTTTAAAAAGCATAAAAAGAAAATAACAAAATTCCATTTTCTCTTCTAAGTTTTAATTATGTACATAGACATACATACTGAGATATTAATATTTTCAAAATGTGGGCTTCAAATGTTACAAGTGATTGGAAAAATGATAATAAGAAATATATTTCTATTTTGGAGGCTTGAATGATTTTCACAAATACATTTTAGTATCTCACACTGTTACAGCCCATGTATATATGTATAGACTGCCATTTCTAATAGCATACAGCAAGTATCTTTAAGGCCTTCATTGCATATCCATTTTGTACTACAAGAATAGAGTTCTACAGATGCTGTCTTCCTACTATAGATTTTTCTGGAAGGTGTTTTAAGTACTTTGCAGCTGTAACAATGGTTGCTCATGCACTGGGTTTAATTCTGTTGTTCGGAATTCTAGAAAAACTGATCTCACATTGCAATAACCTGTGTGGTCCACAGATGAAGAAAATACAAGCAGATGGTACACATCTGTTAATCATAAGCATTTCTTCATTAGTGTCATCAGATTTATTTGTGTTATGTTTTGCGAAAGACTCTGACAGGAATTATATTTAATCTCTATTTTAAACAGTTAAAACCTTGGCCATTTTTTATAGGTGTGGATCAATATGACATGTAATACATGTGAACGTTTTTTACGATGGTCAGGATGGCTCCTTGATATTAATCATGTAATGTTGATCACATCCAAATTCTTCTAACAAAGTGTAAGTGCACACTGCCTAGTCACCCACTTTCCAGATACGAGAACACAGTATAGTACAGTGGAATTAATCAATGGTAGAGTAAAAGCAAAGAAACAAGGCTGTACTATCCCCAACTTTGCCATTTACCTTTGTGATCCAGGACAATCCTGAACCTCACACTCCTCATCTACAAAACAGATATAACACCATGGAAACACCCATGAAACTCTGTGTCAAATGTCTATGGTGAGGCTCAAAGGATTGTAACACAAGTAACAAAAATGACTGTAAATGACACTCAAAAACATTAATGTCCCCCAACTAAAAGATGTGCTATTAATTTCTAAATCTTGACTTACTCTTGGGGAGATTTAAATCACAGAAAAACCTATAAATATTTTTTCCTTCAATTTTCTGCCTGGATCTCAGAATTACTTTGAGGACCCATGTGAGTTTACACGAAGAAAGGCATTTTTGAAACTATTACCGCATTAGAGTTTTATACTTCTAGATCAGAGAGACCTGGTTTGTGTCTCCCCACAACCTCTAAGCGATGGCCTGAGGCAATGGGCCAGAGTCCCGGGCAAAAGGGCGGAATAGCTCTCCAAAACCTGCACCTGCTGGAAATCCTCGTCACTATGGGCAACTGCTCGGCACACACAGAGACTAATGGAAACCACCCTTGCAAGTGAAGAGCACTGGTCTCATTTCATAAGCTGTTAATAAACACCTCCCCACACACTGCCTAGTCAAGTGGGGGAAATAAATTATTTAACAGTAAAATTATTCTAACATCACAAAGATTCACAACTAAATAGCATTCTGAGACCAGGACAAACTAAGTTTTACTTAAAAATTCAAAGTCACAACAGTTCTGTGCCATTCCCTCCTCCACAACGCAGTGTACAGAGCTGCAGGGCAATGAGCAGTCACTGGTGACAAGAAGGGCAAGAAAAGACTAGACAAGAGAAAAGAAAGGCATTAGTGGATTGACTGTGAAAACAATGACCAACACTATAATTCAAATCTAATAGAATAAATAACCAGACCTAATACACGGGAAAGTCAACATGACAGTCGTACGAGGCTACGGAATACAGGGACCAGTTATACCTTATGTGTGCCTTTTTTCTTTCCTGATTTGAAACATGTGTTGCATTTTGTGTCATAGGCTAGTGATTTCCAATCCTGGTATATACTGGAATCAGCTGGGAAGCCTTTAATAAAATATTGAATGCTGGGCCCCACACCAGACCAGTTAAATCAGAATCTGAGAATAGGCTAGACATGTAAAACAAAATAAAACAAAAACCACCTCCCCAAGTGATTCTGCAGGAGAGTCAGGGATGAGAACTCTGCATTTAGATCCCTTTTCCCAAAATAATAACTAGCTGTCTCCATACAACATGACAAATTCTCTTTAAAAAAAAAGTTCCCCACTATAATGGTAAGTAGTTAAAGATTCCCAACTCCAAATAAGTGCTCAAGCAGGAATATACCAAGTCCAGAACATTTGCAAAAACAAAAAGAGCAAATGGTGTCCTCAATGTACCTGTAAATTCTTGGGAATATCTAAAATATCTAAGTCTAAGAGAGCTTAGACTTTATATTGTATTTTCTAAAGTAATATTATCAAGAATACTAGAAGCAAAAAATATTTTCCATGAATAATTAAGATTTCTAGAGATAAAGATGAAAAGAACAAATAATTTCATTTTTATCAAGTGCTTAATGCTTTGTGGAAAATGTCCACAGACGATGTCTGTCTTGCCATTAATTACCACAGACAGCCAATCTTGACTGCGTTTAATACCAAGCAACCACTAGCTGAGAAAACAATTCTCAATCCTGACATCAAGAATTTAAAACAACTGGGAAGTGGGATGAAAAGAAAAAAATGTTCAATACTGAAGACAGTTTTCCGAATATGCAAAAAGCTCTTAAAGTAGCAATTACAAAACTCAGAGACAAGGAAAAAAGTAAAGATGAATTTGGAACATACAATTTCAGTCCTCTGCACACAATCCTCCTCCCTGACTAGGGAAGTCTCTAACAGGGACAGTCAGATACGAAATGAGAGCAGCAGAGGACCCCTCCCTTTTCAAGAAGCCTCCTCTCCAGAATGTATCAATCTGGCTAACAATCCATTGCTGAGTAATCTTAGGACAGTATCTTTGCACATCTCCCATTTTCCCCAGAAACAGAGGAATGAACAAACCATTAATTTACATTTGATGATTAACAAGGATAAGGAATTTAAAAACTATAGTGTCACACAAAAGTAACACATCACAATCATGATCGTACTGCAGAACGAGAGGCGTGATAGAGGCGGAGAGGCGACAGGTGCAGAGGAAAAGCCAACATGCGTGAAGAGGTGGAAGCCCACATGGAATGTGGAACTCAACAGTCTACATAGGAGGACTGAAAGAGGAAGTTCAGTTCAGCTCAGTAGCAAAGTAAAAATAAGTAATATATATATTTTTAAAAAGCCCACACAAAACAAAACAAGGAAAGAGATGGAAAAAAATCAACACCAGCCAAGATGAAGAATGAGCAGCCTGCAGATTAAGGCTTAAAAGGAAGAAACAAAAATGAAGTGGGAGAATACTAATGTTTAGTATTAAATTAGTGGGGTTTTGGGGGAAGAAAAAAATCCCAAAACCTAGCGCCTAAAGAAGTGGGTGGCAATCTGGTTAGAGGGGACATGTAATTTAATCCCACTCATTCTGTCAGCATTCCTGAGACCATGGATCTATCCATGAAATGTTCTGTCATGCAAAATACACATGGTGGAATTTCAGAGATTTTAAAATAAATCACACAATCTATAATTACACTAAAAAATTATACTTTAAATGCTCAAAAGTAAAATATTATTAATTTCAAAGTTTAGGCTTATTGCTTGGAAATTCAAATAACAAAATGGCTATACACTCTGTGTGTGTGTGGGGGGGGAGTATGTGTGACATTCTTTAGATTTTTCACCAGAAGAGCAGGGGGAGAGTATTATGTTTTGTATTTGATACTTTAATATACTGCTCTGAAAGTAATTTGACCACCAGATCTCCCAAGCAAGATGGCTAAGCAAAAGAGGAAAAAAAATTCAAAAAAGGTGTGTGAAGAAAATAATTAGCTTATACAGAATGCTTAGTAATCTGGCCACTTATTAACAAAAGGGAAAGTCTCATGAGAGGGACCTGAAGCTGACTGTGTTTCTCCGGGTTCCTCCCCCAGGGTGAACATATTCCTTCCCCTGGACTCTCATGTGGCTGGGAAGCAAGTTACCATACCTGTAACCAGAGTCTGTCTCCCGCCACGGTCCTGCCGATGGCGCTGCACTGGAAAGTGGCAAACTGGCCGGCATTGACTTCCACATTCTGAATCCGCAGGAAGTGGGGGGTTCTGGCTACATGAGGAAAAAGAACGAAAGATATGAAAAGGGGAGATCTATAATGAGTATGTGTCATCTTCAATCTATCTTCAATTTGGGGCCTTTTCATTTTGTTAACCTTGGGAGAAAATAATGCTTTTGCTTATATGAACTTTAAAGATTTCACTAGAATTGTAAAAGACACCATGAAAGATTTCGGTTTGCTTTGTAAAAGAATAAAATAAAGCCAAGCATTCTGGGATAGAATCAAACAGAAAGAAGATATTTTATTGTTCCTGCTGTGCAAATTATCATAGCTCAGCAGTCTGCTTGTAATAACAGATCTGTATTAATAAAGATTATACTGAAGCCTAATTGATGTTTTGAACAAAAACATATTAGATATTTATACTAGCAACAAGAAAAGAACAGTAAGAAGTTAAATGATGTTGTCAAGGAAACTTTTTAACCAAAGTACAGAGCTGTGCATAATATATATTTTAACACAACTAATTGGTATGCAACATTATTTATGTAATATTTTTCAGCTACCAAAAATACTATCCCTATAGACACACTCTGTGAAATGATGCTGGGACTCCAACAGCATGGCAATTTTTGCTGATTCTTATTTCTAATTCAAGAAGAAGGATTTCAAATTCTAAATAGCAGTCTCATAATGTGCATTGTCCATATAGGACAACTGTTTAAATAAGGGATTATTCTATCTGATCTGAGAAGTACAGACCAATTTCTGTATCACACTGAAAACAGGTGTCCAGGAACTGAAATGACAGGTCAGGACTTAAATTTTATGACAACTTCTACTTTTAGGAAAACAATAACTTATCACAACAGTGACAGAGTAAAAGAGTTGCAAAGCAGGGAAAGGTGGGGAATAGAAAAGGATGAGAATAAGATGATAGTACTTTCTGGAAGGGACACATAAATCTGGATAATAACTAGAACACATTTGTTATGCCTTGCCAGCTTTTCCTCATTGCCAGTATGTCTTTAGGCCATGTCTAGACACTTAGAAAAAATGGTGCCCCACTGCTGGGTGCACAAGATTACAAAGTAGTGCTCACATTGGCCTGAGTAGAACATAATTAGGAATGAAAGTAGGTTACTGCCAAATAGCAAAGAAAAATGCATTTTAACATCAATAACACACAGGAAAACCCCATTACTAATTTGGAGGCCACTAATAATTCAGACAATCTATTCATGATGCTCAGCATACAAAATGTTCTCAATGCCTTCCAACAAAGCAGCATAACTAGGGACCATTGTTTCTTAATACTAATATCTTAGTGTACAACTCTATGAACTCTTATTTTTCACTGATTTAATCAAATTACCCCTTGGCTCAAGAGTAACACAATTCTATGGTTTTTCAAGATTGCCATAAAAAGTCCCTAAATGAAATTTCTCTTCTACTCTTGGTTCCTGAAAAACTAAAAGACCCATTGTTTTCAGAAAATGGAAAAAGGTAGCATTTATTGAATAATGAATTATGTGCCAGAAACTTTTCCACTGAGTACCTCATAAATGTTCTGTGAGGGAGACAGTTTCTCCCTTTCTCTGATGGGGGTCACCGGTGGGTACCTGACTAGTGAGTATCAGAAGCAGGATGTAAACTCAGGAATATCCAGTTCCAAAACCCAGGTTTGGTCCAGGAACCCACAAGGCCTCTCTCCCGACTTCCCACCGCCTCTTCCTTTCCTCATGCTCTTCATCCCACCAGAGGGCTCCCCTGTCTGCCTGCTGGAATTTTAGCTTCTTTCAAGGCCCTTCTGAAAGCTGTTCCCTCCAGGAAGCTTCATGGATTATCTCATCTTGCTGCTAGACCTTCTAATATCACAATAGCAGTAGCACTTGATGTTAATGCCTTACACATAGCAAACACTCAGTATCATCAAATTTAATTCATATTATTTAAAATAAGTAAAACCACACATATATTCTTAAAAACTCTTTACTTGAGATTTCAAATTCTGTAGAATTCTACTCTCCCACCTTACCTCTCATACAAATGAAACTTTTACCATATAAAAAACTTCATAACCATTCTGATTTTAGGTCTACCTATACCAGATGTCCCAAACATGAACAGACATCATTAAGAACCCTGAGAGTCAAATAAATGAATAAGAATACATTAGAAGCCTAAAAGCTGTTTTTCTTGTCAGTCCCTATCAAAATACCAATGACATTCTTCACAGAAATAAAAAAAAAATTCCTAAAATTTATATAGAATCGCAAAAGACCCTGAATAACTAAAGCACTCCTGAACAAAAAGAACAAAGCTAGAAGCATCACACTACCTGACGTCAAAATTTACTACAAGCTATAATAAACAAATCATCATGGCACTGGCATAAAAACAGACACAAAGACCAATGCAACAGAATGGAGAACCCAGATATAAATGTACACATTTACAGCAATGTACACATTTACACAATGTACTCATTTTTGACAAAGGTGTCAAAAACATACAAAGGGGAAAGGACCGTCTCTTCAATAAGTGGTGCTGAGAAAACTGGACAACCATATGCAAAAGAACGAAATCAGACCCCTAAATGGATCAAAGATTTAAATCGAAGACCTGAAACTATAAAAGTACTAGAAGAAAGCATTGGGGAAATGTGCAGTCCCCAGTCCCTGGGCCATAGCCAAGTACCAGTCCATGGCCTGGGCCTTGCATCACTGCTTTAGCTCCGCCCCCCTCCTTTGTCTATGGAAAAACTGTCAGGCTGCACAGCAGGAGGTGAGTGATGGGCTAGCCTCCGGAGGGAACTTTCATCTGTATTTATAGCCACTCCCCATCGCTCAAATCACTGCCTGAACTCTGGTTCCTTTCAGATCAGTGGCATCATTAGAGTCTGCATTATGGTGAGTTGTATAATTATTTCATTATATATTACAATGTAATAATAATAGAAATAAAGTGTACAGTAAATGTAATGCACTTGAATAATCCTAAAACCATCCCCCGTCCACCCCTGGTCTGTGAAAAAATTATCTTCCATGAAACCAGTCTCTGGTGCCAAAAAGGTTGGGGACCACTGTTCTATAGCACTGCAGGGTGACTATAGTTAAAAGAAATTCATCGTATATTTTTAAATAGCTAGAAGAGAGGCTTGGGAATGTTCCCAGCACAAAGCAATGATAAATATTTAAGGTTACAAATATGCTAATTACCGTGATTTGATCATTACACATTGTATATATGTATGAAAAATAACTCTGTATGCCATAAATACATACAATTATACATGTCAATTAAAAATAAAATCTTTTTTTAAAAAAGAAAGGGACGCTAGAGAACGCTGTCATCCTGTTTGCCAGGTGAGGACACAGCAAGAACCCAGAAGAGGGCCCTTGCCATAACACAACCATGACGGCACCCTGATCTCAGACTTCTATCTTCAAAACTGTAATAAATAAATTCTTGTTGTTTATTTAAAAAAATACTGAGTATTAACTTCTGTAATCTTTCTTAGGAAACTTACAAAATGCGTGCATTCTGCCATATCAGCAAACTTAATCAAATATTTGAATATCAGGATTGTCACTGGGTTTGCTAAATGTCTGTTTATCCATAGCAAGCCTGGCTTTGGAAGATTGCTTTTTTAAGGACCATATTTTGAGCATGGTAATACTCAATTAACAATGCAATCTGCTAATACAGTCGGCTCTTTGGATATGTGGATTCCACATCTGTGGCTTCAACCAACTGAGGATCAAAACTATTTGGGGAAAAAAAACCATATAAATTAACAATAATAAATATAATACAAAAATACATTTAACAACTATTTATGTAGCATTTACACTGTATTAGATATTATAAGTAATCTAGAGATGGTTTAAGGCAGTGGTCCCCAACCTTTTTTGCACCAAGGAATGGTTTCATGGAAGATAATTTTTCCAAGGACCAGGGGGCAGGAGAGATGGTTTAGGGATGATTCAAGCACATTACATTTATTGTGCAGTCAAATCTCTCTGCTAATGATAATCTGTATTTGCAGCCGCTCCCCAGTGCTAGAATCACCACCTCAGCTCCACCTCAGATCATTAGGCATTAGATTCTCATAAGAAGTGTGCAACTCAGATCCCTCAAACGTGCAGTTTACAGTAGGGTTCGCACCCCTAGGAGAATCTAATGCAGCTGATCTGATAGGAGGCGGAGCTTATTTGGTGAAGTGAACTATGCAGAGCAGCTGTGAATACAGATGAAACTTCCCTGGCTTGCTTGCCACTCACCTCCTGCTGTGTGGTCTGGCTCCTAACAGGGCCACTACTCATCTGTTGCCCAGGGTTTGGGGACCGTAGGTTTAAGGTATACAGGAGAATGTTCACCATTTTACATAAGGGACTTGAGCATCTGCAGATTTTAGTATGGGGGGAGGTGTCCTGGAACCAATCCCCCTCAGACACCTAGAAATGGCTATACTAACTGTCCCCAGGGGGTTGTCTGTTAGAATACAACTGACACTGTTAATTAGGAGGTCAAAGATACAACTGTGTGATATTCAGTCTTTCTTTGTTTACCCATCCTTAATAAAGACATGTTGCACAGAATGACAGTTATAACTTCTCCTTTATAATTATTTTGATCATCAATGTGTCTTTCTCAAAGACTATCCATATATATTACTTCCATGGTGAGGTTACCGGTCTAAGGAATTTAGGCCTCTGTTCCAATTATATTTTGAGAGGAGCCCTACCCTGGAACCAGTTGACTGCCTTTGGCTTAGAAAATAATGTTGTTTGGTTGAGGAAAAGTCTACCAGAAATATATCATCTGGCTAAGATAATAAAGCCACACCTCAAATGGAAACCAGATGAAGATACATGATGCTATTAAGTGTAAACATTTTCATAAGCAAATGATCCTTTTCAAATGAAAGACAACCTGAATGGAAGATAGTAACTCATCCACTGGGGAGAATAAGACAAAGGGACTGTAGAATTTATCTCCCATATCAGATTTCCCCAAGAAAATGAAAGTCAAACTTTCTGCTAATGATGTGAGTTTTTTCAATAAACATTGAAGATTTATATAATCATCCAAAGTTTTAAGTTGCCTGGATTCTCCTTGTCTAGTGCTGTAAATACTAGAACCATTTTCAGGTAGCAAGCAGTTTAAGGCTGACACTATTTTAAGATTTGGATTTCAGCACATGTGTTCAAGCATCAGTACTTCATTCAGCCCTTTACTGTCTCTGAATTCATGCGAAAGTTCCTATACCTAAGCCTTAGTTGAATTTTTTTAATATGTAAAACATAGATTTTTTTAAAGTACCTATTTCATAGGGGTGGTATAAAAATTAAGCAAGATGATTCAGGTAAAGCATTCTATGTGCCTGATACTTGGCCCTCAAAAATGTTCCTTACTACATGAAATAACTGATCTATATCACTGGAAACTGGAAAAGTGCCCAAGAAAAAGAGTTCTACAGCCAGAAAAGTTTAGATTCCATGCTGAGGTGGATGCTCTGAACCTTGCCAAACTACTTTAATTGTATACCAATTGAAACGAAAATTTCAATCTATCTCATATTCAAAAAGAAAAAAAATTCTCCCCCTCTCTCCAAATTTATAGTCCATTTGTCTCCTGGATACCTTTTCTTCTAAAATCTGTAGGAGTTCTAAAAACTAAATATCTTCTATGAATAACAAATGGGTTCTTGGTACAACTCTCCTATTCTCTCATCCCTGCTATATTGTTGCCTCCTACTAAGAAAGAATAGAGGCTTTTGGGCTTTTGATCAGCCTTTGATCCCAAAGCCAAGAATTAACATTGACCAAGATGCAAATCTTTTTGTAGATGTTTCATTATTATTGATTCTTCAAAGTCTGCATCAAAATACTAGCAACAAAATCAGAGATGAGAAATTTGAGAGATCAAAGTGCAAACTGAAGTGAGACAAGAGGACTCTGTCCTAACCCCCTTCTATTTTAATTTATATTTTGATGTAATGGCATAAGTTGAAATGCACTGGATGCATGCCCAACTGCCAGAATAAACAGTTAATGGTTCTCTCTATTAGTCTAACATATCATCATAAACACAGAGCTAATTGTTGCCAAAAAGAACAGCCTGGTACTGCCTACTCTAACACTGAAAACCAATATACTTTGAAAATATTTTTTTAAATTTTAAAATGAATATAACTAAATTCCCCCATCTAAGAAATCAATCACTTTATGATTTGCAGCTAATTCTATGAGTCTATCAAGATATAGTACCTGATAATAATGATAAATAATACTAATAGCTAATAAGCTCTCTGAATGTGCTAAGCACGGTTATAAGTTTATGTATACTAACTAATCTAACCTCTATACTTACCCTGTGAGGAAAACATTATTATTACCATTCTCATTGTATGAATATGTTTATAGGTCTAAAAAGGCCAAGTAACTCTTGTAACAGAAGCAAGAAATTTTAATCTTAACATGTTTAGGTCACAATCATTTTTGTTTTACTTGCAAGTTAAGAATCGGCCTTGGCCAGGCACAGTAATTCACGCCTGTTATCCCAGCACTGGGAAGCTGAGGCAAGAGGATCACTTGAGGCCAGGAGTTCCAGAACAGCCTGAGCAACATAACCAGACCCCATTTCTGCAAAAGATAAAAAAATTAATGGGACATTAGTGGCTCGCACCTGTAGTCCCAGCTACTTGGGAGACTGAGACAGGAGGATGGCTTGAGCTCAGGAGTTTGAGGCTAAAGTGAGCTATGACAGCGCCAATGCACTCCAGCCTGGGTGACAGCTCCCGTCTCAAAAGAAAAAAAAAAAATAGGTCTTAATGGAAGAATTATTCAAGTGAAGAAACAGATTCAACAATTTTAGTAGAAAATAATAAGTAAGCACTATATGTAAATAACTTTTAGAAGTTGACTGTGTCTTGAAGAATGACAGTCTATTGGAGAAAAATCCTAGTTAAGTTCCTACATGTTTAAAACGAGACGTCAGTTCTGAGTCTTATGCATCTCTCAGCCAAAGCATATGGTTCTGTCTTTATTCAGCAGACCATAATTCCAAAAACAATTCTAATTTGTACTCTGTCCCTATTATTCCCATTTTAATTGCACTAGTTAATAAATCTTCATAAAACAATCTAAATTTGGAAATAGGCAAACAATATATAGCTATGTAAATTAATAAGTGAATAAAAAACATTTTTTTAAAATAAGATTAATTTTCAACTTAGGATGCCATATTGTGAACTTAGGATTTCTTAAATGTTTAAAGAAACTACTGACTTATTTCATATTGTCCAACTAGTAACACAGAATAGTCTTGGATTTTGTATTCCATTTATCTAACATATTATAACAAGGTTTATAAGGGCTTTATATTAAATACGTTTCCCATTATTTTATATTTTTAAAACTGGCAGCAAACTAATGGGGCATGATTCACTACAATTACAAGATTTCAGAATTCAAGGTATCATACATGCAAATAACTTTGCATTTAATGTATCAAAATGGCAACATATAAAGAGATGATATACCATGCCTAAGTGGATTTATCCTAGGAATGCTAGGTTGGTTTAACATCTAATTATTAATCAATGTAACACACTATACCGATAGAATATAGGACAGAAACCACATGATAATCTGATAGACAAAGAAAAAGGATTTGCTATAATTAAACCTAAAACCCTTTGATGATAAAAACATTTAACAAACTAGGAATAAAAAGGAACTTCCTTCCTGAAAACAAGCATCTACAAACAAGCCCAAGCTAACATCATGCTGAAAGACTGAAAGCTTTCCTCCTAGTATTAGTAACAAAACCAGCACTCTGAATTAACCTTCTATTCAAGGTTATACTGGAGATTCTAGCCTTGGCAAATAGACAAGCAAAGGAATAAAAGGCAACTATATTGAAAAAATAAGAATCTGGATACTCTACTTGAAGATGACATGATAGAAAAGCCTAAGGATCTATCAAAAAAAAAAAATAGAGCTAATAAGCAAGTTCAGCAAGGATATAATATATAAGGTCTCAAGATCAATATATAAAATCAATTGTATTTCTACAAGTTAGCAAATGAACAATCCAAAAATGAAATTTAAAAAATACAATTCCACTTACAATAACATCAAAATACAATACTTAGGAATAAGTTTACAAAGTAAGTATTGAATGCAAAACTTCTACTCTGAAAACCACAAACACTACTGAAAGAAATTTTAAAAGACCTCAAAAAAAGGAAAGACATCACATGTTCATAGATCAGTAAACCTAATATTGTTAAGATGGCAATAGCCCCTCACCCAAAGTAACCTACAGATTCATCACAATCCCTATCAATATTCCAGCTGTTGTTTTTTGGCTGACATTCATAAGTTGATGTTTAAATTCATATGAAAATACAAGGGATTCAGAACAGCCAAGACAATAATGAAAAAAGAACAAAGTTCAAGGATTCACATATTCCAGTATCAAAATTTACTACAAAGTTACAGTAATTAAAAACAGTGTGGGCCAGGCGCAGTGGCTCACGCCTGTAATCCTAGCACTCTGGGAGGCTGAGATGTGTGGATTGTTTGAGCTCAGGAGTTCGAGACCAGCCTGAGCAAGAGCAAGACCCCCGTCTCTACTAAAAATAGAAAGAAATTAATTGGCCAACTAAAAATATATAGAAAAATTAGCCGGGCATAGTGGCGCATGCCTGTAGTCCCAGATACTTGGGAGGCTGAGGCAGAAAGATCGCTTGAGCCCAGGAGTTTGAAGTTGCTGTGAGCTAGGCTGACGCCACAGCACTCTAGCCTGGGCAAAAAAGTGAGACTCTGTCTCAAAAAAAGAAAAAAAACAAAACAGTGTGGTTTATGTAGAAGTATAGTCATATAGATCAACTGAATTGAACTGAGGGTCCAGAATTAAATATTTATATTAATGGTTAGTTGATTTTCAACAAAGGTGATGGATATCCATATGTAAAAAGAATGAAGTTGTACCACTTTCTTACGCCATAAACAAATATTAACTCAAAATATCTCATATACCTATGTGTTAGAACTGAAACTGTAAAACTCTTAGGAGAAAACATAGGATTAACCTTTGTGGTCTTGGATTAAGCAAAACATTCTTAGATATAACATCAAATAATACAATTGGTACAGGTGAGAAAAGAAAAAATAAAAAACTGGACTTTATCGAAATTTAAAATTTTTGTGCTACAAAGGATGCCATCAAGAAAATAAAAAGACAATCCACAGATTGAGGGGAAATATTTTCAAATTATATTTCTAATAAGGAATTTGTATCTAGATATGTAAAAAATTCTTACAACTAAATAATAAAAAGATAAAAAATCCAATTAAAAATGGGGAAAGGAGCTTAATAGACATTTCTCCAAAAAAAGATATACAAATAACCAATAAGCACATGGAAAGATGCTTGTCATTAGGCATTATGAAATCCAAATCACAAGAGACACCACTTCAAATACAAGAGATGGCTATGATTTAAAAAAGGCATAAGTTTTGGCAAGAATGTGAAGAAATTGGAATTTTCATACATTGCTCTATGGAATGTGAAACAATGGTCAATTTCAAAATAATTTCATAGCTCCTCAAATGCTAAACATAGAGTTACAATGTGACCCAGCAATTCTCTTAAGTATACAGCCAAGAGAACTGAAAACAAATGTCTACACAAAAACCTGTACATAAATGTTCACAGTAGCATTATTCACAACATCCAAGGGTGAAAACACCCTGAATGTCTATCAACTGATGAATAATTAAATAAAATGTGATATATACATACCATGAAATATTATTTGAATTTAAAAGGGAACCAGGTATTGATAAATGCTACAACATGGATAAACTTTGATATATTATGCTAAGTGAAAGAAACCAGACACAAAGACCACATACTACATTGACTGCATTTAAATGAAATGTGTAGAACAAGCAAATCTATAGAGTCAGAAAGTAAATTAATAATTGCCTACGGCTGAGATTAGGGCCAGAGGAAATGGAGAGTGACCATTAATAGGTACAGGGTGTATCTCAGGGGAAGGGGTTCAAAATGTTTTAAAATTAATTATGGTGTTGGTTCCACAACTTTGTAAATATATTAGAAACCACTGAATTATACCTTTTAAATGGGTAAATTGTATGACATGTGAATTAAATCTCAATAAACCTGTTAAAATTCTATTGGGCTTATAAGATATAAAAATACATATCAGCACCACAAGGTAATAATAGAAATGCTCATATATGCATAGCTCACAATGTATTTAAAAACAGAAGACAACATTATGAAGCTGATAAAATGTTTCTTCAGTTTTTCCTACCAGGAATATTGAACCAAATTCGAAATATATTTTTAGCATGCATACCAAATACAAGAATTATCTATGTTTATTAGAAGTGGTCTTAAGCTAGAGAGCTGCTGAATCTGCACAGCCATCTCCACATTTCAAGCTGATCCTGCATCTTATTGTCACTACATTAAAATCAACTTTATGAGCAACTGTATACTTGTATCAGAACAGCTACTATTAAAAAATGTTGTAATGCCTACTCATAAACCCACAGGAATCCAAATAGGAGCCTTAACAGTGAAGTAAATAAGATTCAGCAATTCCGCATCCATTCGGAAAACATAGTTTTAGATATGAAATATTTATGCTCCTTTAGGATTTAAATTTAATGAGCATCAAAATTTCAGAATAATTGATTATTATTAAGAAATCTTGTTAGGAAAGCTCATAAAATATTACCCATAAAGCTTTCCATTTTAAGACCAAACTATTGCCTTCCTTAAAATCTTTATTTGCATGTTTCCCTCATAAACTTAGAGATTCAGGAAAAAATAACTACAGAAGGGCTATCATCAAAACCATTTAAGGCTTACAGTTCAAAATGCTGTTGTACCATACATCACCTTGGTACAGAGCCTGTTTTGCAATTCTGTGCCTCCTAACAGCAGTTCGCAAAGCCAATTAGGTATTAGCACAGGTATTCTCCAAAGCAGAGAACATAAACACCGTTTGTATGGCTATTGGAAGCTGGCTCCTAAGGGAAGAATGAAACTGCAGGAGACACATTTTAGGAATGGTCTGATAGAAGGGTAAGTCTTTATGACTTTGCTGAACACAATGAGTGAAATCCAGTGGAATGGAAGGGGCTACCTTTTAGGAGCTATTATGTTGGCCAGTAGCCAGATGCAGAAGAAAGAACTGAGGATACTTAACAGGAAACCCTGTGCAACCTTGGCTGTCCCACCACACTGCACCCAGTGCAACACCTGCCTTGCAGTGAAGTCTGCTCTAAGAAACAGGTAGATAGCATATGTCATTAGAACTCTCAGAACTTGGTAGGTAAGCACTATTAATGGCTCTTATTGTTTAACCTCCTAGTAAGAGGTGGATCAGAGGCCATGGACATTGGTGTGTATTAGGCGATCCTATGGCACTTGTCTAGCCAGAGGCTATTACTCTGAGAATCTGACCAAGTTCCAACTCAGGTAATTGTATTCTGCTTCCTAAATTTGCCTTTCTGTTTCAATTAGATACAGCCTCGATCATTTTCCTACCTTTTCAGGAAAGGAAGAGGGGGTAGAAATTCTTCTTGACTGCCCCATTCTTGCTGATACAGAAGAAAAGGTAAATGTAATGATACAAAAGTAACATCTGTCTTAGTAACAAAGGAGATGATTGCTGTGAGTTAACTTCCATGTTTTCAAAGCTTTAGAACACCAAATAAAGATACCAGAGAGCAAAACCCCTTTAGATAGAATTAGACAACTGTGTCTTGACACCCCCATCAGATAACAACCACACGGGTCTTCTCTATAATAACTGTGAAGAGTAACCTAATGATCTATTCAAATCCAAGCAAGAAAAAGCTGAGACATTCCTGCAAGTGTATGTATTTCTAATACTGTAGATATAACCATGCTCTCATTATGTGGGTAGGAGCCATCAGCAGAGATCCATGAAATGTATGAACTAGCCAGTTTTTCTTTAATGCTAGAGATCCTAAAAATAAACAGGCTGCCATCCCTCAGATGGCCAAAAATTTAAAGTCTGACAATATCAATTTTGGGCAAAGATATAGGAAAAATAAAACTATCATGCAGTGCTGGTGGGAATATAAACTGGTTCAGACACTTTTCATAGCAATTTGGCAGCATCTAATAAAACTAAAAATGTGTCTACCCTACATCCCAGCAATTCAACTTCTAAGAATATACTCCACTGAGTTTCTCACATATTGTACCAAGAGGCACATCCATGAATGTTCACTGCAGCAATGTTTTTATAGAGGAAAACTAGGGGGAACACACTAAATGTTCATAAAATAATTTAAAAAATGCAGTATATTCATATGATAGAATATCATAGATTGACCTAAAAAATGCAATACTAAGTGGGAAAAAAACCCAAGAGACAAGTATACAGTTTGATACCATTCATTAGAACATATAAAAGGCAAACCTTTTTCACTTTTATGAATACACAGCGATGGTGAGAAACATAGCACACACGTACACACACAGGCATTTGCAGTGTTTGCTTAGCACCATATGTTTCTTGGTAAAAGTCAAGGCCTAGTTACCATGAAAGAGCAAAAAAGCCAAAACCTTGCTTTCCTAGATCACTCCAATTGCTAGAAGGGAATGAGCACACAATCTAATAACAGCTTGCCAACCATGACAATCCCACCTGGGGCTTTGCACTGAAGAACAAAGACAGAAAGGCCCAGAGTCAGTGAAGAATGTCCAGCTACAGGACCTTGCAAGGGTGAGGCAGGCAGAGCCATGGCACCAGCTCCCCATATCCTCGTGGCTGGCTCCCCTGCTGCAGTGATCACGGTGGTCTGCCAGCCTAGCCTCACTTTGGGGACCTGCTCATTATCTGCGCCTAGCTCACCAGTATTCTCAGGGATTCTATCAGCCATCCAATTCTCTTTGAAAAGAACACCTTTTCAGCTTTAAGCAGCTACAGTCTGCCGCTGCAGCATGTGGACCAGGGACTGTATTGATGGAGGTACGATGAGTGTACCACTGTGGTGGCCCCTGGGTGGAGGCAAGAAATAGGGCTAGCAATCAGTACTGTTTCATTTATTTAAGGAAAAAGGTTCACATACAAATATGACAAACTATTAAGAGTTGTTTCTACTGAATGTTAAGTAAGTGTGCATTTATCACCCATTGTACTTTTTAAAAGTACTAATTTTTAAAAGAGGAAGAAAAGGCCATTTCTGGGGTCCCCGGGTAGTTTACATAGGTGTCCTATATTTGACAGATCCTAGGCCTGTTTGGGGCTGTGTTGCCTGAAACTATATGATCACTACTAAGGAACTGTGCCAAAAAAATACTGGATTTAAAACAAAATGTACGAATTCTCAATATTTAACCTTGTGCTACTATTGAAAGGTGAAATCCAAAGATCATGGCAATGAATAAACAGTTCTTTTGCAAGGATGCCCAAGCATACCAAACAATTCCTTTATTTCTCTTTCCTCATTTTCATTTTAAGATACTTAGATACATACAAACCATGACACTTCCAAATGAAATACAAGTTTTTTAATTTCTGGGCTGGCAAACTAAGACCTGGAGATTTGTCAGGAAAATCTCTTGGCAGAATGACTTCTCCCAGGTTTTAGTCCCTTCTCTTAATCTTTAATATAAATATGCCCCCAAGGATGTACTGGATATTTAAAAGTAAAGACAACTTACTACATGGATGTCCTAACACCTTCACTTCATCAATAGCGAGGTAGCCTTGGTGTCCAGATGTTATCACTTCAAAAACCACCTGGAAAATTGAGAAAGATTTACATTATTCACGCATTCTGTTAGACTTTTACCAAATCTCCTATGTAAAAAATACAGTTTGACTCATTCATGCATTCATTCATGTGCCTCACATCTGCTAGTTAATGTTCCAGGTTCTAGAAGACAAAAATAAATAAGATACTGCTCTAGTCTTCAGGGGGGTCAGTGCATAGTGGGTGAGTTGGACAGCACCTGTCTCAAGGACTCACCTGGTAAGGCAGAGGGAGGTGGTGGTTGACAGTGGATAGTTATAAGACAGAGGCTTGGAGTCATGTACAAAGGGCTGGAGATACAGCGGGGAGCAAAGTATCAAGGTCATTAAGATCACAGAACTTAAATTTTGGAGAGAAGACAATCAAATGATCACATAAACATAATATTTGTAATAATGACTGACCAAAATCAGAGGGTGGGCAATTTACCCTGAGCAACCCTACAATGAAAGGATACTTTGTATGCTTAGCAGGAAGCAATAAGTACACTGTACCAAAGGCAAGGAGGTGCAGAGAAGGAGGACTAGGCAGAGACAGCAGCGTGTTGGTGAGTAAACTACCTGATGGGAGCTGGGGACATAGAGGCAGAAGAGTCTTTGTGGTTACATGTCCAAGAATTTCATAAAATGTAAAGGATTCCCTACCCAGAGACATGATCAAGTTTGTGAGAGATACTGAGCATGAGAGAAAAGTCTAAGGACTTTATAATATTTTATTGTATGATAAACACACACCCCTATACACATATTCAGGTTTTTTTCCCTCAAGGGGTGATGTTAAGATTTAGGTAACAATTCTGAAGGGGACTCTCTGACCAGCTTGAAACATGTGGGGTCCTGGGGTTTACACAACCACAAAACAAAATACAGTAAGTGTTATAAAACAAAAGTGCAGAGTACCTGAAGGCCTCCCATGAGGAGGTGAGATCTGAGCCAACCGCTGAAGGGTGAGAATGAGCTGAGAGTGTGAAGAGGGTAATGCCCATTCCAGGGCATGTGTGAGGACCTGAGGTGGGTGTGGCCATGGAGAGGAAGAGGAGAATCAGGACCTGAGGCTGTATAGGTGAGCTGTAGCCAGGTAAGACTCTGCTTGCAGGGCAGAGACACCAGGAAAGATGCTCTATTAATACAGAGAAGAGACTGGGCTAACTGAAATTCCGATGGCAGAGGTTTGAATTAAAGGAAGTATGATATAAAAATTTTCACATTGCTGAAATCAAGAGGGCATTAGCAATTCCTTTATCACTGGAAGAGCAAGACAGGAGGGAAAGGGCAATATTCCTTGAGGTTCTAAGAATGATGGACTTTTTTGAGATGAGGGAGCCACGTCATAGAAATTGAGGCTAAAAAAGAACAACCAGTAAGAGGGCAATCAATTTTCTTAACTTGACTAATTGCCTAAAAGTGTCAGCTGTCTGGTTATTATTTTAATGATCCATATGAACATTATTTTAACTTCCATTTATACACAGAAAGAAACCATATTACCAGGGGGACCATGACTCATAATAGGAAGACCATACGTCTTAAAACACAACCCAGCAATTGCGCTCTTAGAGATTTATCCCAGACAAATGAAAAGTTTCATTCATATAAAAGCCTGCACACAAATGTTTATAGAAGCTTTATTCATAATAGCCAAACAATGGAACCCAGATGTCCTTCACTTGGTAAGTGATTAAACACACTGTAGTCCGTCTATACCATGGATTACTACTCAGCAATAAAAAGCACCCAACTATTGATATACCCCACAACTTGGATGAAGCTCCAGAGAATTATGCTGAGTGGAAAAAGCCAATCCCAAAAGATTACATACTCTATGATTCCATTCATGTAACATTATGTAACATTTATGTCCATTTATGTGACATTTTATAATGCCAAGATATTAGAAATGGAGGATGGATTAGTGGTTGCCAAGGGTTAGGGACAAAGGAAGACAAGGCAGGAGTTTGCTTACAAAAGGACAACCTCAATGATCCTTGTGTTGTTGGAGTTGTTCAGCATCTCCACTGCGGTAGTGGATATACAAACCTACTCAGGTTAAAAAAAAAACTGTACAGAGCTAAACACACATGCGTGCATGAGTACAAGCAAAACTGAGGAAATCTGAATAATCTCTGTAGATTGTAACAATGTCAATATCCTGGTTGTGATATCATACTATAGTTTTGCAAAATGTTACCATTTGGGGAAACTGGGTAACATGGACATAGGAATATCACTATTATTCTTTACTACTGCATGTAACTCTACAATTTTTCCATAAAAATTTCAATTTATAAAAGTAATTATAAATTTACCATTTACTAATAAGCACATGCTGCATGCACTATGAAGATATTACTCCTTCATATAAAAATTCCTTAAGGATTGCATATTTCAAAAAATGAAAAGCTATAGATACAAAGCAAATGTCAAAAAAATGGAATGAGTCTAGTGTAGATTAATCTTTAAATTCAATCTTTCTCACTCTAAATATGTCTTCTCTTCTACACATTGCCCCAGCAGAAACTTCGATCTTAGAACTGCATCATTTATGTTTATGTGATGGACGCAAAACTGGAGGAAGAGCTGGGCAGAGTCCAATGTGGAAAAACCTCAGGAGGCTTCCTAGACCACAGGTACAAGAAGTCATCCCAGAATCTCTTCCTAGGCTAGACGACACTGTGCCACAATGCTATCGCAATAAAATATAAAACACACAGGGGAGAGAAGAGGCACAATAGAAAATCAAAAATGACATCAAACTTCGTCTTATTCACAAGCTTAATATATTTTGTTCACTGAAAAGAGAAAGGAAGAAATACATGAATATTCTTGCAATGGGACCCTGCTAATTTATCTCTCTACTACTAAAGTCTATAAGAGGACAACAGAAATTACAAAAAGAAGATGGATATTGAGAGCAAGTATAGGAAAAAGCATCCAGAGGCCCTCAAAGCAGCGCCCCCGGATAACAGTCCAAAGGGGGAACAGCAACAACAGGCACTGCAGGAATCCGCAAGCTGCTCTGATACAATGGCCACTGCAGGGACAGTCAGGGTGTGGCTGCTGATGCCACTGCCACCAGCTACCCAAAAGCACATCACTCTGGTCATATAAATATATTTTGAAAGCCAAACCTAGAATGTCCATCAGACCTTCCTACATTCCATCTATCTTCTCTGCATTCCTCCCTTCCTCCCTCTTGTTCATTCATTCATTCATTCATTCAACTCAAGGCTCTACTGAGTGTCAACTCTCTTCCAGGCACTGTGATAAGCACTTGAAATATATCATGAACGGAACAAATGAAAACCCCTTTCCTCATCAAAATTGTCCTTCTTCTTGTAGAAATTATGATTTACCTTATCAACTATAACGGATGAAGCTTCTAATAAAAATAGAATTATCCTTATTCTTTGAAGGGATGCATTAATTTTTAAAATACAGTGTTCATACAAAACATGCTGATGTTTATTTGTTTTAAGTTGATCTGTATGTGTAAATTTAATCCATAATATTTTATTTAAACTAATAGAGGGCTATGGCCCTTCCAAAGACAAGGAGAGTGAAAGGAAAGAAACAAAGAAAATTATAGTCCTAGAAAAGCCACCTTACCTTCTCTGAATCTGTTTTCCCTCCCATCAACGTCAAAGAATGGGTGACCCTTAGAAGTTTTACACAAAAATTTCTGAGTCCTTTAGTTCAAATATTTATAGAATATTTACTACAGGCTCTGGAGGATCTAAAAAAATTAGATAGTTTTATAAAATTTAAGCTTTAGTTAGAGAAGAAATAAGATACATGAATGATGAAAGAACAGAACAAGACAACAATAAACAACAGCCAAAGATTCACACAATAAGGTGCTCACAGAAATGTGGCCCTTCTCTGCCACAGAACCGTACTCCCTCTCTGCCACACAAGCCAGGAAGCCTATGACACAACACAACCTTCAGTACAAAGTTTCGGCCTCCTGGTATCAACCATGGATGTCCCAGCAAGTATTTGCCCTTCATCCCTACTAAACCAGAGGCAAAGAAAGAGACTCAGCTACAGGCCAATGCCCTCCAAATTTCTCAGCAGGATGACCTGTTAACAAGGCCACAACAAAAGAATTAAACTCATGCTTTTCTCTGCAACTTTATTTGGTCCCCTTAGTCTTTTTTCCAACTAGGAAATCAAGAGGCAAAGAAAGACAGAATTTGATCATAAATACACTCAAAGAACAATCGCCTGGCCTTTTCAGTTAATTAGAAACTTTTGAAAGTAAACATCCCAACATTGGTAAGTTCCAGCACTGACTGACTTAAAACTAATTGTAGAGACAAGAAGAGGAAAACATCCTTTGTGGATGTTTATCTGTGCATGTCTACATAATTAATATACAATATGTAAATAAAAGTTTCTTATGTCACATATTTAAGTGTTTATATATAAGAAGGTCGATTATGTGTTATAAGATATAAGCAATAACTTTAATGTTTCTTTAAAATTGAAGCAAGTTTTTCAAGAAACCATTTTATAGCTCTTAATAAACTCGTAAATAAGTTTTATTAGCTTCTTCATCAAGTTTACAATTCAGTATATAACAGTTTCAATACATGCCACAATTATAAAGTAGCTATGATTTGTACTGAAAAGTTTCCTGTTTTGAAATAAATATGATTAAATGAAGATATCTGAATTTAGATGCTATATATAGAGCAGTCTTAGATTGACTACTAACTTTATTTTAAATACTTGACCATTTAGAAATTTTTTTCTTAATAACAAACAAGGGTTAAAACATACAGCTCAAAAGCTGAGCCCCATCTTAACCTGGTTTCTTAAAAATACATTTTAGCATCCCATTAAAGGTTTCGTTGTTGTGAATTCATGCTATCTGGCAGGTTTTCCATCTAGTCCTCCTTTCAAGCCAGTGCCCTTACCAGGAAGGCTTCAAAACAAAATAATATTTTTGTCTCTTTTTGTCAAATAAGGAACTACTCTAGTGAAGGAACTACTGCTCTAGTGAAGCGGAACAAGTGTATGCATAACCCAGTGGGAAGCAAAGGAATGTTTAAAAATGCCAGCATCCAGGTCCAAAAAGATTGAGGTCAGACGAAACAGTAACATGAGAGCACCAACAGTACCACTGGAACAAGAGAAAAGAAAGGTGTAAGAAATTGATTTGGGGATGTGCCATGTTTACTTTTATCGAACAGGATATTGAAAATCTTCTATATTAGATGTAAGGCTTGGGGGGTTTTAGGGAGCCATACACTAAATATTTTTTTAAAAAGGAATAATTCAGTGATCCAAAAAATATTTATTTATTTGTATACGTTCATGTCCCAGATAACTTTTATATATGTTATATAATTTTCCCCAGTCAAACATACCTGGTAGATCATATTAACTCTCTTTTAGGGATGAGTAGGTTGACTCAGAAAGGTTAATAATTTTTCTGAGGTCACGCAAGTACTTATAGAGTTGGGGTGTAATCCTAGGTCTATTTTACTTCCAAGTCTGGACTCTTTTCATGTTATCAAATAGCCGCAACTAGCAAGTATAAGAAACTATATACGTATAAGATGCATATATACTCACACACACATACATACATACACATACAAAATACATAACCATGTATACACATACATATCTTTCCTTTAATGCATAGCTATAGATGTTCCAAAATTTTTACTTCCAGATTTAAGGAGGGGATGGAGTAATCTATTTGACCTAGAAACATAGATGCAAGGAAGAGTGATAGGACATAGTTTTAACAACATCAAGTTTAAGACAAGAGTTGGCAAACTACAAGCCATGGGCCAAAGCTTTTCTACCACCTGCTTTTGTATTCCTCACAAGCTAAAGATGTTTTTTATAGTTTTCACCATTAGGAGAAAATCAAAGAAGAATATTTTGTGATACATGAGAATTATACAAAATTCAATTTTCAATGCCTATGAATAAAGTTTTATTGAAACACAGCCATGCTCATTCATTCATGCATTCACTATGGCGACTTTCCTACAATAGCAGCGGAGCTAAGTAATAATACATAGTAATAATAGTTGCCACAGAGAGCATCTGGCCTGTAAAGCTTGAAATATTTACTACATAGCCTCCTGTTTTTAGAGAAAAATTTCCTGCTTAGCTCACCAATACAATGTCATTACTCTGGTTAACAAGAAAGCATGTGTCAAAAGCAATACTTTATCACAGCCAAATACAATATCCCTTGCACTACCTGTGGGAGCCTCATATTCCAGCAATGGCAGAGAGAAGACCCTGCCCCCAGCTTGACTTGCTTTCAATTATACTACATGTGTAGTATTTTAAATGCCCACGTAAGCTTGTAATATAATTACCAAATGTTTTTAAATAATATATAATTACAATATACCAAAACAACGCCATAAAAAAACTCATTGCTTTGTAGACCCCCAAACACTGTGCAAAATAAAATGAAATAAAAATCAATTCACTTAGAAGTCAGATCTTCTATAAAGACACTGTACTACTGAGAACTTGTAATAATTTAATATTAAAATCTGACCCCTAGATCTCATCTGACCTTTGTTTTCTTCGTTGTTAGATTTGGACTAAATGATTTTGTTTATTTTCACCAAAACAAACACAGGTTTTTTTTAATGTCTTATCCTTCTAGCCCACCTTAAATTGTGATTATTTGAAAAGTTGTGTATCAATATGCCAGAATCACAGAGCTATCCTTTCTTATTCTTGAATAATTTTGTCACAACACAGAACTTCACTTTATGTCACCTTTTTTGGTTTTTTTTAGACTTGGCTTAACAGAAAATCGAGCCAATCCTCATTATTCACAGATTCTGTATTTGCGAATTTGCCCACTCCTTAAAATTTATTTGTAAGCCCCAAATCAATACTTGCAAAGCTGTCATGGTCATTTGTAGACATGGACAGAGCAGCAAAAATTTGAGTCACTCAAGGCACATGTTCCCAGGTGAGGTCAAACGAGGCAGTGCTCTGTCTTCTTGTTTCAGCTTTCAAATTATAAAAAAAAAAAAGTATCTTTTATTGTGGTCTATTTAATGCCATGTTTTTCACATTTTTGTGCTTTTTATAGGTGACTTTGCTTTTTAAAATGGCCCCAAGTGTAGTGCTTCAGTCTAGTGCTTCTAAGTGCAAGGATGCTGCCATGAGTCTTAAAGAGAAAATACGAGTGTTGGAGAAGCTCCTCCAGGCATGGATTATAGTGCTGCTGGCCATGGGTTCACTGTCAATGAATCAACAACATAAATTACATAAGGCATCTTTAAACAGACACACACATAAAACAAGGTTAGATATTGATCGGTTGACAAAAACTGTGACAAGAGGAACCTAACCCCTTATTTCCCATAGAAGCAACAGTCCAGTATTCATTAATTCCGCATTCTCTGTGACTTCATACAACATGACTATAGAAAATAACTGAGAATCAACTCTATTAGTGTGTTTTGGTTCACTCTGAATTCCCATTTCTATCAAAGTACTGTTTTGCTGATGGATCCCAGATATTATGTGCAGCCATGGGATGTAAGAAAATGTAGAATAGAGAGAATCAGTATTCATTCACTCCCTCAACTAATAACATCTCAGGAGACAAGATGCTGTATCCCTATAGCTTTTGAAGACTCTGGGAGAAGCCATTTGCTCTCAGATAGGAAACTGCCAGTTAAACCACTGACTGATGCTCTCATTTGCTCATGAAAAGCCATCCTGGATGCTGGCCTGCGAGAGGTTTGACATCAGGCAATCCTTTAGACGCCTGCCAAACAGGAGATGGGGAAGCAGTTTACCATCGCAGCATCTCTGATCCTCCCTGCTTCAGTGAAGAGCAAAATTAGCTTTCCATGCTGCCACTTTTCCTTGCTATGTGTGAGCAAAGAAAAGGGATTTGCTTACAAACACAGATACCCGCCAAGGAAAATGTACTGGTGGAAGTCATTAGTCAACTCCCCAGAACAAAGGGGATTAAATGGTATATGTCTGTCCTCCCACACGTTACCTAGTAGATCCTTCAGGTCTTGATTTAAATAAAAAGCAAACTTTTTACAAAAACTTTATGCTGGTTTTGTTAAATGAGTTAAATAAAAAATAAAAAATAAAAATATATACAGTAAAGTGTCTAGAATATTAAAGAGCCAAAGCTAAGCCACAAAATATGTCACATTGAGAAATCAGGAGCAAAGTATTCCAGCATTTGTTTATGTTGATGCATTATCAGAAAATAAAAACCTACTCTTGGAAAGGTAATGGCACCCAAAGGACAGCAAAATCTGCAATGAGGCTAATTATTAGAGCTTGTCAGGCCTATTCTTAAATGACTTCACCTGTTCTTCCTACCAATAAACATGACTTTCCTCATTTTTCCTTTTGTTTCCCGTTTCCATTTAGAAAAGAATGTGATAAGGTCACAGCTCACACACTCGAATATTTTATAAACAGGATGTGGACGAAAATTAAGGTAGAGGGAAAAAAACTCACAGCTTCAAAGTTATAAAGGACAGTACTGATATGCAAGAAGCAGTAGACCACACAGAGATACAGATGCTAAACAACAGAAAAACTTATCCTTGATAATCAAATAATAAGTACAAGTTGAGAATGAAATTTAGAGATGTGGTAAATTTTTAAAAATAAACAAAAATACAGTCTTTGAGGATAAAAAGAACATCACACAAATTGTTCCACCTAAATGCAGCTCTGTGTCAATATTAAAGTGACAACCTACTGTGTCCCCAGTGCTTTCTTAAAACATATTGTCTTTTTTAACTGCAAAATGCAGAGTATGAGCAGCTGCTTAGACTAGCTGTCCTGCTTGCAAGAGAATTATATTCCACTTCCACATCAATTCCCCACATCGTCGAGAGGCATGAAGCAATTTGCTTGTCCTGCACTTGGAGCAAGGGCCATAGTCAAGGAATTTATGAGTCAAGGTACGCTCTGCTGTCAGTTGGTACATATCAGTATTTTCCAAGCATACTTCAGGGAACACTAGATGTAAGAGCTACTCTTCAAAAGCCCAAACTGATGCCCAGACCCCAGCTGGGCACCCACACTTGCCATGTGTCCATCCTGGAGATTCAAAAACATACTCAGCCTCTCAAATGGCCTGCAGAACAGAATCTGTTCAACTTTGTCTGAATCAGTGCTTCTTCCTCTTTGGTCAACTAATGTCTACTAACATTCCCTGGATTTGTGGAACACAAGCTGGAAAACACTCACTGATTCAGCTCTGAAACACCATCTCTAACCAGCATATGTAGTCAAGCCTGTTGACACTTTACGTGACTTCCTAGAAAATTAGTGGGCTGGATGCAAATACAGGAAAAAAACAGGTGCCGGGGAAGTTGTGCAGGGAACGAAGGTTGGAGCTAAAAGTGAAGGGATGGGTAAGATCAAGTCACTCCTATTCCCTCAACTCCTCATTTACCAGGAAGGATGTCAGACCTACAAAGGGCAAATCTTGGTTTGGGTTCCCCCTCCTTCTCCGCCTTCCCCAAAGTGCAAGCTCCTCTGTGTCCTTCTTGCACAAAAAATGTAGAACAGGGCCCTGCTGGAATCTACTCATCATTTCCTCCCAGGACTCTTTGGCATATCTAAGGAATTTGTTTTAACAAGGAGGCTCTAGGAAGCCAACAAGACTCTCATATTTGATGACTTTATCCTCAAATCCCCCTTGGGTCTGCCAGCCTCACCATCCCCTCCCTTCATGGAGAGGCAGTGGGGAGGGGGTTTCCAGGCTATCTGTGCATTCTTCTCTTTTCAAAGTGATATTTATATTAAAGGTCACTCCCTCCCTGGCTTCTGACTGTACTCAGAATTGCTGTCTTCTCAAAGCAGGGAGAAAGGCTGTTCAGGTGAGATTCCAGAGGCTTCTGTGGGTGCACACATGATTAGAACCCAGAGAAATCAATCGTGGCTCCTTTGTTTCAGGGGTGTGGGGGTGGGAGAGAGGAAAGAGGAGGGGGTGGTAGAATCAAAGCCAAGTTCTTTTTTGTTTTTTTTTTATCAGCACAATAAAGCAAGAGGGTAAATGTGAGAAGAAAATATTATTCTTCCAATGGCAGGAAGTCAATGTCTAAATCAAAGGAAGCAGGTGCCCCGAGGAGAGCAGGTAGCCTGCATCTCCCTGCTGTTCCCAGCCACGCAAGGGCAGATCTAAGTAGCAGCAATTAGGACAGACATTAATTAAGGAATTAAATGTCTGTTCATCGCCAAATACTTGACAATTTATGTTTTAACGAACAGTAATTAACCTGCAATAGCTGTATTCTGTGCAGGTTACCATTGAGCTGTGTACCTGTGGAACACTATTCTACCAC
The DNA here is from genome assembly GCA_008086735.1 of Cheirogaleus medius. Lineage (NCBI taxonomy): Eukaryota > Metazoa > Chordata > Mammalia > Primates > Cheirogaleidae > Cheirogaleus > Cheirogaleus medius. The sequence goes on from VBSM01003157.1 coordinate 4,030,109, forward strand.
AGATAGTAAAAGCTACATAAAATGACTACCATGGCAAGAACACTCTATTCTGCTACGAAACTTTTCAAAACTCTACAAATGCCTAAGTAAAGATAACGATAATGCTCAAGGAAAGACTATGAAAAAAGGAGATGCCCAAGAAGACATACTATGTTTATCAAAAGTACACAGGGTAATTGTTCTAGTTTGATTGAAAACGTCCCCAAATCCAACAACTGCAAAGCTCTGATTCTGACCAAGATGAAATACGGCTCCATATTTTGCAGCCAAAACTATGCGAGAAATGGACATTCTTGGCGAAGGCCCAGGAGGTAAAGGGAAACAGGACCCTAAAGAGTCCAACATAGCACACTTGGTGCTCAGGATATAGTCAAACAAGTCCAGGGAAGGATGATAGCAGTTCTGGAATGTTCTGACAGAAAGGAACTTGGTTTGCTTTGCCTCACCCAGTGTTACACAAATGGATTTGTTCCTGGAACCCTTTCATATTTAACACCTTTTCACATTCCACTAAACACATTTAGGATGTGCCTTAGCAGGGAGAAAGCACTCAACTATCAACTGTTTTCCTTTTTACTGTCTTCCACAAATCTTAGCAGTCTTTTTTTTTTTTTTTCTTAGCAGTCTTAATGGTGGCTAAACCAGCACCATCAGCAACTGAGAGGCTAGCACGTCCTAAGTATGCTTTTCCTTCCATCTTCATACCCTGCACAGTCTTCACATTCAGCCCTGTAACCAGGAAAGTGAGGCTCATGACATTTCAGTTGCCCACGCTTACCAGTGGGCAGGGCCCACTTCCGTGTAACCCAAAGTGTATGTTCTTTGATAACGCCCATTTTCACACAATTTATAATAAGAAATTCCTTTAAAAGCATTCATTTATCCATCTTAACTCAGATCAAAACTACTTACTAGCATAAAAACTATTTTATAGAAATAAAGTATTGCCCCCCAAAATTCATGCTGATACCCTAATCCTCCCCAATGTGATGGTATTAGGAGGTGGGGCCTTTGGGAGGTGATAAGGCCATGAGGGTGGAACCCTCACAATGGGATTAGGGCCCTTATACGAAGCAACATGAGAGATCTTGCATTTCCAGCCTGCCCTCACCCCTCTACCTTCTACCATGTGAGGACACAGCGAGAAGATGGCCATCTACAAACCAGAAAAGGAGCTTTCACCAGAATGTGACTACGCTTGCAACCAGACTTCCCAAACTCAAGAAGTATGAGAAATAAATGTCTGTTATTTAAGCCACCCAGTCTATGGTATTTTGTTACTGTAGCTCAGCAGACTAAGACACTAGAGAAGCAACAAACTTTAACAGTTCTGATTTAATTTGGTAAATCATGCACTACTCAGTCATGTGTGAGAGATCACAGTGAAAAGTAGGGGAAATTGGGGGTTAGGATCAGAGGTTCACAATTGAGATGGCAAAACATTTTATCCAAAGGTGCTCAAAAAAGTAAGAATTCACTGAGAATGACAATGGTCTGATATATAGGACCATCCTACTTTCAGTGTAGTTTGATAATTCCTTTTTAAAGTCTGCTCTCCCAAGACTGTTTACAAATCAAACCATTCCTTTAATGCACTTGACTTTCTGAGCTAGGTAGGAAAAAGGCAAATAGAAATTCCATATCTGACTGCCAATGTCATGCTAAATCAGTGCCTTGTGACTCTGGGGGTTGTGAAGGGTCTCAAGAGAGCTCACTCTAGAGGCTTTTCGTGGGCACTGATAAGACCAAACAGAAGAACATCAGGGCAGCGAGGAGTAGAACACAGCTTCCAATCTTGTCCAGGAGTGTGTCCCACTGGCCTCAAGCTGGTAGATACCTGGAGGCTGAGGAAGAGCCTAGAATAGGTCCCAGACGGACAATGGAAACATTCCAGATCTCGATCTTCCCTACTTTGGGAAGGTCTCCTCCAAAAAAAGTTTTGTAATCACACTCAACTTCTTAGCCTGAGACAGCATACAAAAACCTTTTGAAGCCTAGCCCAGCCACACCCCACTTCCTCTGCTTGCTTTTTAATTCTATGAAAGAGGAAACTCTGTTTCCAAGGCCATATTCTTTACTGAAACTACTGACTGGTTACTAGTACATTTATATAAAAAGAGGGTATTGGTTAAATAGAGTGTTTTCTTTTTGGAGGGAAAACTAATTTTTACTCTTTTTTGTTTTATAAACAAAAACAGTATACGTGTACTGAGGAAAATTGAGAATATGACAGATGGCAGAAAGAAAAAAATCTAATCACCTGTTATCCCACTAGCTATGGAGATACCAGTTTTTTATGTATTTATTTCAAAATATATTTTAGTCTTTATTATATATATATATTTTAAATTTAAAAGTGGAATTTAACAAATTCTTTATACCTGTTTTATCTATTTAATAACATAAGTTTAAATGCATTACTAAATTTTCTTCTATAACGTTATTCTTAATCGCTACAAAATGAATTTTTGTTTCAAGGTAGCATAAATTAACAAAGCCTCTATTGTTGGAAATAATACTGTTTCTGATTTTTCTTTATTATAAATAAGCTGCTATAAATATCCTTGTAATTAATTATTTGCAATCACTCCCCATTATTTCTTTAGGAAAAATTCCTAATAGTGGATTGTTACTTTAGACATATCTAAGTTTTAACAGTTTTATAACTTATTGCCAAAGTATACTCTAAAAGATCTTAACAATTTAAATACGTACTAATAGAGCTTTCAATACCTCTTTACTTCCATTCAAAAAACATTTATTTATCACTCATCAGAGGCCAGAAATTTTTATAGGTACATGGGTACAAAGATAATTTAAGCAAGGAATTTATAGCCCATTTCATCATTATCCCAAGGGTAGAGAAATGGAGATTAATGGATCTTAACTAATAAAGCACCAAACCTGCCGCAAGGATTACTGGATGCCATTCATGCCCATTCTGAAGAGAAGCAGTCCTGGAAAGACCTAGTTTTCCCATCCCTGAGTCTAGCCAAGTACCTAAATCAAACATGAAAAATGATCTTAGACGCATGTTCCAGTTGGCTCCTTTATGGGCCAAAGGAATTAAGAGAGAGAAAAGCAAAATACTGCAATCCTCTTCATGCCTCCTCTTAGCTGGAAAGTAACTGAGTATTCTCAATATCAAGCTATTTTTAAAAGGTTCTGTGGACAAAAGGCAAAAGCTCCTCAAACGCCCACTGTCATTAATTTCCCACCTTTGATCCAAAGTCAGGATGCTCTCGTGTTCAGGTGTCCCCATCAGAAGGGCAAAAAGGCTGTGACATCAGGGTTACTTTTGCACCACTTCTTAACTGCCCCTGGCCCCTGCCCCTCAGTTATTTTAAATAGGAACTCAAAGTGGGTATTGTGGTTTTCAAAGATCCTCCAAAATAACAGGACAGGACTTGAAGCAGCCCCTCAATGACAAGGACTCAGTCTGCATATGGTATTTTATTCCCATTTCATATGTGGGTGGAAGCAGAAACCCGCACCTCACCAGCTCATCTCCACAAGGGCTCATCTCTTAATGACTCATATACTCCTGAGACCCATTACCAGAAGAAGGGACATTTTCTTTTAGACTCAAGTGCTATGTCTCCTTGGGTCAGATACAGCTTACTTAATATAGAAAGTAAAATATCCTTGCAGATAGCACTTCTTACCCTGCTGCAGGTTATTGCTTTCATTTTCCTAAAACAATATATGCCAGGCATAAACCAATTCTGAATCATGTTTTTTTGTTTTGTTTTACATTTACTAATTTCACAAAGCCTTAAGACACTCTTTATCAAACAGTATAGGTTTTTCTTATACTGGTATATAAAAAATAACATTTCTTATACACTCTCTGATTATAGTGATATATGAAATTTATATTTGTAGAAATTAGAGGATGTTTCAAACCATGCAATGAAAAGAAAAGTACATACCTGATAAAAGTTAGGCCAGAAAGTACTAATGGCCAGTTCTGCCCTGTTCCATGTACGTGTCGGGTCTCCAGATATGTTCCAGATAGGATTCCCCAAAGGCCCATTATTGACCTTCACATAGACATTGAGTAACCCAGGAGCAGAATTACTCTTGCTGGATACAAAATAGTGAAAATCGATGCAGTGCGTGTCATTCTCTTTAAGCTGGGGTAAGAGCAGGTGGGCCCTTTGCCCCTCAGATCTCCCCGATGCATTCACCAGCATGAAAGATCCTGCAAAAACAAAATCAAAGTACAGTCACAACCCTAAACACCACTTTCTGGTCACCTCTGAAAAGCCACCATCATTATGAGGGTTTGGCACTGCAATTCCACATTAGTCACTTAGGCTTAAACTGCCATTTTTCTCATACCTTTTTCATACATTTCCTCCTCCAAACATCCCCAATGTATTCTCAAGAGTCAGTGAACTGAACATATCCTGGATGTAACTGTAATTAGTCTCCTAAATAACAAAAATGTAGCATAATATTTATAGACCTGCCCTGATAATCTGGTAGTCACCAGCCATATGTGGTGGTTATTTAAGTTAAAATTAACTAAAATGCCTCAATATTAAATATTCAGGTTCTCAGTCACCGCAGCCACATTTCAAGTGCTCAATAGCCACATATGATGAGGTGCTACCACACTGGGCAGCACCACTACACAATGTCTCCATCCAACAGAAAGTTCTACTAGATAGCCCTATCCCATAGGTAATCCCATAATGGTACCACCACTTGGTAATCACTTGGTATAACCTAGAGAAAGACAACAGAGCAGTCTGGTTTATGAAATCTTAGCCCTGTGATGCTCCTTGTGGTCAATGCAATATGACCCTTTGCAGTTGGGCACCAGTATCCCTCTCCCATTTCTGGAACAACTGAGTTCTACTTGACAGTAGGGGTGTTTTCCCAACAGGTGATAACTGATGCAATCATTGTCCCAATGAAGGACGATCACTCTCAGAAATCTCTATGAGTTCATTGTATCTTGACACCCACGGCACTAACCTACCCATGAGTGCTGAAGAGTTTCCAGATGGAGTCAAGTTTTCCAGATACCCTGGCACTTGAGCCCTCCTCATGTCTAAGATCAACAAAAACAGCAATTTTAAAAATTACATGAGTTTGGCCGGGCGCGGTGGCTCACGCCTGTAATCCTAGCACTCTGGGAGGCC
>VBSM01003157.1:4035361-4059883 GCA_008086735.1 Cheirogaleus medius
AAAAATTACATGAGTTTTATATTTCACATAAAAAAGATAAAACCAAATTTTCTAAGGGAAAAGGGAAAATAGGTTATCACAAGTCATTTTTAGTAGAAAGGAACAAATGTACTGAAACTCTGAGGAGGAAGTACACCCACCCCAAGAGTAAAAATAGGAAAACAATACTGTCCAGGTGAGGTTCCCTTTTTGTGAATCACAATATTCAAAGTGTGCTTATATATGTTTGTGTTTACATACACTTTATTGTGTACCCAAAAATATCCATAAACATACGTACACAATACTAGAATTTCTATCTTGTTTACATGCTGTGATTTCCTAAACAACAAAACAGGAAGGCCACCTTTCCAAAACAATTATTATAATGACCAAATAAAAAATACAAATGTAGATATCCTTTATAAATTCAAAGGCTACTGTTAAAGGATCAATATTATAGTATGTTTGCGTATGGTTGTTACCTTTACAGTGCCCCTACATGAGGTGAGCTAGTTTTAACACCATTAAAGATAACCAGAAATTGGGTCACAGAGATTAGGAAGCAGCTTATCCAGGTTTTAGGATGAGTTAGTGGCAAAACCAGAACTTTGAGCCTCTGAGTTTCCAGCCCATTACTCATCATGCCACACTCCAATAACCCCAAGTTTCTTCATGTGCCATTTGAACATATATGAGAAAAACAAACCCTTTCATGACAGTGAAGGAAAATTATAGTAGCTATTTTAAAATAGAGCAATTTTTCAAGAGATGAATGTTATACATCTGGAAATATAAAAGCCAAGCCACATGGGAAGGATTATCTATGGAACATACATTTTAGTATTAAGAACTTTAAATGCAATTTAAGAAAGAGTTGGGGACAGAGAAAGGAATGAGAGGAAAGAAAATATCATTGAAATAATTTGAGTTAGTTATTCTTTACAAAATGAAAACAAAAAAAAATTAAAAACACGCATGGACCAACCCCATCGCAAATCTAAAGTCAGTCATTGGTGTTTATGATGTCAGGTGAAGATTGCATTTTTCTGCTCTAAATAAAATATAAGCTGATTTATTCTACATTTTATCATTTGGGGGCTCTGTCATCTGCAAGATAGTTACCACGTACATTCCTACGAGTGGGGCTGGGGCATGACATGATCTTGAGGGCACCTCTGAAACCTCTAGTATCGCCACACTGCCAAGAATAGTGTTTCTCACATTGCTCACATCAGGTGAATTTGGGCAACCACAGGTGGTTAAGCATGGCAATACACAAGGACAGCAAAAATGTACCTTGTCCATATCCTGTGAGACATGACTAGATGAAGCTAAAACAGAGGAGTTTCATTCCACGTATCCATAAGCCAGGTACCTTTCTACCAGGTTCAGTGAATCACCTAGGTTTCCTAAAATGCTATTTTCCTAGCTATGCAGCCTATCCTCCAACACTTAGTCCACTGTGTTCCATTTCAGCACAAAATACCCTTACCATCAGCCTTTTGAGCTGTCTAAAGAACACAGGCAGTTTTACCTGGTTAAGAACCAGGTGAAATTCAGGTATAATCTCTCAAAAGTATGCAAGTGATCCTAATTTTATAGTTCTTTCTCCTTTTTTGTTTCCTGTTTGAGTCAGAATACAGTCAGTGGTGCTACAAGGCATAATTCTATAACGCAGAATAGTTCAAACAGGATTAGCAAAGAGGGGAGTGCATCCCTGCAGCACCAGTCCCTTTGGTTCACATGTAATTTTTTACAGGACCTTAATGTTCTGAAGTGATCAGGGGCAGATTTTCCCTAAAAGAAAGGGGAAGATTTATCAATATCTCATGGCCTTTAAACAAAGCTTAAAATTCCTGCAGAAGTGCCTTCTTTTAGTGCAAGGAGTAGCAACAAGGGATTCAGTGGTTTCAAGGCCATTCTTTTTTCCACTGTGTTAAACTGTCCAGGAAACTGCAATAACAGATGAAGAAACTGTGAAGCCTCCTCTCCCTTCCTCTGTGTTTAAAAAGGAAAAAAAGAAATGATTCATGAAGACAAACTGCAGATCATGTTTTTAAGCTGGCAGGAGGTGGTCTCTATTAGAAGGGGAAGGACTTCAAGGCCTCTGCAGAGAGGGAAGGGCTAAGGACTTGTTCACCAGGATCTCAAGTCAGATCGGGGTTCAAAGGGCTGGTGTTTTTATTATGGTTGTAACTTTTTTGGTTAGTTCTTTGGCTAAAAAGCCACATAGGTTTTGAGGGGTTAGCCCCAACCTCGTTCTTCTCACAAGATCTGTTATTTTCAGCTTATGATTTTGTGAAATTAGTAGGAGGATTCTCAAGGTAGGCAAGTGGCGCTGTGCAAACGCCAGCTCTATGCACACTGTCTTCCCCCTGGCACATGTTCTGGCCTCGGGAGGCAATTTCGTCTGGACTGCCCGCTCAGTCACCAGCAAAGATAATCTCCACCTAAATAGTCCAGAAGCCAGTTGAGCAGTACTCTGATTTCAACGCACATAATTTTTTAGAGGAAAAGTCTATTTCCCTGGGGCAGGGGTGGGGAAGCTTTTCATGTTGGAAGGCCACATTAATTTAGCTGTAATCAAATAAGGCTGCATTCAAAAAAACTTCAATTAGATATATTTAAAAATGTATATTATTTTGTAAAAATATAACTACTATATACTTAATAATTTGAAAAAATGAAAACTATGTGTTAATTTTAAAGTTAACTAACATTTTAATGACTTTGTTATGTCTGCTTTTTGTTGGAAAGCATTTGAATATTTGGTTGCAGCATGGAAGTCTGCAGTTTCAGTTGATCCTCTAGATGGGTATCAATGATTTGTGACCTCAAGGGTGTCTTGATTTGGTTTAGGTAGGAGAAGGTAGATTCACAGCAATAAGTGGTTGAAAAGCAAGAAAGCATTTTTTGAGCATGTTGCAGAAGGCATGGGTATTCTGCATTTTTCCATATTTTAATTGGATCTTTCTTAACATCAAACATGACTTTAAAATATCATCTACTGAGAGCTCAATCAATTCCATCTGTAGTTCTTTAGCTGCCTTTGTGATATCAACACGGTGAAGTTAAAATGCTGAGTATGAAGTCATGATTCTCAAAGTCAGTGAAACTCTCATTGTATTCTCCAATTACAATGTCTATAACAGCTGTGTATTCATCAAATGATTCACATATATCATCCTGCTCATCAATGCCCTTTGCTAACTGGGGAAAATGTTCATCTGAAATTTCCTTTTTAAGAAGAAGTGTTTTGAAAAAAGATAGCTTCTTTCAAAATTTTTGGAATTTTTGCCACATACCATATACAGCCTTAGCTTTTCCTTACAATGAAATATTCAAGTTGTTTTGCATTGACATGATATTACACAGAAATTCTGCTTTCCTATAGAAATCTTCTTTCAATAATTCACATTGCTGATTCTGTTCTTTACAAAATTTAAATATCTGTTCTCACAGAGACAAAGTTTTGGCTAACACCTGTCCCTGCAATAGCCAACACACTTTAGAATGATATGGCAAATCCACACTGAATACCTCATCTTTCGACTTTAGCATGTTACCAAACTGATGATGCCATGTTGCATTTGCAATACTTACAACTTGTTGCAAAGTCTCACTTAATATAGTAGCTTTAGTGCAGAGATTTTGCTGATGCAAGATATTATGAAAAGAAATGAGAGCATGTGGATCTGTTAATACTTTTTTTTATTTGTGCAATAAACCCTTCATGTTTTCCTGTCACAGAAGGTACACCCTCTGTACATACACTCATTAAATTTACCAAACTAAGTCCAACTTCATGAAATTTACCTTGAAAGTTGTTGAAGATATCTATTCCCTATGTTCTGTTCACAAGAGTGCCCAAAGTGAATAACTCTTTATAGCAAAGAAAATCTTTTGTTATGATCCAAATGAAGTACAAAACCTGCACCATGGCAATAGTATCAGTTGATTCATACAAAGCAATTGAATAATATATTTTTTACTTTTGAAATATGCATGAAGTGGTTCTGTTAAGTTGAAGGCTAATTCATGCTGCTGATCAGTTATGATTCTCCTTGAAAGAGGCAGTTGTTTTTACTTTTAAATGTTATTGGAATCTAAGCATCCTACAACTTCGACAATGCGTTCTTTCTTTCACAATTTCTACATCACTGGATGGCTTCCCTTTTTTCCAGAGTATATAAACTGCTTTATAAGTTGCTTCAGTGGCATTATTTCCAGGTCTTCTTGCTACTTGCAAGAATTGTCTTTGCTTTTGCTTTTCATCTTTTAATTTCTACAATACAAACTTCTGTGCCTCTCCCTCTAATTTAAAATATTTGTGGTCCTTATGAGTGTTATAATGCTGATGACATTGCATTTATTTAATGTTGATATTATAGTATCACAAATCAAGCAAATCATCTTATATTTTGCAGAAACAAGATAATATTGCAATATTGCAATACTCAGCCCTCATTTAAAAAACCTGTTTTCTTCCTTCACAGTTCTGTTGGTCTTCTTTGACATGATGGGCTGTTAAGCAGATGGAATTATGAGCTGTGCAGCTATTCACAAATTCCACTTCAAACGGAAACACAGTGCAAAGCTGAAAACAGACCTGTATATTCCACCCCCATAAACTCTTGCCAAGCAGCCTTATGTGGTAGTAGCACCAGTCAGGTGGGGGAAGCTAGAACTAAATCATGAGTGTAGCAGCATCAATTTAGCCCTTATGGCTTAATAATGTTCTAATTGTGCCAGTCAATCTGGGGGGAATATTTTGTTGATACTTGTTTTATTCTTTGGTATTTTAAATACATTCATTTTTAAAATAAAATAAAAATATAAAAGACGAACAAAATGTAGTAATAAAAATAAAAGGATTTGTTCTGTAAAATTTGGATTCAGTCAAAAGGCTGCACTTAAAGACCTAAAAGGCCACATGTGGCCTTAAGGCCGCAGGTTCCCCACCCCTGCCCTGGGGTATACTCTAAAGTGGCTCCCTCTTTCTTCCTCCAGAGTCTCCCAATTGGTGTTCCTACACAGCCCCTGCAATTATGAACACATATGAAGGCCCTTAGGGCAAAGCTTGCCAAGGAGTACAAGCCCAATAAATGCTGGTGACTTTTATTGTGATGACTTTGCTTCCTCAAACTCCATAAATACATCACTTCTTCAAAATTACGTGGAATTCTTCACCATTTATCTCTATCCATCCTTTCCACACACACATAGTTCACCTCACAATTCTTCTGGTCCTACTCTAATTTACCTAAGTGGTAATTTTTAAGTTTCCTTTCGTTATGAGAAAGGAACATTAATATTGAGATAATATAAAATCTTTAACTCATTAATCTTGCCCTTACATTATTGTGAAGTGTATCTTTATTTCAGTGTGTGACCATCAAGATTTAACTCATGGCTTTAAAGTACAAAAGGTGGCCTTTCCACCCACACAAGTGTTCCTGACAGCACTGCACCACTGTCTTCCAGTGAGTTTACAGAAGCAAATGTGAACATTTATGTTTAACAAAGTCTAGCAATTCAGATCCTGTGGGTGATGTCACAGTTGTGCAAAAAAAGAGAGCAGGAGGGAGCGAAGAGATGCTTTTCAGTTGTTTGAATTGATCACCTATCTGCTATGAAAGTAAATTCACCTCACCAACCAATGTTTAAAGAATTAAAGACTTCAAAGCATTTATATTCAATTTTAGACTATTAAGTCTGTTTTTAAAACTATTCCTATATGGCTGGATGTTTAATTTTCACCTTCTACTTCAATGTTTTGACTGTGAGGAAATGCATTTTCAAAGAGTAATTGGGTCTCCCTCTGTAGTTACTTCCTTACCTCAATTTTTTCCCCTACAAAAAGCACTCCAACTGGGTAAATAAATAAAAGAAATCATAATTCAAATTAGCATAGAAATTCTGGTTGTGTTCAGATAACAAAACACCCTTAAGTCACTGGTATATAAGTAGAGAATATAACACTGCGGGCATATGAAATGAGCTCTGCAGGATGGAGTCAGCTTCAAAAGGAGCAGTCCTTAGATGCAGACTTAGAAGGTCTTTAAGAATAATTATTTTGGCTTCCCCAAAAAGGAAAACTCTCTTATGATAACATGCGATGTTCGCATTCTCAAATCTTTGGGTGAATTAAATTTAGCTAATCATATCCATTGGCAAACACTTTTGATTAGATCATCTTCCATCATTGTTTGTGACAGCAGTAATAACTACATAGAATTAGTTATTCCTTTCTAACCATCATTAAAATTTGCATTGGTGTGGTGGAGGCTCTACATTTGTCAAGCCTGAAGAAACTGTATGAATTCTCTTCCTATATTTGAGATTCTTTGCGCAAAAAAACAAAAAGAGAGAATGTTTTCCATTACCTAGCAGGAAGAAAGAATTTTGTGTGTTATTCAATACTTCTGCTGACCAGAGAAGCACCATTTTACAAACTTTAAAGGCATGATAGAATTCACTTTTTAAGCTTCCTAGTTTTGGCAAAGGTACACAAATCATTTGTTTTTCCCTCTCTTTGACTGTTTTGCCTTCATTTTTTCCTGTATGTCCATGCCTTTGAATTTGTGGATTTAGGATCCAAAAGCTACATAAAATGTTTACAAGTTCCAACACTGAGTGCATATCTCCTAATTCTAGTTTATGTGGCTATTTGTGATTCTTCTGACCTGTTCAGATATAACCAGTTACAACAACTCAGTTCATTAGAGCAGTGCATCTCAAATAATCTATGATGAAGAACCAGTTTTTTAAAAAAATTTCTAATGCATCTTAGACCAATTTATATAAAATACAATAAACATGAATTGCTACAAAAATGAAATAAAAAGAGATACAACATGCAAGCCCCAAATTTGTTATTATTCGATGAAATAAACTTAAAGTTAGTCTGTCAAATTCCTATAAAACTATTCTAAAGACTTGCTCTCAATTTCCATGCTGGTCAAGGACCACGAACAAACAATGTGCAGACCAGCTCTGACCCAAAGACAACACTGCATAGCACAGGCTTAAAGTTAAAGTAAAAAAGTAAAATAGTATAGCATCCTGGGGACTCAAATATACATTTTACTTCAACAGTCAATGAAACAAATTGAAAAAAGGGAATGAAAAGAAGAGAAATTTGCTGATTTCTTAATCCAAAGGTAATATTTATAAAAGCCAGGCCCTAGGAATATGAAAGAACACTGCAGAAGAAAATGAGGAGGAAGACTGGGAAGCAAGTGGACAAAGAAAAGACAAATACGGCCATGGTGGATGGAAAGGCTGCAGGATACTCTGTACTCTAAATTCAGAAAAGAACAGCTTCAAGGCAAGGAGATAATGAGAAGGTCCAGCAGGTCATGGCCTATGGAATCATCACATATGATGTTAAGGCGAAGGGAAGATGGCAGAGAAGTAAAATGTGCCACCCTGTGCATGGGTCAGGTGCTCTGGATACTTGATCTCATTAAATCCTCATAACAGGCTGGGCATGGTGGTTCACACCTGTAATCCCCGCACTTAGGGAGGCTGAGGTGGGAGGATTGCTTGAGGCCAGGAGTTCAAGACCAGCTCACACAACACAGCGAGACTCCCGTCTCTATATAAAATTTTTTTAAAAGCCAGGTATAGTGGTGTGCACTTATCATCCAAGGTACTTGGGAGGCTAAGGCAGGGGATTGCTTGAGCCCAGGAGTTTGAGATTGCAGGGAGCTATGATCATGCCACTGTACTCCAGCCTGGGTAACAATGGGAGACCCTGTCTTGAAAAAATAAATAAATAAAATCCTCACAACAATGAAGGCTCAAAGAAACAGAGAGCAGAGTGAACCAACTAAAGAAGCCTAGAGAGAGCATCTCATAGAGCCAGAGGGAACTGAAAGTTTTTACCTCTAAGCTCCAAAGGCAATCCTCTAAGATCAATATTTTTCAAACATTTTATGTTTAACTCATATTACAAAATATATTGTACCTCGTAACCCAATATACATACATAAAGCTATGTGTCTCTACATACATTTATCTACACACACATATACTCAAGGCACAAAGCTTTCATTAAAAAATGTGTGTCACTATATTTCTGACCACATATGTATGTGTACTGCACGTACATTTTCTATCCTAACTCCATTTTTTTTTATAAAATAAATAAGTCAATGCTGGCTACAACCTGCAATTGACTTCATAGCCCACAAATGCTTAAAGACCCAAGCCATACCGCAGCCCCTCCCCAATAACCAAAACCACTGTGTTCTGCTTCCTCAGTAAGAAAGCTTTTTATTTTTAATTTGCCCTTTAAAATTTGATCTCATTCCCCAAGGCACCTAAAGACTGTGTCTTCTCTGATAAGAAACCTGAAATGGGGAAGAGGAGAGCCTGTGGCGAAATAAATGAACTCAGGGGCAAAGCTCAAAGGGAACAAAACCTCCACAGGAGGTACCACCATCACTTTAAAAATGCTTATTAGCACCCATTTCGGCTGGCAAAACAGTGGTCTCCACAGCCACATCCATTTTCTGCAGACCAGATGTCATGCATCCTCCTTAAGCTCCTGCCACTTCTATGCCCCTTTCAAAAATCCACCCTCCTACAAACATGAAATACTTCCCTCTCAGTCTCTAGAGAATAAGAATAAAAAATGACACATCTCCTTTTTTGTCTGCTCTCTGTCCTTGCCCTCCTTGTGGATTCTCAACAATTAATGAACAAGATTATTTGTTAAGTGCATTAATACTGCCAGTTCCTCATATGCTTGTGAAAATATAGTGAGATGACAAACAAGTAACACCGTAGCACAGGGAAGCCCATGCAAAACTCTCTAACCAACTGCACAGCCTCTTTACTCCCTCACAGGGACAGTAGCTGGTGGGCTCACCTTGGCATGGGCCATTCTTACAAGTCACACCACTTGGTACATGGCACCCTGTTCTCCTTGAGGGAGAACATCAATGTAAGTGCCATAAAATTAATAGTAGGCATAGTTCCTATACCTTGAATATGCATGCAGCACTTGCTTTATCTTATAAATCTTTAAAATTTAAAAAATTTTATATTAATATCCAAAAATATTAAATATCCAAAAGATATCAATTGTCAGTTTAGTGATTCACAGCACATCTGAATGGTTATTTTTATTATTATTCATAAAAATACTGAGCTGACCAAAATACATTCTTTCGCCTTAACTAGTTGCTTTTAGCCATGGCAGGAATTCATCTGAGCATCCATTCTGAATTGGGGCATTTAGAGAATTACAATCAATCAAAACTTGGATTCATTCCTCCAGCAAGAACCTCACATCTTAGCTGTATATCATATTTTAAATTTTTTATATTCAGTACAGAAAGAATAAAAAAATAACAAAATTATTTACAGAGATAATCACCTGACATGGCTGTAAATTCTGTGGATTGAGGACTATCGATCAATCTTAAAAAGGAGTTTTAAGACACAGTTCTCGTAAGAGACAAGGAAGCGTTTGAAGAGGTTCTTGGCGAAGGTAAGAAACCCCGGGGGTTCCATATGAAGAAGTAATGTGCTTTCCTATTATAAGAAAAGTGAAGCTTTAATGAGAACTAAATTATATTACAGTGTGTCATTTAGACAAACTGCTTCAGTGACTTAGCTAGAAAATACTAGGTATGAGCTTTATAATTTATAAGGAAAAAACAAACACTGAGTTAAGCAAACACAACCTTTTAGCTATCTGATGACGCTAATGACTATATCTCAGGAAATAAGGCACAAGTACAACAATCGAGCAGTGACAGGTAGACTATTTAGAATGTTCTTAAGAGGCTGCTTAATTTCCCATACGTCAAGCTTTTTATTGATTGACATTTTTAGAAATGGGTTCGTTTTTGTTCTTAATCTCAGAATGACATAAGCCATCACAATATAAGCTTCCGCTTATTTTTCCCCCAAATTACTGTTGATTCAAAGATTATTTTTTTTCACATGTGCATCTGGTGATAGTCTACCAGCTAAACTATGACTTGCTTTAAGAAGAAACCAGGCAGTTAGCTTTTATATAAAATGGGGACTAAATTTAAGTATTTAAAAAGTGCATTGTCTTTGACACGTTCAGCATAACAAACACATGCTAGTGGTGCTCAAAAAAGAGCTTACTAAATCACCCTTTGCCATATGAAAGGGTTCAAAAAACTCCAAGCGTTCTGTCAACATCTTTCAATGAAGAGTTCCCCTGATATCTGAAGAGGAAAGGAAAGGATATTTCATCAGACCAGGCAGGGTCAGAACCCATGGATTTTCACTGTTTGAACAGAGGGCAGAAAGGAGGAATTTTCAAAATGTAACACAGTTAGTCAGCAGAGGAATTAAATAGGACTCCACATTAAACTGATGATATAATATCAAATTTATAAATTATCAAACTAGTCTGGAATTTAAGGAATCAGCAAAAGCATCAAGACACCAATAACTAATTAGGAAATGATATGAAAAAGCAATTTGCATTAGCAGAAATACAATTATTGCTGAGATGCCTGGGAAATTATTTCTCTTTACCAAGAAATTTAAATTAAAGCAAATGTTGGGCATAATTTCAATATGGATAAATTTTAAAAATATGTAACAATTTCAATAGCACATGCTTGTGAGGTTCTGGGGAAGCTCCTGCACAGGAAGGGGAGAGGGTAATTTATTACAGCATTCCAGGAGCAGAGGCCATGAAGAAAGTCCTGCTCTTTGCCCCTCTTAAGCAGGGTAGACAAATCTCACCTACAAAATTACTAGCTCTGTGACCTTATGAAAATCACTCTCGACCTGAATCAATTAATCTATAAAATCAAAAACAAATAGGACCTACTTTGAAATACGTGGACCAAGGCAAAGCACTCCTTGCCCTGCTGGGCAGAATGTGAGGAGGGCTCTCTAAGCTGGATGGGGAAAGCTGGGCTCTGTAGTCAAACAGCCTGTATTTGGACCTTGATTCAGCCACTGGCTCTGTGTCCTTGAGCAAGTTAGCTAACTTTTCTATGCCTTAGTTTCCTAATCTATGAAATGAGGTAAGACTAGACCCATTTCAAAGAGGTTGTTGAGTGAATTACATGTGATAATTTATGTAAAAGGCTTCTTAAAAGAGTGGCTGATAAAGAGCAAAGAAATGCCACAGCTTGGCCTTGGTCCCAGTTTTTACCCCAAATGTATTTGAACTTAGCTTAGGAAGATGGAATAGCTGAATACCTTTATCAAGGTAATTTCTGGCACCCCTGAATTTATATGTGTCAATGATCATATGAATTACACAGGTTACCATCATCCATATTGAATCAGTATAACAAGGTCAGTAATACAAACCAGGTATACTATTTGGATTTATCATCAATACCTAAACATTAATTTTCAAATACAAATAATAACTCTAGATGTAACTTGTAGTGAAAAATTGCTTAATGTGGTTGAAATGTTGAAATGTTATCAAATCTTTTAAATTATAAATATACAATTTTTAATCACAAGAATAAAATGCTATAATAATTAATGGTGACTGTGAAAGCTTCTAATGTTTCTGCTGGTTTGTTTTGTTTTAAGAGACAGGGTCTTGCTCCATTACTGGGGCATGAGAGCAGTTGCATGATCATAGCTCACTGCAACCTCAAACTCCTGGGCTCAAGTGATCCTCCTTGAGTCAGCCACTCAAGCTGCTGGGACTACCAGTGCATGCCACCATGCCCAGCTAATTTTTCTATTTTTTTTTGTAGAGACAAGGTCTCACTAAGTTGCTCAGGCAGTTCTCCAACTCCTGACGTTAAGTGATCCTCCTGCCTTGGCCTCCCAAAGTGCTAGGATTATAGGCGTGAGCCACTGCACAGCCTAGAAAGCTGCTGATTGTATTTACAAAACCAATTATTAAGAACTTTCAAATAGTTAAATAGATAACTATATTAACTATTAATATGAAGAGCAATACTAGCTAACATTTATATACTATTTAGTTTGTGCCAGGCATTCTTCCAAGTGCTTTTCATATATTAACTCTTTTAATCCTTACAGAAGAGGAGGAAACTAAAGCATACAGGGAGGTTAAGTAACTTGCTCAAGATCAAATAAGTAGTAAGTGGAAGAGATGAGATATGAACCCCAGGCAAATGTGCTATAGACTCTCTGCTCTTAAGCATGACACTATGCTGCCTCTCAGTTTATGGGTAGCACATTAGATAACTCTAGGAATAACATTATATCCTTTTGAGCATATATATAAATAAAGTCTAATTCTGATAAATAAACCTAAGATAACCAGAGAAGGGAAAAACATGTCAACATGCTCACTCGCATAGTGAAAAGTGCAGGCTAGCCTGCTGGAGGATGGGAAACCACGTGGAACAGAGACCAGCCTTCCCAGCCAGGACCCAGCTGACCTGACAGCTCATGCAGATACACGCCAACCGGCCCAGATCAACCACACGTGGCCCAGATCAACTGCACCATTCAGCTGACCCCAGCCCAAATCGCTGACCCAAAGAATTGTTGGCTATAGATGCTGTTTTAAGACACCAAGCTAGAGGGTGGAAGTGGGAGATAGACATACAACGTTCACAGAGATAAGCCCTCTACCCATGTGTATTTTGAACATTTGTATTTAACATTTGTATGTGTATTTCCATAATTAAAGTTTTAAGTGATCAAAAAAAGTTTTAAAAAAGCTAACAGTATCTAAATGGGCTGAATTTTGGATGATGTTATCTCATTTAGAATGCACTACAGAAAATTAATGTGTCTTTCCTGGGCATTCAATTTGACATATGATTCAAAAAAAGGATACCTGATTTGGAAATTTAACTTGACTAATTTTTTTAAAATCATTTAATAATGAGTTTATGTCAGTAGAGACTGAATAACACACATGTACACACACACACATATACAGTCATGCACTGCATAAGGACATTTTGATCAAAGACGGACCATGTATACGATGGTAGTCCCATAAGATTATGATATGGTATTTTTACTGTACCTTTTCTAAGTTTAGATATATAAATACTTAACGTTGTGTTCAAATTGCCTATAGTATTCAGGACAGTAACACGCTGTACAGGTTTATAGCCTACACCATAGCATAGATGTATAGCGGGCTCTACTATCTAGGTTTGTGTAAGTGCAATAGTGAGATCTATGCTGTTCACACAATGAGGGAATTTCTCAGAATGTATCCCTGTCGTTAAGAAATGCATGACTGTATTATACATATATATACATAAATACACAGGGAGAGAGAGCAACAGAAATAAAGACAGAAAGGAAGGGGGAGGGAGAGAGAATGGATTTTACAAACAAATTTACTGAAAAAAGAGTAAAGACGGAAAAGCTCAGACTTTTGGCAAAAATGGTACATGTTACCAAGAATATTCCACTTATACCATAGTATCATTGGATATACCATAATATATTTAACTGTTGGCGATTTTACTTATCATTTATGAAGAATTTCTGAATGAAGCTTTTGGTTTTCTCTTTCTCCTAGTGTGTTCAGCTCCTTGCCATAGGAGTTATAGGTTAATTAAAATAGTTTAATTCAGTACACCTTGATTTATTCTTTTTGGTAGGTGATCCACAAACATATTCAGATATATATTTCTATCACTGTATGTCTAAGCTTAGTTGGATGGAAAGTTACTTTTATTGAGTCCACTATTTAGTTTTCAGGTGTTTTATTCCTTAGAACTCAGTATAACTTCTTATATTTCTAATAAAATCTAATGTTTTAAAACTCATCTTTCATGGAGTTCTAACGAGGTTTTTTTTCTGTCTCTAGCACAGCCACTTTGAATTTTTCATTTTTATTAAGCTTTGCTCAAAATGTACTCACTTGATGATAAATTGATCTGTTTACAGGGGAAATAACTATATACTTGGGAAAATTCTTTATATTAGCTCTTAGAATAGCAAAAGACTAGATAGCCAAATCTTAGACATCCTTGCAAAATGTTTTCTGTTTACACATAGGCCCAGTTCTTTCTTTCCCTGTTTTAACTTTTTTCCTTTACTTTAAAAAAATTTAAAACAATGTCATTATAAAATGTCAATAAGTAAAGGGTTTCAAAGGAGAAATTAACCACTTTTTCATGACTCTCACACAAACAGGCAGAGACTTATCTCATTTTACACAGTGACAGTAGTATATTTCCTTCAGAACCCTTCTTTATACACATATGAACATATATACACATATATGAAGGGTTTATTTTTAGCCTTTTCCTATTGTTTTCAAAGAATAATAAGCTGCAACCTGTTCTGTACCTTCACCAATGATATAACACGGGCAACTCTTCAGGCCAATATAGACACAGAGACCCAACTCACCATTTTCAATACCTGCTACTACAAAGTACACCCAATGAACAGCCATATGAACACACTGATGTTTTTATTTCTATAGAATACAATCCTACAAGTTAGGTTTCTGGCCAACAGATATATATGTTTTGAATTTTCTAGTATTTGCATTTATTGAATATAAATATCAAACAATCGCTCCAGACATGCAAATAGTCAATTTTTTCTTTATCAATGATCACAGTCAGCGGTTTACGTAAAGTGGCCCTAGTATTTCAGAGGACAGAAGACTGGCTCATGTGGAAGTGAGTCTGAACCCCAAAGCAGCTGTCCCTTGGCCTTCCCTTTTCTAAGTACAGGTGGTCACCACCTCATCTTCGCTTGGTTATTCTTGCCGTTGTTGTTATTGTTGCTGCTGTTCTTGCTGAACATACACCAAGTAGTTGCTATGTGTCAGTCACTCTGCTAAGCACTCTGTATCCATTCTTTCACTTAGTCCCTTCAATAACCCATTGAGATGAATATTATTGTTATTTTATATTCCAAAAGGTTAAAAAACACTTCCCTAAGATCACACAGAAAACCAGCATTTTGATCCATTCAGTCTGATTGTAGGGCTGGTATTTTAACCTAACACATAATCAAGATTTCATAGCACATCTCAGAACCAGACAACCAAATATTGGTGGTGTATGCTCTCTGAAGAAAATTTAAAATAGAGGAACAAAAAAATGTACTAATGTATTAGAAGCTTTACAGTCATCTTTAGCTTTGAATTGCAACTCTTGAAAAATAAAATTAGTCAATTCTCAAATTACATGAGCTATTCTCTTGTTAAAAAGCAAAAATTAAAACCCACCATGCTTATGACAGTATAGAGCCAAAACTTGTTCTATTATTTTTTCAAGTAAACAAAAGAATTTGTGACAGAATAGATGAAAATTAAATCTATTATTTTTAAAACTACCAAGGTTCACTGAAAAATGTGAATTTTAAATAAGACATTTAATATAGTATAAACAATTAAATCAACCCCTGGATCTCTTCAGAAGCCCAGAGGATACTGTTTATTCTTATGGCTTCCTAATGCAATAAAATGATACAATAATACTCATGTGGCTTTACTTAAAAATGTGATTTAAGGTCAAATTATTCAAAACAGATGTCCAATTCCCTTAGCTTACACAACCCGAGAGAAGACAAACATTATCTACTAAGTGCTAAAAGAGTCTGAAGGTCAGAAACATATTTGTGATGAATCATAGAGCACTCGATGCTAAGTACACTCCATCTTCTACCTCAATAGAGTCGCCCTTCACAGGTTTGTCAAGAGATAGCACAAGAAGCATTGCCA
Organism: Cheirogaleus medius; assembly: GCA_008086735.1. Taxonomy (NCBI): domain Eukaryota; kingdom Metazoa; phylum Chordata; class Mammalia; order Primates; family Cheirogaleidae; genus Cheirogaleus; species Cheirogaleus medius. The sequence continues at coordinate 4,050,999 of VBSM01003157.1, forward strand.
ATGTCTGTTACTGTACAAATTATACTTTCATTCTTGCTGATAATGAAATGGGAAGAAATGTATCAGAGTTAATAATGTTGACTGTTTTAGGTATTTTTATTCAAGGCTAATTTCTGTTTCATTGAACCAATGCTTTTGCAAATAACTTATACAAGGAATTTCTCTTGATTCAGGTGCAAAAATCAAACCATACACACATAAACGCATTGGATGGAATTGCAAAGCAATATGAATATACAATGCACAATAATATAACTTTTTGTTAATATGGAGAGAAAATATTAGCTTGAAATAGTACACCAATGGTAATCCAGGATAGTGATATTGGGGATGTGGGGAAGGATAAATGGGATATTTTGAGTTATAATCAAATGACTGTATATCTAAATGGATATTGAGAGGCTGGATAACTGATAGTGTTCAAAATGATTCTCAGTCCAAATAAAGTAAGAGAACAGTGATTCTACATTATGCCGACAATTGAATATTATGTGACAAAAAATATAAATTTTATACTCCTATACCACCAACCTTACATATTATCTGAGAAATGGCAGGCACTCAATTAGCTGTAGAATTAACTACCACAGTGCATTATAAGTAATAAATAGCAACGGATGCATCTTAAAATTACTTTATGGGCCAGGCGCAGTGGCTCACACCTATAATCCCAGTAATTTAGGAGGCCAAAGCAGGAGGATCACTTGAGGCCAGGAGTTTGATACCAGTCTGGGTAACATAGCAAGACCCCATCTCTACAAAAAAAATTTTTTTAATTGGCTGGGCATGGTGATAGGTGCCTGCAGTCCCAGCGACTCAGGAGGCTGAGGTGGGAGGATGGCTTGAGGCGAGGAATTCCAGGTTACAGTGAGCTACAGTGAGTCACTGCACTCTAGCCTTGGTGACAGAGTGAGACCCTGTCTCTAAAAAAAAATAAATAAATAAAAATAAATCACTCTATGTATCTTACTGGTAGAAACATTTTTCCCTTAATTTTTCTCCTTTGTCATTTATACAATTAACATAGTAGGCAGAAACAGAAAGCTTTAAATATTTCACAAGTACCTTCACAACACATTCCAAATTTCTGAGCAAGGCATTCAAGGTCTTACCAGTGTATAATTATAACCTTCTCTTCGATCATTCCTTAAATCTACTATGCGTATGCACTGAGTAACCACTGTCCAGGCACTGTGCCAGACACCATGGGTTCAAAGTTGAGTATGACCCAAGCCCCATTCTCAAGTCAGGTGTGGTAGGAAAGCAATGACGTTACAATGCTGTGAACAGGTAGACAGTCCAACATTCACTGAGGGCACACAGGGAAGGCGGTGCTAGTGATGGCTCTTTAGATGAACGAATCTTGGAGATGAATACTCCAAGGGTGAGCCAGGCCAGAGACAGGAGAATAGACTAAGGATTCTGCATTGATTCCACAAACATTTGAGCCTCTTACAGGTAACAGATACTGACACTGGGCATGAGGAAGACATGTCCATGGCCCTTCCAAAGCTCCAAGTCTAACTGGGTAAGTAACCATGTAATCAAATAATTAGAATACCAAGTTCTAAGTGTTATGTCAGAGACATACTCAAAGCCCTAGGTGGAAGAGAGGCACAGCAAAAAACAATGGCTAATGTGATTTTAGGATTACTGTCAGGGTAAGCTAGGAACTAAAGTGGACCATCACTGAGAATGGTAAAGCACATACAAACGCAAACCACGATCGTCAATGTCCTAGAAGATGGAGGAATACTTGTGCTTCACCTTATTCACTGCGCAGACTTTAGGAGGATTAACCAGCGCTCAACAGCTAGAATCAAGATGTGATTTAACCACAGGAGAAGCAGCGTTTCCACAGCTGTTTTGGGAATCACAGCATGGCTATCCAGGAAAGCAACTGGGCCCTTCTAAAAGTAATAGCAGTTCACATTAAAATGCTTTGTTCTTTACAGCTTGGTGTTTGGCTTTTACAAAACTTCTTTCAAGAGCTACATTGCTGCCTTAAGTGGTATTCTAGGGAGTTAAACTCCCACCTGGCACACAAACAGGTCAGTTACTTCAAAACTAACCATTATTGTTAGGGGTTTGAAAGCTACTTTAACCCCCATGAGATTTAACTGCCAGAGAGGCAATTCTTTTGGAGAGTATTTTAGAGCACATCTTTAAACTTTTTCATTATGCAGAATTACTTCCACAGAGTATATATGAGGCTCAGAGGAGAAAACTGATATAAAGGGAACAAATATTTAAAAATTGTTGAGAAAAAAAATGCTACGTAGTTTTATAATATTTCGAATAAAAATCATTCAGTTGATTTAATATTTAAAATTACCTATCAGACTTTATATTGTTTGGTAGCCAGTGAAATTAAGAGATGAGAGGATGGGATACCTTCTATTTAGAATTATCTATGAGCTACATGGAAAATTAAGTCCTACAAAGTAAGTATACCAAGACAAAACCTGAGCAGCCGAAACAGATGTCTTCAAATCCGTGCATTTATTCCAGTGACTCAGAGCCTATTACTGAACTACATACACAAAAAAATATGTTATGTGGTTTCTGTACCTTCAAAAATGCACAAGAAAGGAAGAGACTGCTAAAGAAGACACCCAGGCAACAATAAGAAAACTGAGTTGTCCAGAGGAAAGATATTATAAAACATAAAAAACAGCCACGACATGTTCAAACACAGCAGCTGCGGTAGTCAGGAGCGAAAGCAAGCAGCTACGCTGCAGCAGGACGGTGGGAAAACATTTATGTTCTTAACAATGGCCTTAGCTTAACACAAACTGGTTAGTTTACGTTCAGTAAGGCAGGGAGGTTCCTGATACAGAGTTTAGAGCAATTTTCGCCTAAAATCAGTAAATTAAGTCCTGGTACAAAAGGGTAGCCGATCGTCAGCCATTTTGAAAATTCGGGTCTTTGGAACAACTTCAAATGCAGAGGACTGAGGGCACAATTTCAACTTCAGTTTCACTTTTCATTTCAGAACCAGGAACTTTCCTGATAAGATTACAAAGATTCACTTGCACATAGCTCAATCTTTAGCCTAAGGGAAGACCCTGGAGCCTTTAGTTTTAGGATATTCCTGACGCATGTGCCTGTTGGGAGCTTATAGAAGAAGAACTCTGAGCGAACTGGTCAGACTTCCAGTGAGCTGATACTCATGGCCCCATAGGAAGCATCTAATAATCACTTGCATTGGAACACACTCGGGTAGATCAGTATTCCTAAAAAAAGCCCTCAGTTTAACAGTGGCCACTTACTGGCCACTGTAGGAAGAAAAGATTTCTTCATTTCTTTCCTTGGGAAGCTTAAAATCTAAAACACTTAAATCCTCACCATTCACCTACGCACATGAAACTGCCAAACCCCAGATCAACTAAATCAAACCCACAGTTTATATTACATTTTTATACTTAAAAAAAAAAAAAAAGACAACAAGCACTTAAGCAAAAAAGGATGGTGAAATTGTGAGAACTAATCCTATTATGAAACTTTCCCCCATTCTAAATCTAACAGCAGAAGGCTAAGTATGATGACAGGAAGAAGTACAGTTTCCACAGAAATCTCCCTTAACAGGTAAATGTATGTCTCATTTCTTTGTGGCCACAGTTTCTACTGTGACTTCTGACAACCTCATCAAGAGGTCGTAGGCATCCCCAGATAACTTATCCAGGCAGGCTGGACACCAAGGCCTGTGGCTGGGGATATCAGGATTCAGTACTAATGATTAAGAGGGTCATTTCCTCTTTTGATTCAAATGAAGGTGAAATTATTCAGAGTCTTGGTCCCATTCCTTGAGCCACTACACTTAGTCTATTTGATATTATAGGGACGGCATTCACAGTCTCAGCAGAACGAGTCCCAGCAAAAGTGTCAGGTTTGTTTTCCACCTTCCTCCTTCCCATTTTACTTTTCTTACCCTCTACCTCCTTGCCCCTCCATTCATTTCCTTAAGAATTTCTTCAACTAAATCAGAGAAATCCTTGGGAGGGGTCCCTGGATAAAATTTAAGGGGACCATGAACTTGGATGAGAACAAAATTACATTTTAATTTTCAATATCTTCTAACTGAATTCTGCATTTCTTTCAAATATAATGTAGGCAACAAACCACAAAAGTATTAGCAGTACTTGTGACTTGGTCATCACTAAAAATGACAGATTTTTCATGTCATTTTAGTGTGTTGCATTCACTATTTTAAAATTACCAGAGGGAAGAGACCTACTGATAGAGCACATTATTAGTGCACTGATAAATAAAGACATCTATTAGTATATCACAAATTTAGTTTTGTTTCTAAGATTCTGATGCCTTAATTTTTATTTAATTGGTTCCATGGTAATCTCATGAATTTTATATTATGCATTTAGATACATCATTCTGAAAAGAGGTCTATAGACTTCACTAGACTGCTAAGGGTATCCATGGCACAAAAACAATTAAGAACTCTTGTTCTGGATGCTCCTATCTTTCTGGGATTCCTCTTCCCAATGACCATTCACATTATAAAGAAGTTTTCAAAAAGCATAGAACTTTCAGCACCTAGATAAGATGTAAATCTGGAGAAAAGGGGTTCTCCCTAATATTCAGTCAAACATATGGCCCACACATCCCTGTCCCCTTGTTTTGGGGGGCTAGGTACTGCTGTCTGTATCAGGATTTTGGCTTCTCGCATATAAGAAGGTTCTCTCTCTCTCTCACCAGTCTTCATCCACTACCTTCCCTGTGAGAGACAAGCAAGCAAGATGGTGAGTAAAAGTTACCTGTACACCAAGTTGTGCCTTAACCCCACCAAAATAGACCTGATTCCTAGAAAGAAAATCAATATAAACTTCAACATTTGAGTTAGTTTAACAGAAGCCTTCAAAGGCTGATGATCTTTAGACTTGTTTTAGGTATATTTTGTAGAGTTTTTAGGTTCATTTCAATTTACCCAAAATAAGTTGTGGAAAATGCTGATTAGGTGCAAGTATAAATATTTTAAAATATTATGCTGTCACTTGCAAGGCTCTGCTGCAATAAGCCAGATTGCATTCAAATATTAAAGATGTGAAAATCCTCAGTGAGTAATTGTTAGCCTCACTTAGTTTTCATATTACCATAAATACTGGCCTGTGTTTCATTTTAATCATTATTCTGTTTACTTTATAAGCAGAAACTTAAAAGTACAAAGCACACATTTTTTAAGGGGATTTACAGAACTGTAAACCTCTAGTTTAAAAACAAAACAAAACCTTGCAGGGTAGACAAGAGAGGCTGAGAAATCCTACGTTCAACCATGCAGAACAGATTTATTAAAGGTCTACACATGGAGCCAAGAGCCCAGGAGCCCAGATTCAAAAGCGAAGAGGATGTGGACCGGGGCTTTGGGCAGCTCACAGGCTCATGCTACAGAGAGATGCAGATGTGCTGCAGACCGAACTGAGAATACAGCCTGGTGCAGAAGTACAAAGGCAGCACAAAGGACAGAGGGACTAAAGGAGAAATGGAATAGGGAGGTAGGATCAGAAATAGCTTCCTTTTCCAAGGAAAAAATTTTAAAGGATGTATTTGCCATCTGTGCCTGAGAATAACTGGGATACGATTGAAACAGTAGGCACTTGAGAGCAGCGGTCAGCATGATTCCTTTGAAATGGTAGGGCCAGGAACCAGAGGGCAGGAGATGGCCTGTAAAATAAAGACTTCTGAAGGCTGAGATAGAGAGTGGGCCTCTACCATGTTTAAGAGCATCACAAGCTGGGTGAGGTGGCTTACCCACTCAGCACTTTGCGAGACCAAGGCAGGAAGACAGCTTGAGCACAGGAGTTTGAGGTTACAGGGAGCTACGATTGCACCACTGCACTCTAGCCTGGGTGACAGAGAGAGAACCTGTATCTTTAAAAAGAAAAAAGAAATAAAAAAGCATCACAATCCCTGTGCATATATGGTCCAAATCACAGATCCTTCCACCTTCATTTTTGCCTAGGTTCCCTGGAAAAGGGGGCCTGAGAAAACACTTCCTGGCTTATGTGTAAATGGTAGTGAGGGAGGGCGAACAGGAATCGGTTGGTGACTGACCTGGCTGCAGCATTCAAGGTGCAGCAGATCAAAGTAGCTGCAAAAACCCCTGAATCTGCCCACAGTCTGCCTTGGGGGAAAATATGTTTACCAGCTCTGGTCTCCAATGGTCCAGGTTTGCCTCACAGGCACCAACCCCCCATATTTCTGTATGGTGCCCTGGTATCAGAGGCTTGAGTCCCCCTACAGGAGTGGCATCTGCTGTGCAGGCTGAGGTTACGGGGCACCAGTGGAAACGTTTGGGCCAAAGGTGCCTGGGAGTGGGGATGGGGTTTGGGGATGAAACTGAACCTCAGAAGCTCACTGAAACTCAGGGCACCAGGTGAGAACGCTGGTTTGCTGGATCCTGATCACAAGCAACATCAGTGGTGGGGGACAGATGTAACAGGGGCCTGGCTGGCCCAGCAGAGGTGCTATGACTACCAGCTGCCACCACGATGGATCTAGGTAGAGACCTGCCCTCTGTGTCTAAAAAATGTAGTGGGCATCAAGGAATCTCCCTGGAGGGGATCAGGGAAATAGAGCAGAAAACAATGGCCAAGATCCTGGAAGATGCACAAACTGGAACCACCACTACGTACACACCATTGTATGTATTACGGACATCTATAGCTATACGTGTATCTGACATATATTAAATATTTGGCTTCAGCTTTACAGGGAACTCATTTTGCAGAGGCTTACACAAAACAGGGAACATCAGTAGAAAGCAGAATCAGTGAAACTGCTCAAATCTCATTTATATGTTTGGGTTTCACATTGCTTGCACTTTGGGGCAAGACTTCAGAATACATTGCCTGAGGAACTCTGTTATGCAATCAGTGGACACAGTACTTTTTAGATAGTCATATGATTAAAGTAACAATTAAATTAAATCACGAATTGTTCTCTTTATTGATTGACTGGCTAATCAATCATCCACTGGAAGGTCAGCTCCAGGAGAACTTGTTTATAGATACCCTCAGTGTCAGCATGCTATCTGGAACTTAATAGGTGCTTAGTAAGTAGTGTCTCCTTCTTTATCTAGTATATGCAATGCAAGGAGCAGAGCTGTAGCTCTTATCCTTAACTCAAGATTTCTCTACAAAACATTTCCAAGAACTATGCTAAGTATTTTACATATAACACATTATGATTACATTCAATCAAATTATATTATGCTGGTAACTCCCATCACAATAATAGAGTTGGGCCCCAGAACTCACTTTTTAATAAACAGAAACATAACTTCAGTTTCTCACTGCCACATTGCAAATGAGCATTGGTAAAGTAATCCTATACTCTTTCAAAATGGGACCTTCCCTTGTGTATCACCTTTATTTATCCTATTTGATAAGAAAGCTAAAATATGTGTGAAGATTTAAATCCTTAATAAAATCTAAGATGAACCTAAGCTTAGTGGGCTTTGATTTACTTGCTGAAAATACTTAGGACCCAGCAGAAGGAGCCTTATAATCCAAGAAGTTGAAAAGATTCAAATGAAGATTTGTCTTCTCTCCCTCTTCTAGTATGAGTTAAGAAGAAGAAAGCCCTTAAAAAAATGTAAGCCCTTTTTTTCTCTTTGCTTTACTTTTTTAAGGATCCCATCATCTGCCTCTTCATCTTTGCCAACAGCTGTAAGGAGTGAATATTATGATGTAATCTCAGCTTGATTTCCACCCACACCTCAATTTGGTATTCAAGGGCTTTGTTCTAGTTCTGTATTGATAGAGAAAAGTTGACTATAGGAACTGGCTACAAATGGGCCAGACAATGGGCTCCTTCTGGAAAGGTAAGGGCTGAAAGAACCTCTGACTGAGTCCCCAGTGCAGGGCGAATGAACGGCCCTGAGGAGCGAGGCCGGAGCGCTCCAGCAGGGAGAATGCTGCAAGGGCAAACCGAGAGGGAGGCAGAACCGCCCTGCCCAAAGCCCGTTTTTCTTGCCATAGAAATCCCAAAGTAAAATGTGAACACAAGTATACTTTCATGTCTCTTTCCGCAAACCATCGTGCAGTTGTTGCAAGAATTTTTTCCTGTAATTTTCAGCCTTTGTGTGAAGATTTCCTTCATGCAGAATCCCTGAAGCCAGCATCCCAGATCCAGAATAAGGTACCTGTTAGCACTTTATCAGATTTCAGTGCCATTCAGACCACAGGGTGCTTATTTTAAAACAAATTTTAATAATCTTAATCTAGTTACTTTATTTCAAGGTTTAACAATCTAGTTCCCCAGTTCTTTTGAAATAAAGCCCAGCGTCTTCAGCATGACACAAGGGAATCTTCAAACTGAGCTCAGCCTACCTATTAAGTGTGACCATCTGTCAACCCACCCTTTGTGTGCCCCACTGTAGCACCCCTCAGCCACAGAGAACATCCTCAGATTTCCCACAGCAGAGAAAAGCCAGCAACTAATTCTGCAGGAGTCAAGAAGCACTTCCCAGAAGAGAGGGCAGGTGATCTTGAAAGGTGACAGGGAAAGTACAAGGAGAGGCAGTGCAAAAGCGTTCAGAATCCTCAGGTTCTCTGAAAACTAGTTTCAGGGGCAAGAGCAAGAGAAGGCTGCCAGGAGATAATGCTCCTACCTGTGAGTCTTTTGTTTTATTTTATTTTTTTAAAGAGACAGAGTCTTGCTCTGTCACCGAGGCTGGAGAGCAGTGGCGTGATCATAGCTGTAACCTCGAACTCCTGGGCTCAAGTGATCCTCTTCCCTCAGCCTCCCCAGTAGCTGGGACTACAGGTGTCCACCACTATGCCCAGCTAATTTTATTTTGAGACAGGGTCTTGCTATGTTGTCCAGGCTAGTCTTGAACTCCTGGCCTCAAGCAATCCTCCCACCTC
>VBSM01003157.1:4066217-4081669 GCA_008086735.1 Cheirogaleus medius
AAAAAAAAAAAAAAAATGAGGCAGATGTCCTCTCAGATCAGGACAAATCAGGCATGTGCTCCCCCATGGTAGGGGAAAGGAAAAGAACCAAGAACTTTCAAATTCCTAAACCATATCAAGGCAGAAACATACTGGCTAGTTTGTTTATAAGGAAATTTACCATATTTACAGTGAAAGCTATTTAACTTCCTGAAGTTGATGTGCTACTTTATGCAATAAATTACCAATGGTTTTAAAAGAAAATGAAGATATTTCCTTTTAGAAATAGTGGCCTTATCCTTACCGTGTAAAGTAGGAACACTCCAAAGCAAATTTGATTTTTAAGCAATTCCTTATAACTCAGAACTTAATGAAAACAAAGGCATTAGATGACAGTAAATCATCTTTTTTTCCATGTGAAATATCAAGGTCTGCCTATTTTTGCATGAGTAAGGTTTATTAGTGACATGGCAACCAGCATGGTTAAACAAGAATTTTTCATATTGATTCATCTGACTACAGAAAGACAAAATCTCTTACAGCTGCCTGGCCAATCTCAATTCTGAAATGTTTGACTTATTTAAGTCAGGACACAAATAAAACCTGGCATTCTGGTTTCAGTTGACCCCGGCAGACTGTTGTGCAATGGCTCCTCTAAGCTGGGCGCGGTGCCGGGGCAGAGATGCACAGTCTGGTGGAGAGGGCAGTGAGAGGAGAGACCAACCCAGATACAAGGAGGGAAATACAATGTGACTACGGTGCAACCCTGTATCTACGTCTTCTGAAATGTAAATGTATTTGGGTACAAATTCTGACTCATTAACAATCTGATGGAACTTTGATATGGAGGTTTCATCTATTTGTGTGTTGTTCATTTCTCTCTTGAAACTGCTCTCTATACAGAAGTACCCATTGTCTCTCTTCTGTGACAGAAGACACTCGCTGTCTGCTTACTGTCCACTCCTTTGACGGGACTCTACTTGCATAGAGGCTGAGTGGGTCCATCAATTACGGTGAGCAGATGCCTTGTGCTGCCGAATGAGAATCCTCCACTCTCTGATAATAGTGAATACATCATTTAAGTTTGGGTATGTGACTTTCTCCATAACAGGTATAATACGAATGCTGAAAGGCAGGATGCAAGTCCCTTCTCCTTTTCAATCTTGAGCTGTAGGGAGATAGTCTTGAGGTTGTCATTAGTCATCTCTCATCCCATAGGGAGAAACTTTGCCCAAGAGTGAAGCTACACCATGAGGGGAAGCGAGCCCAGCTCTGGAAAGCAAGACACAGCCTGGTTGGCATTGTTTGAGCCTCTGGGTCCAGCTATGCCTGAAGCCAAACTCTAGTCCTCTATTCCCAATTGCATAAGCCAGTACATTCCCATTTATGATTAAACTAAATTAATGTTTCAAAAACTACAACCAAGCAACTAGAATACAACATCCTTCTACATCCAACAGTAAACAATGCTCTTTGTCAGTCAAGAAGCAACTACTGGATAACTAGCTACAAACTAAATTCTAAGGGACCTTCCAAAGATTCCTAATTTAAGTCTACTTGGTTGCTGTATCCTTGAAAATTAAGTGACACTCTTAAATAGGCAGAGAGATCAAATAAAGGGTACGTTATCCAAGAAGTCTCAGAGATAAGATATAATGTAGTGAAAATAAGAAGAAAAGCAAGAGGGACAAACATTAGGAACAGCTCCAGAAACCCTGCTATGATTAGATATTAGAACTAGAAGAAGGTAGCAACTACACAGGACAGCTGAGCGGAGTTCCAAAGACAAGGGGCAAAGCAAAGCAATACCTTATGGCAGGGGAAGGCAGGCAGGAATCAGTTCCCTAAGCATTTGATAAGTGCCTCCCAGTGCTGCACACTTCATAAGCAAATGAGATAAGATTAATAAAGCATGGTCTCAGCCTTCCAATACATTGTGGGACACAGGAATATAAACCAATAACTATCTTTTAAGGATAATAATAACTCTATGTATAGGTTCCTGTTACAGAAGCACAGGAGAGGCCCAACAAGCTCAGGCCAGAGCATGAGGAAAGAACATAAGCACAACATAGGATACCAGTTACTGCGATGATACCCTAACAGCCCAGAGAAAAACAGCTTTTACTAGTTGTAGGCAACATAGGAAAATAGGCAGAAGTGTTTGAAATTACCTATGATTCTTGTGAAATGAAAGCCATTGTTTTATTCGTTGTATAATAACAAAAATTTTCCTTTATTTAGAAATGAAAACAAGCAAATCAACAAAAAACACCATTGCTGTATCTAATGAGCGATCTAGAACTACCACACACAAGTTAGTTGTCTTGCCCCGTCCCCCCCCCGTTTCATATGTATGGAGTGGACACTGTGATGTGCTGCCTTCTCCTGCTGCAAGACTGACTGACTTCCCAGCGGCAGGGAACAATGCTGGCCATAAGCTGTCAGCCTCTAACTGCCTTGGATGAAGAGAATTCTCTTGCCCAGGGTAATCGATATCCAATGACTGGTTAACGCCAGTTTTTAAAAACTCAACCTCCTTACCCTGACTCAGGACAACTCTGAAAAGCCATCAAAGCTTCACATGTTTCAAATAGGGTCAGCTGAGGCCTTTGCTGAGCCTGTGCCACAGATTGGGTAGGGAGAGGAGTAGGGCAGCTTCCTCCCCTTCCCCAGACAATGATCCCAAGAGCAGCCCCAAGAGACGCCCTGCATGCTAATCTGCATCTCAGAGTTGGCTTCCCAGGAAATCTAACATGCAAAAGTGTGCTATATCTACAAGACAGAGGGAACAACCACAGAGATTATAGAATGAGAAGGAAGTCTTATTTCTAAATTTCCTCTATTGAAAGATGAAAGGGAAAAATAAAAAGGCACTGCCAAACTCAGAATAAGGGGGATTTTGTCTATAATTATAAAAAAGAGAAATCAATAGAAAAAAGTGCTAATCAGACTGTTTCATTTATCCTAGTAGATATTTAGGTTTCAGTGGATTGAAAACTTTTCACAAAAATGCTTTGATCCTAAGAAAATCCTGCAGGATCTGTGTGGTCATGAGAAGGTGAGATACTTTTTACATGAGTGTGAATACTAGTATCGTTATATTGCTTCACAAAAAGTGACTGAACACACAACCTAATTTATGTAAAGCACAGAGATCTGGAAATCTTTCAGGTTTTCATGAAGTTTTCAAAGGTATCATACATTAAATACAGAACTTACCAAATGTAAGCTCATGAAATACAACAATTTTGAACACAATTGGCTAATTGTTGTTTCAGTAAAAAGTAATTTCAAAATCCCAAACTATTTTAGTTTCATGCTCATTTATGATACATAAAAATGAATTCTACTGAAAAATGAACTCTTTCTCATGAAGCTGAGGGTACACTAAAAAAACTTTTAATAAAATCTCAGAAAGACATTAGTAGATGCCTCTGGGCACTGTTGAGACAAAAGTCTAAGGATCTTATAGGCATGCCTTATAGATCCTGTTTATTAAAAAGTGCTGTCTTCTAAAAATCTTAAGGGGGTAATATCTCAGCAAAATCCCAAGGGCTTATCTCAAAGAGATTTATGGGTATGGATTTTGTCTAATAAAATGAACCTCAATTAGATTCACAAGAGACCCACAATATTTTTAAGAGAATTAGTCTGACAGAAACATTGCCAGTCCAGACTAAAATGGACAGAGACAGTTCTAATGAAAATGGGCCTTTAGGCTACAAAGAGACTAAAAGTACCACAAGGCAGGAATCGCGCTGGGAAAGCTACTCAGCAAAACTGGCCGTTTCTCACAGAAGAGGAAGAATGACTCAGACAGAAGTTAAGAATTATGGAGAATTATTCCTAGGCAATGGGACTGAGTCCTAATCAAGTAACTGCATCATATGCCAGGTGTTTTTTCAGAATATATACAAACCAGTGATTCCTACATGCCTTCTGTTTCTACCCTTTCAGAATAGGAGGTGTTACTACCTGGCAGTTCTCCTCTGCCTGTCCTACCAGTGTATGTTGAAAGAGGAAGGGAGGTCATATAACTTGTCTTCAGACTAAGATCTATACTTGAGGAACTATACAAAGCCACACTGAGGACATCACTTCTGCCTCTGAACCTGAAGTAAATGCTGAGATCCTGGACTCTGATCTGATGTCCTAATGAGATGAAACTGCTATTAATAGATCTTGGGGAGGAAGCAAGTATGTTTTACATGTGGGGAGGATATGATGTGAATTCTTATGGTCAGAGGACACTGCGTGGACTGTATTTCCCAATACTGGCCACACCAATATATATATTCTGTCCCTCATGCTCTTCCTAAAAGGTTATGTTGACACTCCTCTACTGAATGGTAGGGTCTATTTTCCAACTTGAACTTCGGGGGTGGGGAGGTTTGCAACTTCAGTGTAAGTGATGCTGGATGATGCCCAAGGCTGGGTCATAAAAGGTGGTACAGCATCTACCTGCCCTCTAAGGATGCTTGCCTTTGGAATTGCGTCACCATGTTGGGAGGAATCCAAGACCACATGTCGAGGCCATATATGTGTACTTGTACTCCCACTAACAGTATGGTCCCCTGCTGAGAGTCAGCATCAGCTTCTAGATTCCCAGGCCCTGGCCTTTGAGACCTCCAGCTGAAACCCCACACACAATGGAGCAGAGATGATCCACTGTCGCTGTGCTCTGTCTGAATTCCTGGCAATAGAAACTGTGAAGCATAACAATGATTGCTGTTTTGAGCCATGCAGTAATAGACAACTAATACATATTTCATATCTCTGTGCCTCAAAATACTAATCTCATATATAAATTCCATATTCTAGTATAATATAAAAATGAAAGTTTTAATGTTTATGCAACAGCTCATTCTAGCAGGTTTCGTAAACACTAGCCTATACTGTCATGTCTAAATTAGTACCAACTAATGATGACTATTATAATTTATTGGTAGGTTGGAAGTAGGTCTTCCCCTGAAACACCTATCAGAAATTATGAAAATGCACAGGGATATTCCTTCATATGCCCTGAAGAAACTCGGTAAGGTCAACTGAAGAATGCACAGTCTCAACCAGAAATGCCTGTATCCCAGGTAACAGTGATATAAAATAATCATAAATGCTTTGCTTGATGATCATAAGTTAAAACTGTCAGTTAACAATGAAGACTCTCAGAAGAGAGAGGGCCAGTTGAAACAAAAATCACATAAGCTTTTTATTGATTTTTTGTTTTCGTTTTTAAGAGGCAATAGAACTTAAGTAAAGAGCTTGAGCCCTAGAGTCCAAAAATCTAAGTTCAAATCTGTTTGCCAGTTATGAACTGTGTGGCTTTAGCTAAGTTAATTAATCTCTCTATGCCTTTGTTTCATCTATAAAATAAAGACTGTATATGTCAGGGTTTTTCATATAAACAGAACACACAAACACACACACAGAAAGGGAGGAAAGAAGGGGAGAGGGGAGAGACTGAGATTTTAAGAGATTTTCTCATTCAATTGTCAGGGCTGGCAAGTCCAAATTACGCAGGCCAGCAGGCTTGAATCTCAGGCAGAGCTTCTGTGTTACAGTCTTAAGAATTCCTTCTTCAGGAAACCTCAAGTTTCTTCTCTAAAGGCTTTCAATTAATTAGGTGAGGCTCAGGCACATAATGGTATGTAATTTGCTTTACTCAAAATCTACTTAAATGTTAATCTTTACTCAAACTCTACTTATTTAAGTGTTAACCACTTCTAAAAATACCTTCACAGCAACCTCTAGACTGGTGTATGACCAAACAATGGGGGACCATAACTTTGCCAAGTGGACACATATTAACCATCAGAAAGATTAAAAAAAAAAGTAGTACCTACACCTTACTGGCTGGTTGTGTGACTTAAGTGAGATAATGCCCATAGGTGGTTAGCATGATGCTAGGCAAGGAATAAATGCTCAGAGCATGTTAATTATTACTGGGATGGCCCTGGCTTATACCTATTGTTCTTGCATAATTATTCATAGCACACTCATGTCCCTTAGTTATTACTTACAAATTAACCTTGCAACCAGAAGATCATTTAGCTTCATGCTCCATCCCCCCCTCATGTCAAAGTGGCTATAAAGGAAAAAAGCAGGTGTGTGTGCCAGATGTTTCTGAGAACACAGGTCCAGGGCATCATCTTCTTCAGCTCTAGGTGCCCTCACCTGCTCGAGGAACTGGACATACAGTCACACTCCAACGCAGTAACCAAGTCTCTGAGTTACGAGTCAGTAAGAAAAGCCAAATTATGGTTATCATATCTCTATTTTGAGCATCAGAGAGTACATAATTCATTTTAGAAACAAAACTCACTTAAAGCAAAGCTAAATTCAAAACAATGGTACTTAATGTGTTTAAATACTTATTATAGTAATTCCTTTCTCAGGTTATAGAACACTTAGGTATTATATACTCTGGTAGCCCCAGAAACAGTTTAAATTAACCTAGGGTTTTTTTGTTTTGTTTTGTTCTGTTTTGTTTGAGATAGGGTCTTGTTCTGTCTCCCAGGCTAGAGTGCAGTGGTACAATCATAGCTCACTACAGCCTTGAACTCCTAGGCTCAAGTGATCCTCCTGCCTTAGCCTCAGGAGTAGCTGGGACTACAGGCACACACTACCATGCCCAGCCAACCTATGGTACTAAAGAAAAAACAAAAAGCAAAGTAATGCAAAATCTCATCTTTATACGCCCAAAGGACAAGAATTCTGAAGCGTAAGTTACACAGCTTTTTTGTCCCATTGTTTTTGCATGCCCTGCTCCCAAGTGAAGGGGCTCATCTTATAAATTTTCTGAACCTACAGATTGTATTGGCATCACACAGAATGCTTACATCACCTGGAAAAGGCCAGTCACAGCTTCAACCGCATCAGTCACTTTGTTTTCTGACTAACTGGCTATTTTCATGATTATGCTAATGTCAGAGTATTTTAAGCAGCGCTGGTACTGAATAACCTACAAATACTCACTGAATAATCAAGTGCTAATCATCTCTTACATTAAGCAACGATTTAAGCCAAAAAATGCCCAAATCTTTCTAACCTGAAGTTAGAAATACAACTATTCTATTCCTGTAAGGAAGGGAGGCTCCAGAATAGCCCCTATATCTTTTCTGAATTATACAATTTGGGGTTCTATTATGATCACTTACAATCCACCAAGAGCTCAGTGTTGCTAGAAATTCCTGTATATGATCTGCTTTTCATCTCGAGGAACTTAAAACAATGCCATATGACTATAAAATAATGAGCCTGATTTTTCACATATAACTTCTCCAATTACTTTCATGATACTTTACAAATTACATCTTGTCCTTTCATCTCAGATCAATTTGGAACACACACACCAAAAGAAGTGAAGTTTGTCTTACACAACAAAAGTCCCACTAAAATTTATAGCAGTTTTAATACAATAAACACATTGACCAAGGCATCTTGGATTTTCAAGGGCATGTCAAAGCCAAATAGTAGCAGCTTCTGAAGTTACAACAAAACAAACAAATTGTTCAGCCAACTGTTGTACCATATGCTTCTAATGGCTTTTATTCTACATAAAGCCAATTCATTGTTTGAACAAACACCATATCACAGAGGCTAGTCACCGAAGGTACATTTCTGACCATTTGTCAATTGCTTACTGCACCAAGCTCTGAAGTCTGAACAGGGAGCTGAATCTTGATTGAAAATAACAGACACGTTGTAAATGGCTTTTCCAGCACAAAACAGTGAGAAACCTGGATTACTTACACTGTGAATTTATAGAAGTAGATCTATGTAGTGATTCTTACAGCACCCAGGTATCTTCCCCAAGAGTTCCAAAATATGATACCTTCAGAGGAAGAATTTGCCTAATCACTGTATATGTCCTCTAGTAAGTAATTTATTTCTCAACTCATTACATGTATAATCTTTCCTTGAAAATTATCTAGAACAAAATTTAAAACTCAGGGTTTTTTTCTCTGCCAGTCAGTGATCCTGCCTGGAATGTTAATTGGAATGCTCAAAAATTTATTGTTGTATTGCAGTAAGACCAACATGTTAAGGAAGGTAGAGTTGCTCCTCAAGGGATTTATTTCAAAGTAAAATATAAATAACCTTTGATAATATTAAGACCATTGCTCCACTTCTCAGTAAAGATAATCAATAGTTGACAAATGTGATCCAGCCCTTGTTGAAAATAAAAAAGTGTACGCATTTTCCTCAAAAATTAAGTGCAGTAAGATTATGATTGTCCAGAACTTTCAAAAATCTTAAATTCTTACTACCTTATCCCACAACTCTGCCTAAACACAATTCTGGAACATCACAGAATACATTCGACCCCATCTCTTACAAAGCTTATCACTGCACTCAAAATTTTTAAGTAGTAATGACAGGGAAAACCCCCCACCCAGGGACCCCATGGCTGAACTCACTGTTGATTAGATACTTTTTGAATCCTACTGCTGATTGGATGTTAAAGCTTGTTGCTGATTGGATGTTAAAGCTTGTTGCTGATTGAATGTTAAAGCTTGTTGCTGATTGGATGCTTTTTGAATCCCACCAAGAGTATAAAAACTGGAGGAGAACAAGGAAGTGGGGTTCAGAATTTGGTGGCATGCCCCTGTGCACCCGCTGGCGGAATAAAGGCTGCTTCTCCGACTCTCCATGAACCACTTGTTTCTTTCCCCGGTCAATCGCTGTAACACTAGCTGTAACACTTGCCGGAACAGTAAGATGAGCAATTCAGGATAAATTCCCTACCATAAACAAACAGAATGCAGAGTCTATTGTGTTCAGTGATGACAGAAAACTCAAATCAAACTAGGCTAATCCAAAAGGGAAATATATAGGCTCATGTAACAAATATGTACAGGGGTAAAAATACTTTCAGGTGCTTAGTGAAGGAGACATACAAAAGATGCCTCTGATACATCTCTATCCTTCAGTTCTGCCCTCCATCCTTCATATTAGACAGGATGATTGGCAGCTTCAATAGACCTATATCTTACCTATTCAAGTTCCTTGGGTAATAGAACACAACACAGTTCCTAGCAACCGTGACATAAATTTCATGATTCACTCTGATTGGATGAACTCAGTCTCTCTATAAGTACAGTCATGCACTGCGTAACGATTCTTCAGTCAATGACAGATGACAGACTGCATATATGATGGTGGCTAGAACAACAGGCTATACCATATGGCGTAGGTGTGTAGTAGGCTATACTATCTAGGTTTGTGTAAGTACACTAAGGAGAAATTTCTCAGAATATGTTCCTGCTGTTAAGTGGTACATGACTGTAACTGGGGACATGGGATCAAATTATATGGACTTGCAACATCTAAGTCAGATCCCCACTTATGAATCAAATGTTATGGCTGAGGTAAACTGAAGCTCTGATTGGCCAGGCTGGAGTGGCATGCTCCACTCCTACAGCTGGGGATTGGGCTCCACCTGAAAAACACAGCCTACAATAACAGGGGTGGGGCCCGAGGGAAACGTGGGTTTGGTACTGATAGGGAAAGAATGAACATGGGGAGCACAATGTTGCTACATTCTGTAATATTAAATTTATCAAAGCAATAACATGTTCTGAGCTATGTTAAAGAGGTTTTAACTCACAAGACTTGAAAGAAAGGAAGAGCCCCATTTAGCTCCAAGTTAACCAGAGCATTCATTTCATAAAGTGCAACATTTGTTAAATGATTTTTTTATTACTTGACCATAAAAATTAGGGTAATTAATATTCAAATATTGAAATGTTTGATACCAAGATAGAAAGACAAAACTAAATAGATAAATAATAAACAAGTAAATAGAAAGAAGAATGAAAAGAAGGAAAATGGAAATTCCCAAGGAAGGAGGACCCAGGTTAGGAAATTGTTTTCCAAAAAGGAGCAATCTCGTTTCTACCAAAAAAAGAAACATTTTAGAGTGCCACATGGAAGTCTTGCTATGACCAAATGAAAGAATTCTACTTCATGAGACTCACAATTATATATACTAACAGGTCTTGTAAATCATCTTGCAGATCCTTTACAATACTCCATGAGATTTACATGCCACACTGACCTAAGATATCTTTAAGCGATCTCATACTTATGATGTTAAAATTTCAGTAACACACAACCCTATGTTTTGTTTACTCATACATATAATTTTTCAAAGGATATTCTACATACCTACAAATCCAGGATATAAAAATGCCACTTTAAAGCAGCAATCTAGTTTCAGTCACCTACCTCTGGAATACAAATACATTGATTAGTTAGTATAGAATATTCTAGTATTTTCCTGGATATAAAATGTGCATCTATTATTATCTTGAATGTGAAGAGAGTATCATCTTGAATTCTAAGGCAGGAAAGTACGTAATTATTATGTATACAGATACAGGTTTATTGAAAATATTATGCACAAAAGTGTCTTTAACATTTATGTATATCATTTTGTTTGTTCCTATTAACATAGAAGTGCTTTGAACCATACAAATATTGTCACAAAGGTATCACTATTATCATCTATGTTCAGATTTCTATTATTTATGACAAAAATGGTACAGATAATCCAAATGGCAGACTATCTAAA
This sequence comes from Cheirogaleus medius, assembly GCA_008086735.1. NCBI lineage: Eukaryota > Metazoa > Chordata > Mammalia > Primates > Cheirogaleidae > Cheirogaleus > Cheirogaleus medius. The sequence continues at coordinate 4,076,776 of VBSM01003157.1, forward strand.
AATCATTTCATTTTTATTTCAAAATACAATTTGGTATTTCAGAAAATGCACATCATTGATATTGTGGGAATTAACAGTACTGAATGTGAACTATTGGAACTCCCTAGGGATCAGAGAAAAAAAGAGAAGAAAAGTGGTTCTTTATTGCAATACTTATATAATGCCATCATTTATTTGTGTAGCCATTTTATCTTTCAAAAATATATTTTCATACCTATCCCTTCATTTATCTTTTCAAATACACTACATAAGCAGCACAAGTATTATATCAACTGTAGTACCAGCAGAGCTGGTTTTACATTTCAGTTTTCCTAGGTAACTTCAAGACATGGTTTCTTCACAGGACTAGAATAATCTCTTTCACCATAGTTCTTTCCTACTTATTCCAGTCTAGAAAATAAGATGCCCCTCCAAACAGACATGCAGCACAGAACACTTGCCCCATACTCGACCTAGTTCACCATCACTCATAAGTTAAGTGCCTCCCAGGCATCAGGTGCAATGAAGGTGGGACATTTTGGCTTCTGCTGCACAAATACAACAACTGTGCCCAACTAAGATCACTGATGGGCTGGAGTGAGACTCTCAAAGGAAGAAGATGCAAACATTTATTAAACACTCACTATTTTCCAAGGGTAAAAAGACACATAAACTCTAGTCCCTAAACTCAAATAATGTGCTCTCAAGAGAAGAAGAGAGAGGCTTGTAAACCAGGGTACAGCTGTGGGAAGTCATACAGAGCATGTTTTTCTTTCGCCTCTACCATTAGGTGAATTTTAATAGAAAATTGAGAAGGGCCACAAGGCCAGGGCTATCTTTAACTAAATCAATTCCACAGCTGCAAGAAGTAAAAGAAGGGGTAGACAGAAGACTGGAGAGAGATGTGAGAAGGCACTGGGTTTGTTTAAGATTAGAGAGAATAGTTTGTCTACTTTCATTATGACTGCATTAACAGGGAACATATATCTATTCTACTTTGCTCCAAAGCACAATCGCAATGCCCTGCACACAATCCATATACAATAATTTCTTATTAAAGAAATGGAAGCATGTCTATGCCTAGAAAAAGAATAAAAGAAAATACAGCAAAAAGTAAAGAGTTGTTTTCTATGGATAATATTTTAGTTACTTTTATTTTGGTTTATATTTTTCTGTATTTTCCAAGATGAACAAATACTAGTTTCATTATTGGGAAAGAGAAGAACAACACAAACTTTTTTGGTTTCATGGAAATTTCACTTGCTAAAACCATCAAATATTCAATAATTGGATGTTTAATTTCGTAGTTTCTGCTTTTTGAGTAAAAAAGTGAGCCCTGCAAAAAATAGAAAGAAACCATTTTACTATGTCCAGTTCATATTTTCAAAGTAACAATGCCTGGCATCCCTGGATAACACAACTACCAAGCAAGCCACTCTATTATGATCAGAAACGAGTTTGGGTGGCAGCCCCAGTGCCACACCCACCCCTGCATGCTACACTGGACGGGCAAGCACTAGAAAGGCACCTTAACAGGCTTACCATTTTGCTAGTGTGGCTTCCATTGAATATAAGTACTTCATGAAATGTATGTTTTATGAAATATAAATCTCACACTTGGAGGTGAGGATGTGGCGGGACAAAAGTTTTCTTCGACAGTGTGCAGCTTTCCATGAGATAATACAGAGCAGGATCATGCCACCCATCAGAGCCTGTCTAGGTGACACACAGAGGTTCTCAATGCTGTTCCTCTACCTGAGCTCTCGGACTGACATCGTGATGATGGGGATGCAGTCTAATGAGGACTAATGGCAAAGTGGTGTGAGACTCACCCTAACCAGACATGTGCAAATGGCAGTAATAACTACCCTTATGGAATAAATGGTATGAGGATACAATGAGTTAATATACGCTAAGCTTCTAGAACAATGCCTCGCATAAGAAGCACCAATAATATCCATCCTATCAAATATTATTCCAGAAAAACATAAGCTTTGAGGCATCAGAGATTTCTACCTGTTGTGCTTTCTGCTACCTCCGCAGCTCCAAGCATGTAGAAAGTGCCTAATAAATATTTAGTGAATGAATAAATACTGTGGTAAGAACAAAGGCAAATGCTCGGTCTGAGGGGCTGAGGTAGGGTAAGGAATAGGAGCATCAGGGCTCGCATGTCAGAGGTTAACATAATAAGCCACAAGCACACAGCACTGCAGAGATCAGTGGCTACCAGCCAACCTCTACACCTTGTACATTAGAGTCATTTTAACCCAATTATCCAGCTTCCAAATCTGTTTTCTTCTCCTTTCTCACACCCTTTCATGCGGATCCTCCATCCTTCACCAATGCCCGGCTATATCCCCAGCTTTTAGAGGATCTTCAGTTCCCTTAGAGCAAGTTTCCAAATTTTCCTGGTTCACAGTGCTCTTACCTTTCAGTGATTTTTTTCATGTTGCCACTAGGCCAAAAGAAAGACCTATCTGTTGAGTTTACTGAATAGCCAAGTCAAAATAACCTCATAGTAGTCCTTTGCATGGTGTCCAGCTGATATCGCTGTGTCTCTTATAAATTCACAACACTGTGGATTTTTTCCAGTGCTCCCAGGTACCTTGGCACAAAGTTTGGGAATCAGGGCCTTAGCAATTCCCTATCTTTTCTCTAGGACAACTGCAACTAAATTTGTAATGCTATTTAGTTCAGCATCCTGGCTCCGAGCCACTTCTTCCCAGCCAATTTCCTCTTTTAATAGCTGGATAGGAACTCTGGTCCCAGTAGTACTCATGGCCACTGCTTGAGAAATGCGGCCAGCCTTTCTTACACCAGCTGAAGCAAGAGAAGACCAGATCTTCAAATCTTAAAAACAAACAGACAGACACTTTGAAGCATTAGGTATAGATCCATGAAGACAAGCTAAAGTCTGGAAAACACAATAGAGATTCCATTGGTCCCAGGAGCTCCAGCAAGTAACCAGCACCATCCTAGGGAGCACTGCCCCCGGAGAGCTGCGGCGGGGCCAGAGTTCGCTCACCGAGGGCTGTGACTTCACATGGTCATAAGTCAGCTCAGGCAAAGTACACTGGGACAGGGAGCGCTTTCTCTTTTCACCACATTCTGAGAAAGAAAGCCATATTTTAACCATATTTCAGAGGGTATTTTGTTTTATTATAAATGAAAAAGCAAAGCTTTTAATCTAAGTAATTGGACAGGAAAAGAGAAAGTACAACTGTACTAAAAATGTACCTTGCTGATGGCAATAGTCTACTAGCTACTGAGAGGAAAAGAGGAGAGAAAAAGATAGAAGAAAACCCTTAAAGTTATGAAGAAAAAATAAGCAATAAAAGTGAATGTTTTTTAGTAGCAAAGGATCACTTCTCACAAAGAGAATGAAACTGAGCAAAATGCAAAACAAAACCACCAGCAGCCACAAACACAACCACATCCAGCTGCTCTTGGGCTGGCTGGTGGACTGAGACCCCTGGGGGAACTGTTTCCTATGCCCTCGCTGTGAGTGGTGCTGTGAGTGGCGAGGAGCTGTCTAGACTCACATCACCTCATGGGACAGTGAGAAATCCTATGTCCTCCGGAGACTTCCTCTAAAAAGGAGTGTTACAAATGTGAGTGCCGCACAGGAAAGTGGGGCCAGCTCACAACAGGGTCCAGGTAACGCTCAGGGAAGAACAAGGATGCTCTGGCCTGGGGGAAACAGAATGGGGGCGGGCACCATGAGGCCCAGATGGAGACCCAGGTTTTGTCTGCGAGGCAACAGTGCGAGTGGCCCGGTAGTGGGGCTGGAAGAAGGACAAGGGGACAGTCACTGCTGTGGCTCTCGTCAAGCCAATGCAAGAAGCCAATAAACACAGACCCAGTTGGCAGGCCTGACTGGTGCATCAGGGCTCAAGGCCCCTTTAGTCCCAGGTTGAATTGATAACTGCTGCTGGGCACCCCCCCCCCACCATGGGTGCCTTCTGTTCATGGAACTGAGCACATGGGAAACAGTCATCCCCTCTCCCCATGTCCTTAGCCTGGACTCATGCCATCTCAAAATTGCCTTTCACCCAGGCAAACTCAACAGTGTCGGCTTCCTCTACTCTGTGTCCCTGCAGGGTGGGAGGCAAGAGGGTTTCTGCACAGGGAGAGCTTTGTAAGAATCCTGGGGCCACTGAAATACTAAAAGCTAAGGAGAATGTATACCACAAACGTGAGAGACGTAAGGGTGGTGGTTCTCAACCAGGGGTGATGTTGTCCTTCAGAGGAGGTGTGGCAATGCCTAGACATATTTCTGACTTTCACGAGGGGGATGAATCCAGAGGTTTCCAGTGGGTAGAGGCCAGAAATGCTGCTGCACATCCTACACTGCACAGGACATCACAGAGACCCTACACAACAAATGTGCCCTGTAAAGAAACATGTGAGCATGGTCCACAGCACTCAGCTGAAACAGGAAAGAAAGCATGAGAGATAATGTAAAAACAAGGGAAGGTTGCCACGAACACATGCACAAGTATGTGACGCCAGGGAAGCCAGGAGAGGCTGAACGTTTCAGAGGGCAGGAATTGAGAACTGAGAAGACAGAGTTGAATTTGGCCATTTATGTACATCCTTTTTCAGTCCAAAGGGGATTTGAGGCAGCTGGATTTGGTTTGAGGTCCATGGCAGCCTTGAGAGATTTCTAAGGGCTATAATGAAATCAAAGGCAGCCCATGAAGACTTGGCTCATTTAAAATAAACGACAAAACAAGAAGACTTAACAATTCTTAATATCTATGCTCCCAATACAGGAGCACCCAATTACATAAAGCAAACATTATCTAATCTAAACACCATGTTACACAATACTGCCATAGTAGCAGGAGACTTCAGCACTCCACTGAATGATCTGGATAGACCCTCCAAACAGAAAATAAGCAAAGATATAATG
>VBSM01003157.1:4107829-4125039 GCA_008086735.1 Cheirogaleus medius
TGGAGCCCTTTTTCCTGGTCTTGTGTTGCCTCACTTTGGATAACAGGCTTAAGCAGGTTGGTAATTTAAATTGACAATACTCAGCATTGAAAAGATGTGGGACAAGAGTAACTCTGATACTTTGTTACTGGGAATGTAAATTAGTACAATCATCCTAGAAAAAATTTGTCAGTACCAAAAATAAGGTAGAAGTTACACATACTCTAAACTCAATTCATCTTTGTATGGTTATGTTCACTAGGATACATGTACAAGAATATTCACAGCAGCAATGTTTCATGGAAGCCTGAAAACAGAAATAAGGCAAATGTCCAACAAGAGTAGAATGGATAAACAAAATGAGGCATATATAGACAGGAATATCACTAAGCAATGTAAATGACTGATTGCAGTTACACATAACATTCTTGAATCTTAAATAATACTGAGAAAAGGAACTTAGATAAGCTAATATTGAGTGCATGATTTGATTTATATAAAGTTAAAAAGCAGGCAAAACTAAAGCAGAGTGTAGTGTATGCATAGGTGTTAAAATTATTTTCAGAAAAGCAACGAAGATATTCATATAAAATTCAAGACGGTGGTTGCCTCTGGGGAGAGGAAGGCAGCTGTGACTGGGAGAGGGCAACTGGGTGCTTCTTAGATATGGGCAGGGTTCTGTTTATTGACCTGCATGATCATTAAGCAGATATCAACCATATAACTATTTAACTGCACATTCATATTTTATTCATTTTATTGTAAGTATATTTCACAATCAAAGTATTTTATGAAAACTGAAACTACAGTGGATCACATAAATATGGAAGATCATACATCAAGGCACATTGAATATTACATACTTTTTCCTTGATTTTCTCTAAAAATGTAAAGTAATTTAAATATACATAAAATAGCAATAATAAGAGCAATATGGGTAGCACGTGGTCAAGAAGTGACTGAAGGGCAGGATCCTTACATGGGCACAAAAAGTGAAGATATAGAAAGGATGAACTATGATTTTATCATGATCATCAAATATTATGTAAGGAAAAATAATTCACATTAGAACAAGGCACACTATCAATTTAAATTAGCCTAAGACAAGCATAGTTCTTATTTGTTTAATGCTAAAATGTGTCACAGAACCTGAGAATACCTATAATAAGCTTTAAAAGAAATGATGGATACAGGAAGTTTTAGACTAAAATAGATGTTTTCTTCTTAAATATATCTCTGAAAAGATGTTACATTCTCCATCATGACAACATAAAGGGATCATTTAATAGGCTTTACATTAGTTTTTTTTAATTTAATCACTTTGCCAAGTTCAGTATTATGGTATAAATAATATATTCAGAGGCTCTTTCTTTATAGTCACAAAAGAACAGGAAATATGAGCATTGAAATCACTCAGCCACATAATGACCTTTAAAATATCTAGTCCAATTCTCTTATTTCACTGCTTGGTTGAGTTGTCTACCTTTCTCTGGGAATTACACGAGTTGAGCTAATCTATACATCTATTTAAAAAATGTTTTAAAAATTCAAACAGTGATTTTGCCACAAATGCAGCTGCAATATTTTCATTTCCAAAATTGGGCAATGAATTTTTGTCTAAGATAATTAAAAGAATATTAATATGCTAGGATTTTCAAAATACCATAAAGTCTAACTATTTTAGTGCTAATTAAGGTAGCGAATAAATCTTTATTTCTTATTTAAGCAAATGTTCACACAAATCAGAAAATAAGAACCTACAGAAAAATCATAAAGAAAACTCAAACTATCTACCTTAAATTATCACTGTAAACACCTTGGATATACTTCTAGACACTGTGTGTGGTTCTGTATTTTTGTAGAATGCAATCATACCATATAGTTGTTTAATCTGACTTTTCCTTTTATTATCACATAAACCATTTTAAATGTCAACAAATGTATATAGACAGCTCTCCTTTAAGGCTTTAGAGCATTCTAACAAAAGGATAACCCAAAGTTTAATCAACCCTATGTTGCTGGGCATTTATATATATATATATATATTACATTTATAATTATTTATATATTAAGACTTTTTAAAAACTGCATTCCCCTCAAATAGGGAACAGATTCAATTATCTAAAGACTAATTTAAATTTTCTTTCAAAAGTAATACTATCTATTTATATGAAATATCCAGAATAGGAAAATCCAGTGAGACAGAAAACAGAAGAGTGGTTGTCTGTGCTAGGGAAGGGGAATAATTAAAAATGACTGCTTAATGGGTAAGGGGCTTCCATTTGGAGTGATGAGAATCTTCTAGAGGTAAATCATGGTATAATGGTTATACACCATTTTGAAAGTATTTTACCACAATTAAAAAAATTAATATGTGAACCTAAACACAAGCAAAAAAATTCTAAAAATAAAAATCACTACGTAAAATATACTAAAAATACTAAAATATTCTAAGGTTCACCCACATTACTACAATTTTGTAAATCAAAACCCAAAATGGATACTTGAGATATTAATTTTTAACTATTAATACATTGTTGTCTTGACCAGTAGTTGTTTTCAATAAATGTATCAAAAACTGGCAAATACAAATCAGAATCACAAATTCAGTATTGAACATCCTGAGTTTGAAGTATCTGTCTGGTGAGCTACTACAAATATAAGTGTAATTGCAAAGAGAAAGACAGCCTATATATTTATAACTAAAGTTAGAACCCTACTGGTGGTAAAAGAACAATGAAGAATATGTATGAATTATTACATTATTTTGGGAAGTTTTACTATAATAATATCAAACATCAAGATTATTATGAGCAAATGGAACAAAAATTAACTTCTTAAATGCATGGTTGATTGAGTTTGGAGAAGCATCTTTTATCATATACTGCAATGATTGATAAATGTGTTTCTGTATCCTAATTCATTAAACATAGGAAAGCTGGAAGAGACTTTGAGGTTATTAAAAAAATTTTTTTGTTTGTAATTGTGATAAAATATACATAAAATTTACCATGTTAACCATTTTTAAGAGTTCAGTGCTGTTAAGTATATTCACATTGTTGTGCTACGAATCTCCATGATTTTTTTAAAACTACCTACCTTCATGGCTATTTTATGTCCCCTTTCTTACTGATAAGCTCACTCATCTCTGTCCTCAAGTAGGAGACTTCTAACCCCAGGGTACCTATAACCAACAGACAACAGGATCACTCTTTCATGCATCTCATTAGAGAGTCCTAATTTGAATGGTTGAAATAAAAGCAGCATAGGGACATCTGAGGTCAAGGCAGATACCAAGGTCAAAATCAAACCCCAGCAGAGAGGGGGATTCCTCAGGGAGAGGGAGTGACCATCAGTAATGGCAGAAGCAGCTGTAGAACGTGAATTTGAGATTAGCTACCCCCAAGGCTGTGGCTAAAGAACTCACGGGATTGCCCTGAATATTGCAGGAGCCACCCAGGCCCTTGCCAGGAAAAAGGTAGGCTTCCAGGAGCTCAATGTCCCAGGGATTCTGCTGCTGCTAAGATAACAGCACATTCTCCTTGGTGGTGCTCTCCCAGATTTGGAGGCCAGAAGAAGAGAGCATTATGCTCAGTTAAGTACTTTCACAGGAACTGGACAATAGCCTAAAAGCCCACAATAGTTCCCATGTGTCTATCTAGCTGGGAGCCACACTGGACAATCTGTGTAACTAATTCTTTTCAAGGTTATCATCTTCAAGTATAGAAGACCAGTGCAATGTTAAACAAAGTAAAGAGCCAAAGATAAGGAAGGCTACTTTGAGTGCAGGAGCATCCTGTATCCTGGGGCGAGACCAGCATCGGCTGTGTGAATGTTAAGTACAACAAAGAAATAAAGGCAGTGCCACAGAAATATGCACAGAAAGCAGTGGGAGCACAGAGCACAAAAACCAAATGTCTGCTGGGCCTCAGGAGAGAAGGAGGAGGCTTCACAGGTCAGTGTCACAAACAGCAAAGGCAGGCAGGGCAGGCAGGCAGGGCAGGCAGGGAGGGCAGGGGAGGGCAGGCACCTGCAAGTACTTCAGGACAGCAGAGTGAGGGGAGGGAGGGTCAGGCCACATGCACTGACTAAAGCCCAGCACCAGACACTCAGCTCAAGTAGGTGTTTCCATCTTCATTTTAGAGAACCTAGTGGTGACTCAGGTAGTGATTTAGGTGGTGACTCAGGTAGATGAGTGGAGGTGATTCTGTCCTTGACACTTGGGATGACAAAGCACTGAACTCGTACCTGGCAATCCCCAGAGGGTGATGCAGCCATTGCAGAGGAAGGGGGCTGAAGTCATTGTATTTGCACACATGTCACAGATGTGAAATATAGGAATAGTGATCGTGTTCACAGTCATCCTGTCATACTAGTAATAATTGTTTGACCCCTAAAAGTTACATGTTTACTATAGCATGCACCTAGAGGGAAAAAACAAGAAAATTCCTTTTGCAGCTGGCATTCTCAGACTCAGTGTACCATGTGACAAGGTTCTCTTGAGATGGTCACCAGATGACTAAATTAGGCTTAAAATTATGAATTATGAGTTGTACTATGGTAACACAGGTAGAGGTGTGAATTTGATCCAACTGGAGGCTAACAACTGGAATCTGTACTCTGATCTGCTCAGACTCTGCTGAAAGAAGGCAACTATACCCACTTAGCCTTAGGAGAGGCAGTGGCCTTCAAGCCTTCTCCTGGCAACGGCCCAGTGTATCAGGGACATTCCATTGGGTAGGCAATACCACAGTCCCCTGCTGGGACCTGCTAGAGGGCAATGAGCTCTGACTTCCTACCCCTGGATTAGTCGGCCCAGGCAAAGGCAGACTAAGAGGCATATCTACACCCTCTTGTCCACCCTTTCTGAGCCATGTGGTCTAATCCTGCACTTAGTGCAAGTCTTTTTTTCCCCCTCATTCTTAAGGTTATGCATATGTATGTTTCTTTTCCTCAAAACTCAAAGTTAAGGGATCTGTACTCTGATCTGCAGCTCTGCCTGTGACTTGAGTGAGGACAACAAGCGCCGCTATCCACAAGCACTGGTCTGGGCAAGTCCAGCAAAGCTACCAGTTCACATTAGTTGACTCGTATTTATGTCACTGGCTTGTTACTAATCACATCTGTTAAATCTATCGTCTTTGTGACTGCTATGTGGTGTTTTGGTCCAAATTCACAAAAACAAATCTGCATTTCAAAAGTGGTTTATTAAAATAAAAAGTGACAAAAATAATAAGAAACTTTATAGTTCACAATGATACCTTGGTAAATAAAACCTGCAAATATACACTGTAAATTGGTATGTGCTGGTTAAAAATATCTTGAAGAGTGATGGTTTCATAGATTTCACCAAAATAAAGAAACCACCAAGAGGAGGGCAGATGATGAATATGTGAAGGTCAGATTTGACCTGACCTACAATGCATCTGCCCTGAGTTCACAGTAAGCTGACCATCATAAAACTTTCATAAACAATAGCATGATGAAAAGTTTACTGAATTCTCAAAATAGCATTTCTGGGTAATCCAATAGGGGTTTTCCAGAACAAGCACATTAATTTCCTCTATAAACCTAACGAATGTTGTTAGGAAAGAAAAAGAACCCAGAATTACAGAGGCGCAATTCAATATTGTTCTCTTCACAGGAAAAGAAATGTATAAATCATACTTTGAGAAGCTCCTAAAACTAGCTGCAAGGCCAATGGACCACATTATGCTCAAAGATAAAGTAGAGGAGTCTACTGGCAGAATTCTTACATCAAATGACACTGCTGGCCACCAATCAAATACCAAAATACAAAGGCAACAGAAAATCAAAGGCACTCGATAGAGGACAATTACTATCTATAATACCTGCCAGCAGATAAGCCACTGAGGGCAGTGTGTGAATCAGCTCTTGGTGCACATGGGGGTCACACAGGGAACTGCTCTGCAACTCCGGCCTTTAGAAAGGTAAAGAACACTTTTTAAACTATGTGAGGCTTGCTTTGTAAGCCATGATGTAGAGTGGGAAAAGTCCTCTGAGGTTCTACTGGAGCACTGGCCAGCTTCCCATCGAGGGAGGTCAGAGCTGTACCTGGCTGTGACTCCATGCTTGATTTATTCCCAGCAAACAGTTGGCACAGGGCAACTCAGGGTCAAAGAGTCCCATTGCAATGCTATTTTGAGGTCCCTGGCACATCCAAAAAAAAAAAAAAATAGAAAGATGCCATGATATGAGTTTTAAATGGTGTTATTTTAAACGTTTAACATATTAACACCTTAAACACTAAAAATTATAATGCAATATCGTTAGGTTATTCACAGTGTAATGAAATATACTAAAAGTACTAATTCATGATACACTGTCAACTGCATGATCCAACAGTGAGACATAGGTTTGGTCACATGATGAACACATTCTACTTTTAATCCTGTTCACGTGTCTCTATGCCTTAAAGATTTTCCATTTCTGAAGATAATGTCAAGAGTCCAAGTATGAGGCTTGGGCCCTATGGTGCTCTTGTCCTCCACCCTCACCCATGACACACCCAGGTGGAACTCAACACCGTAAGCTTCCAACCTTGATTTACTGTTGGAGAAAACAGTGAGAATGGGAGAAATGTCAAATTTCAGCCACATTTCCAAATGACCACATTTCCAGAACACTGAGCATGGAGGAGGAAAACTGCTTTGCTACAATGGAACACTGTCATTTAGATGTCACTTAGAATGAAAGTAAAACTTTTCAGAGAGAACATAAGAGAAAGTGCTAATTGTTAGATACAATAAAAGCATTAACCATAAAAGAAGAAAATAATTAAACTCTGCATAAGACATGGTTCTAAGTACACATTCTGTCATTTTCTTCTTATAACAACATTATGATGTGAGTCATGTTCTCTCCATTTTACAGATGAAGAAACTAAGGCTCAGAGAAATCAAGTAACTTGAACAAGATCACAAAAGTTAGAAGGTGCCAAAGTCAGAGAGCTCTTAACAACTATGCTAACACAGCCACCTTCTTACTGGGCATATGACACAGTGTAATTAGAAACCATACACTAATACTTCAAACGAATCTAAAAAAATAAAATGTCTAAAGCTGAATGCAATCAAATTGTGGTCTAGGAATCTATTATTATTTCCAAGTTGAAGTATCCAAATTTCCAGCTTTCACTTGTAGAACATTCCTTAAATTTGGTCCTTGCATAGTCTGTAAATATCAAGGGCCATCTATGTAGACAACTTGATGATAAAATTTTTTTTTAAATTCTCTCACTGGAAATAAAATATTTCTATTTATGCCAATTTAAAATAAAATCTTTCAAAAATTATTTTAAAATTTGTGATTGACCTTGTAAAAATTAATATGTGACAGTCATATATAATTAATAAATAGCAAAAGTTTGAGAAACATAAGCCCATATAACAAGAGGTCTGAGCCTCAGGAAGCTGAGCAGATGTTTTCAGAGGGATGTTAGACAGGAGAAAGGCAAAACCATCCAGCACTAGTAGAGCAAAACAGAAAGGAAGAAATCACAAGAGCCATGAGTTCTTCATGCACCTTCTGGTGTTTTCCTCTATGGAAAGAGAAGCCAGAGTAGTTTTAACATATACCTATAAAATAAATCATGTCTCCTGGGCACAAAGTTACAACTGAATTAGATACAGCACACAAGATCACTATGAAGAATAATCTACAAAATTTATGATGATGTCATCTATAAGTACCTATTGGTATCAATAGCTTTAAATTATGGGTTGGCATTTTGGTTTATTAGGAAGCTCCTTTAGATATATTAAAAATCCGTTCACTTTTAGTATTGATTTTTTGATAAATATATTATCCAGAGAGGCTATATCCAGTGATTTCCCTGGAAAAGTTGGCATTTATTCAATGGTATTTGCTTTACTGAATTAAGTAGCAATATATGCTCATATATATTTGCTATACCTGGGAAATTATCTTATCAGAGTGAAGGTAAGAGAATATTTATTTTATAGAAATATTAGGGAATGGTTTAATAATATAAAAGCTTCAGAAAGGATCTAGTTGTATAAGATCTAGTCAGTATGGCTTAATTCTTCACTAACATATAAAAAATCATGAAGTTAATTTTAGTCAATTAATTGGATTTTAAAAAGATGACACTCCTTTATAAAACAAAAAGGTAATCTTTATATTCAATTTTAAGTAATTTTCTCCTGTAACAATTTACCAGGACCATTTTATTAAGTAAAATCCTCTAAGGCCAAGTGTGGCAGAGGCTCCCAGCTGCTCATCAAACGTTCTTTTCTTCTTCCTCCTGTGCATCCTACTAAACTTATACTCCCAGCTGCCATTCTATCCACTTCCAGACTTGGCCTACAAAAACTTCACACACGGATCCCCCGGGGACTGTTCTCCTGTGCCATCCTGATATCCACTTGAGGGCAATATTGGAAAACACATGTTGAAGATGGCAGAGTCCTTTTCGACCTGGATATCAGTGTAGAACAGGGCTCCCAAACCAACTGCCCGCAACCTGGGACCACACTAGACTATTATACATAAGAATGGAAAATAAATGTCTATAGTGTTAAGGTACTGACATTTTGAAATTTATTTGTAACAGCAACTAATATTACACTGAAACATTTCTGTATTCTATAAATTCTTAGCAAAAAACAAAGAGTTTCATTTTCTTTAGAAAGCTCTTTAATCTTAAAATATGGACCTAGACTATAGGGCCTATTGAATTTGGATGTGTCCATTATCAGAACTCTTTTAATTAATCAATTGACATTATGAAATAAATCATCTCATTTGCTCTTATAAAGACTTTCGAGGTAAGTGAAAATGTCTTACATGAATGTAATTCATTATTTAGCTTGGAAAAGAACACATTTGTAAACTGAATCTTCAATAGAAAACATGAGGAACTACCAACTCCCTTAAAGAGCAATGCCTTTGGTCACAATTCATTTTTTATTTATTTGCTTGGTTGGTGAGTTGTTGGTATATATATATTTTTTTAACCAAATTTCATCTCCAGTTCTTAAAAGTTAGCAACTACTCCCATGAATTCCCTCAGGAGGTTACCTTTTTTTTTCTTTTTAATTTACTGAAGGAAAGTTCATCAGCTTGGAAAGCACTGACATAAAAATTTGAAAACCACTAATTATTCCTCAGTGATTTACAGAAATAGCAAGAAAGGCAAGGAATTCAACAAATGGCGAGACTCTAAAGGATTTCATACCACTTAATATTTTTGAAAGGTTTTATTGAATTTGTCAAAGATGAAGTCTTAGAGATCTCTTCTTCAACACACTTGAACTAATAATATAAGTGAATCAGGGAGGAAAGAAAAAAAAATCTCTTGAATCAAAAGAACCCCTTGAAAGTTAGGCTGTTTTAAAATTCCTTTCTCTTTGTGTCAGTGGGTATGCAAAGAGGCAAATGAGGATAGCCTGTCTCTACTCCCTATGCTGACCTCAGAAATCTGTGACCAACGTTTACGCTAGGGGCTGAAAAAAAGATCTGACCTCTGGGATTTACTCTGAATCAAAACATGGGCAGGATGTTGCCAGTGAAAGGTTCACATGGGATTTTAAACCTGCTCCTCTGGAGCTCAGAGGATCCTCTGTTCTGTGTTTTGCCCTGAGTATGTCATTAATGAAAATATTGTTCTTATCTAAGGGTGAAGGTCACTAATGATAAAGACATTATGAAACAGAAGAGTAACTAAGAACTCTTAGCTGGACCAAAAAGAGGAGGGAAAGAAGTGCAGAAGGGCATATTCATTAGTTCATCTGCAAAGGCTGAGGCTGCATCTTAACTAGAAGTCAAGCAAAGTCACCTGGGGCAGGAAGCAGAGGCCCCATTGAAGGAGTGAAGAACTACACATCTCCATCTGCTGGGGGACTTCAGGAATTACCCACATTTGAAAGTGTGACTTGGCTTAATGCTTATCAAAATTCTTATTCAAGATAAATTAAATGAGAAAAGAAAATACTACCTATTTCATTACAGGGGTAAGAAAATGTGACTACTCATACCAATCACAACTATAGACTATTATAACTTAAAGGCTGAAATGAAACGAATAGCATACCATTTCTCTTTTCAGTGTCAGGGTCAACAATAGATGAACCAAATATAGGCATTGTATAAAGATACATTGTATGTCAGTGAAGGCAACCCCTCCCTGCACAAATATAATGATACTTGGAAAAGGAGAATGATACATCTTTAGCTTCCTGATGATGCCAACCAGATCACATGGGCAGATGGTGACTTTTGGCTGTCTTGATTACATCTAGCAAATCCCCTTAGTGTCCTCAGCCTGCTAGGGACGCCAGATAACAGTCCCTTTCTAAAGTGAGTCCCAGGCTTTGAAAGCCACTATAATGGGTAGCCAATTAGTAGAGGAAATTAATCCTTAGTGAGTCTATGCCACTTCATGAATTTAATTTCCTTTGCTTCCATTCAGTATATTATTCTATTTTAGTACTTGATCTTTCTGTCAAGTAAAGCATTGGTCTCCTATACTGAGCTCAGAAATCTTGTGTTTAAGTCCTCCAATACATTCTTTATCTCATAGAATATAAAAACAGAGCCTGTCCACAGTAGGTACTGCCTAAGTATTTACTGAAAAAAAGGAGGATCAAAGAGTTAGAAAGGTCATTTGCTATGTTTTCTTCCTCCAGCTCAAATATTAATTACCTATAATAGCTGGACAAATCTATAAAGATTACTAGAATCCCCTGGTAACCCTTTCCATGGCTATATTAACATAAAGCTTGGAAAATGTTTATGTATCATGCCTTTAAATATTAGCAAATTCTGTTAGAATTCATATCTTTGGAAATAAATGTGTTACCTTACATAATCAGGCTATTGATGAAAGGCATGTGACTGGTAAATTCACCTGTGGGATTTATTATTGATTCATATGAAATTTCTGTCAAGTATAATTTCCAAGTCTCCCTGAAACATGTTTAGCCATCTTTATATCATATTGTCACCATACACTTCATAATAAAAGTGGTAGAAATTATTTTATTATGACTGTGTGTGTGTATATATATATATATATGAATGACAGTTCCACACTTAAAAATCTCAGAAGCAGCACCACTGAATAAATTTAGAGAGGCTCACTCATATATGAATAAGTTTAAATAATTCACTTAATCTGACCCCTCTATCTTCCAGAAAGGCTATACCCAATTTCAAGTATATGAATATTAATACTATTTTCAATTTTTCTAGAGCAAAAGATTTCATAAACTCTACCTTCATAGAATTAATAATATTCACATACAATTATGCGGTTTTATACAAGGTAATTTTATGTGTATTATTTCATTTGATACTCTAGTGAAATGGGTATTTATTAGTATAAAGGACTACCCTCAATAACAGGAACATTATTGAAAAATGTGAATTATAACATTCACAGATATCCTTTTGCAATGCTTCCAAAATCTTTTTCCCTTCTTTCTTTTCCTTCTCAACACCGTGAGCCTTTAAATCACCAAGATAGGCATATCACTTAGAATGGCCTCGGTCAGTGGTTCTCAAAGTGTCTTCCAAGGATTCCGGAAGTCACTGAGACTTACTGAGGGAGGCCATGTGCTCAAAACTATTTTCATGATAATAATAAGACATTATTTGGCTTTATTATTCCCATTTCACTCTCAACTGCTCACAGGTATACATAATTGCTATGATGCCCAATGGAACGGATGCTTATGTACTCTTGTGTTTTCAAATGTTCTCAGTTTTAATTTCTAATCCAGAAAATATCAATAGATATTACCCACATGAACAAAAGCTATTATATAAAGGAGTCCTAAAAAAGAGTTTGAGAACAATTCATCAACAAAAAAACCCCTAAAATATCAGTGGCTTAACACAACAAAGTGTATTTCTCACTCACGTACGTGTCCATTGCAGTCATCTGAGTGTGTGTGTATGTGGGGGGTGTGGGGGTGACTGGGAAAAACCGTCGGGCGCAGGGACATGACCTCTCACAGCTCCACATCCCTGTGGGTGGGTGCTGCGCAGGGCCGGCTGGAGGCCGCAGCGGGCGTATGTGTGCTGCTGGGGCCGGGCCTCGTCAGGTCCGGCCCATGCGCAGTGCTAGGCCGCCTACTCCTGTCCTCTGGCCATGCTGTTCGCGTGATCCTGATTGGGTACTTTTTGAATCCCACTGTTGCTGATTGGATGTTATAGCGTATTGCTGATTGGCTGTTAAAGCTTGTTGCTGATTGGATGCTTTTTGAGTCCTACCAAGGGTATAAAAGCTGGAGGAGAACAAGGAAGGGGGGTCAGAAGATCAGAAGTTGGCTGAGCGTGCTGGCTGAATAAAGGCTGTTCTCTGACTCTCCACGTGCCGCTCTGTTATTTCCCGGGTCAAGATAAGAGCTGTTACACACTTGCTCTTAACACTTGCCGGAACAGGGGGAGTCATTTCTACATCTTCCTTACTCAAGCAGCAACACTAAAAGCATTTCATTGCTCCCACAATCGTGAAGGCAGAGAAGAAAACACAGTAACTCTCATCCTGATTCTAGAAGCTTCTGCCTGAAAGTGGCACAGGTCACCTCCATTCATATTTCACCAGGCAAAGCAGGTGAAGGAACATCTAAATCAAAGGTAACAGGGATACACAAGCTTCCCATGTTTCTAGAAGGTAAAAGCTGAAAGCAGCTACTGAACAACACTACTCCCTACCACAAGAGCTATCTCCTATATAAAGCAGCTAATTCCTTCCTAGCATCTTTCCCAGAAGTTATTCACCCTCCTGACTCTTCATGGGGTCTCACCAAACACATTTCAGGAAAATGTGGAGAGAGACTACTTAAATATGATACAAGCTCACTTAATTTTTTTTTCAAAACAATTGAGAAACATCAAGTATAAACAAAATATATTATGCTGAATACCTGCTAGTGTATAATGCTGTTGTGTAAAACGGGTACTCTAAAAGCCTTTGACTTGTAAAACCAATTATTTATAATAATTTGTGCCATCAACAAATGTCCAACACCTTTTTATAAGAGCAGGACCCAGATCAATTCAAATAAATTAACATTCCTATCTGAACTGACTCCTCCAGCCCAAGTAACAAATTCACATGTCAATGGAGGATTGACCTAATGACCCATCTGCTAAAAAATACAAACTATATCATTTTGTTTTCCAAATAACAAGCATTGATTGCACTGTTAGAAAGGTCACTTGTCATCAGCTCAGCTGCTGACCTACTGGTAAATTGCAGCCTGTCACTCCACAGCAAACCAGGACCACCAGCAGGACTAAGAGATGTTTTGTTTATAGAGTACAATTAGGGAGGTGACACCATTTCCACAAGGTGTGCATCTAACAAGATGAGTCTTAAATTCAGAAGGAATGGAGAGAGGAAGTGTCATGAAAAGGAACACAAGGGATTGCATAATTTCCCAAGATGTCTACCAGAAATTTCATTGATTTATACTTACTTTAAAAAGCACTGTATCGAACCCAATCTGCACCTTCAAGTCTTATGCCAAGGATTTCAATATTTTATATACTTTCTACAGATAACAGAATAAATATAAAAGATACTTTTTTCCAGTTTCCTAGAAGGAACAAGGAAATATACCATTAAGAAACAACCCTATATTAGAGAACCTAAAGCATACTAATAAGGACTGGTCATTTGAAAAACAAATTTTCAGTGACATCTTCTCTAAAAGTGCCACTTTATTAATATGCTACTGCACATATCCAACTCAGACACTTTACTGCTATATAATCAGTTGTTTCAATTTGTCCGCCCACCAGATAGGGGCAATACAATTGTCCAGCAGACAATTAATTAAATAGCCATATTTATTTATCTATCAACCACTTAAGCTTTTAAATACCACTTTAAGATATAATTCATCACAATCTCCTAGAATAAATATCAGTTAACTAGGCCACTTATTTAAAATAATGAGCTGAACTACCATTTAGTAGAATCTGCCAAGAAATTCTGTATAAATTTTTTCTGTATTCAGCCTAAATTATGGATAGGATACAAATGAATGCAAGCATGTATCAAAAAATAAAATTTAATAATTACTTATGCATCGACCCACAAAGTTTCAGTTAACCACCAAAATATCTACCAATAGGATGAGCATCTTCATATATGAGACACCCACTGAGGCATAAAACCATACCATAAAGCATTTGTCCTATTTTATAAAGTCCTA
The DNA here is from genome assembly GCA_008086735.1 of Cheirogaleus medius. NCBI lineage: Eukaryota > Metazoa > Chordata > Mammalia > Primates > Cheirogaleidae > Cheirogaleus > Cheirogaleus medius. The sequence continues at coordinate 4,122,019 of VBSM01003157.1, forward strand.
AAATTATAACCCTTAAGTTAGTGACTCCAAATGGTGTCACGCAAGTCTATCAGCTCTACTAAACCTCTCCAGTAATATCAATGATCATCACAATATGCTCAGATGTGGTTCAACCTGACTTTTTTAAATAAACATATTTTCAGTGCAATTTGACAAGGTAGTGATTTTGCCTAAAATGTATTTAAAAAATCACCTTGGCATGGCACTAAGTCAGTGTACCTCAATTATGTCTTTTGTTGCCCCACATTTATGCTGCAAATTTTGCTTAGCTTCAAAAGTGTGGAAAATTTGAAAAAGTAGTATAATAAATACATACTTCACCTAGACTTAATGGTTAACATCTTAACCACATTTGTACATGCTCTGTCTCTAAACATATACACACTTTTTTTCTACACAGACATCCTAGTTCTTTTATCTTTCAACATATTGGCATGAATCTCCAAGAACAGGGCAATCTCCCACATATTCATATTTTTTGGTACTTATCTACTAACCACATTTCCTTACTACATCTTTTCTTCATACACTCTTAACAGAAATTTTCAGTTTTCCTCTACACATATGCAGTTAAATATTTTATTTTTTCCTCCCTTTGCCAGAAATCAGCCATCGAATCACTCTTTTCCTTCACATCCTTTACCAGTGAGCCTTGAAGACAGTATTTTCTCCAGCACCTTGTCTCTTCCTCTTCCTCTTCCCATTCTATGTGGCTGGTAGTTCCCTGAATTACATGCAGCTTCCCAGGCAGCCTAATGCACACCTGGGCTCCCTCCCTACCCCTCACTGCCTGTGGACAGGATATTCCTCTGTCTGGTGTTCCCACCGGTCTGGGCCTCACCCCTCAAGTTCTTGTGCCCCCTCTTGGGTGCCACTGCCTCCTGGAAGCCCTGCATTTGCCCTCACTCCACTGGCATCCATCTGGGTAGCAGCCTCAGCAGGCTTAGAGCAGCCAAATGGAACACGCACTCACCACGCCACTTCCACATGTCCTGGAAGACTGTGGGCTGCTAAACCACTACATCCCTAGTGCCTGCAACAGTGCCTCTCACAGTGCGGTGTTCAAGTCAAAATAACAATGTAGAAATGAGTCTCTAAATTTAACACTCTATTTGGGAAGAAAGAATTGCAATTTGGGGCATACATGTGGATCCCTATCTCTAAAGAACAAAGAGAAAGTTGGAGGTTTTATAAAAAAGAGAAATGTTACATACTGCTCTTTGAGAGAGTTCTTTGTCACCAGGTTCTGGGGAGCTGAGAGCTCTGAGAGCTCTGATTGGTGAGCTGTGGCAGTGGGTAAAAGCTTAAAGTCTTAAAGTTACAACAAACAGGTCATTTCAGCAACTATTAGATAAAACTGGTTTCAGGTTACAGAAGGCAGTTTCAGCAGCCACGCTTGCAGAGAATTACGATTTTTGGAGCAACATTATGTGTACTGAGTGCCTTTTCCCCCCAGCTTCTTGACTGTTTTAGTTGGTTATGACAAGAATGACCCAATTTGTATGATCAACTTTCACAGTAGGAAGGAACTTCCATTTATTCCCGGTGTTAAAGTCAACAGAATAATCTGGACCTAATGATTTTTATGTAAATATATTCAGTGCTTCTATTTCTTGGACCATGGAGGGTCTAGAAGGTGCGTAAGGGGGATCCTGTGATGATCTGGTCTGACACAGGAAGAATGAGAATGCGGTGAAGCAGAACCCTCAGTCCACACAGCCTCTCCAAGGCCTTCTCCATCCTGCATCAGTGGGAGGGGGATCCTCTAAGGCCACAATTCGCCTGCCAGTGCGCTTGCCAGCCAGCACAGCAACAGCCCACTCCACACCGCTGTGACACCAAAGACCCCACACCACGTAAAGACAGGCTACTGTTCAACGGTCCTGGACCCAAGTGCCAAGTCTTTCCAGGCCTTGGGCTTTTTGGTCTTTAGAGAAACTGTTTTTGAATCAGCCCCATCCCCACCCGCAGACGCCTCTGCAGTCTTATCAGGAATCTGCGCCCCAAGCACTGAGCGACTATCTCTGAATATCACATCAAAACTCCTGTCCCTTTTCTTGACTCTTATTGCCAAGGTTGGCCCCTTCATTCCAATAACCTGGCCTTGCCCAGCATGAATGCCCTGCACTGTGGAGCCCAACAGATGGAACACACAGGACATGAGGGCTGACCACATCCTCAGTGCAATGTTGTTGGGCTGGGTATAATAATCACCCTATCGCCAATCGCCCTGGTCCTCACCTCTCCCACCTTTCACCCCTTCCTCTACTCAGAGGCTAATGATTGGCCCATATATTTATTCTATTATTTGGCTTCACATAACCCTTATGATGTCATCTTGTACAATTTTTACAGGAAATAAAGCAAGAAATAAAACTATTAAAACACATTTTTATATACACAGACTAATCTGTATACTTTTTAGCAAATATTTAAAAAAACAGCTTACCACTATTCTTATTTTTTGTTAAGTTTTCAATCAGCCATCAGAAATTTAGAAAAAATTCAAAGGAAAAGATTTGTTGAACACTAAATATAAACAACTGAAACAAGTGGTCATACATAACACAATGGCTTACACTGGCCGCCTTAAAACAGTGAGCTATTAAAAATCAAAACACTTTTAAAAGAATGACTGCCTTAATCTCTGAAAGTCTTTGAACGGAAAAACTGAATCACTAAAAACATTCTGCTCAGTGAAATAAGCCAGACACAAAAGGACAGCCCTGTGTGACTCCACTTATAAAAGGTACCTAGAGTGGGCAAATTCACAGACACAGAAAGTGGAATGGCGGTTGCCAGGGGCTGGAGGATGAAGGGCTGTTGTTTAACGGATGCAGAGTTCCAGTTGAGGGAAGATGCAAAAGTTCCTGAGACACATGGAGGTGATGGTGGTACAGCAACGTGAATGTACATAACTCACTGAACAGGACACTTAAAAATGGTTAAATTTTATGCTATGTATATTTTACCACAATTTTTTTAAATGCAGCAAAAAAAAACAACCGGATAATTCAATAA
>VBSM01003157.1:4125139-4135889 GCA_008086735.1 Cheirogaleus medius
TATAATTTTGTAACTTGAAACTGCTGACAGAATACAAATCCAGTCCAATTTCCTTCACTGTGTCTCATCATTCACAGTTCAAAAGCTAACTGGAAACTCATTCTAAGCCTTGCTAAGGTGATTTGAGTAAGATCGAGGGAGGGCAGATGTTCATTAGTGATTATATTACATCTGGATGCCAAGCAGGAACCTCGGTATGGAACATTTCAATCAGATAGTCAAAGAAGGACAATAAAGCTTTTTTCATTCTATGGGTTCGGTGACCGGAAATATTCAGAATCAAGTAAAATAATGGCAAACACGAGGCCCACCACCAAATCATTTTAAATGCTAATTTTTATTATAAAGTTAGACTAGATCATAAAGGAAATGTGTCAGATAGAAATGGGAAAATTACCTCAAGGCCTACCATCCTGATACAAATATTGTTAGCATTTTAATGGGCTTCTTTAGGTTTGTGTTTGTTGTTTAATACATTCAAAAATTATATGAAGATCTGTATTCCCTGTTTCATATTTGGTATCATTTAGAAGAGAAAATAAGAATCTGGCATAAACTGCCCACTTCACAGAGAGTCAAAATTAAGGTAAGAGATTAACTCATACCAAATTTCCCCTGAAAAAGTACTTAATAATAACAGAAGAAATATATTTATTGAACATTGTGCTTGGCCGGGTACAAGGCTTAGCTCCTGCTGTGAATTATTGGGTCTCATCTGGTCAAAAACCCTATGAGATAGGTTCTAAGCATCTCCCCATGGCTTTTGGGGTGCTACATGATATGACCCCCCCCCACTCCCTCCAGCACAGCACACCCCTCCTTAGGCTCTGCTTCTGCCCTTTTCTCCCCAGGATCACTCAGCCTTCACAGCCCCCTGGCTCTGCCCAGAGTCTTTGTTCGAAGACAGCCTCCTAGGAAAAGCTGTCCCTGTCTGTCATACCCATCGCTCTCTAAGTCCTTATCCTGATTCAGTTTATCTTCATGGCTCCTTGCACCACCCACCATTACAGTATATTCTCTTTTCTTTTCAGTGCAATGCCTCTTCCTCTGTGGGATTTAATCTTCAAGAGGATAGAAACTCTACTGCTATAGCCAGGCCCATGGTAGTCACTCCACAAACATATATAACTAACTAATATCTTACAGATGAGAAGACTGTAAAACCAAGAGCTTCAGAACTTGCCCAAGGTCAACAGCTACACCGCAGTGGTAGAGCCTGCAGCTGACCCTGGCAGTGCATGCAGCCCCCATGATAGATAGTCTGCATGTCCATTTAAGAAGATCCAAATGGATGTACTGGGATTAAAGACGGCCCCTTCACTAGGTGCATGCACTCACATGGGAAGACGGCTCAAGAATACTCAGAAGAACAAAAGTGGAGACTGTCTGCCTCACCTATAAGCCTGGGTCAGGTTTTCCTTCTCTGAACTTCAGTCTCCTATGGTGTAAAATGAGGATAATGCCATCCAATCTCCCAGGACTACCATGAAAATCAAATTATATACAGCAAACAAGCAAATGTTGTCAATTGCTCAGTGTCATTTATATGTACAAGATTACTTTGTTTTATAAGGCAAACTGATCAGAAGTACTGAGTTACTACTTGCCTACGATTTATATATATATTTTGAATTGATTTTTTTTCTTTTTAATATATATATATATTTTTTGAGACAGGGTCTCTCTCTCTCTATCACTCAGGCTAGAGTACAGTGGAATCATCATAGCTGACCACAACCTCACACTCCTAGGTTCCAGCAATGCTCCTGCCTCAGCCTCCCAAGCAGCTGGGACTATAGGTGTGCACCACCACACCTGGCTAATTTTTCTGTTTTTTTGTAGAGACTGGGCCTTGCTTGTGTTCAGGCTGGTCTCAAACTCATGGCTTGAAGTGATCCTCTTGCCTTGGCCTCCCAAAGTGCTAGGATTACAGGAGTAAGCCACTACACCCAGCCATGATTTAGACTTTTTTGCTGTTGCTTTTACTTTTTAAAGGGACAAAGCATACAGGAAAGCTAAGTGTGATGCTTTGGTGTGCTGTGTCTGATCAGGTAGATTTTAGATTACCTTTTAAATATTCACCACCAGAAAGTCATTAATAAATGAGGGAAAACATGGTATTATAGCATATAATCTTTTGCCCATCTAAGAAGGATTTTATCAGACTGAGAATGTAAGGTGCACTGAGGGGAACTTTATTTGTTTCTCTCAGTGAAGAATCTCAAGCATCTCTAACAATGCCTAGCACATAGTGGGTGTGCTAAATATCTGTTGAATGTTGACTGATTGAAAGAATGAATGAGACAATTAGACAACTGTCTGAATATTCTGTGCCCAAAATATTTACCCCTGGATACACACTGCAATATAAGGAGGAAAATGTCTTTTCAAGCCCATAGTCATCTTCTCTTCCTTACTCACTAAGCCCTGCATAAGCCCTGAAGTGTGAATAAATAGGAAAGGCTTCCCTGGCACAGGGACAATATGCCTGATAAATGCGCCCAAAGGAAAACTTCAATTACTTTGTCTGTCAATCCTTCTTCTTTCCCAAATGTGAAATTGACTCTAAACAAACATACGTAGTCATTTTTCTATTTTCTGGGTCATCACACTAAGGGTACACACTGCTGCTCCATCCCGGAACTCCTGCCTCTCTGCCTTTCATGTGGGCACCGACAGATATGATTCAATTCTTAGTCACAGCATCTCCATGAAAATCAGCAACACCATTCTCAAATCCCAATATGTAAAACTAAAACATGGAAAGCTAAATGAGTCCAATACCGTTGCATGCTATTCTACCTGGCAAAGTACTAAGAGAATTATGTTTTCCCAACACTGGGATATAATTTCACTTAATTACAGCCTTTATAGAAGTATGGTTTAACTTAAGGCAACAACGTGGGGTATAAATAAATGTCAATTCTATTAGTATCAAATAGCTATGGTTATAAGCTACCTATACCATGGACAGGACAGTGTTTAATATTTTCTTTCTTTTTTATAAAACAGGGTCACATTTTTATACTTAAGATATAGAACTTATTAAATATATATGAATTTTATAGAACTATACTATGAAGGTACAAATATTGCACAGTAACAACATATTTAAAAATCTACCGTTATCAAATTATGTAGTTGTTCTTACATCATAAAACACTTCTTAATCTGTGTGATAATTATACAATGTGCTATAGTATATAAAGTGGTACAATGCAACAGTGCTAACAAAATGCACCAAGTTAGTATTTGGATTCTTAATCAAGAATCTTGTGCTCAAAGTAATATTCCTTATGATAAAGTTTAAGAAATTTCCCCACTGCTAATGGAGAAGATCAACTGATATGAAACCAACCACACTCTTACCAATAAAAGAGAAACCAGGTTTAGCATAGTTTCATCATCAAGAAAACTGTTATGGTTCAGAGCTATCTGCAAAAGTTTAATCTACTATAACATAAATGTTGACTTCAAATACAAAAATTTAAATGGTGTTTGGCATTTATTTGCCCTAAATATATATTTCCAGAGCTAACATCACAGCCTCAAAGTAGTTATCAAACAGCTCACATAAGGTTCCAAACAATATTTAAATCTTTTAAAAGGTGGTTAAAAATAACCTCACACATGAAGATACAGAGAAACAAATACTACACATTGGACCACTGACTTAAAAGACACAGAAAAAGTAAAAAGCTAGAAATTGGAGTGAAAATTTTAGTCTCTCACTGTCATAACTTTTAAATTCATTTGATGGATTATTTGCATATCAGAATTACAGTAGTGTGACAAAGATTTTGGCACTAAAAAATAAAGAAAATCACAATGCTTTTTCAACAGATAGCAAATCTAAGGGAAAGACAGAGAAAATCTCTAATCATGTTATTTTTTTCTTAAGGATTTTAATAGCCCAATATTTGGAAAACACATAATCTGAAAATGAAATAAAATGTGAAATGTTGGTATATTAATAAACATAAAGTTTACTTTGTTTGTGGACACTGCAATTTGAATTTCATATGTCACAAAATATTATAATTCCTTTTGGGGTTTTCCAATAATTTAAAAATGTAAAAAACATTCTTAGCTTATAAGCCAGACAAAACCTGGCAGCAAACTGGATTTGACCAGTAGGACATAGTTTGCCAACTCTTGATCTAAAGCATTACAGGACCACATATACAGGCACATGTAAGAACAAACCCAGCGATATGTAAAGATTTAAAAAATTAATCCTCAGAAAGCTATGGTTCTATCTGATTTTGCCACGCATTCACCCTGAGAAATTCATAAAATTAATTTCTGTTTTAGCATGAGAAGACCAGCTTTGGAATCTGCTTTTGAAAGGAATAAGTCATACTGCACACATTCATGAAAAAGGAAGAAGATGAAATGGAAAAGAAAAAAAAGGAAAAGGAGAAAACTCTTGAAACTAAGTAGTATTTTAAAACATATGGTTGTGTGTGTGTAACTCAGTTTTAAAATCCATACCTTAGGATAGTATATGCAAGATTATAATATTATATTTCCCTATTTCTAACAATATTGCACTGAGAATTTAACTTCTCACTTTGGATAAGTCAGCTGGGCACAACTCTAGATCCTTTTATAATGTATTGGGCTTACACTAAGAAAACTGCTCATAGAACACTCCCAGTCTATATCACACTTAATCATGTATCATTTTATTATAGATTGTTCACGAACTATATTTTTGTAACTTTTTCCCAAGTAGGTAAAAGTTCATAAAGAGAAAATCATTTTTTATAATCCTTCATCTCTGGAAATAATTAGCATCATGTTTAGCATATACCAAGGATCAAAAAATTTTTAAGACTAAAGTTTGTTTAATAAGTAATAGAAAAATAAATACCAGTATTTGCAGTTCTCTATTATGGCAAAAAATTCCCTTTGATGGAACAACTATCAATTTTCAGAAATCTCATCTGCACCCATACACATAAGGATAGTCAGAGGGTGAGGGACTGCTGGGCCTTCCCTTTCCTCACTCACATGCTGCACCCAAACCACCCACATGTTCAACAAAAAGCGGGGTTGAGGGTCCAGGGCACACTTTTTGTATCTATCAGAAAACAGATGGACCTGACAAAGGTGTCAGAAAATGCAATATACAGAGACCTTAGCTACAAAGGCCAAATAGTAATCACCATGTATTCTATTAGTCAACAGAAACAGAAAAAATTAAAGCAAAACATGTGCATAGCCCCATTTCATTCTTCCCAAAGCAGAAGAGCCTTCAAAAGCCATATATTTGCAAAGTCAATCCCCTTTGTTCCTTCAATTACTTAACTGGTTGTTCCAGGATACTCCTGGGCTCTGAGCTTGATTACCATTGTTTCAATGGCCTCTGCTAGAAACCCATCCTCTCTCTATTTTAAAAGCAGACAACTTAGTCTGAGATGGTAGTATGAGACATGACAAAGCAGCAAAGGACATGGTGACAAGAAAGGATTCCTTTGGCCTCTTTTATCAAGGGAGGTAGATTATCTTGTGCCAAAAATAAAATCAGCAGAGGCTAAAGAATATTCTGCAATATTTGGGCTTCTTTTTAAAAGTTAATTTTTCCAAGTCATGCCTCAATATAAAGATAATCAATAATAAAATCAACTACCTAATGTGAAAAATTAAAATTTTTCATCAAATAAGAAGATGATATACAAAGTAAGCGTGAGTGCAGACTCGTGGAAAAATCTATCAGGACTAAATCTAAGGGCGCTCCCCACTCCCATGGCCTCAGCCAGCCCAAGCCTTTCTGGACAGGCTGGATACTCTTAAGACAGCAGAAGTCCAAAAGGCCTTAAGGGTGAAAAACCTATTTGGGAAAATGGACAGCGCGATGAGAACACAGCATGGCTGTGTTCTCTTCCCTCTCCCCATCACTGACAAGAACAGAAGAAAGAACTGGAAATTGGAAAACCAACTAAAGTGTACTGATGATTCAAACACAGGAATATTCAAAAGCACACATGCATACAAGAGAACAGGAGAGACAAAAAAGGAGAATGTGAGCTGTAGGGAAATAACCAAGAGCTAGAAAGGTTTTGAAGTCTGGTAAAGCCATAGTGCTGAAGAGCTCAATGCTCCCTTCTTTGAAGTCAGAAGAAGTTAATCGTGGAAAAGAGAGGGCAGGAGCACCGTGGGCATCACAACCGCTAAAGCTTAGGGAGAACAATGTTAAACTCTATGTCATGTTTAAAAGCTACCTTTACAAGAGTACTTAGTAAATAATTATTGCTACACCTAGGGGCATTAGTGAAAAACCTATAGTCATAACAGTGTAAAAATTGTTTTACTTGAAATCCAAATAAGAACATATTTTACAGTTTGAATCCTGAATGGGGCATACTCATCATCTTATGTGTACAATAAATCTACAGATCTAAAATTTTAAAGGGAGGCCCAACGTCACAGCCTGAAAAGAGGGTCCATTAAAATGATCAAGTTCCAATGTGATTAGAGTTTACTCGTCACCGTCTTCCTACTCTTCCCTCCAAATGAGTAAAATTCTTGCTGGTGTTCAACAGAACACATATCTTTCACTCATCAGGAAATTCACTAAGCACTTCTACAGTAGATAAAATATCCACATGTATGCATCACTATTTTATATTCAGAACACTTTCAAGATCACTGGACATCCTCCTAGATTTCCCAGGTGCCAAGTGAGCCCCTGAGGGAGAAAAGTTAAGCCACCTCCAAGGTCTCCTATCCAGGACAGATGGAGACTGTTACTTGCATTCTTCAACCAGAGTTCTAGCCATTACACACATTTGCCAGAACAGACATCAATCAACTTCCAATATCTGCGGCTTAGAGAAGGATCAATTGGCCGATGCCCATTAATCTAGCTAAGGTGTACCCAAAGATAAGAGAATAAACTTTAGTTAGGCTTCCAAGGGAGAGAAGTTAAAACTCCTATAACCAGTCCTCTTAACTGTACCACCCTCACTGACAAATCCTACTTTGACTGACATACTCAAAGACCAACACCTTCAATCATTCGACATGGAATAACCAAGACTCTTGTGTGCCTTTTATTTTAAAAAGAAAACTTAAAACTAAAAGCAAACCTGATGGCATCCATGGATCAGAAGTTGGTTTGGTCAAGGTGTTCACCTGTTCCCAATTGAAGTCATCATCTTCAGCTTGACTATATCCACATGTGCTATATGGTTCATCAAAGAGGCAACCACCTAAAATGTAAAAAAATGAAAAGCAATGTAAATAAAAAACAAACCTCTGGATTAAGCTACAATGACTGCAGGAAAACTACACCTACTTGATGTCAAACTACATTTGATTGGATCTTTCTGTTCAGGAACTGTAGATCTGACTTTTGCTGGGTACCACTGGTCATGCCTTACCCACACGCTGTGTTATGCAGTTCTCCGAAAGGAATCTAATGTTGGCAGAAGCCATAGAAAGTAAGACCTAAGCAAATTTAAAATTCCAATTTTCCAGATGTATAGGAATTTGAAAAATTGATCTTGTATTTGAAACTTTAATAGAACTGCCTTAAGTGTTCAATGTGTTTTCAATTGGAAAAAAATTACAATCTGTCCAAAAAAATTAAAAGGGGAATGCTTTTGCCACAATACTGGCCCAGTGATAGGAGATAAGATGCAGTACAAAGCATGGACACAGCTTGCAAAGTATTTTTCAAAGAACTATTCTAAATCTAACAGAAATAGGTTTCACTTTTAATACTTTGGAGATTTGAGGTCTCAATATTAAAAGAGAGATAAATTCACTTACAGTCCACACAAGTTTTAAACATAAAAATAAATTCAAAAGTAAATGTGGTAAACATCTGCTTAATTTTGGTAGTAGAAATGAAACTACTTAAACAAAGAAAGAATAGAAAATGCCAGTATCCACATAGCAATTCTGCTGTTTCAGCACCACCAGCATTCAGCATGGTCATGATTTTAAGTCCCACCTACATCCTCTTAAATGCCTCCTGTTACTTTTTATAGCATCAGATCTTTTCCCCAATGCTTCATATAGGCAAAGTGAGTGGATTGTACTGATTGTGTTAATTATTATGAAAATTCTACTATCCATTCTATAATCCTATTAATTTTTAAAATTATAATTGCCTGCCAATGATGAGAATTATGAGTTGTCATCAAGAAAACGCCAATTTAATAATATTTTTACACTATATCTCCAATGTATGTCCTGATGGCAAGAAGATAAGTAAAACAGCCATTGTACAACCTCAGAGGAATGACAGATGTTAGAGGTCCAACTTGCATCCAAATGCTTAGGTCAATTCTGCAGCCTCCTGCCCAGCCAGCCAATCTCTCAACAGATGAGGCACTCAGAATTCTGTAAAGCATTCCTACCATGCAGAAAACTCCACCTTAAAAAGCCCCGAACTCTACTTCTTGCAATGTATACCCATTTATCTTAGCTCTATGCTATCAAGAAATGATAAAATCGTATCAGCTCTTGCACAGGAAAGCTGATTATTTGAAAAGAGCTGTTATGTTCTAAGTCTTCACTTTTCTAAGCAAAACATGCTTTTCTCCCTTCCCTCAAATTCTTTCTACTAGAAGGTTTTCAGCCTTTTTACCATCCTAGTAGATGTTCAGAATTCAATGGGCCCTTGACCATGTTGTCATCTTCTCAACAGTCCAGGCAGGATGCTGGTCCATTCAAAGCTTTTAGTGAGTCTGAAATCCCACAGGTGTTTTTCATACCACTGCCATCGAGTCACTGCTCTGCTTTTGTAACAAGGTAAGTGACTTTCAAAATCCAAATTAAGACTGTTTGTCCTAAATCCCATCTTGTATTTTCAGTACATCACGCCAGCCTGTTATCCTGGTCATTTAGATAGTAGTCATCCTACCTAGATTTGTGTTATCTGGAAATTTGATGAGCATGATTTCTACATTTGCCTCTAAGTCACTGATAAAACAAAAATAAAAACAAACAAACAAACAAAAACATTGAACAACTTTGAGACCAGCCTGGGCAACACAGTGAGACCCTGTGTCAAAAAAAAAAATGTTAAACAGAGTAGAGTCAAAGAAACTCAGACTGTGTTAAATGGTTTCTCCTAGCTTTCTAGCTTTTCTTAGTCATTAGCTCCACACCTGATGATGAAATTAGTGACCCTGGACACCATCTTCTGTAACACTTTTAGCAGTACTCATTTCAATTAAACTTTCCACTGGGAACAAAAAAATCATCATAAAAGATATAGCATTAACTCAATATTTCATCTTGACAACAACTGGCCGTTCATATTTCCCTCTTACTTAGTTTTAACAAGTTCAGAAACAAAGTGGATTTGTTTAAAGTGCATAATATTAACAACTTTCCAATTTGGGATAGGAAATGTTAAAAGACTATGCAAACATTTATGAGAAATATTTTCACTTGGTTGTAAACTCTAACTTTGATGTAGAAAATAGCTTCAGGATTATAGAAATAAGCCCAAACAGCATCAGCACTAATAATACTTGAAAAAATGAAATCACTGATTTTGAAAGAAAAGGGTCCCCCAGTGGAAACAGAGATAGCACCCTAATGACAGTCCTCTAGTGCATTCTTAAACAGTGAGGAACAGTGACAAGCATCCACAGAACAACTTAAGGTTAGTTAAAGAACTGGTTTACAAAACGACTGCTGCCACTGAAGATAGAACCAACTACAAAGGCAAGTGCTTGCATACATGGCTGAGAGCAAACCCAGAAGAGGGTTATACTTTTCCCATTATACAAAGCTGTTTCTATCTCTTGAAATGAAACATATAAAGGATGGTATGATTCTTTCTGGGCCAATGAAGGATTATTGAGGCACTGGAAAATGGGACAGACTATGAATTTCCTATTGCCCAACTAGGATATATCCCCCTAAACACCAATCTTCAGATCCAGATCCACCGTTGGCCTTCATCCAATAATTATGGGCCCCCCAAAAGATCAAAGGTGGTTTACTGAGCTAAAATAAGATGAGATTAAAGAAAACGGCTATCAGAATTGAAATAACGGATGAAAAGAAAGGACGATTAAGTGTTTACTTTTCAAGGCAGCTTTGGGTAACAGCAAAGTGTGCAGGTTCTGGGGTCAAACACTGGCACAACCCAGTTCTTCCACTGCTAGTGTTGTGATTTTAGAGAAATCACTTAACCTCTCTCAACCCTAGTTTCTTTACCTATACAATGGAGATAATGTGTACCTCATGTAGTTATTTCTGATGATTAAATTAGGCAGCAAATATAGAGTTAGTATAACCGAGTCAGGCATGTTGAATCAGCACAGTTACTAGTTCTTAAATCCTTCTCACCATATAGACCTCATACAATGATTACTCTCAGGAGTTCATTTCATCGCAACTAGAATTTATAATTGAAAATTAGAAACTGTATTTTGTAAGAAAGTACAAAGTTGTGAGCATTCGTGCAGGTAGCACCCCTTGTACCACTTTTGAACATGGATATGTAAAGAACAGGTGGTCAGAAAAATGTAATAATCAAGGGGGAGCAAGATGGCAGACGAAAAAACCGCCAACCAGAGTGTCTCTGCAGAAAAGAGAGATTTTAGAAGAAAGTAGAAGAAATAAGCAAGCAGACAAGCATACATCAGATGAGGGTCGGAAGAAGGGGTACCTAAGACTACGGGAGACGCCATGGGAGGAGGTTGCAGAGGAGAAATGGAAGAAGAGACCTCCTGAGAAGCTTGGAGACAAGCGACAAGGGTAGATGGAACAATTAACT
>VBSM01003157.1:4142309-4158600 GCA_008086735.1 Cheirogaleus medius
GAGAACAATCAAATGTTAATTTCATAAACTTATAACACATATTTTTGAACTGTTCTGCCTTTAACAGGTTAAATTGATTTATACACTCTAGCAATCATTCTTCTTATTATAATTATAATCCATTTAAAGTTCTTTTGTAAAAAGACCAATACTCCTTCAGGAGTTTTCTGGAACATTTTTCTCATTTGTTCTAAATACAGAATGACCCCATTTAAGGCAGCCTTTATCAAATGCATAAGTGTTAAATGGATCTCTCTATAGAGAAGGCAGATCAAAAAATAGTGCTAAAGCACCCCCCCCAAAAGAATTAATGTTATATGTTCTATTTTCCTAAAATAACATGAAATCTCAGATGGTTCTATTTATTTCAAATTTAAAACTGTGTAAGATAAATTGCTATAAACTATACAATTCAAAGGATAAATAGAAAGTAAGATATAACAGACATAATTAAGAGTTTTAAAAAAAAACACCTTTACCAACATGGCACAGCCCCTGCATTCCTCTTGTAAATCACAGTGACATCTACATTTAATTGCCTGCCAAACAATAAAAGCATATAATGCCTCTTAAACTTTGAGTGTGCCAGTGATGTTTAGTGAATCAGACACTAAGCATTATAGAAATACTTTTACATAATTTAATCTAGCAAGCAGATTTTACACATTGCACAAGCATTTAAAGGGCTAATGCTATGCTCTATTGTAAGAAGTGCTATGGATATATTTTATATAATACAAAGGAAATGAGTTGTCTTGTTCTTGAAGCTTCTATGGTTTATTACATTTATCACATACTTCACATTTCATCTCAATCTATTGATTCCTGATTTTTTTAAAGGCTGGATTGCAATAAACAAACATGTATTTTTCTTACTGATCTTAAAATCTGTTTTTTTATAATGGGCAATGGTGTTATTTTTATTCATAATTATTATTATTTAGATCTGGCCAAATTATTAAAGACTTAACTATCTCAATTTTTCCATATACAAATAAGTACCTCATAGAGCTGCTACTGGATTTAATTAAACCATTTGAATTCCATAAGTCAAATTGAATCCATCTGAATATAACACTGGTATCTATACCACAATAGTGAAAACTGTGAAAAAAAAAAGTTGTCTGCCTCTACCACAGACATAGAAGTTAGAAATGAAAAAAATATATAAAATATCTGCCAGAAATGCCTAGGACAGAAGACAATCAAACTAGATCAGTCTTTAACACCTGCTCTCTGGAGTTGCTTGTGTCCTGAGGCCCAAACTAGAGCAGTGATTCTCAAAGTGGGTCCCTGGGACCAGCTGCATCACCTGCGACCTCCTTAGAAATACAAATTCTCAGGCCTCATCCAAGCAAGACCTACTGAATCAGAAACTCTGGGGTGGGGCCCAGTAACCTGCTTTAACAATCCTCCAGGTGACGCTGATGCATACTAATGTTTGGTAATCACTATTCTAGACCAACTATTTAGCTAGAATCTTCTGGGAGCAGCCCCAGGAATCTGTGGTTTTAAAAAAAGGTCCCGGAATAACCTAATCATTAACCTATTTTAGAAAGAATGCTCTAGAGATCAGTAGTTTCAAACATTTTTAAGAAGACATAAGCTTTTTAAAGGCACAAACAGCCTATGTTTGTCTATTTATAAATTATATACATGTACTACTCTGCATATGCTGTTATATGCATGCATGTAATCGGCCTTTTAAAGTGTTACTAGAAAATATAAATAAGTTGAAATTCAAATACTTTCTTCCATACATCAATGGATTGTACTATATTCCTCAAAAAGGGTGTGAAGAAAGCGATTTGAAGATCATGGCTCTAAATAACTCTTTTTAGTCATAAATACCTCTCAGGTGAATACGGACAACAGAAAGCAGCTGGATCAAAGTGTTTAATGTTTTGCTCTAATTTCATGCTAAGAAACCCCTGATCTATAATTTTTCTCCTAAGTGAAACTATTCAACAAGAAGAGATATCCTAGGTAGAAAATGATCCTAGTTACTGGTCAGAAATACCCAGAAAATTAATAAAAAGTAGAATTTCATTTTATGCCCAGTAGCACTCCTGTCAGTTTAGTATGATGTACAAATCCACCTCTTGATGATTTTGGTAACATAAAATCATTATCTGGGGCAGCTGATAAAAATAAACTTTTGAACTCACCAATACACAGTACAGCCAAGCCAAGTTATTTATTTATGCAGCTTAAAACATCGATTTTCACTGGGTGTTGATTAACCTAAACTCAACTAAAAGCCCTTTATCAATGAACTTTTTTTCTATGCACTATATTCATTGGGTAGAATTGAATTATAAGGAAAAAGTAAATATAGTTTCATATACCCTCTTGGTAAAAATTCATTCCAAATTCCTATCATTAGGAGTACTTGTTCTAACATAAAAACAGGTAACTTGTACGGCTGACTGTACTTAACTGGGAGCACAAACTTGGTATATATTCAGTCTTCCTACTTAAAACTATTCATCAGCTCCTCCCTGCCTAGGGGACTAAATTCAAATTTTATCAAGTGACATATGTTGTTTTTCTGATTTGACCCCTACCTACCTCTTTATCTTCATTCCTTTCCAGGACTTCCCTTTGACTTTATACTCTAGTAATCCTCAACTATCTGTAGATTCACCCCCCATGGCTGTGCCACCCACATGGTACTGCTCTGCTCATGCAGTCCCTGCACCTCTTGAGCACTCCCCCACCCCCAGCCCAGAGTCTGCCTGGAAAACTCCTGGGTACTGTTCAAATCCCAGCTTGGAGGCCACTTCTCCTAAATATCTGTTGCTAGTGCCTTCTCACAGATAAAACGATCACTCCTTCCCATGTAATAGCCATCACTACAAAATATATATAGGCCTTCTTGATGTCTTTCTCATACTGTGTGGCAATATAATAGTGGACATGCTTGTCTTCTCTACTGCACTGTGAGCTCCTTGGACTGGGATGATGTTCTGTTCATATCTGTTTCCCCAGTCCTAGAAAGAAGCTTGCTACCCATTAAATACGTGCTGGATTTAATAGAATTTATAAAGTTTTTTGTAAGAAAGGTAAGAACAAAAATCATTTATTGCTCTGTATTTACTAGAAAGGAACAACAAAGAAAATACATCTAATGGATTCTATTCACAGAACACTCACTCTGGCTACACCAAAGGAAGAAGAAATCCTGATTCTAGAGTTCTTGCCTTCTTGCTCTGACTCATGGCATCTCCCTCCCTCCCTGTCACCCCTACTCCTCCTAACTAGGGACTTCCATGGCAGACATTAAGTCAGGCACTAGGGAGGAAAAGGGAGGGGGTAAGAGGGAACAAACACAGGATGAAAAAGAAGTCCCTGTCCTCAAGGAAGACAACTTGGGGAACACAGAGGAGTCAAAAAGGAGAAATATGAAAAATGTTGTAGGAGCCAAGAGAAAGAACAAAAACTCATCCTGAAGGTCTCCTTTTCCTAAATGGTCCAGATAAAAAAGAAAACCAGAGAGTCAGCAAGTAGATGTGAGAATCTACTAAGATATCAACAGCCTATTATCCTAAGATGCTGCATAAAAAGGCCGTAATTTGGCAGACCTCAGCATAAGTCAACAAAACTGCAGGGATTTTATATGTATCACACTGGAACTCTGCTGTAATGCCTCAGTCAGTTGTATTTGGTTTCTTGTTTTAAACATTAAAAGAATGTCTGTGATTACATATTATATATCTTTCAAATTTATGAAACATAAAAGTAGATAATACTTATTTTCTGTCAAATTTCAATACTCAGGCCATAAAAAAGTATGCTTTAAAGAAAAATAATTAATTACATAATTTTAAAAATCAGAAAGCTGGATTCCATGCAAAATTTCCCAAACTAAGAGCAATACTTAGCACAAAAATTGTTGTGAATTAGCTTTCCTTCCAGTCATTTTACATGACCAATTAGTTGCTAAAATATAGGGAACTAAGAACATTTATCCTTCTCAAGGTCAACTATAGCTACAGTGTTTTTTCTTTTTCTAATTGAGTGTTTACTCAATATTCTAGTTACTTTTTAAGCATGTATTATTTTCCCACTAACTGAAGAGAACAAGTGGGCTGAGAGAAGCACCCTGGATCAAGAAGCAGATGGTGTGTGTTCCAGTCCTACCCCTGCCTGTGGGTGGCTTTGGACAAGGCAACCAGCCAGCATAGTGGAGATCCGATGGAAAGAAGGTAATTTGCCACCAGAAAGAGCCAACGTAAGTCCTAAACCTATCAACTTAAAAGCCTTCCTCATCTATTCATCTATAAAACCATCCATCTTCTAGAATGTTAAAAAAGTAAATGGTTTTATATATATGTGTGTGTGTGTTTACATATATCTTACACTATTTATCTCTCTACTTACTTACCTCCCTATCCACCTACCTACCCACTTACCTACCTATCTAACAAACAGGTAAATGGTGGCTCTCTTTCTTTTCTTGGTCTCAGCATCCTGCCTATAAAATATCATGGATGAATCAGATCATTGCTTTTTCAAACTGTGATTCTGGGAACCCTCAGACTCTCCTAGATCCTGAAGGTAAGCCCATTGCACGCCCTTCTGGAACCCTGTTTCAACCAGATATATTCAACTTTCATTTACTTTAAACATAGGGATTCCATGGGCAACAAAAGAGTTGGACCACAGAAAATGTAATATTTAACAGTATTTGACTACTTCAGGCCCAGATTACCTCTAAGGTCATATTCTATTATGTTTTTTTCTTTCTCTCTCATTTTTGTTGTTGTTGTTTGTTTTTTGATACAGGTCTCTTTCTGTCACCCAGGTTAGAGTACAGTGACATCATCATAGCTCACTGCAACTTTAAATTCCTGGGCTCAAGTGATTCTCCCGCCTCAGCCTCCTGGTTAGCTGGGACTACAGGCTCACACCACTACGGCCAGCTAATGTTTCCATTTTTGTAGAAATGGGATCTCATTCTGCTCAGGCTGATCTCAAACTCCTGGCCTCAAACAATCCTCCCACCTCAGCCTCCCAGAATGCTAAGATTACAGGCGTGAGCCACTGCACCTGGCCTCACTTTTCTTAAGGACAATAATTCCTTGTCAGTGACATAACAGAGGTTAAAATGTGTTGTTGTGTATCAGGTTATTGTTGAGGGAGAAGTCATTATAATATAAAAACATAAATAAAATAATGTTAAATAATACAAGCAAAAAGGATGGCTGAGCTCAATGTTAAAGCAAGAGGAAAAGGTTTAGGGAGAGGTTTTGAGGGGGCAGAAGTGACCCTCAAGATATGAAGATGGGTGCTAGGGCTTGCCAGGCTCCTGAGCTATGAAAAAGCAAGAAACACAAGGTCACGGGACAAGGCATCCAGTATTCTCAATCCTATGTAGGCTGGGACCCATTTGGGGTGATTGTTCCTATCCCAGTTAATCCAAAATGATCAAGTCATATTTGCTGAAAAGAACATTTAAAAACACGTAAAGTATAATTTCAGTAGGGCCCTCCTTAACCCACCCCCCTTTCAGCATCTGCTTACTAATATTTAAAATTATTTGAATATGTTTGTATTTTTCAGTCTACAACAAAGAGGCTCAAAACCTAAAACTCAAAAAAACCACTGTATAAATATGGATTTATACAGCCAGTCCTCTAACCATATCTACTCCAAAAATTATTTATTTAGACCTATTATGCATAGTCCCACACAAATAATCCACAAGTACAAATAACTAGATATTAGATATTTATTATTTTGATAAACATTACATAAGGACATTAGACATATGAAAAGTGGGTGGGAAATAGGTTCAAAACCAGAAGCTAATATCTAATTCAGTGACTTCATAATATGCCTGGGATGAGCCAGCCCTATTTGCTTCCAGAAACTAATCATTAGGATATGTTTAATGTAAAGCCAGGAATATGAAGAGTTCTGTTTCTCATGAAGCTTTTTATTTTTCATATGACTGACTTCTTGTAAGAAGCTATGGTCACTGGGATAAGTTAACCAAAGTGTCACCATCTAGCTGGTTTCAATAGTCTGAGTGTGTAATTTTATACTTGATTACATGTGGCTTGGATCTCTCTTTCTTATGGAATGCTCTTCAAGTAAGCTTATTGTTGGCTCTTGGCCATATGGGACACCTACCTTTAACAATATCTAACCTAGTACTGGGTATGTTGTGAAAAGAGAATAAACCCTTAGTGGATCAATGTAGTATTGACTGGGCTTAAGAAATAGTAACCCTTCATGGGGCTAGAAATTTGCCTAGAGAAAGCTTCATAGACTAGCTCAATTTCTGTGATGTTTAAACCAATGCTCTAATGTGGCACTTTGGGGACCACGACCCCCTGCTAAGAACAGGCTGCAGTTATCAGCTGATAGCTCTGCTCCAGCCAGCACTGGAAAACACATCCCTGATCACAAAGTCCCTCCAATGGAGTCACTACATCCCATCTGATGCTCTGAATTTGCCAGTAGAAATAATATGGTCATTTTACCCTGGAAAGAATGAGGGAGTGTACACCCCTTTTCAGCAGTACACTTCACTGATGCAAAAATGCTTGGGGTTGGTAGTAGAAACCAAGTTGCACCAATCTCAGTTTTTTTTCCCACATGCTGTATAAATTTCAGAGAGATGTTTATCACAGAAGTACAGTCATGACCTTAACCATAGGACAGCAAAATGTTGCACCATTACTGATAATTCTCAATAAAGACCTTCATCCTACTAAACTTTAGCATATTGCTAAATTCAGAATTAAAAAATAAAACCCAGGGGAAATCAGAAGATTTAATTAGGTCAGGAAAAAAATGTGGACTTGAATTGTTTAGAAAAAAACCTATTATAGACAAACTGTTAAATCGCTAGATCCACTAAACACTGCATCTCCTTTAAACACTGAGATATTAACACAAACAAATCCCAATTTACAAACTGGGCAGTAAGCCTTAACTTCCCTAATGTGTTTCCAGTAGGGCTCCTGAAAACACCAACTCTCCCTATTATATAAAATGTCTCTTTAAAAGTCCAGTATTCCTGCCCTGGTACTGTTCTTATTCTGATTTACATGCTTTTGTCATAGCCCACTGATTCTAAAATGTTGAGGAGTTTATGAATCTCTTTGAGGATCTCAACAGAGCTATCCATGGTCTGTCTCCCCAGGAAAAACGCATGTCAGTGCATATTTTATAAGTCCTTAGGTTACAAAGCTCTTAAGGACAATTCAACACATACTCAAAAGTATGGTACATTGGTCACCTATGTTAGAAGACTGGGATAATTTGTTAAAACACAAGTCCTTGAGCCTCACTCTAGATGTATGTAATCAGAATTGTTGGGAGTGGGGTTGAGGCTCTGAATTTTAGGGTGCTTCTGGGTGATTGTGCTACAGGTTGACTGGCAGATAAGATCCTCTGCTATGGCCATTTTCCTATCCTCTCATGACATCAACTGGTTCTGAAATAGATTCTCTGGCATCCACTCAACTCTCTCTAGGATCTCAAGCTCTGTTGTCTCCACCTGACTAAAGGGCATCTCCACCAGCATCCTCTGCATCTCCACCCACTCTTCACACCGGGCCCAAGAGACATCCACACAACTGCTTCCCTGCTCCCCTGCACATCAGGTTCTTGACTCTCCTGTACATTTACCTGGAGGCACTTCTCACCCAACATCCTAGCAAACTCTTTCTCACTCATCCGTTAAGACCCATTGCCACAGAATGTACTAGCTCCCCTCTATATTCCTGGGTTATCAGCTCTTCGCTTAATTCCCACAATTCTCATGTATATGACAATGTCCCCTTTACCACTCTGTATGGTGCGTGTTTGTACAGGTGGCTTTCCGACAACACAGGGTGCACTCTTATTGCAGAAGCAGCACCTGCTGCCTGCCACCCAGCGGGGTCCCTCTTCACTGTTTATAATAAGACTGAAGGATGTCCAACTCACATTTCTACACAGAAACACAGAATCATGTCATCCTCTATGGGTGAGGCTGAAAGGAAGCTCAGGGATCACCCCAGTATTAGGCAAATACAGAAACTAAGACTGGGGGGGTTTACCTGATGTATCAAAGACAATCCAGTGGACATCTGAAAACTCCTGATCCATACAAGAGCAATGGTGAGTGTGGTAGGAGACGCCAAAACACAGGATCCTGACCCTCGATTTTAACTGAGTTAGGAACACAGGAGACATACATGACTGACTTATAATTCAACATTGTGAACAGAAAGTGATAAGGTACCAGTGATTGCTAAGAGGCGATTTCATATTAGGAAGAAAAAGGGAGAATTCACAGGGGAGAAGCCAAAGTGTAGCTGGGAAGCTGGGTGGGCATATCCAGAGCATTCCAGAGAGCAGGAGCACGGAGGAGAGAGGGAGGCACATGGTACAAAGGCTAATACGTGTGCGTGAAATAAAAGTTCACCGCAGCACAAATCATACAAAGGAATGGCTGAAGACCAGGCTACAAAGGTAGATGGGAGCAGTACAGTGCCAGGCTGGGGGCACGTGGGGCAGGAATGGGATTGTCCTACTGCCAACTCGTGATTCCACATGGCTATCCAGAACAGTGTGGTGACAAAGAGGGCAAGAATGTTCACCCCCTTACAGACAAGAGAGGCCGTCAGAAGGATGTTACTTGCCTACAAGCCCAGAGGTAGGTAACAGCAGAGGTGGAACCTGAGCCTTGGTTTCCTAACCCCTAAGAGGTATGTTTTCTTTACAGTATAATCATAATATATAATCACAGTAGGATGACTATTCCATGGATGCTCCTTGCATATGTACTACATAAGTAAACTGTAGCCTTAATAAAATGGACACAGTAGATGTCATCCTTGAATTGTACAGCCAAACAGCACTGACAATACCACTGAAGATTCTTTAGACTTATTAAGATTTGATGGTAACAGAAACAAATGTCTAAAAGGCACAGAGAAGTAAAATTTCTTCAAATGGATACCAGAAAAAATTCGCTCCTAGAATCAACTATCAATAATTCTGCCAAACAAATCAATCCTTTACAAACTAAAGCATGTTCATTAAGCAAGAGCACTTTGAGAGGCAATACATTGCACTAGGCATGTTTACAGAAGAATAAGGGAAGCATAGAATTAATGGCTTGGTTCCTTTTCAATTTGCATCAGAAATCTAACTGAAGAAACCTAACCTAACACTGAAAGCAACCACAATGAACTACCAAGAAAACACAGACATGTGGCAAGGGTGCTCAAAGATCAAAATCTCTCTCTGAAATTGAAAAGTAATGCTAATGTACTCTGGCTTGGAATTGTTGTACTAGAAAGGAAATTAATATCAAAGCTGGAACAGCACCTACTGTTCCATGCAGTAGGATGAAAACAATGGTGTTTGGCTCAAAAGTACAAGGAAATATAGGAATCTGATAGAACAGAGGAAATGAGGACAAATCTTTGAAAGAATCAAAATGGAATAAAGTCGTGCAACTTATCCCTGTGCAAGTGAAACACTAGAGGGAGAACAAGTTTTGTGTTGAAAAGAATATGACCATACCAGCCTCTCAGCTTAAAACTTCATATTCTTCAAACTCTTACCTTAGCCTCCCACAGAGGAAAGGAAATAGTGCAAAATAAAAAAAATAAATTGAAGAACACAAATATATAACCTATCACTTTTTGAAGGCAAGATTTTCTACATAAAAGAATTGACTACACCTTGGGACAATGATACTTAAGGCAACAAGGAGATGAGGGCAGATTGTTGTTTTATTTTGAAGCATTTTAAAAGACAAATGACACATACAACACTAAATAAAATTCTTTTTTTTTGTTTTTTTGAGACAGAGTTAGAGTAGCTCATAGCAACCTCAAACTCCAGGGCTCAAGCCATCCTCCTCCCTTAGCCTCCTGAGTAGCTGGGACTACAGGCATGCACCACCATGCCCGGCTATCTTTTCTATTTTTAGTAGAGACGGGTCTCACTGTTGGTCAGGCTGGTCTCGATCTCCTGACCTCAAGCAATCATCCTGCCTTGGCCTCCCAGAGTGCTAGGATTACAGGCATGAGCCACTGCGCCTGGCCCAAAATAAAATTCTTATACCTGTCCTTGAATCCTATTTTTGCTTTAGACCCAAACGCAGTCAGCTACCAAGCATTTCAGTTACTCTTCACAGGGCCAGGCATGCCCCTCCTCAGCTGTAGCAGGAAGAGCTTGCTGATCCACACCCCAAAAGGCTGTGTTGCCATTTTCTCATGCCTCTTCTTCTCAGTTCTGGTTTTCCTCCATACTATATAAAAAGCCATGCTGATTGAACAGAACATGACATCCAACTCTGCAAAGGATAACTAAAATAAAAGCCAAGCTTGCTTTCCTCTTTGTGAAGTCCTCTAACTGTCAGCTCTAACTCACCATACTCACCTCTAATAGCATCTATGTTGGATCTTACTGGCTAGTCTTTTTTTCAGGCAATCTCCAGTCTGCTGTGTTTTCACTGATGATTCTATTCCTTCCTGCAGGGCTACAGGTCCCTCCACTGCTACCATTTATTTGATTCATCTGATTATTATCTGCAGATCCTTGGCTCCAAATATCACAAAGTGTGCCCTGGTAACTTTAAATAGAAGAGCCCTTTATCAGAAGGGCTGGTAAGTGGTGAGATCAGAGAGAACCACGCTCCAGCAGGGGCCTGAAGAGAAGAGACACAGACAGGGCCGGGCCACAGGAGCTGTCTGCTCAGGAACAACGGATGTTTACAGCCACTCATCCAGCCCGCGCCCTCTGCAAAAGCCTCACAACGAATCATCTCTAACTAGTTCAAAACTCAAATTCCCTGCACTAAACTTTGAATTGGCTGCATTGAGTCACAGATCCATACTCCAGTGGCCAAAGAGCAGACACAGGGGCTCTTCAGAGGGGAGAGTTCTGCCTCTCCTTTGTCTTGGGATCCCCCAAACCATTGCTAGCCACTCCTGCTGCTTATTTCTTGACAGAACAGACTATGGAAAGAATCAAGCAACACTGCTGCAAAGATGCAATCACAGGGAGAGGGACTACCAGTACCACCAAAGAACTTGTTACCTCATTTTCAAGTGGCACAACTGCCTGGCAATTATTCCAGACAATACGAAAAGGAGGCTGACATCTCAACACTCACAGACCATGAAGACAGGCAGGGAGGTGACACCTTGGGAGCGAGGAGGCTGGTCCACAGCACACGATGCTCACATCTGTTTGTACTATTCACACACTCACTCATGATTCAACTATTTTCTTAGACTCTGTGTCCATATTTGTTTTAGATTTAAGTACCTAGAAGATCTATGAAATTCTGCTGGTAATAAGCACACAGGAAACGTTAGGTAACTGCACAGGGTCTCTTTAAACTGCCTGGTACAAGATCCAACACAGGGCTACGCTAGGAGTCTTCACAATCTTCCACTGATGACAAATTCTATGAGGTATAGCATGAAAAGGGTAAAGAAGAAACAGAAAACCAAAACACAACTATGCAACACTGGCTGAGATTTAAAATGCCAAATGACCTATATTCAACAAGGTCTAAAGCATTTTCACATACTGGAAATATAAGCTTGCCATTTTAAAGAATAAAAAGGAATACTGCTCCAGTAAAGATATGTGGGGCAGACTTCCAGCATACACGTGAGCAGTTATGGCAGCGGCACCAAAATGAAATCGGAGATAGGCCAAACGTGGAGCAGGGGGTGAAAGGTGAATGAAGCCAAAAATCCAACAGTGTAACAGGTCTCAAAATGAAATAGTATGAATACAGCCAAAAAAATATAGACTTATAGATGAAGCCAACAGAGAATGGTATGATTCCACCAAAAACATTAGCAAATACAGCCAAAACAAAATGATATGAACCAAGATGAAAAGGCCATTTTAAAGAGAAGCAAATTTAGCCATTTAAAACTTCTTAAAGGTATCATGGCAAAAGTTAGTCTGTAGTTATATACGAACCCTGTCTCTATGAAACACAGAGAATGAGAATGAAATTGGATACTTATTGATCACCTACTATGTAGCATTTGCTGAACATAACTCACTTAATACTCATACCCAACAACCCTATCATATAGAGGTATTGTGCTCATTTAACTGATAAGCAAACTAAAGCTTAGAGACATAAAAAGTTGCTCACGATTATATAAGCAAGTTAATGACAGTAAATTGCACTCAAATCAAGATGTGCCTGCTTTCAAAGCTTATTTTCTCTCACACAACATGCTTTAACATGTATGCATTCCTCTTAAAATTTAGAAAAGAAAAAAAATATATATATATCACTTTGACTTTACTTTCTGTCAAAATAAAACATCTACCTCTATACAATCAAAATAATATAGACTCACATGGAAAAAGGGAAACCTTATCCACCTCAGTTTTTTTCTTCCACAAATACTGGATGATGTAGAGATCACTGGCTAGTTCTCAATGGATTTTTTAGAAAATTACTAATTTTTCTAAACATGTTCAATCAAATTTATGTGGCTATAAAAAATCTTTATCCCTTCCCAACTGTCTTCAAGACTCTACTAAACCAAAGATTAGTAAGACCGTTCTTCCGTATCTTATTCATCATAACATTTCCAGAATCCGCCCTTCCTCCCAAATCATTAAATGCCTGAATGACTTTTTCCTTTAAAGAGAAGTTAGAAAATTAAGAATTATTACCAAAAAAATAAAGAAAAAATATTTTTAAGCCAACAGTATCCATCAAATAACTAACAAACTTAGAAAACACATTCTTTTTCAAGTGCTCATCACTAACAAGCCAAAGGACATCTAAGCTGAGCAGGTAGTTTTCTATGAGTATGGCTTCCGTGACATACAAGTCCATGTCTAGCATTAATAAAACCTAAAATTCACCATTACTATCATGTTTCCTACCTTTAGAAAACCCAGAAATTAAATACATATATATACTCAAGGCCTATCATATGTTCTTTTCTAGAATGTCATATAGTATAAGCACAAACGATGTCCAGAATCACACCTCAAAGGTTTATAAGATCCTGAACATATAAAAATGCATTCAGAATAATTCAACTTGGTTTATTAACTTAGGCAGGAAATTTGGCTAATCCATAAAAGATGAGATTTTTCAATAAGAGTTGAAACCAAAAAACATTTGATTATAAATATATATGAGTATGAGTTGGAGAGAAAACAGGAAGGAGAAGAAAAATCAAAAAGGTACTATTAGGTACTTAGTAAATGCCAGATGGAAAAGTCGCTTGGTCAACAAATAGGCACCGGCAGTGCACCTGTGCCAGGCTGCGTGCTGACCATGGGAACATGATGGGGAACATGATGGGGAACAAGCTGGAAGCAGCATCAGCTGTCATGGAGCTCAACAGTTAATTTTAAGAATCTATCGCCTACTGGACAAGACTGGCCTACCCTCTAAAGGTCAGAAATTAAGCGCACTTAGTGTCTGTGTTTGAAAGGTTACAATCTTTGTGCAAAAAAACAAGATATAACAGAGAGAAGGTACTCTGGCCAAAGGATAATGCAAGACGATGAGTTCAAAGAGTTCAAAGAATGGAGAGAACACTGTCACCACCCTCTGACTCCCCTCTCTGCAGACAGCCAAGCTGCCCTTCGCTGCCTTAGCCTAGGTCAAAGGTGTTGATCTAGGGCTTCAACATTCCTCTGAGTATCCCTCCTCCTGGACATCTTACAACGTCTCATCACAGAGCAAACTCCTACGACCTGCAGGTCTCAGCTGATGCATCACTTGCTCAGTGAAGGCTTCCGTCATCAGCCCAACTGGCCCCAGTCGAAGGTCTTCCTACGTCCCCATAAAACTTAAGCGCATGTTGGCAGCACTCAATTCACTGCCATTATCTATTCAGTGTAAAAGTAGTGCCAAAAACTGAGAAAAAGATTACTATTAGCTAGCGAGGAATTTGTGAGGAACTTTTCCCCAGAGGAAGATGCGCGCACTGGAGAGTGGAGCCAGGCTGCAGCTTCTGAGGCAGCCTGGGCAGGCCAGAGGCGCTAGGTGCTGGCACTGGGCAGGTCACGCTGCAAGGATGGATCCCAGTTAACGCTCACAGCAGTTATGCTGGGAAAGAACTGCACACACTTCACAAATGAAGAAACCAGGATTTGGAGAGAATGTTTTCTGCCCAAAGTAACACAATGTTTTGTCTTTTTCTTGTTTTTAGAGACAGGGTCTCCCTCTATCACCCAGGCTAGAGTACAGTGGGCAATCATGGCTCACCGCAGCCTCGAACTCCTGGCTCAAGCTATCCTCCCACCTGGGATTACATGCGTGAGCCACCGGGCCCAGCCTCAAAGTCACACAACTTGTACATGAAAAAACTGGCTTTCTAGATACAGCTCTAATTCCAAAATTACATGTAAAAATCATGATTCCCAACACCTTTTTTTTTCAGATGAGAGACTCAAGACCCCAGGGCATACAATCACTTACCTGGAGTGGCACAGTCAATAAAGGCAGACTATGGCAGTGGCAATGTATTGAAAAGGACAGAAGTGAATGCCAATGGGAATGAAAATCCAACCAAGTTAAATATAAGGGCAGAGGGATAAAGAAAAGACGAATGAGATTCTAACATTTTGGGCTATTTACAATAGCTAGATGAGTCAGGGGAGCGTCCAGTGGGAGACGACAGGAGACACAACTAGCAGACAAGTAGAAATGTCAGTTCACCTCAAAGGTGTGTGAGGAAAAGTATGAGCCGTGGGGCACGGGCATTGTTGGGGTCTGTAGATCGGGTTGAAAAAATAAGCTGGGAACAAGGTGATAGTAGCCTTGAATATTAGGCAAGGGCTTCTTTAAACAGGCACAGTCGCATTGGAAGTTCAGTTTTGTTGAAGACGGAGGCTATGAAAGAGGAAATTCTAGGTGGGTGTATACTCATACAAAAATGAAGAAATCAAGTGAAGGAAACTGTGGTGATAAGACAGCACATATTTTATCCATATTTTTGGGGGAAAGAACTGTGCGGAAAGTGACCAACAAGTAGAGAGGATAGAGCAGGGTGTGGCAGAATGGGGGTGGAATGTCAATTTGTGGAGTATTGGAGGGCCTTAGACGTGAAACAGAAACGTTTTATTGGCTAGAATGGCCAATAAAGAGCCATTCTGAACACCTGGGTAGAGACTACCCAGAGGATTATTATCCTGTTTGCAGCTGTACAGTATATATCAGAACAAAAAGAGACTAGGCACAGCCTATAAGCACAAAGGTGATTTCAAAATCAGGGGAAAGGGTTAATTCCACAAAGTAGTTTAGAGGAAGATTTGGCAATGTAAAAGCTATTATGAAAAAGCCTGTAACAAGCTTGTTTTACTAAGAGGTTTAGAATTCATTTGAATGTTCTTTTAGGAAAAAAAACACAACAGAATTTAAAAGTGAACAAAGGATATAAATTTAAATTTAGCTTATCAGAACTAAACTTATCCCTGTGGTATTTCCTTGTATAGTTATGAAAGTGATAACAGAGAAAAATATCCTTTAGTTACAAAACTATCCTGTAATTCCAATTTTCCTACCAAAACCAAGATATTATGTATTGGGGAATTTATATGGAAACCCTTATCAAGTATTTAAGGTCTTATACCAGGCCTTAAAACTTAATGTGAATAAGGACTTTGCTTAAGAAGTCAAAAAAGCAACAGCTAACCAACATTAACTGTCATTATAATGGTAGCTAGCAGGCTTCCTAAGCCATCTGCAAACACAGTCTTCTATCCAACTTGCTTTAAATGAATTTTTTTAAAAGCTTGACAAAGCAGAGACAGGATCTGGCCTTGGGAGGCAAACAATTTCACTCAAAAACAGAATTGTTTAACTCTCGGGATTTCTGCAATGATTTGGGAGGTTTTAATATCCCTAATGTGGAGATTAAGAATATATATCTATGCTTTATGAACCACAAAGCACTAGATTCAGGTAAATGGTCGTTAAAGTGAGTGAATCTACCAGCAAGCTCCATCTTTCTGCCTGTGACCCTGTAAGCACAAACCATACACCGTCTCATTACCACAGCTCAGGCTGTTAGGAGCAAATGGGGTCAGACCGTAATTACGCTTACACAGGGCTCCAAGTCCTACCGTGGTCAGGGCACGCACTTCCCACATGGCTCCAAGGAATATTTTTTTTAAACACACCCATAATCTCACTTCAAATAAAAATATTATTGGCTCACATCTCTGGCTACTCCAAAGTATACAAGGAGACCAGGAAGGTTCTGGGTTGTAGAGAGAAAGGCAATTAATGAGC
Source organism: Cheirogaleus medius (assembly GCA_008086735.1). NCBI lineage: Eukaryota > Metazoa > Chordata > Mammalia > Primates > Cheirogaleidae > Cheirogaleus > Cheirogaleus medius. Next base: position 4,158,565 of record VBSM01003157.1, read on the forward strand.
TATTACTATTTAAAGACCAAATCCCTGTCAAAACAG
>VBSM01003157.1:4169599-4188122 GCA_008086735.1 Cheirogaleus medius
AAAAAAAAAATTAAGAGATAAGTAAGGACCATTTACTTATTACTTGACATACAACAGAGGCCAAAGCATTTCATTCAGGAACACCTCACACAGAAAGTTGGAGGAAAATTATTTTCCAAAACATTAGTAGCTAGATTCTTGATGATCCTTCAGTCTTTTAATTATGAAAATACATTTAAATTGAGGGAGAGTTCACAAATAGTGTTAAAACACAGATCAATAATTCCTGTCTCTATCAATTAAAATAGAGAAAGGCTGCTATTTTGGATTTTAGAACGTTATGGAAAACTGGAATAATTAAATACACTGGAAATACTGTAAGTATGAATAAGAAAAGTCATATTCTTAAATATCAAAATATCTGAGTTACTTATCATCTTGTATTGTGGTACAAAATAGCTGAAACGGGAAGAACTTGGAGAAGCCTTCAAAGAACAGGCCTGAGATTGGAGACAAGAAGATTTGGGTTCTAATCCCAAATTTATTACTCATATTTACTGATTCTGTGGCCTAAAGCAAATTACCTTAAACTATGATGCCTTCGATTTTAGTGCCTATATCATAGAAATGGTTGTAATACTACAGTGCTATTTCAGGGATTACATGAGAAAACATTTGTAAAACACCTGGCCTAGTGCCTGGCACACAGGAGATGATCCCAAGTAATAGATGTTTTCAACCACTTAACATAATTCTTTGTGGTTAGATTTCTCACATTTGGACTTGCTGCAAAATTGCAAATGTTTAACACGGCACATAGGAAAACCTATTTATCCGTTCTCAAGTTATTCTAGAAATAAAAGCCAAACACATACTCACTTTCCCACATCCAAATTTGGGAGAAATGATAATTTGGCTGTTTATTTGGACTTCTATGTCTGCAAAACAGATTTCCAACATAAATTCCAATTTGACATGCCATTGGCTTGCCACAAAAAAATCAGTTATTTGGCTGTCTCTCAAAAGACTTTACTAAATACAGCTATGAAACTTAACAAGAAAAATGTGGGAATATACAACTAAGGAAAAATTTATCTGAGTATACACTTAAAATGATTAACAATTAATACTGAAGACAGTATATTTTCCTTATAATCCAAGATAATTTAGTAAAGAATCAAAGCAATCTTTTGAGGTTAAAAGTATCTTCTTGATGAGAAAATATATGGAAAATGTAATCTCAATGCACACATATACAAAACACTAGCCTTTTCTCCTAAGTATCTTGGCATATAATAGAATTAGAGGTGAAAGAAGCTGGTCTCACGAGTTAGTCATAATCCCTCCCTCCAAGAGTCCCTTCTTACCATATCCCTGATTACTGTTCACCTGGCCTCTACTTACATACTATCAATGACGGGGAAGTCCTTACTTTTCAAATCACCCATTCCATTATTTCACAGCTCTAATTGATAAGAAGCTCTTCATTAAAAATAAAACCGTCAGGAAATTCTAAACAACAGGAAAACAAACAAAAAATAATGTCCTACCACTGACATATGTATAATAAGTTAACTTAAAAAGTCCACGTCTAAAAATATGAACTGCTGTCAAGGCTGGTATCCTGTATTTTTCACTTATGTATTTATGTGACTTTGATCTACTATTCCAAGATATAATATAACAACAGTTACTGCCCTTTATTTGTAAAAGAAAAAATAATAGGAATAACAGAGTTGCATTAAATGTCATGAAACCTTAGGTTGAATAAATAGAAACATAGTGTCAAGTTCAAAGGCGCTGACAGCCCCAGTGTACCCAAAATAGTATGCCACATTAGAATCCAAATTGCAACACCACTCTCCAAAAGAGCACAATGGCAAATCAGCTGACTTCCAAAGAATGGTCATTCCCATTCCTGAGAGCTTGAGAGATGGCAAAATATGAAACTCAACTGAGGACCTAAGTAAATTTAGTTTGATTAGTAGGTTGAGAAGCGAGGTAAAGATACATAATTCATTTGCTAATTAATCTCTCCTGAAGACCTTGTAGATAACAGCACTGTACAGGTCAAAGATTAGTCATCCTCATATTTGAAAGGCTTTCACAGCTAAAAAATTAAAAATAAAATGATATTACCTACAACCCACAGAGTGGGAGAAACTATTTGTAAATTGTGTCTGATAAGAGACTTATAACCAGAATATATAAAGAAATTTTAAAACTCAATAAGAAATAAATGACCCAACTGAAAATAGGCAAAAGATCTGAAAAGACAGCTCTCAAAAGAAGATATACAAATGGACAAAAACACATTAAAAAGATGTTCAACATCATTAGTCATCATTAGGGAACTGTAACTCAAATCCACAAAGAGCACCACTCCACACCCATTAGGACAGGGAGAATAAAAAACATGGACAATAATAAGCCTTGGAAAGGATATGGAGAAATGGAATCCTCATACATTGCTGGTAGACAAGAACCATGCAGCTTCTTTGGAAAAGTCTGACAGTTCAAAGTGATAAACATAAACTTGCTATATATGGCCCAGGAATTCCTCTTCTATGCAGGTACACAAAATAAATGAAACTATATATCCACACAAAATCTTGTACACAAATATTTATAGCAGCATTATTCATTAATAACCCAAAATGGAAACCAGCTGTCCACAAACTGATAAATGAATAAATAAAACATGGCATAACCACACAATAGAATATTAGTAAGTCATAATAAGGAATGAAGTACCAATACATGCTACAACATGGACAAACTTTGAAAACATTATGCTAAGTGAAAGAAGTCAATCACAAAAGACCATGTATCATATAATTCCATTTATGTGAAATGTCCAGAATAGGCAAATCTGTATAAACAGAGAATATAATAGTAGTTGCCTAGAGGTCAGGTTGCAGGGTAGAAATAGGCATTGATTAATAATGACTATAAGGTTTCTTTTGAGAGTGATGAAAATGCTCTAAAATTAGATTGTGATGATGGTTGTACAATTCTTTGAATATATAAAAACCACACTTTAAGTCTGTGAATTGTATGGTGTGTGGACTCCATCTTTAAAAAAGTTGCTAAAAAAGACAAAAAAAAGTGACTATATCTACCATTTCAGTAGAAAGACATAAATATCAATGCTTAGAAGAATGAGAAAGTTAGATTTAGGGGCAGAATGAAGTATGACAGTCATTTAGATGTGGCCAATAACCATAGTGAGCTGCCTCACTAGTGAAGACCCTTGGTCACTGCAAGTTTAGGGGGAAGCTGAATAAGCTTCTGAACTAGCTATTATAGAAGGAATGTGTACAGTTGAGAGAAATCATTTGGAACTGTTGATTTATAAGGTCAAATACAACTCTAAGATACTACCAGTCTACGTAACTGATAAATGTATGAAGAAAGTGAACCTAAACATTTTAATTGCAACACTTACTTTTCAATAAAAAGAATATTGCTATAACAGTAAACAATTTAAAATTTAAAAAAGAGCCAGAGTTATATCACCCTATAAATTTTAAACTTCATTTTGAATATGTATGTATTGGGAACAGCCAACAAATCTTTAATACTGCTTTCTTAATCTTTGCTAATCTCTGTCTTGGATTGAACAGTGAGCTGCCATCAGTCTTCCTCGTGTATGTATTTGAGTGTATATCCTCTGACCACTAGGAACTGTATACATTCTATGTACCTATAATGGGGTTAAAACAATAATAACAGGCTCATAGCTAGATTCTGAAAAGTCTTTCCAGGGAAGCTCAAGCAACTGCTCCTTGTGGAAAACCAATGTTGTAGGGATAATGCTATATACCAGCAGTCTACAGGTGTGCTAATGGTATAAATTAATCAGTCTTCTTTTTAGGATAGTCACTACCTGTCAGGAGTCAGATTTCTCGTAGACTTAGTCTAATTTAAATCAGGTTTTACTGGATCCATGTTGCTGACTTTTTATTTTAAAATTAGAAGTGGGGAAAAAAATTAGAAGTGGGGAAAAAACAAAGTCATTTTACCAACAATAGAAACCATCATGATTGTCTTTGTATCTGCAATTCCTAACATGATAGATAGTTGACTAAAACAGAAAATATTAGAAGAAAGAAGCTTTATAAATATCTCAACAGTGTATAGAAGAATTTTGAGACAAAAATTAGAAAAGTGTTACTACTTTCCATTTCAACAGACACACACTGACAACTGGTATGCAAGGCACAGCACCTAAGCCTGGAGGATCACACTTTTTGGAGTTTACACCGTACACTAAAAAAAGGGAAGGCAATTACTATAGTTCATACAAGATATATTAGAGTTAAGTTTCATGAAACGGAAAATCATTAGGAATTCAGAGTAGGTCACTTTTAGAGGGTGTTGGGAACACTGCCTTGAGGCACAACACACTAATTTCAATTTCAATCGCTAAAAGATATTTGTCAGGAAGCGCCAGAAGCAGAATTTGTAACAGGGAAATGAGTGCAAGTTGTTTATTTGGGAAATGTAGGGAGTACAGAAGGTAAAAAAGTGACACAGGAGAGAAAGGTAGCCAAGAACGGGTGCTTCCAATGAGCCTGCCCCCTAGTGGATAGGGGCATGCAATCCTGAAGGAAAACGCTGAAAATGGTGCAAGAAACATGCCTCCAAACCATCCCACCTCAGCAATAACAGCAGCAACACAGGAGTCATTGCTTGAGAGTTTCTTCTGGAGAATGTTAATTTTCAGGCATTTCCAGCCTACATGCAGATAGGCAGAGCAAATTTCCAAGGTCCTAGGAGAAAAATTCCCAAGCACAGGGAAAGGTGTGGAGCCCAGTGAACAATCAGAGGGCAGTGATGAGCGCTAACAATCATAGAGGTAATTCTATTAGATATATTGCCTGATCTCCCTCCACGTGGGCAGGATCATCCTATACTCACACCAGCAGTGTATATGAGGTTCCTTTTCTCCACAGCTTTACCAACAGAATTCATCAAGATTTTGAATTTTTGCCCATCTATTAATAGTAGCTGAATAGCATCTCAGTGTAAGTGCCATTTTAATTTATATTTCTCTTCTCATAAATGAACTTGAACATTTTCACTTAGGTCTAAGAGCCATTTGCATAATCACTTACATGACTTCTCTGTTCATGTCTTTTATCCCTTTTTCTCCTGAGTTGTTTATCTTCTTTCCTTTTAGTTTTAAGAATTCTTAATATTAGGTAGATTATACCTTTATATATTGCACATTTTTTCCCAGTTTGTCTTTTGTTTTTTGATTTTGCTTATGATAGTTTTCTTCATGTAACATTTTTTAAAGTTTTTATGCTGTTAATGATAAACTTTTCTTTTATTCCACTTGCATTTTTAGCCATAGAAAACCTTTATTTTCAATTGAGAAGTGAATTTACTCATGTTTTATTTTAGTATTTATCTATCTTCATTTTTTCCTTGTTTTTTCTTTTCTTTTTCCTACAGTTAGATCTCTGGCCCATTTGGAGTTTATGACAGTATATGGTGTGAGGTATGACTCCTATTTTATATTTACCAAATTATTATCCAGTAATTCCAACACCACTTGTTGAAATTCTACCTTTTCAAATGAAAAGAAATGAGCTATCAAGCCACCAAAAGACATAGAGGAACCTTAAATGTATATTTCTAAGTGAAAGAGGCCAATCTGAAAAGGCTACACACTATATGATTCCAATAATATGACATTCTAGAAAAGCCAAAACTATGGAAACAGCAAAAATATCAGTGGTTTCCAGGTGTTGGGGGAACAAAAAGATGAATAGGCAGAGCACATTTCATCCAAACAGAGGACTTTTAGAGCAGTCAAACTATTATTCTGCATGATACTGTAATGCTAGACACATCATTACATGCTTGTCAAAACCCATAGCATTTACATTACAAATCCTAATGTAAACTATGCACTTTAGTTAATAGTATCCTATCATTATTGCCTCATCAATTATAAGAAATATACCACACACATGCAAGATTTTAAAAATAGGGGAAATTGGTGTGGAGAAGGAATATATGAGAATAAACCTAAAACTAACCAAGAAATAATATCATACCAAAACAATGTGGTACTCACCCAAACACAGACACATAGAACAATGCAATAGGATAGAGAGCCCATACATAAACCCTTGCATACACGTATGATCAAATGATAGAATTCTAACAAGAGTGTCAAGAACATTCAATGGTGAAAAAAGAGTCTTTTCAACAAATGGTGCTGGACATGCAAAAGAATGAAGCTGGCTCCTTACCTTATACCATATACAAAAATTAACTCAAAATGGATCAAAAACCTAAATGAAATAGCTAAAACTATAATAACACTCTTAAAAGAAATATTAAAAGAAAGCCTCATGACACTGGATTTGGCAATGATTTCTAGGACATGACACCAAAAGCACAGGCAACAAAAAAACATGTAGATAAAATGGATTACAATATTATATAAAACTTCTGTACATCAAAAGACACAATCAACAGAGCCATTTCTCCAAAGAAGATATACAAATGGCCAATAAAGAACATAAAACTATGCTCAACATCACTAATGATTAGAGAAATGCAAATCAAAACCACAATAAGACACTACACCTCAAGCCCATTAAGATTGCTGCTATCAAAAATACAGAAAATGATGATGTGGAGAAAATGGAACCCTGTATTCTACAGGTGACAATGTAAAGTGTTATATCCTCTGGGTTTTAGTAACAGTACGGTAGTTCCTAATAAAAATTCAAAATAGAATTATCATATGATCCAGCAATTCCACTTGTGAGTATATATCCAAAAGAACTGAAAGTAGGTTCTGGATGAGATATTTATATGCCCATGCTCATTGCAGCACTAGCCATAATAGCCACAAAGTGGAAGTAACCCAAGTTCCCACTGATAGATGAATATGCAAACAAAATGTGGTTATTATACATAAATTGGAACATTATTCAGCCTTAAAAAGAAAGAATATTCTGACGTATGCTACAAGTATAAACCTTAAATTAGACTAAGTGAAATAAGCCAGTCACAAAAATACAAATATTGTATGATTCCACTTATATAAGATACCAAGACTAGTCAAAATCAGAGAGACAAAGTAGAATAATGATTTCCAGGGGCTGGTGGCAGAGAGAGAGTGGGAAATTATCATTTAATGGGTACAGAGTCAGTTTAGCAAGATGAAAAGAGTTCTAGAGAATGGTTTCACAACAGTGTGACACTTGACACTAATGAACTATATACCTAAAAAATGGTAAAGACGGTAAATTTTATGTTGCATGTATTTTACCAAAATTAAGCATGGAGTCTATTAATTTTTTTGAAAGTCTATCTTTTCCCAGTAATTTGAGAAGCCACTATGATTACACTTAATTTTCATGTGTTCTTGGGTCTATTTCTGGATTTTTTCCCCTGGTGGCCAATTGGTCTACTAGCCCACACTATTTCATTACAGAGGCTATAGAGTGCGGATATTAGAAAATGCAAATCCTCCAATCCTCCTCCCAAGTTTTCCTACATATTTTTGCATGTTTATTTTCTATATGAATATTAGAATCAAACTGCCGATTTCCAAGTAAAACTTGTCTCTTGCATTAGTATTGCATTAAATTTATTTGAAGCTAGTTGACATTTTTATGATGGTGAGTCATCCTACCCATGAACAAGTTATGTTTGTCTATTTGTTCAAGTCTACTTGTGGGCCCTCCAGGAGAGGTTTAAAGAGTTTTCCTTACATTTTTTTAAGAAACAGGGTTTTACTGTGTTGTCCTGGCTGGACTCAAACTCCTGGGGGCTCAAGTGATCCTCCTGCCACAGCCTCCCAAGTAGCTGGGACACGGCATGTACCACCGCTCCAGTCTTTGATTGTTGTATGTTAATTTTATATCCCAATATCTTACTGAATTCTTCTGTTGTTAGTTTTCTCATTGATTCTTTGGATTTTCTAGGTATCATCTATAAAGAGATAGTTTCACTTCCCTTTGTGTAATTCTTAAGCCTCTAATTATTTTGTCCTTGTCTGATTTAATTGACTCTTATCTCCAATTTAAAATTAAACAGCAACAAATATAGTGTGATCTTTGCCTTCTTTGGGGGCTTAGTGAGAATCTCTTTCTTATTTCACCATTAAGTAATATGCTGACCTTATTTCTGCAGTCTAAATATTTTGCCTAATGTTGAAGAACTGTTCATCCATTACTAATTTATTGAATGTTTTTTAAAAATCGGGAATGGGTATAGAATTTTGTCAAAGACCTTTTTAGCAACTATAAAAAGAATTACAATAAATTCCTTAACCATAATCCCATAAACTCCATGAAGGCGGAGACCTTGAAGGCATTTTTCAACACTCCTAAAATAGCTTGGTACTATTTTTGATAAATGGTTAAATGAACAATTTTAGCTCCTAATACTTCTATATAAAATATTGATTATGTCATTTTCTATTGTTTATAATACACAGTGGGTACATTATAACTGTGAGAGTATTCATACTTGCTCATCTGATAAGTGGAATCAAGAAATAAAGAAAAATTAGCTGTGGGGGCTCACCTCCATTTGTGCAATATAAGCTTTAAAGCATTTGATAAAAATTCAATCTCTGTACTAAGGAGCTTGTTTCTTTTCTCTCCCTGGAGGTCAAGAGCAGCAAAAGAGAGCTAATCTAAGTCTATTTTAAATAATCTACACCAGTTTCAACATTCATTATGCTCTCATTGTAAAATGTTCAGGTGAAAAACTGAGGGCACACAACAGCAGGGCAAAGGCTTTAATTCAGTGGGAGGAGGGGACACCACAAGCCAATAGTATAAAAAGCCTTTTTAACAAAGGATGTTATTCTCTTAAAGTAGCAATCTATAGCAAATTACACAGAAAGAGCTTGATTATAGTTTTCAGTCTTTTTAGAAAAGGATAATTTAATATGAAGTTAAAAGCTGATTCATTTTTGCAAGGGGTTTACTAGCTGTCAATTATACTCTTTATGAATCGTCCACTGAGTTGATGCATAGTTAAACGCCGACTGGAAAACACTATTTGGTTGCAATTAAGGCTCTCAATTTGATATTGTAAAAGTTGGATATGCTACCAAAAATATATATTCCTTGACCCGTTTATGTTTCTAAAGTCTAGATATTCACTTTATTTTTTTTAAAAAAACTTACTGTTTGCTTTCTAAAAGCCAATTCATGAGCTGAATACAGCAGTCTGGTATAAATAATCAAAAACACTTTTAAATAGCATATTCTGCAATATCGTAATGGTAAAGTAATTCTTGGTAGAATATTGGAAAGAGTAAATAAATAGGATATCAACTTTTGGGATAATTATGTCTGAACACAGAAATGGAATATTGTAGTAGCAAAGACTTTGAAGATCACCTACCAATAAATTCAACCCTCTCCCATAATATAGAAAAAATTGAACTCAAGAAGGTTAAGTGCTTTTTTACACCACACATCCAGTTACTGGTAAAGCCAAAACTAGTTTTAGTCTTCCCAGTCATGTATTAATGCCACTTTATCTGCTTTTCTCCCTAAACCACAGTTGACACAGAGAGTGTCGACGCATCTTATAAAGAATTATACAGCATATTTTTAGATAGCTGGCACTGTATGTCAATTTATATTTTGCTTAAAGATATAGAGGTAAAGCTTCCTTAACTCATTTTAAAAAGGGCCTATACGTAATTAATAAAATAATTTTCTCTTTTCCATGATTTTGACTTATATAATACAAACTTAAAAGGGTAGAGCCTCAAGTAATTAATAAAGGTTTATATTTTCCTATAAGGAGATTCCTAAAAGTTCTCTTATACATGAGGTATATTTCTAAAGCTGATTTCTTAATTATCTCCATAAGGAATCCAGGCATTAAGAGTCACTAAATACCAATGTTCTAAAAATCACAGCCTTAAAAGTCAATTTTTTGTATTTGTTCCATGTCCACTCCCTATCCCAACCCCATAATCTTGAAGCATTTTTATATGACTAGCCTCAAAATTTTTTTTCTCCTAGTAAGGTTAAAAAGCCAAAAAGCTAATATAATTTATATTTTCTTTCCATAATATTTTTTGCTTTAAATCATAACTCTAATACTCTCAAGATTCTCTATATGTACTGCATCTATTTTGAGGCTAATTCCCCCTTACATAGGTAGAATCAACTTTCCTTTCTTACTGATAAGAACAGGGTGCAGTTTTCATTGCCTTCCAGTGGGGCCGTCTGCCCCACCATCCCAGATTCTTGGCCTCCAATCCCCTTTAAATTATTTTCTATTTGAAACAGGCACCTGTTTTGAGCTATTTTAAGATCTCAATGAGAAATTAAAAAACTGTCCCCTACCCAAAAAACCTTCTTTATTGTTTCTTTCTTGATATCTCTCACACCCCATATGATCCCTATATGTCATTCTCAGATGATCTGGACCCAAAGCAATGTTGCTTTGTTATCTATAAAGAAAAACATACATAAAAAGGTTTGTAAGAGTAGAGAATCATAAAACTATTTTTAAAGATAACATAATTAAATAAGATTCACACTGTATATAGTTATATATATAATCAATATCATATTCTTTTATCTTTAGAGTTATTAAAGTAACTTTAAGAAAAACAGTGATAACTATTTAGTGGAATTGAAAATGTAGAAATAATTTCGTCTTAGAGCTGGGCATGGTAGTGTGCACCTAAAATTCCAGGTACTCAGGAGGCTGAGTAGGGAGGATTCACTTGAGCCCAGGAATTAGAGGCCAGCATGGCAACATAGTGAGACCCAATCTCTAAAAAGAAATCAGGAGAAAAACAGGAAATAACTTTATTTTAATGCTTAAAATCACTGAAAAAAATATGAACCAGGCACATAATCACCATTGCTATAAAGCTACTGCATATGTTAAGTACTACATTGTAATGCTTACAATGGTTTCTTTGTGTTTCCCCAATGTGAGGTTTCTTTTTGTCTTCTTCTAAAACATTATAATCTAATTTTGGCAAAATAGGACAATAGAATATAAATACCCAATTATAACCACTGTTAAAACTTTGAGATACTGAGATATGTAGGTAGGTAGGTGAGTAGATATGAAGGTATAAAATAAAAGAGATACTGAGATATTTTCAAATATTGTTAGGTGTAAATGATTATTTGCGTTTATAAAAATAGATCATGCTATTCACAATTTATATTTGTTTTTCTTTTAGTATATTAATTTCATTTATCATAGTTTTCTCATCAAATGCCATGTTACTGAAATGTGGTTTCTACTGACTATCTAGTAATTATACTATAGAGACTTAATCATTTATTTCACCAATAACCCCATGTTGGACATTTATTTTCAACTTTGAGCTCTTAAAACACTGGAATGAACAACTTGGTAGCTAAATGCTCAAACATTATTTCCTAGAACATATTACACAAGTCAACCTGCAGGTTCAAAGATCTTTTTATTCTCTAAAACATGTGTAATATAAACCTACAAGCTAAGTGTGAGATGGTTATATTTCCCAAGATCCTTGTCAACATGATTGTGTACAGCTTTTCAATCTCTCTCAAATTTGATGGACTGAAATAAGTAAATAATTATTACTTAAATTTTTATGTCTATAATTATCATTAGAGTTATTTGTGTTCATTGGCTATTTATATATATTTCTCTTAAAAATCAGCTCATATTTCTGTTCATGTCTAAAAGATGTGTTAATTTCATCCCTTAATCCTGAGTCATAATCTAGCTTGATATAAAATTCTAGGTTAACACTTATTTTCTCTTAGTACTTTAAATTTCATTCTCTTTGTCACCTAATGTTACTGATGAAAATGCTAAAGTCAGTCCATCTTTTTTTGGTACATAACCTGCCTATTTTCTTTGAAAGCTCTTAATATTCTCCCTCCCTCCTTGATGAGCTGTCTTCACTAAAAAGTATCATCTTCTGGGGACCTTGGAGACATTCTTTTGGAATAATTTCATGGTTGCCTCTACCTCCACCCAATGTGATTACAGGGTACTTGATCAGATTTTATGTTGGTTTCCTAGTCCAGGGCTTCCCTCGAATAATTAGGGAATGCTAATTATGCTAATGCTTTCCAAACACATTCATGGCACAGTCTAGAAGATCCACTGCCCCATAATTTGCCTTGTTTACATCCACTGCCCAGGACTCCAGCTTCTATGTCTCATCCTTTAGCCAGCAGGCAGAGTTCTGCCAACCAAATCATCCTTTCCTGGCTATTGAATTTAAGCAGGATGCCTAATTCCTGCTTACACTCCTTAGATCTACAAAGCATTAAAACCTCAGCACACAAAAGGTTCATCTGGTCCAGTGACCTTATCACCATGTGGATTCAGTCCCTCTCACCATTGAGAGCCTTAGCACCTAGAGATTTTCTTTCCTTATTTTTGGTATCAGATATATATTTATATTTATAAAATATTTTATTTATCATTTTCATGTTGGAATGGAAAGAGAGTGAGTTCCACATCAATTCACTCTGATAGCATATCCTAATCCATTAATTTTTCAGAAACAAAACTTGTGACACATACAAACTTCTTTAAGTGCTCATTGTAGTATCCCATTACAAAGGCAGCATGATAGAGCGATTTATGACAACAGTGACCTTGTAGTGCAATAGGGGAAAGGATGCTCTTTTCAATAAATGGTGTTGGATCAATTGGACAGCCATATGGAAAAAAAGGTAGCTTGACCCTACCTCATGCAATTCATGAAAATCAATTCCAGATGGAATGTACATATAAATATGAAAAATAAAATGTTTATAGAAATAATATAAAAGAATATGTTGGAAACCTTGGCATAGGCTAAAAAATCTTAAACAGGTCACAGAAAATGTTAACTATTAAAGGAACAACTATAAATTACACTCTATTAAAATAGCTTTCGTTGGCCAGGTGTGGTGGCTCACGCCTGTAAATGCTGGCACTCTGGGAGGCCGAGGCGGGAAGATTGCTTGAGTTCAGGAGTTCGAGACCAGCCTGAGTAAGAATGAGACCCCGTCTTTACTAAAAATAGAAAAAATTAGCCAGGGGTGGTGGTGCATACCTGTAGCCTCAGCTACTTGGGAAGCTGAGCCAGGAGGATCCCTTGAGCCCAAGAGTTTGAGGTTGCAGTGAGCTAAGCTGATGCCATGGCACTCTAGCCAGGGCAACAAAATAACAGAATGAGACTCTGTCTCAAAAAAACCAAAAACAAACAAAAAAAACTTTTGTTTATCAAAACACATCACTAAGAGAGTACAAATGCTACCCAGCAAGAAGAAAAATATATTTGCAATAAACATATCTCACAAAAAACTTAATTCTAGAATATAGAAGAACTACCACAGTGAGTATTTAAAAGACAGGATACCCAGTGAAAATATGCAAAAAAGACTTGAATAAATTCTTCACACAAACATATCCAAAAGGTGCTGAACTTCAATAGCCATCAGGGAATTGCAAACGAGCACCACAATGTGACTACACATTGAACCTCCTATATTTTGATAAGGACCAACCTGCTAGCTTAAGACTATTCAACTATGAAGCTTTTTTCTAAGAAAAAGAGTACACAATAATTCAGTACTTCTTAAGGAAATTTGACAATCACGCCACAGTGCTCTTTCATCACCCTACTGTACAAGGACCCTACTGAACTCAAGTGTGTGTGCCAAGTTTTCAACAAGATTGAACATATAGTAGGCCCTTAATTAATATCTGATATCTTGTTTGCTTGTTAATAATAGCCTTTAATGCTTTATAGGATTCAGAGAGCATTAAAAAAAGAATTCAATGGGACTTTTATGAAGGGGTACATTTTAATTCAGACAAGATCAAATAACTAGGTACCTAGGTAACTAGAAACCCTCCAGATGGGTGATGGGCACAATTTTGAAAATCTCTATCAAACTGCTTCATTTAGCTAATCTAAAATCAGCTCTGGAAAGATAATGTGTTAGTAGTGATCCTTTGCTGGGTTTTGTTCATTTCCCTTCATACTAACACACCCTGACATTCAACAGTGATAAAATAGCACATTCGGATAATGCTCTTTGGTATATGCTAACAATCTTGGCAGGTTTCCCTTTAATAAACCACTCCAGATGTTAGTTTCAGTAATTATGCCTGACATCATTCAGCTTTAGGAATGAAATACTGCCGCTACAATTCTACGGATCATCTGCAAACATAAAGCCTGCACAGCAAAGACAGCCCTATCAACGGGCTCTGCATAAAAACGTGCATAAACAAATACCCAGCAATAGGATGATTAGCATGAACTGGAAACTATGAAAAAACAGTATTCTATTAGAAGTTTTCAGATAATTCTTATATGGTATATTTGCACCTCTATAGCTAATGAAACATTTACACATGCTTATGTATGACTATTTCAAAATATGCCAGAAAAGTGACAAATCTGATTCAAAGAATTATCTGTAATACAAATACAATAGGGTATCATACATGAAAACAAATATAAACTGGAAACCCGTTTCTAGGAAAATTAAAATTTAGATGTCATGCGCTAAGTGTTAAGTGTATTGTTAGAATCAGAAAAACATAAGATTGTTTTCATTTTCTAAATGCCTAATTTGCAAAAAGTCTTTTAAAGATCTTATTAAAAGATAAAATAAGTCAAAATAGATCTATAACTCAGTGTCAGGATAGTCAGATATAATGATTTGATTTAAAGAAAAAAAATCCTGAAAAGGCATATCTTACAGTACAAGCAAGCCATTTTCTTGACTTTAAAATGAATCTACTTGATGAGAAATAATCAACCCAATCTTTTGGGACATTTAAACGATCATGCTAAAACACTGACATTAACCATTAAAAGGATTAAACTGATATCAAATGATTGCTGACACTAGAATGTTGAAGGTATTAATAATGCTGCCATCTATGGCATGAAGAAACTTTTATAAGAATTAAATTTACATTAAGGAATTTAAACAACTTTTTAACCTATTTATCTTTAAACTATCATGAACCAATGTCAATATTCCTGTCAAAACCCAGGCACATCAATGAAGATATAAACTGAAGACCACACTTTGATGGGAGGCCCATAAACTGGGCCATACCTCTTAAACTACCTTAATAAGCAGCATGGCACTAAACACCATTCTTCCTATTAACTTTGCAGAAGCCCACAGAGCAGCTAATTCTATATAAAAGCATTTTGAGGTAGATGAAATCTAAATAAGAAATACCAAGTAAATCGAAAATAAACAACTATATGCCAAAGGCAGACAAGGGCATATTTAAAGCTCTAAAATTACAGAACGATACACAAAAAGATCAAGGAAATTGTTGTAAACTTACTGAATAGCATATGTTGCTGTATGCACTTAAAACTTTAAGAAATGATTGTAAAACGTACATGCCAACATTCCCAGCACACCCATCTAAGCTAAGCAGGCCATTGATCAGCACATGTAGCAAGAGCACTAATGACTGTGTGGCAGCCCATCTCTCCTGACTCAGGAACCCAAGCCACATTCTTCCTTGTGTTCATACAGACACAACCAACAACCAAAAGTAATGAAGTATTATAAAAAACAGTCTGACATTTAAAATATATCTTTTTATATCAAGAGTAACACAAAGGACCTGGGACTCCTTTTTGGTTTGAGAAGTGATTTTCACTTTTCACTTTTCTTTGAGAAGTGATTTTACTGCAAATTATGAGCTGATTCCTTATTTATAGGAGAAGTTAGAGAACAAGAGCCTGGGGAGTGAGGCCAGTCTGGGTTCAAACCCCCACTCTGTCAGTTGTTAATAGTCAAGTCAATCAAACTCTCTCAGCCTCTGTTTCCTCATCTGCAAAGTGGGTATAACAACAATGCCACCTTCTCAGGGTGACTGTCAGGATTAAATAGAAATGTGCTTAGGAAAAACTTAGCACAAGAGCTGCTCTCAGGAAGCCTTGTTTCTGTTTCTTTTTATTTTTTTTTTATTTTTAAAGGCTTTTTTAAATCTCAAATTTTTTAAATACTGTTTTAAACATATTGATCCTGATCCTTATAAAGTTATCACATTCTCTAAAACTTATAAACATTTCCTGAATACATTCACCCTATGTTTACTACTACTATTACCTGTCCACACCCAATCAAATTCAGAGAGTATGTTCAAAAGTATTCTTCAGTATGAGGAAGAATCATCATTACATACCATCAGTAATTTCTCACAATGTTTCATGAAACAGAAAATGACTCAGAAACATGAAGCATGTCGAATTTATTGAGACTATACTACATACCCCTCCTACATTCTGGGGCTGGTGAGTCCTCACATTTAAGAGAACTTGACAACACAAGGAAAAGGCAATACGAACAGAAGTGTCACTGTAAGTCTGGGCAAGACCATAACCCCAGAATGCAAATAACCACACTTCTGTGATTACTTGTGCCACACCTGATCACTTAATTGTCACAGCAGAAAGCAACATAACACCAAGGACTTCTGTGATACCCCACTGCCTACTGAGTAGGAATCAGGTACCAAGGCTTGCTAAGATCTGGCACCACCAAACCTATTACGATTCAATCAAACTATCGCTCTCATTTTTAAAAACACTGGCATCATCTCTTCCTTTTTCCTATTCCTGTTCATAGCCCCATAATCCAAGTGCCCCAACTCCACCCTGTACCTGCATCTCTGATAGCCACCTGGCCTTTCAGAGCCCAGTACAAATGCAACTTCTTCTACAATGACTTCCTAGATTTCCTTCTGTATAATTACTCCCTTCCTCAATTAGCCTTTATTTAACACATTAACTGCCATGTGACTTGTATTTAACTCACGCTAGTTTTGAGCCCGGGGCCTCATCAAGCATGTGTAACTCACATGCCTCTTTACCTTGGGAGCTGCGAGAACTATTTTTCAAGTTGCATATAACTCACACACAGAAAACAATAAAAAATAACAAATTTTTCATTAAATTAGAAAGGATCGTTTTGTTTTCAAAGTTTTAATTCTATTTTCATAATAAAATACCATGGCCCCAAGGAGAAGACAATTTTTTCTAGTGTTGCAGTCAATGTGTTAAAAAAGCACCTATTTTCCACTTCATACTAGAGTTCCTGATGTAATGATATTACAGATTGCTGCTATTACACCCTACTCAGTCCCTGAGCCAAGAACCTCTGTGGTACTCATTTTATATATATTCTACCCAACAGGTAGTCAATAAATCTTATTTTTTGGCAGAAGGAGTGAATTACATTAAATATTTTCAAATATTACGCATGTATTACTGATTAACAATGTACCATGTATTTTTCCTTACCTCTGTGCATTGGCCTTTTCATATTTCTGTAGCAGGAGGACATTACAAAATAGTAGGAAGGTTGGTCGTTGGCATCAGCCTGCCTGGTTTCTAATCCTATTCTACCACATATTAACTGTGGGACTGTGGACAAGTTACAAGAAATAAGGCATGTGCAAAAGTGGATGATAATAGCTCTTACCTTCACAGGATTGGTAGGAAGAGGAATAAGATCATGCATGTGGAGTGCTCAGCAAGTAGTGACCCTCTGATGTTAGCTGTTAAACTTCTTATAAAAACACATTCATGTAGGTCACTAGTTTCTCTCACATAAGAATAAAATCAGCAACGTCAAGGCAGGCTGGTCTGCGGCCCATCTCAGCCTGCCAGCCACAGTCATTGTATCTGATCTCCAGAAAGAGTGAGTATTTAAAGTGTTTACACCAGTTGTATACAATATATGAGTATTTGATAAGATGTCGATATAAACTCAGTGCCCCAGAAAAACTACTCCCAAAATATAAGCAAACTAATTCCAGGACATCTTTTGTCTTCAGAATCCTCCATAACTTTCAAGGTTTTATCCTCCAACTCTTACTTTCTTGTTGGCAAGTTAATTATGGAAGGATAAATACACCTCTTTTTACTCGAATCTTTCATGCATATGTACTATAATGTTAATTATATCATTTCTCTCCAATTATCAGGTTATCCATGCACTGTGGTAGACACAAGATATAGCATGTTCCTAGTATCATTAGAAACACAAAGATGATTTGATTTAAACCACTGAAAATAGAGGAAGATAGGACTTTATGACTATAACAACACTCATTCAAGAAACTCAAGAATAAGTATGGTTAGCCTCACAAATCACTAGAAGTTTCCAATTATGCAATTGTTTCACATAATCATTCAAAATAAAAACGTTGGCAGGTCCATAATAATGCCATTATAGCAATACATTTTCTGCTCCCATTAAAATGTTCTGCTATCCACACTCTGACTTGTTTGGCGGGGGAAACAGAGGCTCCCTATGTAGCCCTGGCTAGAGTGCAGTGGCATCATCATAGCTCACTATAACCTCAAACTCCTGGGCTCAAGTCACCCTCCTGCCTCAGCCTCCCAAGTAGCTGGGAGTACAGGCAAATGCTACCACACCCAGCTAATTTTTCTATTATTTGTAGAGATGCGTGGTTTCTCTCTCTTGCTCAGGCTGGCCTCGAACTCCTTAGTTCAAGTCATCCTCCCGCCTTGGCCTCCCAGAGTGCTAGGATTATAGGCGTGAGCCACCAC
>VBSM01003157.1:4188200-4225112 GCA_008086735.1 Cheirogaleus medius
CCTCAAGCATGACCATCCCCCAAACGTTGCCACACTCTGACTTTTTAAAGGGATTTAATATCCTCAAAACTGATCAAAAGTACCATCATACATTTTAATATATAATTAGGACTGTATGAGATATAGTATACCAGAAAGAGAAGGCACAAAAAATACTTAAAGTGGTCTTTAACATGTTCAAGTCAATTATTCATAATTCGTTCATACCACAAACATTGGTAGCTCCTATTATATATGTGCCAAACTCTGTGAGAATCACTTGGGATGAAAGAAAATTAAGACACAGTCTCTCTTCAAGGGACTCACAGTCAGAAAGGGGCCTAGTCTAACAGATTTAAATCTCAAAATATAAACATATAATATGACTCAAGTCTTTATTTAAAGCACTGCTCACAAATTTTCAAGTTGTTCCTATAAATTTAACACAAACATTTTAGAACTTTTGCTTCCAATATTTCCAAACACAAAAGCACTTTGATTTTCATATTTTCCCTATAAAGTTTGTTAGAGTAATCCAAGGTCCAAAAAATACAAAAAAGTAAAATCAAAACATTTACTGCACAGATCTCTTTTAAAAATTACTTATTCGAGATGTAGCATCCAAGAAATATTCACCCTCAATGTGAAAAAAATGTAAATATTTTTCTGGATCATAGAACTAGGCTTTGAAGATCTATTGTAATGGCATTATTCACATTCCATTAGAATTCCAAAAAGCAAAGAACTCAACATATGTGTAATCCTAATTTAATTTCCCTTTGAATCAGAAAAGAATTATAGACTTGAAGACAGCTTGTCCTAAAGCTCGGTACTAACTCTTTATTTCTGATCACCGTGTAGCTGAAGAAATGTTAGGCTCTCCCTGAAGGGTTTTATCAAGGCAGTAAGAGTTAATGAAGTTTATGTAACCACCATAATTTTAAAATACTGAACTATATCACTTGTAGACATTCTTCAAGTTACATATGCCAGGAATTTCCTGACTTTCAGACTTGAAATTCTGAATAGACTTCTCTCTTGTAAACACTTATTATACATTTTGTTCTCTAAAACCTATTAAATGCCATATTTTCATTCCCTGAAAAAAATACTTCATAAACCATTATGTGCCAAGAATAGGCCTGAGCACTTTCTAAAACACAACATCCCTGATTATAAGGAACTCTCAGCCCAAAAAGCAATCCCAACAAAAATAAGCAAGATTATGCATTATATAATAATATAAATAATATACAAGGTAGAAAAATACAAAGTGGTTAAATATGCACTTTGGGAGCTGAACCTAACTACAGTTTAAAATATGGCTTCTCTTACAAATGCCATTCCAAACGACCAACTAACAAATTACCTTACAGAAATGAGGCTTAGGCCCCACGCTGCAGACTACCTGTGACCAGAAGGCCCTCATGAAGCTCTGTGTATTTACATGTGCTCTTCCGGACAGGAATACTAAGAGAAATAATGTCTGGCCTCCTACAGCTTCTGTGATATAGAGCTCATCTATTACATTTCTTGGTCTGCTACTGAGTGAGATTAATTCTATACCTATTAATAAAAGGTCTTGATTGTATCCCATTTGGCAAATGGCTCCTTCCCTTTGATTTCGGATGATACTCGATCAAAAAACAAAATGTTGATACAACAGTCCCTTCATCCAGCATAGATGCCTAACACACCTGCATTGAAGATAATGTAAATAGAGCTATTTGACAATTACTTAATCAGGCTCTCTGCAAGCCAATGAATGATAAAGGGTAATGACCTATCACCTCTTAAGAAGGCACATTATTCAAAAAAACAATGAGTGTAAACCACCAATATGAACTAAGAACATTTTTAAAAAACTTAAAGATATTTACCACTCATTACAACTTTAATAAGTGTAATAAATAAGAATAAAGTCAGTGACATCAATAGACAAGGAAAGTCAATTAACAGAGCAATTATTACTTGTTGCTTATTTTCTGACATTGATCTGTAAAATTTTTCAGTAGATCATTGTTAAATTTCAAGTTCACTTTCCTCCTGCTCATTCTCCTAGGGGAGAACAGTACACACCAGCAAACTGGTTACTTTCAGATCTAAGATCAAGTCAATAAAAAAATGAGCAGGAGTCCATAGGGTGCTGCTGAGACCGCAGCCCTAGAGGATCCCTTCCCTCTCTGTGGAATAAGGCTCCCTTTGGGGACCCACAAGCTCTGACAGGAGGGGCTGTGCCTCTAAGTGTGAGGCAATGAAACAGACTGAGAAAGAGAAAGAACAAATCCTGCCCTTCAACTGCCCAGGAAAAAGCCAGGCGTAGGCCTTCAAAAGTGCTACCGGGCTGAGAAGCAGCTTACACCAGAGTATATGTGAGAGCTCACAAAATACGATACTGCCAGCTCACTTTGCCTCCATGAAGGCACTTCTGGGTAATTTAAAAAAAATTTTTTTTTAATCTTACAGCTCCTTATTTATGCTCCACACAAACATAGAAGGACATGTGGTAAAAAGTAATTTTAGTCCATCTCCATTACCCTAAAATATGAAGCACAATATCGCTGTCCATTAAGGAAATCATCATTCTACATAAACATAAACATCTTCTGTTGCCAATACATACTTTGTAGTGTTGAGACACGCATTTTAATGGAAAGTTAAATTATTTTAGGGAATAAAATTCTCATTAGGAAGGTTTCCTAAAGCAACTAGGGTAGCAGTGGATTTTTAAATTATCATCTAACAGGCTGCTAATATCAGATAAATTAGAGTAAATCAAAATAAGATTAAATGTGTAAATAATGTATTGCTTCAAGCTCACTATAGGTGTAAGTCATTATGTGGAATGGTTTTTATTTAAAATTGAGTACATTCACCAAAATTATCATTTTTTAATTTCCCTGGTGGTTTTATATCATTATTTTATTTCCTTGCCAGAACACAATTAAATCTTATATTTTATCTCACTCACCAACAAAATCCTTTTTGCCCATTTATCCATTTAGAAATCTCATATTTTAAGTACAAAAATTCTGTGCTATCAAAAGTAATGATTTGCTCTTGCCAAAATTGCATTATCAATATTTAAAACATTTTTTGCAATCTAATAGCAAAACTGGTCAGTGTAATTCCCAAGGTACACATTAAAATTTTATTTTAAAACATTTATTACAAGATTAGTTGAGGTTATAAACCAGAAAAAAATCATTTTGAATAAGTCAGAAGCAATAACCTTATTTTACACCAATTCTTTCTACAATAGCTTCTATTTGTTTTATAAAACAGTCAAAATCTTTTTGAAACTATTACTTCTTTCAGGAGCTTTCTCTTTGATGTCATTAACTTTGGCCTCTTTCTTTTTATCTTCAATCTTAAATTAATTCCCTGGGAAGCTTGTAGCTTGTTGGCTGGTTGGAGGGATTAAATATAAGGGTTTATAAAGAAAAGCAGCTTTTGATACAATGCTATTACAACATGATCACTTACCCATAAATTGTTAGATACTGAGGGTTTTTTCATGTTAGACGCAAATGTTGTTCATTTTAAAAGCTATTATCATGCAACAAATAGAATGGGGATTATTTTTGTAGGTTGTATTCACGTTATAAGTAAATAATCAGCTAACATGACTCTGGGACAATAAATGATGCTTTTTTGCTCCTGTGTATTTGCTTGCAGATTTTTTGGGGGGCAGTTTTCATTATGATACGCTAAATCAACCCTTCTTATACACCTAGTCAAAGGATTTCATTGATAGGATGCAAATAAGAATATGCCTAAAATGTTCTAACTTAACATTATCTTTGGGGGTGGGCGGCTTTTGGGTTTCTATGATTTAACACAGCAGTTGCATAGCAAAAAAACGACTATTGTTTAAGGTAAAAGTGTGTTTTTAAAATTACCACTCAACACAATTTTTAGAATAGTTTTTGAAAAAGCATTTTCAGTAGGAAAGGATTCTAGAGTAAACACCAGTTTTTTATTTTAGGGTTTTTCCCCCTCCCACCATCTATTTGCTCCTTGCTTGGTAACAGCATCCCAAGTCCCTTTGAGGGATTTATCCCTGCACTGGGTGCCGACTTGGGGTCCCTGTCCCATGGACCTTTCTCCAGAAGGACTTTGGGTCTTGACTGGTGTTGTTCAAGGACAGAGAAATGATTCCATCTCATTCCCTGCAACATGCCCTGAGAAGACAATAGTCATGTAGTAGATTCTGCTCCCTAAAACTACGTTGTTTCTCTCTTGATCTTTATTCTGAGACCTGCTGCTAGATTCTGTGAGCTTCCCAATGTCTTTACAATAAAGACCTTTCCTTCTTGCAACCAAAGAACCCTAACTGATACAGGTGTTCTTTTGTGAGACTATCTCTTTGATAGAGTAATGAATATTGACTCCATTTTAAACATCAGGTGTTCTTTCTACACATGAGTTATTCCCTGACCTTGCCTAGTGGCTCTCAGGAGTCCTTATGAGGTAAAGTTAAAAAAAAAAATCAATAGCCTTTGTTTTGCTCTTGCTGTGTCGTCAGTCCTAGGAGCTGATCAACATGATCAACATGGTGATGCTACATTTGCCCATTTATATGATGTACCTTCTAATCTATGACCTATAATCTCAACTATATTTGCAGAAATCCCAGCAACCCAGTTCCACATACTCACTCTCACAATGAAATAATCAATGAACTGACCCATAACGTGTCTTTGCCTCACCTATAAGATGCATTAAGAGTCTGGATATAAATATAATTCTACAAAGCTTAAACAGTAGCTGTTCCTTTTCTTATATGTTTACTTTAGGAATCTCTGACATCCTTTAAGGCATCAAGATATAATGATCATACTTTGAAATTTAATATAATGATCATACTGAAATTTCATATAATGATCATACTGAAACTTCTGCCCACCAATTCCTTAAAATCAAATGAAATTAGCCATCACTACTAAAACAGGATGTTCGTCAGGCCAGCAAATAATGATATAGGCTTGGGCTTGTTCCAGCAAGGTTCAGATGGGGCCAGGGGCACTTGGAGTCATTCTGAGATATCCCTGGTGGTGGGTACAATTCTGAAAATGCACTTAGATTTCACACCCTGTAGAATATAATGCGGTATCACTTCTGTAATTGTATTTATTATTATGCCTATCCTCATAAGCATAATTATGATTATGATAACAAGATTATGCCATGTTGTTAGATGGTACAGTTGACCTTAAAAGTGGGAGATTCTCATTGGAACTCTTATGCACTGCTGGTGGGAATGTAAATTGCTACAGCCATTATGTATTATAGCATAGAGGTGCCTCAAAAAGTTAAAAAGAAAACTACCATACCATCCAGCAATCCCACTTCTGTGTATTTATCCAAAAAAATTGAAATCAGGAAAGAGATACTGTCACTCTCAGGTTTATTTCAGGATTATTCACAAAAGCCATGACGTAGAAACAAACTAAATGTCAAATGACAGATGAGTGGATAAGGAAAATGTGGCATATACATACAATAAGATTATTATCCACCCTTAAAAGAGAAGGAAATTCTGCAATATGTGATAACATACACGAACCTTTGAGGATATTATGCTAAATGTAATAAAGCAGACACAAAAGGACAAATAGTGTATGCTTCCATTTATACAAAGTATCTAAAATGTTCAAACTCCTAGAAGCACAGAATAGAACTGTGGTTGCCCTGGAGATGGAGGGATCACAGGAAAAGGAATGCAGGTTCCAGAAGCTGCCAACATCTCTGCTGACTAGTGAGGAAGCAAAAACCTCAGACTGACAGCCACAGCAACTCGATCCCACCAGCAACCTGAAAGAGTCTGGCAGTGAATTCTTCCCCAGAGCCTCCAGGTAAGAGCTCAGCCAGCAGACACCTTGATTTGGGCTTCCTTATACTTAGATACAGCAGAGCAAGCCAGCTCAGACTTCTGACTTCTGTAACTGCAAGCTAATAAATGGATGTTGTTTTAACTGGCTAACTTTGTGGCAACTTATTATGCAACAACAGAAAACAAATACATCTTTCAATCAAGAAATTCTTGGTCAGCTCAAATTACTTCCCACACCAGGGCTTCTAGGTCTCTTCCTATGGGGGGAAAATAAATGTGTCTTTTGGAAATCATTCTCCAATTTCATCTGCCAACTTCCCATGCCCAGTAAGACCCCCTACGTGTCACTGAAGGGGGAGAAAAGATAAAAAGGAAAGTATGGCAACACTTAAGAATGCCCATCCAGCTCCAGGGATTTCATGGGCAGTCTTCATTTAAGGTGCACAACAATCCTCATAGGAGACAGTTCATCCTCATGTTGTTGAAATGGCAAGGGGGTTTCAGCCTAGGTCCAGTTGCTCAGCAAACAAATATCAAGTTATTGAGACAATGAGGATTGCCAAGGAAAAGAAGAATTTAATTATGAAAGCTGTCTTGTCCAGAGAATGGGAGAAGCTGCCCCAACCAACAAAGATAGATCATGGGCTTTTAAAAGAGGGGCCATGTGCCTTGGGGCAGTTGGTGGTGTCACTAACAAGGGGCTGGTGCACTAGGGGCAGGTTGTTGGGGACGGTGAGTCTGGGTGTCAGGAAGTCTGCCCAGGGAACTTCACAATCTCAACTCCTTTGTCTTGTAGAAAATCTACCCTTTCTAGGAAACAAATCAAAAAGTCAAGTAGTTAAGGAAAAGGACTATAAAAAAACATATAGGGGTCACTGAAATTTGTTTATAGAGCCAGTTACACTTATTTTATACATGGAGAAACTAAGCCTCACGTAGGTTACCTCAAATAGAAGCTCACAGTTAGTTACACAGCAGCAGGTAAAAGGGAATGAGGAACATGCTGCTCTCTTATAAACTGGGTCTTTACTCCTAAATTTCCATTCACCTAAAGCCACCACAGGATGCTAAACCACAAGGACACTTTAAAAAAACCAAAGAGTAGGCCTTGCTCTCAGGGCCTGGTGGCCAACATGACTTGCACCCCCGCAATGCCTAAGGCAGAGATGAAAGGGGCAGCACCACGGCGCCATTTAAAATAAAAAATCTAAACGACTTCCCCCAAGCCAACTTAAGCAAATTATTGTGAACCTTAAAATTTTGTGATTTCTTACAAATAAATAATGCCTTATTTTTACATTGAATTTTAACACTATCTTAAATTTCATCAACCCTGAGGTTACAACACAATGGGTCTCATTTTTGGCATCTCTAACAAAGCAGTTTAAATACTTTCTACTGTCAAACACAAACTAAGTGGACACTGTACCAATCCTACAAACAATTGTCCCATACCCTGAGAAAACTGGAATAAATCAGGTATAACCTAATAAAAGTCAGAGAGTAGAACTGAGGGAAAGTTAAGATGCCAGCTGCTTCTTTATTCCTTTTTTCTCCAAGAAAATTTATAATCCTGAAGAAATGGAATCCACAGCCAAATGATCCTAAATAAAATTGACAGTATGTTTTCTAATGCTTTCTTAATGAAGATACTTCACGTGCCTTCTTAGATATTCCCTTGAAATAGCTTTATTCAAGCTATTTAGTGGGATACCTTCCAACCAGAATGTTTAAATACATGTGAACCAGGATAAGGCTAAAATCTAACCTACAGGTTAAGAACTGTGCCTCAAGAATCTGAACAACTAAATTGAAACCCATCTCTGCAACTTATTAACTGTATCTCTTTGAGATCAACACAGAATCTCAGCTTCCTCTTCTAAAAAATGGAGATCATAGTATTATTAATAATAGTACCAAACATAATGCGTAAGATGTGCAACGTATGGGGTATGGTCATGCTTGAGGCTCTGCCTCGAGGGGGGAGGGGGGCGTGGGCAATATACATAACCATAATATTTGTACCCCCATAATATGCTGAAATAAAAAATAAAAAAAAATAATAGTACCAATCTGTAGGGTTATAGAGGTGAAATGAATTAACACATAAAAAGCACTAACATAGGACCTTCTATGTGCCAGGCACGGTTATAAGTATCAGCTTTCATGAGTGTTAGGCTCTGTTATAGTCACAGTCTCTGATGCCAGCATTGTTAGTGCATGCAATGCATCCAGGAGAGGCTTGTGGGTACTTCTCTTCCAGGGGTCCCCATCCCTACATCCACATAATTAAACCACAAATATACTTATCTCCAGCCATAAGTATGAAAGAACCACATTTTGATATATACATGAAAAAATTAATGTAAAATAAATGTAAAAAAGTCAAAGTTGTTATTAAAGGAAAAACCATAGAGAATCGAGTAAGCAGTATGGCTAGTGAAGTGTCTGCAGCTATCTGGAAGGAAGTGCAAATGAGCATTTGGTAGTTGCACCAGCAATGTATTTGGGAACCATTTCTGAAGAAAAATAAGGAATTTTTTTTTCAGGAATGCAACACTACTTTAAATCCACAACATAGGAAGTGAGAGACTACTAGACAAAGATAAGCATCACCACACTGATGCTAAAAACATGATAAGGAGAGAACTCAGTGGCCTGTGTCACAGCCCAGATGTTAATCTGGCTCCACCTGCCCCAAAACCAAATTAAGAAAAATGGTTTTAAGCAAAGTCCTATAAAGTGTGGGCTGTATAAGACGACAGACCCTCTACTCTCTAGCCATGCTTAACCTTGGCAAGCTATTATACTTTAAACTTCACTAAATCTCAATTTATCTGACAACAAAAAGGATAACATGAGTACCTTCTTCAAGTTCCCTGAGATAATGCAAAAGAATCCTAAGAAGGGCTCATTGAGTTTATCCATCATTATTATCATTCAGGCAGTTCTGAGATTTGTATTAAAAATGAACTACATCACAAAAGAAAAAAACAAACCTGAAGACAAATTACTTCTTTTCTACAGACGTTAACCTTTAAAAAGCTAAGGGTTTCTCATGGCATTAAACCTTTCCTTGGAGCTCCAGGATGACCTCTGCACTCTGGTCACCCACATTTCCACCTTGACATGAGCAAACATCCCACACCTTATTACAAGATCCAAACAGGACTGCAGCTTTCAGAGAACATGGGAAATGGGGACCTCACAGAAGCTGGGCAGGTTCACCATTGAGAGTTACATGCCAAGCTGGTGATGCAGACCAGGTGTGGACACAGGTCAGGGAAAGAAGAGCAATACCCATACCTGCAGAGCCCACCATGAGATGCAGTCATGGCCAGTGCAGGATTGAGGACTGAAGAGAATGATATATTTCATTATTTTCTGAAAGTACTTTCATCATAAAGCTGAAAAACAGTAAATATTTGGCCATATCTTTTTTCTCCTCCAATTTTTCTATCCAAGCCAAATGACCAGTTTCCCAGGTAAAACAGTAAAGAAGTAATTCTCACATGCATCAGTCCCTTGTCCATGTGCAATCACAGAGAGAGGTATACAACAATTCTAGCATGTAGAAACAGTTTTCTTATGTCTACTCGAAATGCCACTCATTGCAAACATGAGGCGCTATAACACAATTCCCCTCATCACTACACGATGAAAATATATTTTTATTTTGTGCTGCAATGTTTCAAGCATCAATCAATGAAGTTTTCACAACACACCAAGGCCCTTGGAGATGAAAACCTGCCACCTTGAATATGGCATGCCGCTGTAAGCAAGCTGCTATTCGCATCATTGCCTTTGGTTTAAGGGACAGAGATGCCATTATCATACTGTACAGAATCACACCTGGCACCACTGCTCCTTAACCTGCCCCCTTCATCACATACCATCCTTGAGATTCAAAATATTTAGCATTTAATACTCCAATTATACTTCAATAAATGAACAAATAAAGCCTATTGTCAAAGTTTAAAATTACATGACAAGTTAATGGAGCACAGTCTTCTATATTGATTCAGACAAAATCTACTAGAGACCATCATAAGCCACCATTTGTGTGCAAAAATCTTACATGCAGAGATCTCTCTCAAAGTATTCCCAATTATAAGCCCTGATCTGAAAGGTCCTTATTAGCCATACTTTCAAATCAAACCTGGAAACATGTGAAATGCTTTGTATGTGAAATAAGTGATAAAACATGACATAGGAAGATGAGTTTGATTATTTAAAAATTTAAACACATACCTTCCCTAATGGGCTAAATTTTACTTAATGACTGCCAGCAGTTAGTAAATGTTCTGGATCTTGGAGATGCAGAATGCAACAAAACACTTGACTATATGATAAATACAGACTAAAAAATATAGGGCAAACGGAAAAGATAATCTCATTTTTACCTGACAGATTGGAAAAATATAAAAATATTTGAGCATCCACTGCTGGTCAAGATGTGAGGAAATGGCATTGTTGCAGGAAGAATGAATTATACCTCTTTTGGGAAAAGTACCTGGTGATAACTTTAAAATGAAAAATGCACATGCCCATTGACTCAGCAATCCCCCTCTCAGCATCAGCATTTAAAAACAGGTGCATACAAATATTTTGTATTTAAAAAAATGGACTTGAAATAGCAAAAAATGGAAATAGCCTGAAAGACAGTACATCAACAGTGGCATGACTGAATAAATCAAATATATCCATCTATAGAATATTATGCTGCAATTAAAAAGAATGAAGGAGATCAATGTGTACTGATCAGCAAAGATGTTCTGAAGCATTAAGTATAAAAGACTTGCGTAAGTATTGGGTATGACATAATACCATTTCTGAAAAATAAAACGGGTGAACTTCATATATATATAGATATATATATAGAGAAATTTATATTTACATACCTTTGTACAATATTTGGAGAAAGAAACTAAATTGACATCAGAAAGCTCAAGAAGAGTAGGTTCAAAAGAAAAGAAAAAGACTGAACTCTTCTAATATCAAGCTTATTTTATTTTATTTTTTTAAAGAGACAGGGATTCCCTCTGTCACCCAGGCTGGAATGCAGTGGTGTGATCACTGTTCACTGTAGGCTTGAATTCCTGGACTCAAGCGATCCTCCCACCTCAGCCTTCTGAGTAGCTGGGACTAAAGGTGTATGTCAGCAAGCCAGGATATTTTTTTTTTTAATTTTTTGTAGAGACAGGGTCTGGCTATGTTGCCTCAAGTTGGTCTTAAATTCTCGGCCTTAAACGATCCTCCTGCCTGGGCCTCCCAAAGTGCTGGGGTTACAGGTGTGAACCACCATGCCCAGCCATTAAATTATTTTTGTAATAAAAATAAGGAGAAGATTTAACAGGTACAGGCTAAAATTTAGACTGGCAAACTATGTTTACTACATGCGGGCATACACAGACATGATTTTTTAATTATTATCAAATGCTACCTACAAAAACTGAGCTCACGAGACATTCTTCTTAAAGGTCTGCTAATATCAACCACTCTCCAGGCCAAGAATATAGTCCTAGTCAGATCTCTTGAGTGTTTTCATTTAGTGGCACAAGCTCACTGTGAGCAGGTCTACCACCAACAGCCACACTGTCCCAGCACCTCAAACCCCAAGCTGGCCAGTAAGGTGGCTTATGGAATGGGGTGGACAGAGGGAGGATCTGGCTTGCAAGGGCCACGCAGACGGACTAGAACCCCTCATATCACTCTT
This sequence comes from Cheirogaleus medius, assembly GCA_008086735.1. Classification (NCBI taxonomy): domain Eukaryota; kingdom Metazoa; phylum Chordata; class Mammalia; order Primates; family Cheirogaleidae; genus Cheirogaleus; species Cheirogaleus medius. Next base: position 4,199,732 of record VBSM01003157.1, read on the forward strand.
GTTCTGAGTCACCTTGGAGTTCTGTCCCTACAGGGTCTGACGACAGTGCCTGCACTACTGCCATGGTGGTTGCTGGTTCAGCACTGTCCCCACCTGGTGGTCCTTGGAGGGCCAGCCTCCTGCCCTGTTAGGGACCTGTCCAGTCATGGGTGCAGCTAAAAGGAGCTCCCAAAGTTGCTCCTTTTAGTGGTCCTCGCTTTTAGTTCTCATAACACAGAACTCTGTCCCTGATGCAATCAAATCCTTTATTAAGTAGGTGATCATATATTTTATCACCTATACTTGGCAACTTCTGAGAATGGAAGAGGGTGCTATTAAATATTAGGCTGGAGAAGCAGATGTAAAATAGGACTATCCCAAGGAAAAGGATACATGCAGCCACCCTACCCATAAGTAGGGAACCAGACTGGCTAACCAGCCCCCTTCCTCAGTGACCCCTCTTTGGGGAGGGGTGGCTTCCTTTATCCAGTAAAGTCAGCACCCACTTTCCAAGGGACAATGTCCCAAGTCCTTCTACACCTGGGTGCCCTAAGTGCTGAGTCCCTCCTTATTCCACAAATACATACCGAGCACCTACTACTCCGTCATTCACTCTTTCATTAAATAACCAAGTGCCTGCAACACCCTCAGGCACCAGAAGTATGACACTGAGGAGCACGGAGACCCTGTCTTTGTGGACATGATGGTTTGCTTGGGGCAGACAGACAGTAAAGAAATAAACAGCTACCTAACAGACTGGGTGCTAAGTCCCACAGAGGACACTAAGGCAGGATATGAGCATAGTGAATGTGAGCAAAGGGAGTGGGTGCTACTCTTCAGGTGGAGCGGGGTGTCCTCCCTGATGAGCAGCATTTGGCAGAGGTCTAAGGAAAGGGGGCCGAGCATTTCAGGCAGCACCAATGGCAGGAAAGGGCTCCAGAAGAGGAGCATGATCCTCAAGGAGTGGGCAAGAGGGAAATCGTGGGCCTGATCATGCGGAAGAAATGAGCCTGGTCACAGATACCAAGAGCCCAGCCACAGGGAGGCAAGACCAGAGCAGCCCCTGCCATATGGAGGGGACAATAAGACACTGACCGGCCAAAGAGACACAGGCCTTCTGAAGAAGGCAGTTCTCATCAATTCCCCTTTAAACTCCAGCTCTTCCACTTCTCTTGCTCAAGGTTAAGAGGGGAGAAGAAACTCTGTTCTGGAGGCCTGCCATCACCACAGGTAAATACTGAAACTTTTTGTTATGCTGTGTCTGCTGAAACACACAGCTGTTAAACCAGTAATCACTTGTCAGTTTTGGTCGCAAACACCCAATATCACTGCTGAAAAAGTAAAGTAGTTCCCTTACACAATGCACTTGTTAAATCTCCAAACAATTCCAAAAGCTCATATTCAGAAAGCATCTGGTAGGGTTTCATACACTGTAAGAAGTGTGTCTATCATCAGGTGCCCCAGAGCAACTCTAGAAATAACATGCAGCTTTTACACAACTGTTTTATCAGATTTGGAAGAAAAAGATCTTAGGATGAAAAAAGAGAAAGGTGATTGGAAGGAATAGGATAATAAATTCCATCTGCCTAGAAAGTGTCAGCTATAATAAAAGTAAGAGAAAATGCCATTTTTAAATCCTGAATTTAAATTTGCAAATAATTTTTAGGGCTGGACCTAGTCTTGGCTTATCAGAGACTTCACTGGCAAAACTGCAAAGTACAGAAAATTAGTATTAATTCAGACTTGTAAGTGCCTGTCAACAAACTAAAAAAGTACTTATCTTCTAAAAAAAAATTTTCATATTCTCAGAATTTAACAAAAACCATCTCTTATATTGTTCTAGTTTTTAAATAATCTAGCATATTCAGATCAATAACACATTTGTCAGTAAGATCTGTGCAGTTAGATTTTTAGACTTGGGTGTTCTAATACTCTAATACTACACACACACACACTACGCTGAATCTTCTGGCTAATATAAAACCTGCCCAGGTGGGACATCAACCAACCATTTGTCCTCAGAAAGGTATCTGAGATATGAAATTTTGGTAAGGGTTGGCAGCGAGTGGGAGGATGGGGGACATGACAGCTGAGTCATAAAAATCAGTAATATTGATTTTGGTTTCATGCTGTTCCTTTGCAGCTGTCCTTTGCAAGCTAGATACAGTATAAGTTGGGCCAAAGGACAAGGATCAGAGAGAAAGCAAGTTAAAGATCAATAAAACAATTAAAGAGGAGACAATTACAACCCACAGGTGGAACTGATCACCAGCCACCAAACTTTTCTTTCCTTAATGCCACGGCTCCAAAGTGACCAAGAGACAGGAAACGAATGACTTTTTCTAACAATTTCAACAATAAATAACATATATTTTCTAACAGCCAAAATTATTGTGGAAACACTGAAAAAAACCCAGCCAGGAAAAATGTCTGTTTCCCTGGGCTTCTAAAAGCTTAGAATATACTTCTTGAGCACGAGAGGCAAGTCTGAATTATGTCTTCATCCCTTGGTGCCTAGCTCAGTACCACCCATATAGCAATTTCACAATTTAAAAAAAAAAAAAGTTGAGGGAAAGAGCAAACAAAATTTCTTCCACCAACCGCCAAGTTTACTACGCTGATGAATATCTGCAAAAGTTCCTGTGTGAGAAAGGGTCTGAGGCTGGGTAAACAAGAGTCAGAAGATCCCAATCATGTGCAAAGTGTCTCAAAAGAAACTGTTCTGAAAACATGCCCCTAGCAATCAGTGTTTATTCTGTTCTCTCCACCTCAATGAAAAGAAGCTGGTGACCTTAGTGAACTTCCAGAGATGTTTCAGATGGCCTCCTTTAGATTTAATTTTTGTGTATACTTTTGTTTTCACCAAAAGCACGGGCTCTCAGCGGGCTCTTCGTGAATGTAAGCCCTGGCGCTCCCGCAGTGTGCTCCAGGACGAGGGCTCTCACACAGCGAAGGCTCTTCAGTTCTCCCCTAAGATGTCACAATGCCCTCAGCATCAATTTCAGTTTCCAGCAAGTTATGTGAGATGATTTAAAATGCAAACTACCTGCACAACTGAAGTAGTGTTTTTAAAATACTATAAGAAGGAATGCTCTAACAAAAATAAAAAGCTCTCATCTAAGGACTCTGCCTACAACACCTGAAAGGAAGAATAGGATTCTCTTTGCAATGTTTACAGCAGGGTTACTTTACTCAAACTCATTTACTTTGTGTTTTCTTCCAAGTTGATTCAAATTGTATTTCAAGATACAGACTGAGTAAGCACATTGTTTCAAGTCTTGGTTATTACCACGTCAATGCACTACATTCTCTGTGGGAATCGCAGGCCAAATCCAGAACAAAAGCTCCACTTGATGCGAGGAGTCAGCACCCTTAGCACTTCCTACTGGTGTTTCTGAACCACTGGGACTGAAAGTCATTTCTTTCTCATTTAACTGAGCAGAACCATAGTGTTTGGCTTCATTTCTGTGTTTCTGCAGAAACACAATGAAGAGCTTACCAAAGAAAAGCTCGAAATAATTTGATCTAATGCATTATTTTTATTTATTTATCTTACTTCTACCAGTGTCTGATTCTCCATATTGTGTCAAAAATAAGAAAAACTCATAAGTAACTAACAACTCTTTGGTAGAAAACTTACTAATTCCTTCATCCATATTCTGCCTTCTCTATAGCTAGGAAGGAAAAGGAACTGCCCCCTAAAATTATGATCTCAAACTTCAGCCCTCTTAACACTGCCTGTCCATCTTCCTCCCTATTTCTGGCCCTTCAAGAGAAAACAGGAGCAGGGAAAACTTCCAGCTCCCATCTAACAAACCCACAAGTCTATCTGAACGTGCTTCCAACAAATTTCCCCAACCTACAATGGAAAAGAAAACCCTACTCTTCTACTGTGAAAATCCCTCCATCTACACTTAGGATCAAATTCCTTCCCATCTTCTTGGGACCTTGTTTCATCTTTTATGAGAATGGCTTTCAAATTCAGTGACCTTTTAGAATCACCTGGGCTGCGTTATAAACCTCAACACCAGCCATGCCCAACACCAATGACATAGGAACACAGGAATCTCTGTGAGCGGGGCCCACCGTCAGTATTTTCTTAAAGATTCCAGGCAGTTCCCATGTGGGGCCAAGGCTGAGAAGCCCCTCCTCTATCTTCACACTCTCTGAGGGTATTTAAATATTTGCAGGTGTCACCCAGTGTTAAAAAGCACAGCCTCCCTCAAACCGCCCTCCCTCTCCCAGTAGGTCCGTATCTCCCGCAGCTCCTTCAGGACAAAATGCTCAAAAGACGTGTCTGTGCTCCAGTCCACCCCCTCAGTGCCACTCACTGCTCCACCTGGTCCCCTCCCGCTTGACCTGCAAGATCTAACGTGAAGGTCTCCCTGACCTTCAGCAGACACAGCTCGGCAGCCGAGGTCCTGTGCCCCTGACGTCCCTGATCGCTGTGCAGGTTTTGCTCAGCACACACCTCTTGGGATTTCTTGCTTCTAAATAGTTTCTTTCCTAGTAAACTATGAGGCCCTTTGACCTGGAAATATACATCTTTCTTTCTTATCAGTAAAGCTTCTTCGTTTTATGCCTTTGAATGTTTTTTGTTTCCATTTTTTATTCTCATTCTTTGGAAAAACAGATAAATACATGGTAAATAACCCTTTTGTCTTTTCTGTGTATCACCTTCAGAGAGATCCTTTTTATCTCATCTTTTTCTGCTTTGTTTTGTGGGAGTTTCACAAGTCTGTTTATCCCTGTGTTTTTATTTGTGTTTATTACATTTGGCCGCTTCCAATGTGACTTTCATCTTCCTAATGGTTTTATTTTTATTTTTCTCTACTGGGATTAATCAGCTCACTTTCCATCTCCTTTATTTCCTCTTTTCTTTCATCATACCTATCTTTTCTTTAAATTCTCGTTTTAGAAAACATAGTTTTCATTATTCCTTTAAGACCATGAAGTACTATGATTCTGAATTTCACTTTCTTCTGGTTGTGAGATAATTTGCCTTCCGATGCATATTCTTCATCTACATTATTCTGTAGTGCTCTGTGTTCTGTTCTCCTGGGAATCTGCACTCTCTATCTATGCCCAGGTGTGATAGAACCAGGAGGCTTCATGCTGGAACAGAGACAGCCAGCTACGTGCTGAAGAACAGTGTAGGAAGAGCAGCGAGTGTCAAGTCCAGCATTCATCTCGAGCATTCCCTCCACCTCAGTCAAGTCTAGTACTCTGGGTGTATTCACACGCAGGTTTTTGGTGTGACCTCTTTCAACTTAAGCAGAGAGTCAATGTAGGTTAGAAAGAAGCCTCTCACGCGGCAGGCTCTCCTGACCCTTCTTCCAGCCTCACTTTGAGGAGTCCCCCACTCTCAGGAAGCGACCCTAGATATTAAGATGGTACTCAGTCACCACGGTTACCAAGGTAGGACTTAGGTTGGGCAATGACTCCAGGGGACAGAACTCAGTAGACTTTGATGTTCATGCAACCCTTAAAGTTGCTCAGTTCACAACCTGCCCAACCCTTCCCAGTGCCTCTTCTCCTCTATCAGCTCCTCGTCCTCCAGTTTTCTGTGGTGCACAACCAAGTGCACAGGACAGTACCACCTCTACTATCTTACTACTTTAGTGAAGCCATTTAATTTTTACAGGCCTGACTCCTTGAAAAAACTGTACTCTGCCCCAAATTTAAGTACCATGGTAAGCTCACAGCATCCTCTCTCCTTTGGTCCAAATTTCACTATATTTGGACCAAAGGTCTGAGGTTTAGAGTTTGTGGTTTGAGGTTGTAGTTATTTAACAAAAGACAGCATTTTCTTCGTTTTCAGTTTTTGTTCATTTTGTTCCTTTTGAGCTTCCAGGCAGGAAAAAAAAAAAGGAATTTAAAAAATGCCTTACGTCACCATCTTTACGCTTTGTTAATTTTTAAATAGTTTAATGTAAGGCAAATAAACATTTTTCTTTTAGTAAAGACAAGCAAATATTAAGTATCTCAAAAGTTTTAAGCCGATTAAATTATGAAAAAAAGTTTATTGAAATTTACTATTCTGAATTTTTCCAAAGACTGGAATCATTTCTAATAGAAAAATTATGATTTTTGCTAAATTCTACTGTTACCTTATATGCAAATCATATATATACACACACACATACACACACACACTTGGCTTTCAGCCAATTAGCAATCCCCACCAGGAAGCATTCCACCCATTTCACTGACTATGGATTCCAGCATTTGTGAAGAGCTTGTGAACTTCATTTTAAAAAATGAGATGTTGGAAAATTATGATTCCTACAAATTCCACAGATTATCTTTCATTTAACTTAATCTTAAATAAATTCAGGCTGAGTGCTTTGAAGAGGGAGGTTCTTCCCTAAGAAATTATACTTAAAAGTTAATAATGTTTACTCTAGATGACCACCTTTCTCTCTTACCCTTGTCAAGTAGAAATGACCCCCTTGTTTTTGGTACACTATCCAGAAGAGGTTACCATATAAAATTCAAATCTTGTCTCCCTTTATGCTTTAAGTTTTTTATTTGCTTCTTATTTAAATTTAGAAAAATATAAAACTAAAATAATCATATGGGCTTTAAAAAGTCTGGCTTTCTCCCCCCTCCCCATGAGGTATCATAATCCCAAATGCAAAATCCAAATCAAGTACAATGACCAATTATATATTTAACTGACTTACAAATGAATCACTAATTTTCTCTAAATCCAATTACTTACTTTTGAAAGAATATTGTTATACATTCCATATTATTATATTCCATTTACACAACTAATGAAACATTCCTCTACTTTATAATATAAATATTGTCTTCATAAAAAGATAGTTGTCTAGGCATAAAGCAAATAAAAATTATATATTTTTCTAATTGAAAGTGACGAAATTAATAACTGCTAGATTGTGACTCCTGAAAGTTATATAGTCAGGAGGAGGAAGAAAGGGGACAGACCAGGAAAAGTGTCTCTCAGGACCAAAGCACACATCCTGGTAATGGAGGCAACTGCAGTAAATGCAACCTGACAAGTATTCAGAGACTAGAGCAATATTCCATCAAGCATTTTTAAATTCAGTTCCACACAAGTCAACTCAGTTTTGCCTGGAGATTTTGCCAGACATTTAGCTGGTGTGTATATAATTACTTGTCTCTCTGAATTGAGGGTGGGGAGTAGAAAATAGCACAAAGAGGTGCATGGTGTTTGAAGAAAGCAATAAACTAAAGACCAGATGTGAAAGAGAGCTGAAACCCAGGGATTCACTCAACAATAAAATTTTTTATCTTCATTTTAACATCTTTAAGCAATAACTTTTTTGTTTTAAATCTAAAGGTCATCACCTTTGTTTTGCTCAGAAAGTTAAAAACAAAAATGTAATGCTATTTATTCCTGATTCCAACAGCAACCTTCATTATCTTATTATCACAGGTATCAAAGACTACTGTAGGATTCTTAGTATGCATTACAACTTCCAGTCATCTTTTGTAGTTAATCAAGTTACACTTACCATACCATAAGCATCCTTAGAATATTAACTTCTGGATTCATTTGGGTGTTTAGTAGCTAAAATTCCTTGGAAGAAGCCCAAGATATAACTTCTTTATATAAGTTTCAGCCAAGTATTGAAATGATAATAATTTTGCATTATACAAAAGAATGACACTATATGAATTCTTAAGCCAAACCTCTGTAACATCTCATGTTAGCAAAATAAAAACATGTATCAGTCTGCTACACATATGTTTATATAGCTCTCAGTGCCTATCTTCTCTGCTTCTATTGGATGTATCTTTGCTCCTTAATTCACCAATTACTAAGGGGGAAATAAAATAGCTGGATCTAATAATTATGTTCATGATCTATACAGTAATATATATTTTATTTCTGTATTCCATAGTCTGACTTCATAATATCAATCATACTACAACACAATTTTACAGACTGAAACAAACTTTTTTAACAAAGAGAGAGAGAGAGAATCTACATATAGTAAACTTTTTATCTTATCACAGAACTCTTTATGCCTGCACTGTCCAACTGAGTAGCCACATATGGGCTACTGAGCACATGAAAAGCAGCTAGTCCAATATGAGATATAAGTATAAAATGTACCCCAAATTTTGAAAGCTTAGTTTAAAAAAAAGTAAAATATATCATTAATAGACTTTATATTGATGACATAAAAAGGATATTTTAAATATACTGAGTTAAATAAATTAAAATATATTAAAACTTTTACTTTTTAAAATGTAGCTATTAGAAGATATTAACTTAAAATTGTAGTTCACATTATATTTCTATTGAATAGTGTAATTTGATAGACTAATGTTGAAACTGTCTATGAGGCAGTTCAAACATCTATGAGATTAAAATTAAGATATAAGAAAAATAATTAAGATATGGGATAACTTGCATTCTCTCCCTACCTTTTCTCACCACATGTGCCTTGCAGGGAAAGAGGAATAGCAGTTATCCATTAGGAAGGTTACTGAAACAAAAGATTCAGCTCATTGCCTTTAGCCTTATCCCTGACATTTAACTCTTCCAGAAATTTCCTCTGCTCTGCTGCTTCCTGCTGCAAAAAGTTTCCAAGCAAACCATGACCCCAATCTCCCAGGATGTAAGTGCATGCTTTAAAAATCAGTTTAGCTATGGCAATTACTGCTACTCTAGAAACTGAGTCCCCAAAAGGTACACAAATAGACAACTGCAGGAGTTCATGAAACTCTCTCAGGTTAACCCCAAGCAGGGCTTCCATACAAATCAGGCCACCAGCTCAACACCCAAGCCATGTGTGTGGCCTCCTCATGTTATCGCTACCACCAGGCAGAGGCATACTTTTCCAAATGATTGCTCACCAAGAAAGTGTGGGGAAATGGATTGCATGCTGTGAACAGCAGGTTCACCGGAAGCGTACTAAGGTTCTCCACTGCTTAGATCACTTCGCATCTTCCTACCCTTCCTACCCTAGGTTTCGAGGACTACTGGAAACTCATGTTGGTCATTGAGCATTCATAGCATGGCATTTGAGAGCTCTGTGACAGACCTTGGGGGTGGGGGGCAGCAGATTTAGTGTTTTCAGGGAAGAGTTTCAGGATACTCATTCATTCATTCCACAAATAGTTACAGAGCTCCTACTATGTACTAGGCATTGTTCTAAGGCATTCGGCACACATCACTGAACAAAAGAGACAAAGATCTCCTGTTCAAGCAGACAGACACAAAAATAAACAACAAATATAATAAAAAGGTCTTAAGTTATATAGTGTTTTAGAGGTGGTAAGTGCTAAGCAAAAATAAGAGCAGCTCAGGGTAAGGAAGTTCTGGGGCTCTGGGCGCAGGAGCAGCAGTTCTGTGGTGCATCCAGGTTGGGCCTCGCAGAGAAGGTGAGACCTAGGACCTAAGGAGGGTGAAGAAGCCAGCCATGCTGGCCTCCCAGGAGGGGAGCTAAAGGCAGCCAAGACCCCAGGTGGGGAACACATGGCTGTCCCCCACACAGGAAGGAGGCCCAAGTGGCAGGAGCAGCCAGGTGAGAGGCAGAGAAAGGAGGTCACAGAGAAAAGAGGCCAGACCACTGCAAGACTCTGAGTCCACCATGAAGACTGCAGCTTTTACGCTGAGAGGAGAACCTGCTGCAATGGCTCAAGCAGACGAATGACTTGCTATGCCTTCTGTTTTGAAAGAATCACCCGCCTATGGTTGTAAGGCTAGACTCTAGGGGACAAAGGGAGAAGCAGTGAGTATTTAACTAAAATGTGTAAAATACTGTTGTTGCAGCTGATGGATAAATAATAAAAATCAAGACAAAGAAGGGTAAGAATAATGGTTTCTGCTCTAGAGTCAGGGAGGAAAGGCTGTGAGTGAGTGAGAGAAGTGGGGAAAACCACCATTATTACCAAGACTCAAGACACTGCGGTCCTGAGGCCTCCTGCCAGAGCGGGCATGGAGGACACGCAGCAGTGGCTGCGGGCACGACCACAGGCCGCTCCTCACTGAGTCTGTCCCTTGAAAAGAGGATCCTGCAACAAGAGTTAGACTTTCCTTCTTATATGCAAGAGGTAATGCAAATACATGAGGGCAACAATAACAAAAACACAAGGGGGAACACAATTAACCCTGGGACCTCCAACCTGATTCAACATTTAGTCAGAACATGTAGCAGGTGTGTGGATTGCCTTTCGATTACCTCTACTAACAGGAAAATGTGAGCATGTAAAGGGAAAAAAATGATCAGTATAAATAAACATTAATACAGAACTAATTTTCTTAGTTCTCATTTCACTGAATAATTATACCTTTGGGCTAACATGAATAATGTATTAAGTAGCATGCAGTTTATATGTAGCCTTGCATCTTTTTGCCCTCATTATGCAATCATTTGAAATCGTTCAGAGGCAAACCATGGTTGAAAAGTAACTTTCCATGCAAATGTCCTTTTGCTATCACTCTATGGGTAGTTTACTAAGTGTCTCCTTAGGTTAACAAGAGCTATTCAAAAAGCTATTTAAAAATCTTCTTTCTGAAATATGTTCAATAATTCATTAAAGTTCTAAAATGCCAAACTCTCTTTTTTCTTAGCTTATTATACCTACTGATCCTTAATTCAATTTAGCTTTTAAGAAATGTAAAACCATATATTTGCTTCCTGGTTTCTTCACAGTTATCAAAAGTAACCTATACACTTCCACTAGAACCACTGTGAAATATTACCCTCATAAAATAATCTGGTGTTGGTGTTTTGGGACCTGCAGGCTCTAGAGAGTTCCACTTCACATTAAAATTATCTCCATTTTACCTATTATAATAAGCAGCCAAATGTAATGAAGCATCAGTACATTAATCCTTAGAGTTGACCTGTTTTGAGCACAGAAGAACACTGATTATACAGACCTGAGTGGTCCTACCCATTTTTCCTGCTTCTTCACATTCTATTATATTGTATCATCATAAAATGGTAATCTAATTACTATAACTATTAATTATACTCATGATTAATTTGAAATACCTGACACAAAATGTTAATGGTACGGTGAGAGACAACACAGTCTTAATGAAATACCAACACCTGAAACTGTTTGGCATCATTATCAGTCAAGTAACTGTGCTTAATTTCCTCTCAGCTGGGCAGAGTTGGTCCCTAGTATTATTTACTGAAAGTCTGCTTCAAGACAAAACAATTAGCGCGCACCTGAACTGTGGCCTGGAGCTGCAGATTCACTTCCAGCATCAGCCTCCCAGGCCAACCCTAACGTAAAATCATTAGTCCCTGCTTTTGACTTCCCCCTAATACCTCCCTACCCACCCTGCCACACACCTGGTCCCCTCAAAAAGTGTGCTGGTGTTCTTGGAATCCCCAAATATAATAAGGCTTACAAGCCTTTTGTAAACTGCTATTTAAACTGTTTATGTCAGAAATAGTGGGGAAAATGTTGGTTGAAGAGAATAAATAAAAACAAGACTGCTTAGCTAAAAATGCCAGAGCCTTAGACTGAAGACTGTATTGCTGATATATGGGACAAGAAGTAGAGATCAGAACAGAATGATGTACTGGGTTGCCAGAAGACTTGCCTAGCACTGTTGGGGGTGGAATTAAATCTATGTAATTGCCTTCAGTGTTGGGACAAAGTACTGTGATGTCTTCAGGCATTGGAGCCTTTCTTTTAATTAAACTAAACAGAACTGTTAACCAAGGGATCAGGCTGCCCCAGTGTTGATTCTAGTGAAAGTACCCTGGTAACTCTCAGGATCAGTTAGTGAGACATTGGAGTAACCCAGATGTGAGTGTTACTATTGATATAACTTGCATTTTCCCTTCCATCTGCTTTACAATCTCCCCTTTGCAAGCAAGCATCTAGGTCTTTTTTCTGGGAAGAGGAGGCAAAGGAAGGGAAGAGAGGAAAACAGATAAAGGAAGGGACCAAATAGAGTTTTAAAGGGGAAAAGGTTCGTGGAAGGAAGAGAGAAGCCCAGGTTTAAGGAATGTTGACTATAGAAATAAAACGCTTTTTAACCAAATTTTCATTAATAGTTTTGCCTCTCAAGTTTTTTAATGGAAACATTCTTTATTATTAAGTGAACTGTATTTTAACTTTATGTCTTTTAAATATTTTTATTATGGCACGTCTATGTCCTAAGATCAAACACATCCCATCATTGGCCATCAATCAATTTCTCATTGTTTGAATCTGATAGAAAATTCACCACTTATGATTCATACTGTTAACAAAAGTTAAGTGTATCTATTCTATAAAAACCTGATTCAAGTATAGGTAGGATCCAAAGAATAACTCCAAATGTCCTGATTTAAACACTCTTTTAAATTATGATACCTTTAAGTAGAATCAAATCACTGGAAGACAGAGGAGGAATAATTTGGCCTTCCAATCTTTGAAGCACAATTTAAGCTGGAACCGGAATTCTACATAGTATGCCTAAAAAATTTACAAGGTAATAAATAAAATGCATACAAAATATCTATTTAAATGAAAATGTGAATATCTTAAAAATCCATGTAAGCTAAAACAAAGCCATAAACTGTACACCATCACAAAGAAATGATCACGGCTGAGACTTCTAAAATGCAAAATACACACACGTAAGTGCACAGGAACACACAAACACACCCCTTAAAAGCAAAACGGGCTTACTGAATGTCATGTTTATCCAAATATATAAAATGAGGAAATGTGGTAACAACACCTACTTAATCAGTCTAAATGTAAACGAAATCTCTCACACTCAATGGCAAATTAATTGCATGCCTCAGGGGACCTCAATAAGTACATTCACTCTTATTGATCTCATGGTGATAATACCAAAATTTCTATCTCCAAACCAGACCTATTCCATGGACACCAACCTATAGGTCCAATTACATACGTGACACCTCCACTAAGGTACCTGTATGACATCTCAAATCTAAAATGTCCCAAACTTTTTTCAGACAATGTCTTACTCTGTCGCCCAGGCTGGACTGCAGGGGCATGATCATAGCTCACTGCAGCCACGAACTCTTGGGCTCAAGTGATCCTCCTACCTTAGCTGGGACTATAGGTGCATGCCACCACACCCAGCTAATTTTTGTGTGTTTGCATAGAGATGGAGTCTCACTATGTTGCCCAGGCTGGTCTCTCCTGGCCTCAAGTGACCCTCCCGCCTTGGCCTCCCAAAATGCTGGGATTACAGGTGTGAACTGCCACACCTGGCTCCAAACTCTTGATTTTCCCCATCACACTCCATCTCCAAACCTGCTCCTCCCACAGACTTCTACATCTCAGTTAATGGCATCTCATGTCCTTGGCATCCCCATCTCACATACCATCTTATGATGGCAGATTACATATTCTAAAAATATAGCTCCAACAATATGTCCAGATATCTGTATCTTCTCCCCTTGAACCTAGGTGGGCCTATGTGATGGTTTTAACAAAAACAGTATGTTGGAAGTGACCCTGTGATTCTCAGAGATAGTCCCAAAATGCAATGCAGCTTCTGCCTGGCTCTCCTGGAATGCTCATTCTTAGAACCCAGCCACCATGCTGCAGGAAGGCCAAGCCACGTGAAGAGTCATAGGAAGAGGCCCATATGGAGAAAAACTGATCCTGAGATGCCTAAGCTGAGCTCCTGCCACAGCTGGCACCATCCTGCTGGCCATGGGAGGTAGCCACCTAGAAGTACCTCCTCTAGCTTAGGGCCAGGATGTGGGAGCAGTGCAGTCACCAGGGCCCTGTGCTCACAGGAGCTTACACATGGGGGTTAATGCTCTGTGGTCATGATCTTAACATTCCTAGCAACTGTATATGTGAATGTGTGTTCTGTAAGTGAAGCCCAACGGCACAACGGGGCATGGGCTATGGACCTGGAGCCTCAGGTCCTGCACAATCCCACCCACCTCCCAGGGACAGGTTCTTAACCACCCACTTCTCAGCAGCCCTCTACCTCTCCCCACACACTGCTGCCTCATCTGCCCCAGCAGAAGACACAGAGACGGTTGGGTGCACGCGCCTATGGTGATTTAGGGTGTGGCATGGCTGCCCAACTGGACTAAGAGCATCCTGATATACGACAGGTGACTCTGTATGGGCAAACCCTTACTCCCAATCTAGCCACTGAGCACACCTAGCATGTAGGCTGCAATCTCTCAAGGGTCACCAGTGGGGTGGGGTGATGGGCCCAAGGAAGGAGGAGAATTCTGGCTTGACTTCCCTACCCCAGCTGGGGTGTTGGTCATCTCTCCACAGGCTGGTGGGAGGAGGGCCTGGCAGCTGGTGGGTTGCATGTGCTGAGGCAGGATCCCCAGGTGCCTGAGAGGGTCTGCACTGCCCATCAAGTGTTCCCATACTCAAGGGAAGCCATCATTACAAAGCAAATGACACATCAAGAAAGAGAATATAGAAGGAAGAAAAATCATTTTCTATTTGATTGCTCTTAATGGTACTTCTTCCCTGCTTTTTGAACAAAAGTCCCCTCCTCTTCATTGTGCATGGGCCTGCTCCTGCATTAAGCTGACATCACATAGAGCAGAGAGGGGGCTTCCCCACTGAGCCCTGCCCAAACTACAGATCCATGAGCAAAAGAAATGGTTGCTATTTTCTTTCAAGTCACTAAGTCTGGGGTTGGCTTGCATTGTGCAGCAGTCAGAACACTTACTTAGCTGTTTATTTTCTGACTCCCAGCCCCCAGACACACATGTGCTTAACTAAAGCTCCATGAAGGCAGTGATGCTGAGGGTGTTTTGTTCACTGCAGCATCCCCAGTACCTAGAATACTGCCTTGCCCGTCATAGTCACCCAATTTAACAAATTGATAAATTTGTTCAATTTAACAATTGAACAAATAAACATTTGTTCAATGAACTGAAGTCCCATTTTGAAGAAACTTTATCTTTAGGTAAGGCTACAACTAAGTGGTCACCAGTATAGGAAAGTTTTACTAGTTGAAAATGCTGAGAGTAAACAGCTGGGAAATATGCAGTGAGTGCCTGCCGATGGCCAGTGTGCTTGGTACGGGTGTGCTCTTTCCCCACATCTATGCTCTGGTGGTTCCGGGAAGAGGACACTGAGTTAGGACTATGCAGACAAGCCTGCCCTTCCCACTCCTGGCCAGTCACTCACCCCTCAGAGTCAATGTCCTTGCCTAGGACCACATGCTACCTCACAGGCCTGCCACGGGGACCAGAGAGGGTAATGTATTTATTTTGCAAACATGGATGGAACACAGACTAGATTCAAAGAAGTATTCTGGGCAATTAAAGGAAATGTAGACATGACCAAGACATGGTCCTTAGTGTTAATCTTTGATCAAGATCATATACGTGAACACACTTGACAAACTATATTGGCATTAGAAAATAAGATCATTTATGGTAGTAACAATTATTACTCAGGCATATTCCAGTGTTCTTTGGAATTGCCCCCTACCCTCAGGTGTCATTCAATACTTACTCAACCAGGATGATAAAGGAGTCCAATAGGAGTATTACCTGCTGGCAGTGCAAGTGGTTTTCCACATGGCAGAAGCTGCAAGTCTGGGGCAGAATCATGCTCTCCTCTCCACAGGATTACTAGGTCTTTCCGTACCAGCCAGATCATTTTTATCCATGACTTAATTTTTGAATGGTTGGGTGAAAGACATTCTTCTGACCCACTCTAGATTATATTTTCATTTACTAGCCTGGAAACTGGTGAGAGACAGTCTTCTCCCTCTCCTTGGCACATTCATTGTCACTGCCTTCCCATGGATGCTTCCCAATCTTTCCCAGTGGAGAACTCAGAACCAAGGTATTTAGAACAGCAAATTCAAGGGCAAAAATCTCACATGAGCACTTTTAATGGTCCACAGATGCAGCTGACACAAGAAACAGAACCACCTGCAGGTCTCCGTCTCTTAGTGGAATTCAGAAATTTAACCACACTTGTAACGTGAGCTTCTAAAAGCCACATCAGTGCCACATTAGCCAGTATTATGAATATTCTGAGTTCAGAAAATTAAATGAGGATCCTAAATGTCATTGCTCATAAGAAAAACAGCTTTAAAAAAATCTGTTACAGATGAATCAATAGTTTCCTGAACAGATCTTTGCCTTGACTCTTCATTACTTTGCCCTGTGCAAAGACAGTCCTATTCTTCAAGAACACATTTCCCTTGTTGCCTTGAGTGATTCACCCTGCCATCAAGCTGGTTTTGGCATGTTAGAAAATGTGTCTATCATGGTGTTACAAAAGCCAGCAGACTCCTGTTGAGGGTATGACAGAGCAGCAGGCCCTCCTCACATTCCGGTACCTAGTGAGGTTAGGTTAGTGTTTGGTGTAGGTGCTCTAAGTGTTACGCTTAAGAATCCTGCCTGCCCCTGCACGTCTCTGCTGAAGACTCCTGCTTCTCCCTCCAAACCTCCCTCTGCGGACTCCCTGGTTGTCGGTTCTCTTCGTAAGCAAATTTAGCACCTCCGTGGGTCCACTTTTACCCTCTGGAAGGCTAGGTGGAGAGGAACTCTTTAAGCCAAACTGTCCACAGAGCCCTCTGAACCCCACAGAATGAGAACACATGACAGACCACTATGAAATGAGGCACAACAGTCAAAGTCATTGATCTTCTGGAAAAAAATCTACAGCTTCTCCAGCATTTTGTTTATTCATTCATCCATTAATGGACACTTAGAATTACTTCTATTAATACCTTTTGCCTATTGTAAATAATGCTGTAATGAACATAGGTATATAAGCTAGATTAAGCGATATAAGACTAGATTAAGCTAGTCTACAAAGACTGGGTCGTTTCCTTTGGCATCAGGCTTCTCACTAACCTATCCACACTTCATTGTCAGGGGCATCCCAAGGTCAAAGAAAATACATGTGTCACAAATGTGAAACAGACATATTCAGTGGAAGACAGGAAGCAGGAAAAAGAGGCCCTTCACTGATCCAACCATTACTTAGCATTTTCTATCTGCCAAGCACCGTCATAGGTGCCGGAACGTCAGGTAAGTAAGGTAGGCCAGGCCTTTCCTCACTTGGAGTTTACTTTTTGCTTGGGGAAAGGAGAGACAGGTGATAATTAAAGGAACAAATAAATGAACTTAGATTGCAGTTGAGTGCTTATACTGCGGGAGGAGGAGGATGTAAATAGGGTGGCCAGGGATGGCCACCATCCATTGACTTGTTCAATAAATATTTATTAACTTCCTAAGTGCCAGGCATTGTTCTAGACACTGGGAATACAGAAGGGAATTCATAGAAGGGAATTCAGAGCAGAGAAATCCCTGAATTCACAGGCTCACATTCTAGTAGAAGACAAACAAACAAAAAAATATTTAGTATCTAAGATGGAAAAGAATCTGTAAAAAATTAAGCAGGGGAGGAAGACTGTGTGTGTGTATGTGTGTGTGTTTACTTACAATTTTAAACGAGGTCATCAAATAAGACCTCATTAGCAACCAGGGGCCACCTGAATGGAGATTTGGATATGGAAATGCTGGCTGTCTGAAGAACTGGGGAGCTCCAAGTAGAGGGACAGAACTGCAGAAGGCCCCGAGGCAGAAGCAATATTGGCAAGTTAAAGGACTGGAAATGTCTTCAGTGTGACTGAAGCAAAGGCAATGAGGATGACTGAGGAATGGGATGAGATGACCAATGCAAAAGCACTAAAGCACTTCCAGAAACCAAAACAAGGTGGCTAAAGAAGTAAGAAGAAACAGTTTCTACTGATACTCACCTGTCTATTTACCAGGAAAACTTCACTGGCGATAAACAGCACATTCACATGTCTCTGGCTGTTTATAAGTCAATCAAACATTAAACTGAGGAACTATTTGAGTAAGATACTGTGTGCTACACTTTTTCTGAATATCTTGTTGGGCTTTAGGCCTAACTTCCCATCTTACCATCAAAATGCCTTTGCAAGGAGGAGGAAACAAGCACTCAACATAGAACAAACAGCCTCAGATGTGATCTCTGATACAACTGTGACTGACTGGCTAAGACGAAAACAAGGAAGTAGAGAGGCCAGTGGATTCCATCTAAGTCTGAAGCTGAAATCCTTGAAAAATGTCTTCATCAATCAAGCACCAAGCATTCTGCTACCCCTTACACTAATACCCCATGCACTAAACTTATTCATTTTTTAAGTAGTTATTTTTTTAAAAACTCTCTTTATTTTAGGAAGTAACAAGGTTTTAGGTAGGTTCTCAGGCTTTCTAGAGATCATGTTGGAGAAAAAGAGGCAAATTCTGCATAGCTGCCACAACTGAGTCACCCAGAGCCCGGGACAGCATTTAAGAACGAATGGATTGGGAGATGTCAGTCAAAGGGCACAAAGTTTCACATATGCAGGATGAATAAATTCTGGGGGTCTAATGTACAGCACGGAGACCACAGCCAATGATCCTGCAATGTATACTTGCAATCTGCTGAGAGAATAGATCTTAAATGTCCTCACCACAAAGAAAAAAAAGGTAACTACATGAGGTATTGGGTGGTAATCATTTCACAAAGTATACATCTATCAAAACATCATGTTATACACCTTAAATATATACAATTTTATTTGCCAATTATACTTCAGTAAAGGGGGGCAAGAATGAACAGGTGACAATACAATGTTGTTCCCCTAGGAATATGATTAAAAATCCTCATTGTACCCTAGGAAAGCGGCTTCCTAATAAACAAGGCGAGCTGAAGCCGGCCTGAGCAGATCATAAATGAAACACCTTTTCGTTTCACCGCTGCTGTTTTGAGCAGCAACGCTTCTTGAAAATTCCAGTCCAACTTGAACGATGCCCTGCACAAGGCCAGCGCACAATTAAAATCATATGCCTCTTTCATGGCTCAGCGCGTGTAAAACTGCTGTGTAATTTGACTAGAATGCAGCATATGAAATGAGTAATGGAGCTTATATGTGTATTCTGTCATTCTGCATTACTGCTGTGTACAGAAAATAAGATGCAAACAGTTAGTGATGAGCGAGGTGAAGGAGGGAAATGAAAATGTCAAGAGCGGGAGGAAACTGTTAAATGGCACCAACCGCCTGGGCAAGGTGTGTGTCTACTCATGTGCTGCTTGTCTCCCTCAATCTATCATCAGAAAGGACAAGCCACCTCAGGAGGAATGACTGTCCTACGTCGGCAGGATGGAGAGGCCCTCGTCTCGGACTGCCCGTGGCAACAGCACGCTTGCCCTAAACTGTCAGTTTACGGGCTTCACTGTAATCCGGCTGCTGTCACTGGGAGATCCAGAAATAGCATCGCACAGGGCCCCCAGGCCTCAAACCCTGCCGACAATTTGGCAAACTCTAAACTCGGAGGGGAAGTATGATGGTTGGAAGCATCTTTTAAAGGCACAGTTGAGGGACAGGGACACAACTATCTTCTCTCAAGTTTTTGTTCAACTAAGAATCTAAATTTTAGCAAAAAGGGTCACTGCATGTCAGAAATGCAGGGATAGTCAAAAGCAAAAAGATTCCAAAGGGAAATGCGAGGAAAATGGGGTTACCTCAGCTTCCTACATGTCCACCTTGGCCTTAAAGCAGTGAAAGGGAGAAAGCAGGGAAAGGACAGTGGAAGCAAAACGATAGGACTCCACAAAATAAAGCTGCTGCTAATGCAAGCTGGCCACACCTCCTCAGGAGGAGGAGAAATTTTAAGGTTTGAGAGAAGAGAAAAAAACTATTTGCACAAATGAATCACCTCCATGAATAAGGAAAACAATTAAAACTTTTCCTAGTTCTCTAAGAGAAAAAGAAATATCAAAGTACAGCCTATCATCCCTAAAAAGTGGGGCAGGGGCAGGTAACCAAATGGGACGCTGGGAAAGAAGGAGCCCACCTCCAAGAAGGTTCTTCATGCATGTCCTTCTCTGAGCACTTTGGCTAAAGACGAGGCCTTGTTCTCTGTCCATTGTTGCTCTGGAGTTTTTAATGTGCATATCTGTGGCAAAGGTGGCAGGTGGGGAGGGTAAATGAAGAGAGAATGTTTAATACACACTCACACAAATGCTTTGGTTATCTTAAGGAGTTGATTTTATCCAAACTATTTCTACTATGTGAGTTATTTCAAAAACTAGCCCACTTATACTAATTCTATTTGGTTCTTTACCTCCAAAGGTTTCTTTTTCCTTTTCTTTTCTTTTCTGTTTTCATGAATACACTTTAGTTTTCAGAGCAGGTTTAGGTTGACTAATCTAGGTACCTGACATAAGTAGTATCATATAGGACTTGCATTTTAGGCTTAATTCACTTAAGTTATGTTGTCATCCTTAAGTTTCATCCAGGTCTCAGAATTTCCTTCCACTTTAAGTCTGAATAGTATTCCATCCCACGTACATACTGCATTTTGTTTATTCATTCATCCATTAATGGACACTTAGAATTACTTCTATTAATACCTTTTGCCTATTGTAAATAATGCTGTAATGAACATAGGTATATAAATTTCATTTCAAGGCCCTGATTTCAATTATCTCTGGTATAAACCCATAAATGGTAATCAAATGTTGGATTATTCTTTTTCTATTTCTTTTTTTTTTTTTTTTTTTGAGGAACTGCCATAATGTTTTCCATAGTGGCTAAACCATTTTGCATTCCCTCCAACAACGCACAAGAGTTCCGATCACTCCACATCCTCACCAACACTTGTTTCTTTTCTCTTTCTCAATGTGTGTGAGGTGGTAATTATCTTTATACTGCCAGTATAGTTTTGCTTTTCCAAAATGTCAGATAGTCAGAATCATATGGTATATAGACTCTTCAAACTGGCTTCTTTCCCTCAGTAATATGTTTTTATGGTTCCTCAATGTCTTTTGTGGCTTCAAAGCTCATTTCTTTTTAGCACTGAATAATTTTCCATTGTCTGGACCTATCACAGTTTCTTTATCCATTCACCTATTGAAGGACATCTTGGTTGCATACAAATTTTGGCAATTACATAAAGCTGCTATAAACGTTTGCAGGTTTTGGTGTGAATATGTTTTCAACTCAAACCATGAGCACAATTGCTGGATTATATCAAGACTATAGTTAGCTTTGTAAGAAACTGCCAGACTCTCTTCCAAAGTGGCTGTACCATTTGCCATTCCCATGAGCAATGAATGAGAGTTCCTGTTGTTCCACATCCTTGCCAGCATTTGGCATTGTCACTGTTTTGGACTTTAGCCATTCTAATATGTATGTAGTGGTATCTCTATAGTTTCAATTTGCAATTCCCTAATGACATATATTGCTGAAGCAAGCATCTTTTCATAAGCTTATTTGCCATCTTCTTTGGAGAGGTGTCTGTTCAGATCTTTTGTCCACTTTTTAATTGGGTTGTTTTCTTATTGTTGAGTTTTAAGATTTCTTTGTAAACTTTGGATAGTAGTCCTTTATCAGATGTGTTTTGCTAACATTTCCCCCTAGTCTGTGGCTTGTCTTTTCATTCTCTTAAGAGTGTCTTTTGCAGAGCAGAAGTTTTTAATTTTAATGAAGTTAAACACAGCAGTGTTTTCTTTCATGGATCAAGCTTTTGGTGTTATATCTAAAACATATTGAAAAACCCAAAGTTACTTATGTTATTCTCTGGTTTTATATCTTGGCATTTTACAAAGATTTGCTCCATTTTGAGTTAATTTTTATGATAGGTGTAAGGTCAATCTCTAGATTCACTTTTTCTGCATGTGGATGTCCAGCTGACACCATTTTATAATATTCCTCTACCCATTTCTACTGACAAATGGCAAATAAATTAATGGGATGATGCTAGAGGGTGTTTCAGTCTGGTCTGCATCATGAATCTCTGTATCACTATGACACTACCTGCAACAAGTCTTCCTTCTAGTAGTAACAGTGTATGGGATTGATCACATAGATCAGAGTAAAATAAAAATACTGTCATCTATTTCAGATAAACTTTTAAGGTTCTTTAACCCCAAAATTAAATATTTTAAACTAATATATCATAGCTTCCTATCAATTTTTAAGTCTTCTTGCCCAAAACTACAATAAATTATGGTTTGAGGGAATTGGAAAGTTTTATGTTGTTTCCATGAGGGATAGAATATACAAACGAGAAGTTTTTTTCATTAAGAATTTCATGATTAAGTGAAATGATCATTGACTTCAGACACAGTGAGTGATTTGTTTTAAACACTTATTATGTGGGTGGGGGGGGGAGGGGATGGGTATATACAAACATAATGAGTAAGATGTGCAATGTATGGGGGATGGTCATGCTTGAGGCTCTGCCTCGAGGGGGGAGGGGGGCATGGGCAATATACATAACCGTAATATTTGTACCCCTATAATATGCTGAAATAAAAAATAAAATTAAAAAAAAAACCACTTATTATCCCTTTTTTCATGAAAAATTGTAGGGCTGGTTATAATCCATTTTTAATCCTAAGAATATAGTCATCCTTTGGTATCGATAGGGACTGGTTCAAGCACCCCCCACAAACACCAAAATCCACAAATGCTAAAGTCCTGTAGTCCATCCTAAGGAACCCATGAATACAAAAAGTCATCCCTCCATATCTACAGATTCTACATTCCAAGAATACTATATCAGCAAACCTTGGAGATACTGTGGGACTGGTACTATACAACTGCAATAAAGTGAATATTGCAATAAAACGAGTCATGTGAATTTTTTTGTTTTTCCCAGTACATATAGAAATTATACTTTCACTACACTATATGCTATTAAGTGTGCAATAGCATTATGTCTGAAAAGATGAACATATCTTAATTTAAAAATACTATATTGCTAAAAAATGCTAACAATCATCTAAGCCTTCAGCAAGTCACCAGCAAGATATAATCTTTTTGCTGGTGGAACTCTTGTCTCAGTGTTGATGGCTACTGACAGATCAGGGTGGTGGTTAACAAAAGCTAGGGTGGCTGTGACAATTTCTTCAGTTAAGACAATAATAAAGTTTGCTGCATCAATTAACTCTTTCTTTCATGAAAGATTTCTCTGTAGCACTAGCATTTTACCCACAGACCTTCTTTTGAAATTGGAGTCAATCCTTTCAAACTCTGTTTCTTCTTTATCAACTAAGTTTATGTAATATTCTAAATCCTTTGCTGTCATTTCTACAATATTCACAGCATCATCACCAAGATAGATCCATCTCTCAAGAAACCACTTTCCTTACTCATCCTTAGAAGCAACTCCTCATCTGTTAAAGTGTTATCATCAGATTATAGCAGTTCAGTCACATCTTAAGGCTCCATTTATAATTCTAGTTCTCTTACAATTTTTATCACATCTGTAATTACTTCCTCCACTAAAGTCTTGAGCCCCTCAAAGTTATCCATGAAGGTTAAAATCAACTTCTTACAAGCTTCTGTTAATGCTGATATTTTGACTGCCTCCCATGAATCAAGAATGTTCTTAATGTTATCTAGAATGGTGAATTCTTTCCAGAAAGTTTTCAAATTACTTTGCCTAGATCCATCAGAGGAATCACTATCTATGACAACTTTAACCGTATGAAATGTATTTCTTAAATAAAAGGACTTGAAAGTTGAAATTACTCCTTGATCCATGGGCTGCAGAGTGGACGCTGTGTTAGCAGGAATGAAGACAACATGAATCTCCTTGTACATCTCCATCAGAGCTCGCGGGTAACCAGGTGCCTTGTCAATGAGCAGTAATATTTTGAAAAGAATCTTTTCTTCTGAGCAGTAGGTCTCAACAGTGGGCTTAAAATCGTCAGTAAACCATGCTATAAACAGATGTGCTGCCATCCAAAATGTGTTTTTCCATTTATAGAGCACACACAGAGTAGATTTAGCATAATACTTAAGGGCCTTAGCATTTTCAGAATGGTAAATGATCACTGGCTTCAACTTAAAGTCACCAGCTGCATTAGCCCCTACAAGAGAGCCAGTCTATCCTTCAAAGCTTTGTAGCCAGGCATTGACTTCTCCTAACTATGAAAGCCCTAGATGGCATCTTTTACCAATAGAAGGCTGGTCCATCTACACTGAAAATCTGCTCTTTAGCACAGCCACTTTCATCGATTATCTTAGCTAGATCTCAGATCTTCTGGATAATTTGCTGCAGCTTCTCCATCAACACCTGTTATTTCGCCTTACACTTTCACATTCTGGAAATGGCTTTTTCCCTGAAACTTCATAAGTCAATCTTTGCTACCTTCAAACTTTTCTTTTGCTGCTTCCTCAACTCTCTCAGGTTTCACAGAATTGGAGAGAATTAGGCCCTTGCTCTGGCTTGGGTTTTGGCTGGTGGCTGGTTTGATCTTCTATCCAGATCAATCACTTTCTTCATATCAGCAGTAAGGCTGTTTTGTTTTCCTACCATTTGTGTGCTCACTTTAAATTTCCTTCAAAAATTTTTCCTTTGTTTCACAGCTTGGCTCACTGGAACAAGTAGCCTAGCTTTCAGTCTGTCTGGGCTTTCAACATGCCTTCCTCACTAAGCTTAATCATTCCTAGCTTTGCACCACTGTAGGGTTATTAGTTGGCCTAATGTTGCTGTGTCTCAGGGAACCCAAGGTCAGGGAGAGAGAAGAATGGACAGCTAGTCAGTGGAATCGTGAGAATACACACGTTTATCGATGAAGTTCACCATTTTATATAGACACAATTCATGGCATCCCAAAACAATTACAATAGTAACATCAAAGATTACTGATCATACATCACCATAACAGATACAATAATGAAATATTGCACAATTATCAAAATGTAACACAGAGATATGAAGTGAGCATGTGCTGTTGAAAGAATGATGATGATGGACCTGCTCAATGCAGGGTTGCCACAAACCTTTAATTTGTAAAAAGCACAATAAAGGAAAGTACATTAAAATGAGGTATGCCTATATACCAACAGTTCTCCAAGTGTGGTCCACAGACCAGCAGCATATATGTATTACCTGAGAATTTGTCAGAAATGCAAATTATAAGGCCAAACCCCAATTTTGGGAGTTCTCACAAGTGTTCTCACTGTGTTCTCACAAGCACTCCTGGTGGGTGATTCTGATGTACTCTAATGTTTGTGAACCACTGATCTATGTGACCAAGTCAACAACCTTCTGAAATCAGTAAAGTGAGTGTCATTAATCACCATTTGCCAAATTCCAATCTGTTAGGAGACAGGCTCAAAGGGAGCTAGCTTTGAGCATGACCAGGACACACCAGGATGGCCTTACAAATGTAGGGCGTTTCTGACTATTTATGGAGCTAAAATTAAAGTAGAGCAAAAATTGCAACATTTTGTAGAAAACTCTATCTTCAGTTCACATATTTTCTCACTTCAGTTCACATAAAATATATGACTTATTTGGAATGCTGCCTATAGGTAATGATAATTTACCTAAAAACTTTCTCACTCTAACTTTCACAAGAAGAGAAAAGCCCAAAACTATAGTATATTAGTGAGAGAGAATGCTAAAAAAAAAAACTTAACTAA
>VBSM01003157.1:4233160-4272611 GCA_008086735.1 Cheirogaleus medius
GTAACCCTAACAATATTTGTACCCCCATTATATGATGAAATAAAAAAAAATAAAGATGACTAACTTTTCCACTTTGATGAAAAGAGTTTATAATCATATTTAATTTAATATTTAATTAGATTTAGAAGTACACCAAATATTCAATCAAAAGAAAATCATTTTCTAAAAGACCATAAGAAATGCATCTTGCATTCCTGACTACACGAATTACTGAATCAAGAGTAAAAATTATTAATTGGCATATTGGTAAGTAAATCTAAAATTACCATTAGAATCAACCTAATAATCCTCAAATAACAAATGCATTAAAACTATAATTCTAATTTAAATAACTTAGTACTATAACATAGTACTTTATGATTTTGCCTCAGAAGATGACAGTCTCAACCATTAAAAATGAACTTAAAATCCTTAAAAGACTAGCATAGACACAAAACATGGGTGCTTTCAATACATATCATTAGAATCAGTTATGTTTAAGAAATTATAAGCCAATGAGAGATTTATACAACACAGGGCAGGCAGAAACATGGATGGTTCTTTTTATGACAGAGTTTGAAATCTTAATCAGACTCATACATGGGCTCTCTCTACTGACAAAACCTTGAGCCCTGGACCAAAATACTATATTAAGAAGTATAAATTTTAAATGAACCTGGATCTATCACATAAAGTCGAAATTATTAATCTTCGACTTCTGCAAAAAAGTCTCCTCTTATACATATAATCTCTCCATCAGATATTTTATTCTGGACTTCTTTCTATGATCTGATTCATCTGTGGAATTATTTCTTAAATTAATGCAAAGCACCAGAAAAATTTCAAAAGTGGTAAATGCATTTTGTTCCAATGAAGCACTATGAAACATAGTACTTATCTGTACTCAAGTCTAAAGCTACAATGGCACTTTCAACAAGTCCATCTTGTTCATCAATGCCTGAATTCCCTTCTGATATTTTTCAATATGCATTCACTTGATGAATATTAAGTACCTACTATATCCCCCAAAGAAATTTTAGTAGACTAATAGAAAGAAAAAGAATATAAACCATGCCATAGGCATGCAAACACAATTTAAAACACTAGACAGTAGTCAGCACACAGTAGATGCCTAATAAATATTTGTTGAATGAGCAAACAAATGAATGAGGTGACTCCAGTGCTAGTAGGTAAGAAGCAGGTAAGTATATGTCACCGAATGAACTTATCCTTTCTACTATGGATGCTGTCTAACAACATGAAATTATGATTTCCTTTTTTATCTCGATTATGAAGAATCCCAATGCTTAAAAGAAATGAAACAGTAGGAAAAAAAACAGAACAAAGCAAAACTTTATTGTGAAATATTTCCTGTACCAAAGTGAGATAAAGGAAGAAAATCAAATTTATCTTAAATTTGACAAAATACATTATTTTACTTAGACAAATACACATGTGCAAATGAATTAAACTTTTCATTAACATAAATTTACTAATACGACCATACAATTACCAGTTACTATGCCTGTTGCTTTCTTTTACTTCAATGCTCTCACTCTAAATCTCTAACTCAGTCCACTTCTTTAAATTCAAGATCTCCTCAAGGTCTTGCTCAAAATGCAACTTCTCTGAAGTCCTTTGGATTTCTCCAAACTGTACAGAAAGTTTCCCTCCTCTTAAGGCCCTCAGCATGTGACACCTCTTCTATCCTGTACTGACAGTCACATCAGCAGGTTTTGTCTCCCCTGTTAGGCTGCAAGCTTCTCAGGGAGGCCCATCTTGTTTATATTTAAGTTCCACTTACTGCCCAATAGAAGGCCTTACAATTCTGATACACACAGTATTTTTGAACCATTGTCAGAATGAATAAAATTAATGCAATCATGACAAGGAAGACTGGTTTTACTTGGAAGCAAATGGTATGATGACGTATGGTCAGTTCCATTCATGGATCTGAAAATGGCTTAACCTTCGGGCAAAACACCAAACTTTGGAAGACCAAGCAAGGCTTGGAATTGAGCCATTTCCAAAAAGTCCTATGTCTTCCACCTGGAATACTGTCTCTTCCAGTTTGTCATCCGTCCATCCAAGTAGTCCTTGAATGCCTACTAGATTCCAAGCATTGCAATTGTTAATGAGAAGACTAAAAAGTACACATTACAGGCAAGGTTCCAGCTCTCAGAAATTGACATCTCTCACCTTCAGTGTGAAGCACCCTGGCAGATGCTTTCTGAGAGGCTCCCTTTCTCCCATGTGACTGCACAGTCAGAAAGCAGAAGCAGTTGTCTGCCCTGCAGTCTCCCATTCTCTCCATGGCTCCTCCTACCTTTCTCAAATAAATAGAAGCCAAATTAGCCATTTACCATAAATAAACTGAGTAACTAATCTTAACCAAATGGGTAACTCTATCGAATTTAGTTGAAGTGGGCATTCTATGGGTTTTACGGTGCCTTAGAGGACTCTGAACACTGTAATGCATCCCCTGTTAATTTAGTAGAATTGCCTCAGCAAGGAAGCTGCAGACAGGCAAATGTGACTTCTAGCAGTTCCCCAGGGACTCCTTCTGTCTCCAGTGGCTTTTCTGGGATCATTTAAGGCATTAACTTGTCTGTACTCAGAAATTTCCACCATGTTTGGGCTCAGTACTATTGAACTTCAAAGCTTCTTAAATTTTAAAAGAATGTTCACAAGTTCATTATTTATTCAGTGGATAAATAATTTATTAATCCCTTAAAATATATAGAATTCTCTACAATCTTATAGTACACTTAACTAGAAAAGATGTATAAAAATAATACAAGGCAATATATGATGAATGACAAGCCAAGAAGGAACAGAGGAAGTCACTTTCTGAATAATGAAAGTGAACATTTATTGAGCACTAACTATATATTAAGCATACAGTACTGTGCTAAGCACTTTATAGAAAATATTACTGTATTAAATTATGAAGTACTACTTATCTGGTGGGTGGATAGGAAGGAAATGAGATTTGGGCCCTGCATTATAAAATTTCCCTAGCCATTACAATCAGAAGCATTTTAAATGTGGGAATATAAAATAAATGTTGATTTAACAATGAACACATGTTCATTTTTTCTGTTTTACTATACTTTTATAAAAATATTTTAAACTTCAACATATATGGAGTACACATTCCAAATACATGGCATAATTTTAGAGGGCACAATTCAAATTTAGGTGGGTTTTTGTTTTGTTTTGTGGGAGGGGTTACTTTCTAAATAGTGATCTCTAGCAAGGTAAAAATACTTCCCCTAAAAACCTGAAGACACCCTGTGAGCTTTCAATAGGACAAATTTAGTTTTATTTTCACATTTAAAAAAAATGAAATAAAATATATGCCTGTGGTACATTAATAATTCATTGTTTATTATCTTAGGGACATTTAATATGAAAGTAACACATTCTAATTTGTTATCATATGCATGTTATTTCTTGTTCATGTAAATAATTCATACAGGAGAAAATAATAAAAGCTTTCCATACTAATTGAGATCATTTGAAATATGAACTTAGAGCTGTTTCTATTTGTAAATAAGTTGGGTAAACACAGTGTACAAGGTGATAACTAAGGATGCAACAATCAAGTTGAAATGAAAAGAAATCCATCTTCGAGGATTTTACAAGGATGACAACAGAGAAGGATGTTCACAAATAACTTATAAAGGCAAAGTGTGATAAATGCTATTTAAGTGGTAGCAAATTTCAGAGGAAAGAGGGATACATCTTTATTGGAAGAACTCTAAGATATTTTTCTATGGATGACAATCCATTTGGGCATTAAAGATAAGGAATAGATCTTTAACAAGCAAAAATGAGGAAAGAGCTTTTCAGCATGAGCTACGTTCATAGCCTGGGAACAAAGACATAGCCAGGGTTGGGGCCAGTGACTAGGTGCAGCTAGGGTTCCTATGAGTGTACAAACTATAATGGCCTAAAGACAGAACCGGCATTGTGGAGAAGACCAAATGCCATAATAAGGAGTCTGAACTTCATTTTATAGGTCTGCATTTCTCAAACTGAAGAGAGGATATAGGGGGAGGGGGGCAGAGGGGATGGTGATGCCAGTAAATAAAATGGGGGGGGGGGGCAGTTCTTTACAGAGTGAACATTCTCATGGAGGAAACAGACAACTAAAACAAAACAGACAACAACAAAAACCATAGCATTTTGATGTATACCATGAGGGTAGGTATTTTAATATGGGGTGACACTTGACCTGAGGGATGTTGGGGGCACAGTCCTCCAGACAGGGGGACAGCAGGAAGGTGCTCCAGGGAGGACACGTGCATGTGCGTCTGAGGAGCAGCCAGGCCGGGAGCAGGGACAAAGAGAAGAGCTGCAGGAGATAAGCACAGAAGAGCGTCAGGAGCAGATCACACAGCTCCTGAAAGGTCTTGACAAAGATTCTGTATTTTGGCAAGTAAAACTGGAAGCCACTGGAGGTTCTGTGACTTGGTTCATATTTTGAAACTATCAGAGTAGACCATTAGGGGCAATGCTGAAAGCAGGAAAGCCAGCTAGTAATGCAGAAGTCCCAGAGAAGAACCAAGCCAGCGAAGGCCACGTGAGGGCAGGGAAGGTGGTTGGGAATATTCTAAAGATAGAATCAACAGGATGCGCAGACAGGTTGAATGTGGGTGTGGCAGAAACAGAGGAAACAAGGATGACTCCAAGTTTTTTGGCCTGAGAACTAGATCAAAGGCATTGTTGTTTCCTGAGATGAGGAGGGTGCAGGAGCATTTGGAAGGAAAGAAAGATAGGTGTGCTCCAGGTGAGCAGTGCCCAGCCACTCAGCCAGGATGATACTGAAAACAGGTCTGATTTGCAAGGAGATCTGCCAAACTCCAACAACCACACGCCTACACACAGGGGACAGCACAAGGATTCTATGAGGAGTGAAAGGAGGGGGCAGAGTCGCCACAATGCTAAGAACATGTGAGCTGAATAGAAGGCAATGCTCCCTGCCAGGAACAAGGGTAAGGAAAGGCACTTGGGGACATGAGGAAACCACAACAGATGTGAAGTATCTGCTAAGTGGCTGATGGACCCATCCAAAGATGAATTCGAGGAAGAACAAGAGCATGGTGACTGCTCCTAAAAATAGATAACATGACCACAGAATACATGAAAGAGCCCATTTCACCAAGCCACGGCTGCATAGTCTGAACCCCTTTGAATTTAGCAGCAGCATGTTTCTTTCCAGGAGGTGTTTGGAATCTCTTGTATTTGCATCATCGCATCAACACAAGAAAGCCCACTCACACACCTACGAAGAGTTTAAGAGTTCATGATACCCAGACCGCCGCCTAGCCACAGCCTGTTTTACACGGCACTCTGAATTGAATGAAGAAAAGGAAGACATTGCAGCTCTCAAAGGATCATTATGTCACTGTTTTTCTACTTCAACATGCTGTCTCAACACCACTGCTGTAATGGCACACTGTAGTGTGATGCACCAGTGGCTAATCCTGAGGATTCTCTATTATCTCCTGCATTAGGATGTGCAGCATCGGAAATCTGATGGATTAATGAAAGACTGTTACTGCTAATTGCTGACATAGGACTATTTAGGGCAGAGAGGCAACTGCTGGATTTTTTTTTTTAGGCATTTTCACAGCTTCTCAGAGCTATACTAATCAGGCATATTAATTCCTACAGTAAACAGCACGTAGCTTTGCTGAGAGACCATTATAATTCTCCTTCATCATTTCATTCCAAATACCATCCGTAAATCCAGATCATTTGCCTTAGATCATTTATCAGCTGTAACATGCAGTCTATCCAGACCCCAGGCACAACTGATGGCTGGAATTTTACATTTCCTCAATTAAAACAGATGTGGCCAATTCAGGGAGCCTTAGCCACCTAGACACATACAGCATCTCAGCAAGGTGAACCAGAAGCTCAGTTTATGGTAAGGACACCAAGCGCGGAGGCATGGAGGTTTCCTGGAGATGATTTGTATCACTGAAGATCTGTGGTCCACCCGAATCTTAACAGAGAAGCACAAAGAGTAGACACGGCCTTTGGAATTAAACACGAGCTCCAATTCTAGTTCAGGCCTTACTATCTGTGTAACTGTTAGGCCAATTACACAACATCTCCGAGCTTTTCTCATCTATAAAATGGGCATATCATGTCATTTCTTCGCATATAAAAATATCTAGTGGAGCACTGCTAGAAACACAGCACAGCCACTGATTCAGAAAACATCATGGTCTGGTTCTTGTCATAGGTGTGTCACTACAGTGAAATGGATACACTAGGCAAACAGCTTGAGGATAACTGGCCATTGACATCATCCAAGCAACTCCCCTTGCGCTGATTCCATACTTAGCCAACCTTCTAATTTGGCTTCACACTTAGATAGTGTAGTTTTGAGTACAATGTGCCCAGCCCAGCATAGAATGCTATTAATATATCACAGTTCTCACTGTAAACTGACAGACAAGCATTTGCATTTCTATACATCTGCACCCTGTGGTATTGTTTAACTTCAGTGAGGATGATCAGAACAGGATACATTGACAATCAAATTTCATGACATCCATAGTGAGCATTACAAACTATGCATTACCCCTCGGAAATATGTTGTCCTAAGGAAGAGAGGGCAGTATTAAGGAAACCATCTATCTGGGAAATAGTCTAATTCCCAAACTGGACTCTTTAATCCTCAGGAGCAACCCCCCTCCCCAATTAATCCCCTGGTGTATTGTGAAATTAGACAGTCAGCCTTATATTAGTTAACTCCCCATCATTCTGAACACAAATGTGATATCACACCAAAGTTAATGGGAAGAAAGGTATCTTATCACAGTTACTAACACTGAGAATCACTGCTATAGAAAATCAAGTTTATTGATTCTTTAAGAAAGGAAGGGTAAAAACAAAGAAAGAAATTAACACAGGTTTTGATGAGACTGGGTAATATTTTCTCAGTGGGATTCAGTTTCAATTTAAAGCTGAAAGAACATTTTGAGCTTAAAGATATTGGGTGATTTGGTTAAAATTCCAGAGGATTGGATTCAAGATTACTTTGTAATCTCATGACTTTAAAACCTTCTTAATTAAAAACTTAAATTTGTTTTAAATAAAACAGGACATAGATGTGTAGAACAGAAAAGCAAATCAGTATTAGGGAAAATGTTTCTGGCCAGTAGTCCCCGAGGACTCTGAATTTAATGTGATATTCAATTAAAGAGGAAAATCAGCTCCTAGGCACGGACTCTCTCTTTTACAGGGCACATAAAGTGAGCTATCCTAAGGGCCCTGAGTACAAAACCACAGGCTCATATGAACACTACATTATACTTTGGAACCATCCCCCTGCTCAGATAACAAGGCAAAATGTGGTATTAATGGTGGGTGTGTTTATCTTATCTCAAAAAGAGAAAAACAAAGCTTTAGCTTTGAAAAAATTACTTCACAAGGGCTTACTTGTGTAGGAAACTGACAATGTAAATCCATCATCCTCTACAAGATTTCTTCAGAGTTCATAACAGAAAACATTTTAAAATAGCAAAGATAAAACTTTAAAAGCATTGCTCCAAATCTTTTTCTTTAATTCCTTCACTTATAATTGTAAAATAAATCAGCCAATAGCCCAAAAGGCTATTCCATCTTTTAAAAATGTTTAAAAACCTCCTTTCCCCATTGCCTGTGAACAACTGTCCTACATCTGTGCTCCTCTTCCTAATCTAATTCCTCAGAAGAGGTCTCCATAATTGCTCAGTCCTCTCTGGTTCTTGGCCCGTAACTCACTGCAGCCTCAATCTCTGCACCTGAACAGCTCTTGCTAAAGGCACAGAGACCCCAGGCCGTTGAATCCAAGGCCATCTTGTCAGGTCCCATCTTTCTTACTTTTTTGACTACTTCACCATCTGGAAACACCCACTTCCTGGGGCTCTGTGGTGACACCCACTGCCCTGGTTGTCCTCCTCCTCCACCAGGCCTTCAATATCAGGAGTGCGTGCTCTCAGCCCCGGATCCCCGGTAACACTCTTCTTTGCTCCCTATATGATTTCATCCACCCACTTAGCTTTAACTCTCTTGATCTCTCCTCCTGAGTGCCAATCTGGCATATCCAACCACCCAACAACATTCTCAGAGTGGCTATCTCCAGGGCCTTAAATTCCATATATTTAAGACATTCCCACAAACCTGCTCTGCCACCAGGGTTCCTTGGATGAGTAACTGCATCACTCTCCACCCTTAGTGCCCCACTTGCCCTTACCACATTTTCCAGTCTATCATCAAGTCTAGCTGATTTTAGCTTCCAAATACCTCCTCATTTCCCACTGCCACTCACCTGTAATGCTTCAACAGTCTATTACCCAATCTATGGCCACCCACTCTTGCCTGCTCCAGCCACATTTTTAAATCCATTCCTTTACGGCCTAAGTGAGCTTTAAAAATATTATGTGTATTTTGTGTGTGTGCTCACATTTACACATCACACAATCTTGTTACCCTGTGTGGCTCTAGACTGAATGCAATTCCCAATTGCACTTAAGACCTTTAACGTGAGTCAGCAGAATCTCTGATTTCTGGCCCACATCTGTATCTCCACTTTTTTCTTTAATAAAGAATCTCCAGTATTTCCAGTATCTCCAGTATAACTGAAAAGTTGGCCTTTCAGTTTCTAAAACATTACATACACTCTCCTCACAAAAGGGCTTTTGTATATCTGTGAGCTCTGCTGTACCCTACCACACTCTACCTAGCAAATGGGTGATCTATGATGTTGATTTAAAAATCAGATATTCAAGCCCCACCCTGAATCTAATGAATCAAACCATCTCAGAGCAGCCAAAACACATCCTTTCAACAAGAAACTGGATCATTCTGATGAGCAGGTTTGGGAGCCTGATACCAACAATCAATCATCCATCTAATACCTGAATCCCCTCAACCATACCCACACACCACAACCACACACCCACAAGCCAAGATCTCCAACTCAGCATTTAATGCGGCAATCCATCCCTCCTGCAGACAGGTTAAACAGCTCCTCCTTACGCTGACCTGAACCTTGCCTCCCAAACCTTCTATCCACTGATCCTAGTCAGAAATCCTCACAATTGCCCTCATAGGACAGGACTGGCACCCTCACCAGCTTGACTTTCCTCTGGGGCTGCTTCCATGTGTCCATCCCATTCTGAAGCATAGATCCTAATGCCGAATCTAAGTGGTTCCTGGACAATTCCTCAATGAAGCTAACTCAATGGTTCAAGAGGTCTCTAAAGAGATCAGCTGCACAGCGGTCATGAATCCAGCATCAGGGCAGATGGAGATAAGCGGGAAACTGTGAATCTCACCAAGTCTCAGCTTCCTCACCTGCTAAACTGGGATAATACCACTGCCCTCCTCTTTGGGCTGATACATGCATGGAAAGAACACAGTCTAGTGCCTGTCTCACTGAAAGTACATAAATAGAATGTGAGCTCCCTGAAGACAGGGTTTTGTGTCTACTTTCTTTATCACCACTATCAATAGCATTTAGAACAGTGCCTGACACAGAGAAGGCACTCAATTATCTGCTTGAATGACTGAGTTGTTAACAATCATGGACAAAACTAGAATTGAAAAAATTTTAAAATTTTGAATATAAGGAAAAAAATAAATGGAAGTGAATTCCAGTTTAATTTTGCTCTTAGTTTAAATTAAAGCACATTCTTTAAGTGACTCTTAAAATGCCAACTAATGGTTTTGACAGACCATACGGTAATTTAAATATCTCATTCTTTTAAATAAAATGGTATAAGACATGTATGATTTAGAATTATGTTTCTGTACCATAGCTGTAATTTTCAGAAAGTTATATTATCTTTTTAAGCTCTCATTTCAAAGACAATAACTACTTTGCAACAATAGTACACTAGGGAATAACAAAAATACATTAGTTGCATTAATTTTAAGTAGAATCATTAAACTACTTGTCATTTTTTGTTGCTGAATTATTTTAATGCTTTGATATTAAAGTGAAAAATAGTGAATGTTTCAGACACTTTTAAAAACCCATTCTGGTATAAAGAAACTAACAGTGGCTCATAGAACATGTATTTTGACATATACACATATTTTTATATTACTTATTAAAATATATTTGTCATATGGCCACCTGAAAACACTTTAAATTATTTTAGGAAAGATAAGTAGCTTTTTTGTTTTCAAAGAGAGGTAAGCAGAGTTGCACACACCAGGATTCCCATTTGCACAGTGTCTCTTGTTTGGGATAAGCAGAACTCTAACTCTAGTCACTGTGGCACCCCCACAATACCCTGCTTCCTAATCAGCCTCTATTATCAGTCTCTTTGCTGCTCCTTCTAGAGGTCATTCAATCAGGGAAAAATCACTGAGTTAAAGTTCAGTTCTACTCTCTACCACAAACCGCCACCTGAAATAGTAAGGAGGCATTTCAGAATAAGCACGGCCCAAGAAGCCCCACTGCTATGGCTCGGGTGCCCACCCTGATGGTCTCGTCTTCGTGCTCCCTTAGCACAGGGCCTGCAAAGTGCTTCCCAGATACCTGCTAGAATGAACAGAGCCTCACCAGAGGCTCCCTTTTCATGTAGCCCAAGGCTGAGAGTCTGCCCCTGACCTTCACCCAAAAGACAGGTGGTCACTGGGAAGGACCAGTGCTCTGGGAAGAAAGAAGCTCATGCGAGGGCCAGGGAGGCCGAGAAGAGAATGGTTTTAGGATATAGGTCTCAGGAGAATGAAGAGTCTGCTACCTCCTTGCCTGGTCCCTGGACTAAACCAGGAGGGAGGGAGCTGTAACCCTGCAAAGGGAAAGAAAGCCCCAGGTCTGAGACTCAAAAGGACTGAAGTGTTTGGTGGCCAAAAAGTGAAAAGGGAAAATGTCCTGCCCAGAGTAAAGACAGCACAGCTGGTCATGCAAGCCCGTGGGGTCAGGAGGTATTTGGGAACAGCAGGGACGGAAACAACCACTTCCACGGGAATCCCGATTCTGTCAATATTTTAGTGTGAGTCACCTCAGAACCTCAAGAAGAGGAAGGAGACCAGGGAAGTCCCTCTGCATGGGGGAAGGACACTAAGCCACCTGCACAGTAGGTGATAGGGTATGGAGCCCCCTGTCTAGGCAAGGGACAGCTGAGTATGATGACTTCCCCGGGGAGGGGGGATATGACTGGATAAAGCACAAAAGCATGTCAAAATCTCACAACTTATAACCCAGCCAATCCTAGCGTGGAACCCAGAGTAACACAGGTCAGGCTTAGACCATGAGCAAGGGACCCAGGGTTGTACACAGGACAACCTCGCTCTAGCCTGGCCCCTTATGCTCATGAAGCCACCAGCTGTATTCCTGGGAGAGAAGAAGGCCTCTGTGTGTCCCTTCCCTCTAAGGAGTCTGCTAAAGTACAAAGATTTTGAAGCCCTTTAAATGGGGGTGGGGAAAACAGTCTTTGCCAAACTCAAGTGCATGTCTCACAGAGAGTATGGCATTTCCTCTGTCATATTACCTGAGTGGACAGTATAAGAAAATAACCTAGTTTAAAAACAAACCTAGAATGAAGTCCTGCTTTGGAACACTAAGTTTGGAGGGTGGGTTTACGCAGCCCTTTCTTTCCCCAGTGAACATCAGAGGGAAAGGTGCTAAAATTATGAAAGCCTCCCATTAGATGCTTTCACAAATGTTAATTTCTTCATGCCTCACAGTAGGAAGTATTATCACTACTTTTCAGAAAAATGAAGCTGAGAGACATGAGTGACCTGTTTCAACTGGACACAGTGGACCTGGGTTTTAGAACCAGCCTTGTGACCGCCAAGGTCACACACTGACTGCTAGTGTTGGTCTCACTGCAACTCTGCAGATGATGATGAAGACAGAGTGAATGCATGTTGATGATTCTCCAACACCCTGTGAACTCCCAACCTTTTCATTCAAGAAAGCATGGAGGGGGTTCTAATGGAAACCTTTACTTTCTATCCTCTTACCTTGCAATATAATTTCACCACAGGGCAGGGATTAGGCTACGGTCTTTCTTCATTTTTAAGCCAAAAATAACAAACTGAATCAAACAGTGTGGGAAACTAGATTTTTTAAAGCAGACATTTGTATTCAATTTGATAAGAGTTGGCAAATCACTAGTAAGTGAAAGCATATTAGGAAATCTGGAAATCTCTGACTTATTGATAAACTATTAGATTGTTTCTTTTTGTTTTGTTTTAACTACTTTCATATCAAGAAACAAAGGAAACATATTCAAGATGACATTCTAGTGCCTGCTTAAAAAGACCTTTGAACCTGGAGTCTTAGCCTTTTAAAAGCTTTTTTCACAAAAGCTTTTATCTTATTACTCTCCTTAAATATATATGCTCAATGACAACTATAGGTACATTTCAAGCTCTTGTGGAGTTTCTGTAAATTTTATTAGAGGCAAAAAATGACCTTTCTTCAAGGTCCTTGAAAATTGTAACTAATGGAGGGAGCTGGAAAGAAATGGTGCCTGGTTACTCAAACAGCAGCAGCTGACACGCACACAAGGCTCGCTACACACCCAGCACCAGTCTAGGAGCTCGGAACAGCGCATTCATGTAGCCTTCACAGCAACCCCGTGCAGTAGATCCTACTGTTGTCTCCATTTACAGAAGAAGAAACTGAGGCACAGAGAAGATAAGTAACTTGCTTAGACACAGCCAGAAAACAGCAGAGCTAGGATTCAAATCCAGCCAGTCTACAGTATTGCCATACTTGTAGTTCAGTAGATACTGGTTTCAAAGTAGATAATTTTGGGGAGATGTTCTTTTATAGATGTAGTCTGACCTCATCACAAATAATTAGGACCTCTAGTCTTCATTCTTTAGGAAGCCTGTTTAGTCCAGCACAGCAGAAAGAACATGGAAGACCAGCTGCTGGGAGTTACGGTCCCACTCACAGCTATCAATATTTAGTTGTACAGGCTCTTATAACCAGAAAAAGGGTTAAAAACTGATTTTGACAAAGAACAAATACAATTTTTTCAAATAAAGGTAAGATTTAAAGTAAAAGCAAAATCATTTTAAGTAACTAAATTGTAAAATATTAATATCAGCCAGCAAGAAATTACCTTATACCAAGAAGAAAAATAGAAAATTATAATTTCCAAAAATTCAAATTAAAATAAGCAAGATTAATATGCTGAGGATTTATGAATAAAAAAGTATCCTAAAAATTTTACACAAATTTGACTGCCCAGAATCACAGAAAAATCAGAAATGCAAAGTTTTAGGAAATGATTTTTCCTCTTATGCCTGGAAAAAAATCTTGGAGGGATGAGAACTTGGCTGAACTTTGGCTTGTTTCAACAACCCCATTTTTTGTTC
This sequence comes from Cheirogaleus medius, assembly GCA_008086735.1. NCBI lineage: Eukaryota > Metazoa > Chordata > Mammalia > Primates > Cheirogaleidae > Cheirogaleus > Cheirogaleus medius. The sequence goes on from VBSM01003157.1 coordinate 4,246,490, forward strand.
TCTTTCTCTCTCCTTAACACATATACATACACACATAAAACCAGGCCCAGCCAAGTATTTCATTCTTGACTTGCTCAGATTAAAAATATATATATTTAAAAAAGAAGACTCTAGCTTCCCCTAGCAGCCTCATTTGATGGGCAGTAAGGTTCTTTTCACCAGTCCCCACTTCTCTGACCCCTCCACCCTGGCAGGAGGGCACCCAGCCTGACTTGGGGCTTGCCTCTGTGCAGCCACCCTATTTCCCTGGAGCCCTGCCACAGGCAGCCCACAGTGACACAGCACCCACACCTGCTCAGCTGCATCTGTGCCCCTTGGGGTTCCACATGACAGCACCTCTTGATGACTGACAAATCTTAGGCACAGTCCCAAGATTCTTCTCTAGCATGTCTTTCCCTCTAATTGTTTTCATTCTACAGAACACAGCGCCATCATCAACAGCTCTTTTTCAAAGGACAAAACAGATAAAATAGGGAGGCCAGAATAGACCACTGGGAACCCCATGTAGACCGTTGGGAGCCCAGTATCAATTCCTCTCATAGCAACTTGAGAGGCCTAACCCACACCAGGAACCATGCATGGGCTGCAAGGGTAAGGGGACCTAGGGAGGTGGAGGTAGTAGCTAGAAACTCAAAAGATAAAGCAATAATGCATATACACAGTACATATTGTAGAATTCTTAAACCAAAAAAAGAACCATAAACTACACATTTCAGAAAATGCAGAAAATAATTTTATAAATTACTATTTATAAAAATTCAATTCTTAGAATACTCTTCTCATACACCTATTAGGATGGTCAAAATCCAGAACACTGACACTGTCAAATGTTGGTTAGGATGTGGAGCAACAGGAACCTTCATTCATTGATGCTGGGAATACAAAATGGCATGGCCACTTTGGAAGAGTTTAACAGTTTCTTACAAAACTAAACATACTCTTACCATATGATCCAGTAATCGCAGTCCTTCGTATTTACCCAAAGAAGCTGAAAACTTATGTCCACACAAAAACCTGCATATGGATGTTTACAGAAGCTTTATTCATAATTACCAAAACTTGGAAGCAGCCAAGATGTCCTTCAATAAGTGAATGGATAAATAAACCATGGTAAATCAGAAAATGGAGTATTATTCAGCACTAAAAAGAAATGAGCTATCAAGCCACAAAAAGACATGGGTAAACTTAAATGCACATTACTAAGTGAAAGAAGCCAGTCTGAAAAGGCTGCATATTGTGTGATTCCAACTATATGACATTCTGGAAAAGGCAAAACTATGGAGACAATAAAAAGATCAGTGGTTGCCAGGGTTGGAGTCAGGTGATGGACGTATAGGTGGAGCACAAAGGAATCTTAGGGCAGTAGAAATAATCTGCCTAATATTATAATAGTGGATACATGCCATTATATATTTATTCAAACCCACAGAAAGCACAACACCAAGTGTGAACCCTAATTACTGTAAACTATCTATGGGTGATAATGATGTGTCAGTGCAGGTTCATCAGCTGTAACAATGTATCACTCTGTGGGGCTGTTGATAATGGGAAGGCTGTGCATGTGTCGGGGCAGGGTGTATCTGGGAACTCTCTGTACCTTCTTCTCAATTTTACTGTGAACCCAAAACTGTTCTTAAAAAAAAGGTATTTAAAAAAAGAATACTCTTTCTGTCTTCATTTAACAGACTTTCAAAGACTGGTTCTTTAGAGCAAAGATTCTACAACCAAATTTCAGTTTACCAATTATCAGCTTTGTGACCTTGGGCAAGTTTCTTAACTTCTCTGTGCCTTTGCTCCCTCATCTGATTACCTAATCATAGTGTTATGAAGATTAAATGCATTAATAAACTTAAAGGACTTAGAACAATGGAGCATACAGTAAGCACTATATCAGTTTTAGCTACTATTATTATTTTATTATTGTTATTTATTAAAACGGGCCTTGTACAGTTTCAAATATTTCTGCCTCTTTGAACAATGTCTATTTAATTATACTCAAAAGTCATGTGATAATGCAGCACAAACAGTATTCACTCTGGAGTCAGAGGGTCTTTGAAGCTGGTTCAGTGACGCAATGGCCATATGGATGATCCGAGTGTATTTCTTACCTTCTCTCAGCTTCAACTCCCCATCCATAAAATGCACATATCTCCAAACTCTCAGGGCTTTGTGAAGAGTAAAGAACATTTGTGAAAAGCAGATTTTATAATGCACCGAGGTACATTTGAGGACAGTAGGTCTAGAATGTATCCCCCACACACACGCCCCCAGCTCTGGCACCGTGAAAGCATCTTGAATCTCCCTTGCTTGGCAATTATAGTGACCATGTTGATCAACTTTAGGCCACAGGGTTTTCCTTTTCTGTGGCACAGAAGAGGATGTCAGGGGGTCCAGTCACCCAGAGTCATGTATCTGAAGGAGAGAAGTTGCTTTCCACTTTTCATTAACGTAAAATTGAGAGTTCACCCCAGGAAACCATCCAAAGGAATAAAAACAGACTTAGTCAGTATAAGGAAGAAGAGAAAGAATGTTGCAGTTGAGAGAGAGAGAGAGAGACAGACACCAAAGAGAAGGGCTACTGCCTGGTACAGCTGTTCTTGTTTAGCAGCCGAGGGCTTGGTTTGTCTATCCCTCATCACATAACTATAGGGATTTCTCCACTCAGTCTAAGGTAAGGAAATACCAATGGGCCTCTCAAGCACACTTCTCCTCAGAAAGAATCTAGCACTTTATGGGTTCTATTAGCCAGTTACGCTATAGTAACAATCACAAAATATCAAGGAATGCATCATTTCTTGCTCATACTCCACACCCACTGTCTGTCAGCTGGGGCTCTTTTCCAAATCATCCTCCTCCTGGGGCTAAAGTATTCCAAGTTGTCAGGGCACAGGCTGTATTGAAACAAGCTTTAATGGCTTTAATGCTTCAGCCCAGAAGGGACATTTAATTGGCCAAAGCAAGTCAGATGGCCACACCCATGCCCAAATGAACAGGGAAGTGCAATCCTGCTCTATGCCCAGGAGGAGAGTCAGAATATTTGTGAATATCCACACATCCCACAGTTCCCGACACCTGCTTGCCCACCTGCACATTAGAGAACATGTTCGGGAAACATCTTTACTAAGGTCCAAAACAGATGGCAAGAATGTGAAGCAGAAGCTTCAACTGGCACCACTAGATAAACTGTGACTGCTTCTCCCGTATGTCTTCAACAAGTGATTTCTGAAAGCTTAACCGTTAAATGGTACAGTGTTTAAACGATTACTTAAGACACTAAGTAATCATCACCATCCTGCATTTTAAACACACACATATACATACAGAAGCATAACTGCCAACCATCTGTACTGAAAATAAAATATTCTTTGTTTTATGAATAACACTTCCAAGATTGGAGTCCCCAGTGAAATGTTGCTTTACAAAACTCAGTCAATCCCAAGTGAAAGTTCTTTCTTTCTTAGAAAATGTCATCTTCTGTAAATGTTCCCTGGGGCCAAGCTTAAGCAGGCACCCGAGTTTCTCCCAGAACTAAACCTTCCGTGAACCAAGCTTTTAGATACTCTCAACACTCCTAACATCCAGACATTCATACAACCCTGAATTATTTATTCACCAATCTTTGCACAACTTCCTAAACACCAATGGAGACCGGGATGGTTTCAGCTATTTGATGTTACATCTTCTCAAGTGGCTAAAGAGGCTATAAAGCACCCCATTGCTTAAGCCTGCCATCTCAGTTCCATTAGCAGTAAAGACCTCTCTATTCAAACTGCTAAGTAAATCCTCCGAGAGCCCGGGGACTGTTTCATGCTTGAAAGCAACTGTTAAGAATTTGACAACAACCAAACTGTTCCTATTTAATCCCTCTCCCAAGGTAAAAAGAATTATAGGTAAACATATGCCTTCATTATTTGCTTTGCTGCATTTCAATACCCAATCCCACACAAAATTGCCAGCCAAGGATTTAATGCAATCACTTCTGTATTTCAGAGCTATTGCCTTTGCAGAATGGAAAAAGCTTAACAAGGGTTATGGAGCTGGTTAGCCAGGAACCATACTTTGTGAAGCACACATCTTAAATGCCACAGGGGTGAGGGGTGAAGTTAAAAAGCATCACAAATCAAAGGATACACCAAACTATAAAAATAAGAATGCACGAAGGTATTGCAGAACTGAAATTCTTATTATTTGTTTTTGAAAGACAGTAGATACGGGGCAAAAGGGTTTGGGGATTGATTTGGGTTGTTGTTTTTCTTTTTTCAAGTTTTTTGTATGGTTTTTTTTTTGTTTTTAGCCTTTAGTAATTTATATGCTTCTGACATCCTCAATGTACTACTAAATTGATATTATTACTACATTAAATAGAAGCAAAGCTGATTTTATTAATACATTAAATAGAAGTTCCAAAATGTGATAAATCTGAGAGAAATACTCTTTAAAAATGTATTATTCAAGAAGAATAAATAATCAGTAATTCAGAATAAGGGAAGTGGCAGTAATGAGAAGAAGGAAGAGAAAGAAAAGCATGAAAACTTGACTACAATATCTTTCTAAGTGGGTTAACCCACGTCATTTCCCTTAGGGAAGGAAAGAACTAACATTTTGTTTATCGTAGTGTTTTATTCAACTGTCTGTGAAATGTGCACTATTAAGTAATCACTTTCAGAAAAGTCTTTTTTTCTGAGGGGGGAATGTTTTGTTTCAGGATTCTTGGCTACATAATCAACAAGTTGCATGGGAAAATAAAACATCCGTATTAACAGTGGACTAATATTTTCAATATGGGGCTGTCATTAACAAGTCAGACTCAAGGCAGCCTCTTAGAGAACAGATTCCAGTCCACTTCTCATGAGCACAGTCTCTGAAGCTCCCAGTTCCAACAGCTACTTGTAGCATTATTTGTCCTCCTCAGAGCCAATTCACACAGAACCAAAAGTTCAGGGCACAGCTCCGGATCTCCCAAACCCAGAGTAGGTAAACCAAATTGAAACCAGAAATGCTCACAATCTATTCAACAATGCAGCATTCCTCAACCTCCACTTCCCCGACATTCCGCCACACTAACTCATGTGGCTAACGATTATTCTCTTCTCACGAAAGGTTTACACGTAGGGAGGGGGGAAGAAATATATATTTATGTTAAATATATAATATACATAATATAATATATATATGTTAATATTACATAAGTACATAAATAGATATATATCTCCCCAGTGTTCAGGCTTGGTGCAAACCCTCTTAAAATTAAGCGTTTTGATTAAGGCTTATTTTTTTCAATTAGGCAAATAACTTGTAAATTTACTCAGGAAAACTATGTTTTTCCCAAACACAGAAAGAAAAAGACACTATCTGATTCAATTCAATAAATCTTTATTGAGTGTATAATATTTGCTCCAGGAAAATAAAATGAAAAAAGGGAAGGTATGCCTTTAAAGAGCTTACAGATTAAAAGAGGGGAAAGGTATTTAAACAAATAACTATAACTTCTGCCTTGTATTAATATAATGGTCATATATTTCAGGTACTAGCAAATCACCAAGCAGGGGACATTGAAGCAAGGACTTGAACATCAAGGAGAATTCTGATTAATCTACCTACAAATAGAAATATCTGTCCCATCACTTCACGCTTCCCAAGTTTCCCTTTCCAAACTTCTCTTAAAACTATAAACCTCGTCTCTACTAAAAAGAAAAAAAAAAAATTAATTGGCCACCTAAAAACAGAAAAAAAAAACAAAACTATAAACTCCCCTTTGAAAAATATCCTGTGCCCAGAATAACAATCTCGGCACTTTCACTGGCACAGGGGTTGGGTGCCTTTCAAACATGCTGCACTGCGCCGCGGTACAGCGCCCTAAATGCTTCGTACTGCAAAGAGGCCACTCCGCTGTGAATTCTACTTCTAAGGTATCTACTCAAATATATTATCTTTAATAGCCTTCTGCTTTTTGTGAACACAGAAACTCTCTCTCTGCACTTCTTTTGGTCACAGAGGTGCTGATGGCGAGAACAATGTCAACTGACCCAGCACAGCCACTCACATGTGGAAACCCTAAGAAACCACATCTTGGGCACCTGCCAGGAAAGCAGGCCAGACAAATGAGAGACAGCAGGATCAACTCGGCCGTGGGAGTGAGAACAGGCGGATCTTTTTAGCCTCCCACCAGGACAGCCTCGTCCTAGAAGCCAGCACCAACTCCCCTCGTGGGAAGGCAGGCAGGAAGGAAACCAGAGCAGGAGCACCCAAGGACCAAGCTTCCCTCACAAGCACAACTGGCTGCCCCCTCCCTCGAGGTGTTCCTCTAGGAAACCGGGCCTGGGGTAGGAGGCAAAGTGGAAAGGGCCCATGAGTGGGGATGCCGGCTGGTAATGGCAAACAGACCCAGGCTCTGCAGAGTCACACACTGGAGCCAACGGCAGCCATGCCCAGCTACAGAGCCTCAACCTCCCAAAAGGCACAAATAACACCCAAGGCTATGAGCTGCTCCTCTGCTCAGCTGTCCCTGGAGACCTGCAGCAGGGCACTACTTACTACACGTGGAGGGAACACAGGCAGCATCCCTAGCAGGAATCCAAGTGGGCTTTCCTGATGTCCCCTCATGAAGGGAGGGAAGGATTCCTCTAGAGGAGACAGAAGCGGCACCACTTCCTGCTGCTTCCATACCAGAGATAGCAAGTGAAGGCGTCTTATATGACACAAGTAACTGCTCAGGGTCACCCGGAGGCACCACCACCTCTGCCAAGGGTCAACTTCACTGAGGTGGCAAGATTCGGATACTGATAGGATTTTTGGCCGCAGTCCAAAAGTTTGCTACTTTTGATTACACAAAGTCTTTCTTCCTTTGTCTCCATGTTCCATCCAAGCACACATGGGACTTTGGAAAGGGCCCAGGGCCCACCTCCTCCACACGTCCCACGACAATGCCCCCCTCATCAGCCCCAGCCTCCCCGGCAGACCCTACTTCCCTGAGCTGATGGCAGGCCCTATTACTCTGTCACCCCAACACATTCCCAGGTGTATCCCAAAGGGCACCTGCTACTCCAGAGGCTCCTCAAACACAGAGTTGCATGGGTGAACACACAGGATATCCTGTAAACTTCTGCAATCTTGGAGGCTCAGGTGCACATTCAGCAACCAGAAGGCATTCAATAAATATGTTTATTATCACTGTTTAACCTCACATTTAAAAAACATCTTTTAAAAACAATTAACGTTTTTCTCAGTGAAACCCACTACTATATGCCACAGAATGCATTAATGACAGGAACGTACCCACCCCACTGATGGGCCGACTGTGCAGCAACAAAACTTCTTCACCTGCAAGGCACAGACCCACCCCTTCCCCAACACCTTCCTCCACCAAACCCAGCTGTTTCTCTGAAAAGCCTCACAGAACAAGGAGACCCCCTAAGTGGCTGCCTTCAAAACTCTTAGGGACGATCATGTCTCCTAATAGTTTTGGTTGTGGTGGCAGCGGCTTCTCTTTTGTGCTATCTTGTATGTAATTTCACTGAATTGAAGCCCGTTCAGGACAGAGACTTTTCTGGCATATTTTGTGTCAAGGCTTTCATAAACTGCATTTTTATACTGCTAATGAAGTAAAGGGATGAGGCTTTAAGAATGAAGGCTGACACTAAGAGGACTGAGTCATCTCAAACTACTTCACACTCCCCCAAAAGTGCCATTTGTGGACAGTCTGTTCATTGGGGAAGTGCAGAGAGATCTCAAAGGGAGGTCCCTAAGCTACAGGGGAGGGGGGCAGTCAAAGGCTTTCTAGAAAGTTCTCCAAGATGGACAAACAAATCTGTTTCCAGGATCTTGACTTATGGGGTGCTCTTCCTAGGATGGCCTGCAGCCTGTCTACCCCCTTCCCACCACCTGGCCACAGCCCTCACAGTGTCCTCAGCCTACCCAGCAGCCCGCAGCCGCCCTTACCTCGTAATGGTGCCAGCTCCCCATCACCCCCACCTGCGTGAAAACCCGGGGCTGCCCCCTTCTGCAGACCCTCAGTGCAGTGTAAAGGAAAGGGGCCTTCAGAGACACAGGAGGAAAGGCACAGAAAACTCCCAACCATCCCCACGCCTCGTTTTCTACTTCAGAATTAAAAGGCAGACAGGAGAAGACTGCCAGAGGGACACCTATTAACACGCATCTATGGTTTGAAAAATAAAGTCAGGTCATTTCTGAATGAAATTAAGTCTTATTTGGCTACTTGGTTAGATGATGAGGACTTGCTCTGCCAATCAGATCATGCAGCTCCAAGGTTTTGAAAGAAAACACAAGTAAATCAACTATCAACAGCCAGGCAACTTTTTAGACACACAGTTAAAAGTGTTTTACAAGTCAAGATGATGTAATGTGAAAACAAATTTCTAAAGAGCACTGTTCTAGGATGTATATCACCACCACGCAGAGAGAGAGTAACAAGCTCTCAGTGTCCCCAGTGGTCCTGTGCCATCTGCACCTCCTCCCCTCAACACTGCGGAAAGGGCAGCCCCTGCCACCCCCAGGCCATCGCTCCTGCACAGCAGGCGAGGGGGATCACAGACAACACACAGGGCGGGGGCCTCCATCTCTCTTCCCTCTACAGCCCACGGCTAAATGCTTTATAGCTACACAAATACACCAGAAGACTAGAGCACACAAAACAAACCATGCTTCTAAAAAACCCGACTGAAAATAAAGGAATGATGATAGCACTTTTATTTGTAATAAAATCATGGGTGACTTTTTCCTGTTATGGTTCCCAAATTTTGTCTATTGTTACAGTACAACTATAACTAAAAATAAATGTATTGAAATGATGAGGGTTTTGTTTTTGCTTTTAGCAAAATCAAACCAGTTGCCCATGTTGAAAAATTATCAGGGTTAAGCAACAAAGGATTTTGGGAAAATAACCTTCCTAAAAATTCTCAATTTTAACCTCTTGAAACATCAACTTAAAATTTTAAAACAGAGAAAGAATCCATCTGTTAAATGTTATAATTTTGTGTGTTTTGGCCAGGAGATGGACAAGAAGGATCAGAGTAAAATCTCAGCTCCGATCTTAACTTGAAGAGTAAAACAGTTAAAAACTGATCATCCCTCTTAAAAACTTGATGAATATTGTTAAAAGTAGTTGTTAGAATGAAGTTTATATATACCTTGTCTGGAGTGAAAAACAACTCTTTAAACTAAGCCCATGCTTTAAGAAGCCGCATTATAAGATAAACGCGTCTGTGCTAAAGTCTGATGGCATATCGATCCCATGTCAAACTCATTACCTGTTTGTCAACAGCAGCTGACAATTGCTTAAAGAAAAATGAAAGGTATACTGAACTAGTATTTCACATTAGGCAGGGGAAGGCAAGAAAATTCATCCAGATGATTTGGTTGCAGCTGATAAAATTCAGATTATTAACCGGATCGGCTGTCAATTTTGTCTAAAGAAAAAGACATCCTGTCAGAGTTACAAAATCATTAGCTCCCCACTTCGAAGCATACAAGAAGCTCTAATCACCTCAAACATAAACATTCCTAGATTCCTTAATATTCCTTCAGCTCTTTAGCTTCTAAATGATCTTTGATCACACAAAATCAAACTTCTAGCATCTTTTTCGGTTTCTGAAACTGGCATTCCAGATGTACTACTGCCTTCTATATAACACGGGCACAATACCCTGTGTATACTTAAAGTACTAAGGTAACACAAATTTGGCCTTGTGTTTGTGCTGTTTTACGCTGAGTCAGAGGTTTATGTAAATTTCTACAATAACCTTTAAATTGTTTGCACAACTAGTAAGTTTGATTTGGATTCTATTTAACACATGTTCCCTGGTTCTGCTTCTTAACCTATTCTGGAGACGGTGGAGGAAAAAGTGTTTTCCTACCTGTGATGTATGTACCGTCTGCAGACCCCATTGCCTAAATGAGCCAATCTCCCATTAAATCATGAATGTGTCATCTTATTTTTTCCAATAACTATCTAGTAGCCCAAATAAAACTGTAAATATTACCAGGGAAAACTGAGATTTCCACTCAACAGAATATTTTCCCTCTAAGCAACATTATAATTTATCTATCTGGTTCAAATTTTTAAAATTATGAATTAGACCTATTGGAACAGATAATAGTAATCTGCTGACCCCAGAAGATTAATATTCAAATAGGGTCATCTCTTTGTTGCACTGGAATCAATCAAGCATTTGTTTACAGACTGATAACTACATGAGCAACATGGTCCCAGCTCTCAGGGTATTTTCAATTTCTTTCAAGAGACAACGTAAGATAAGTCAGCAACAACTGCAAGCACCGTTTCTTGAGTGCCTATTATAATATATGAAACAATGTGACTATGACAAAATAAAATTAAGGGTTAAGATATGTAGAGTAGTTCAAAGAGAATGACCAGGGGAGAGTTTTTAACTCAACAATCTTCAATATCTCCATGGAACACTCTTATAGGATTGTTGGATGCATGGTGCTGTGTTTGAACTAAGCACAGGGACACAAGTGTGAGAACCCCCTAATTGTCCTTTGGGGCCATAAGCAAGGCCATCTTCCTATGCATATATGATGATATCTGCCCTCAAGAGGATAAACATTAGGGAAACAACCAAATCATAGACAGAACACATAGACAGTTGATTTCTGTCACCCTCCAGGTCCTGCTCTCCTGAGTATGGACTCTTTGTGGATAGAGATGGACACAGACACATTTAAAAGTAACCCTCTCTTCTACTCAGTTGGAGCTAAGTATTATATATTCTTCTTTATAAGCCCCATCAGTTGCATGTTATTTTATAAAGCTTTCTTGCAGTGGTCCAGCTTCACCTAAACAATGCTAAAAAAATTAAACCTCCCCTGAAGTCAAGATGAAAGGGACAGTAGAAATAAGTGTGAATGCTAAGGAAAAGGGCATTTCAGCATTTCTTCCTCACATATCCAAATTTGGAGGACCTGGTTAGAATTTACAATTTCAAGACTGTTTCATTCCCATTCACTGAAGAGCTACAACTTGGTCTAAACATTAAGTTGGGATATAGATGGATGAGAGAGGAGACATTTTAAATAAGGGGTTTAATATGAACCAAAGATCCAAGGCAAACAGTATCAAAGCAAATTTGTGCAGCAGTCCAGAGACAGGCCTGACCTACCTGGTTAAGAAATATCAGGAAAGAGCAGAAAGTGCAATGAATTTGTAAGAAGAAATCAGCATGAGGAAACCCCAGAACCTAGATGTAAATTATCTTATGCAGTTAAGAGAATCAGGAGATTTCTCTAGAAGAATAAGGATCACTTGTCCTTAAAGGCACCTGAAAATGTGACCAGCACTTAACAGGTTTCTTACACATTTTGGACATTTACTCAGAAAAGAAAGTAAATGTAAATTGTAGCAAGATAACAGTGAACACCCAGCTATACACACATGCATACACACAATGCACATACACAACACCCACAGTAGTTCACTTTATTTTCTTTCCTTTATGAAAAAAGAGAAAAAGAAAATAACATGTTATTCAAAACATATGAGAAAAATTCATGTAACTTCTTATAGTCCTTTATTACTTAATGACAAGGAAACATTCTGAGAAATGGTTCATTAGGTGATTTCATCATTGTGCAAACATCACAGAATACTTACACAAACCTAGACAGCAGAACCTACTACATACCTAGGCTGTTTGGCGTGGCCTATTGCTCCTAGACTATAAATGTGTATGGCATGTTATTGTACTGAATACTGAGATCTGCGGTCCCCAACCCCCAGGCAGTGACCAGTACCAGTCCATGACCTGTTAGGAACCGGGTTACACACCACACAGCAGGAGGTGGTGGGGGGAGAACAAGCAAGCAAAGCTTTATCTGTATTTAAAGCCACTCCCCCTTGTTCACACCACTGCCTGAGCTTCACCTCACCCATAGGAAAATTGTCTGTCCTCCATGAAACCAGTCCCTGGAGCCAAAAAGGTTGGAGACTGCTGCTATAGACAATGGTAACACAATGGTAAGTAATAACATGTCTAAACTTAGAAAAGATATAGTAAAAATACAGTGTATCTGAATATGTTCTCAGCCCATTTCTTAGTGGGATTTTTATTTTATTGTTGACTTGAGTTCCTCATATATTCTGGATATCAGTCCCTTGTTGGATAGTTTGCAAATGTTTTCTCCCATTCAACAGGTTGTCTCTTCACTCTGTAGACTGTTTCCCTTGCTGTGCAGATGCTTTTTAATTTAATATAGTCCCATTTGTCTATTTTTATTATAACTATCTGTGCTTTTAATGTCTTAGCCATGAAATATTTGCCAAGATTGATGTCTTGAAGTGTTTTCCCTATTTTTTTTTTCCTAATAGTTCTATAGTTTCAGGTCTTACATTTAAGTGTTTAATCCATCTTGAGTTGACTTTTGTATATGGAGAGAGAGAGGAATCTAGTTTCATTCTTTTGCATATGGATATCCAATTTTCCCAGCATCATTTATTAAACAGGGTGTCCTTTCCCCAGTGTATATTCTTGGCATCTTTATCCAAAAATAAGTGGGCTGTAAATTTGGATTTATTTCTGGACTCTCTATTCTGTTCCATTGGTCTATGTGTCTGTTTTTATACAAGGACCATGCTGTTTTTGTTACTATAGCTTTGTAATATATTTTGAAGTCAGGTAGTGTGATGCTTCCAGCTTTGTTCTTTTGGCTCAGAATTGCTTTGGCTATTCAGGTGATTAAAAATGGCACACCTTGCAGTGGTCCCCTGTGTTTTTGGAACCAGGGACCAGTTTCATGGAAGACAATTTTCCACAGACAGGGGAGATCATTTCAGTATGATTCAAGCACATTACATTTATTGTACACTTTATTTCTATTACATTGTAATATGTAAAGAAATAATTATACAACTCACCATAATGCAGAATCAGTGGGAGCCCTGAGGTTGTTTTCCTGAAATTAATGCCGCCTCTGATCTGACAGGAGGCAGAGCTCAGTGATGGGGAGCTGCTATAAATACAGGTGAAGCTTTGCTCACTCACCCCGCTGCTCACCTCCTGCTGTGTGGCCCAGTTCCTAACAGGCCACCGACCAATACCTGTCCATGGCCCAGGGGTTGGGGAACACAGCTGTATAGGACATTTAACCATGAGTGGAGCTTGCAGGACTGGAAGTTTCTCTGTGTGAGTCAATGAGTGGTGAGTGAATATGAAGGCCTAAGACATTACTGTACACTGCTGTAGACTTTATAAACAATGTACACTTGGGCTACACTAAATTTATGGGAAAAATTCTTTCTCCAATAATAAATTAACCTTAGCTTATTATAACTATTTTGCTTTATAAACTTTTTAATTTGTTTAGCTTTTTGACTCTTTTGTAATAACATTTACCTTAAACACATTATACAGCTTACAAAAATATTTTTATTTCTTTATATCTTTATTCTATAAGCTTTCTATTTTTAATTTTTTCTCTTTTTAAAAATAAACATTTCTGTTAAAAACTAAGACACAACACACATATTAGCCTAAGCCTACAAAGGGTCCAGATTATCAGTAATACTGTCTTCTACCTCTACATCTTGTCCTGTTGGAAGGTCTTCAGGGACAATGACAACCATGGAGCTGTCATCTCCTATGATAACAATGCCTTCATCTGGAATATCTTCTGAAGGACTTGCCTGAGGCCATTTTACAGTTACGGGTTTTTTTAGTAAGTATAAGGAGTATGCTCTAAAGTAATGATAAGAAGTATGTTAAATACACAAATCAGTGGCATAGTCATTTATTATCAAGTACATAATTGTATGTGCAATACTTTCATACAACCGGCAGCACAGTAGGTTTGTTTATGCCAGCACCACCACAAACGCATGAGTAATGCACTAAGATGTTACCAAGACTAGGTCATCACTAGGCAATAGGAATTTTCAGCTCCATTATAATCTTATGGGACCACCTTCATATATGCCATCCACTGCTGACCAAAATATTGTCATGCAGTGCATGAATGTACCTCAGTGTATCTCTAAGTCTGTATTTCTCAAACTTGAATAAAGTTCTCAAAATTTGAGGAAAAATAAGTGCCACTAATGTCCTATTAAAGGGTTCTTGGAGACCCCAGTTTGAGAAACATTGACTTAAAACTAGAAAAACTTAAATTAAAAAAAAAGACTTTATAACTGATTAAAAAAACACTTTAAAAACTCCAGATTAAAAAGTTAAAAAATTATATAAAACTCACGTTGACTGAGAATAATCACAGGAATCCAAATCTCAGAACCTCATTGAGACCCACTGTACAAAACCCAGCAATTTCTATCAAACGAGCTATTCTTGTCAGTTTGTCCTAATTTTTAGGTTAGTACACAAGAAGTTTTCTAGTTCAAGCAGTCTTTATGAAACCTTTCTTAAAATGACCATTTACCTTATCAGGTTTTCAAACTACCTGATAGAGTCTGTCTTGGTCTTTTCTATCCGCTATATCTAATGGATCTCCCTGCTGATGTGTGTAATATACTTGTCACTTTTATAAAAATGCCTCCCAATCCCCAATACTAACATAATAGTTTAAGTCATTTGTTTAGGATCTCTCCAGAGGAACAAAATTGGCATAACTGTTATCACCAACAATACAGGAAGTGACCCTCATTAGCAGTTGTCATTAGTAAAATTCTCACCATCTGGTAAGATCAATTCCCCTTGAACCATTAGGAATCCACTAGAACTATCTTTTCACCTCTGTGGAAATAGTCTCCCTAACTGAAGGCTAATCATCATAGCAGGGCAGTAATCAGAAATTCAAGCACTAACAGAATTTGGGGCATTTTCTAATTTCAGTAGATCAAAAACTGTGTTTGTCCCTCAGGTGAAGGCATGGAGCTGGTGAACAAGAGGAAATGAAGGGGAGGTTAAGTGGAATGGCTGTCACTCCCATGTATATGTTTTCTAAACTGAGGTTCCATATAAAATTATTTGAAGATTTTTTAAAACAGGAGTGGGATAGTTGTCAGAATGCACTGCTGTTCCATGATCTCATTTTACATAAGAGAACCCTGGTTCTCTGAAAGGGCAAATGATATCCCAAGGCACCGGGCAGCCAACGGCAGAGCACCTAGGCCTGTTCCCCAGGCCACACTTCACCACAGGACCTACCTACGCTACCTGTCCCTACACGCAGGTCGTGGCTCTTTAGTGAGCTGGGAACTCTGTCTCATCATCAAGAATCCCCCACCATTTACAGCCATGCAAAGAAAGACCAGGAGGGCAAAACTCACTACAATGTTAGAAAACCAAAATCTCAGAAGAAAGAGGGTTGGGCAGAAAAATCTCAGAAACTCTAATTAAGGACCACAGACTTATTTTTAGCTTTAAATGACATTAGCTAGAAAGTATACACTAGGAAGGAACGAACAAGCATGTGTAATCATTTAATAATAGCACAAATATGCCCTAGGGAAGAAACAGGAATTACGAAGGGCATCCCAGATAGCTAACCTTGACATCTGCCTCCATTGCCTCTGATCAGTTGACCTTATAGGACGCACAGGGACTAGTCTGCACTTGCAGAGCTTCCCAGATGTTTCTGGAGTTGCTCTCTCTTTTCTTCTTACATCTGTTCTAACTGGGAAAGGCTACTCTTTCATCAGATCTTCTCCCACCCCACACCCCACACCCTAGCCCTGCTCCCCAGAGAGTTGTTCTAAAATTCTCTAGGCTGTTCCAGAGCAGACAACACTACTCCAATTCTTTACCTCCCCAAGGCAGTTGAGGGCTGTTGGATGTGGTTGCTCCAGTTCATCCCCAATCAGCATGGCTAAAGAATGAGAATGCCCCTACATGGAAAAAATCAATGCCTTTGCCTCAAGGCTCAAGGAGTTAAATGTAAAATCCCCAGGAAATCTGACTGCACAGATACCCATACACCAACTTTATTCAACTTCTCAAAGTTGAAAGAGAGCCAGGTGCTTCCCATTCTCATTTTAGAGACCTCAAAGCTCACTAGCATTAATTCCAGAAATCAACATAGAGCTTCAAAGGAAAGGGGGAAAGCAAATCAGATAACCAATATAATAGTTTCTTAATGTGATCTCACAGAACAACAGGACTGTCTTTTACTTGGAACTCTTGAGAATTTTTCATAAAAGTGGAATGCAAAAAATCAGTAGAAACCTTCTTTGTTCTGGACAAGCACTATTTAAATTGGTAAGAAGTCAAGAGTATGTAGAAACATGCTAGTCTGAAATAAAACCAGAATCAGAAAAAAAGTATTCTTTGTCTCTCCAGTGCTTTGCTTTCCCATGTCATCTCAATACTCTCAAAGTATTTCTATCCTGTCATCTCTAAAACAGCCTACTTGGAAAGAAAGGGAATGTACGTTCCTTTCATGTGAATATCAGTCAAGGTGATGCCTCTCCTAGGAGAGTTTGCTCTCCTGGCATCTTCTCCAGCTAGGGAATGAAGGGCCTTAAGGTTTCACTCATTACTGCAACAGGTGGGAGAAGATCCTGTAGAACAAGAGGGTCTGATGCCCCTAAAAGGCCATAACAGGGGCAGCTGGTAAGACTAGAACTGTAATAAACTGGCTACAGAGCTGCTCCCCACCCTCCACCCCCACGCCACTCGAGATTAAATATCAGACGGCTAGGCAGAAGGAAATCATGCTCAGTGTGGGGGGCTTTGATATATGTAGAGAAGATGATCAGTGCTCTGAGGAAGGCAGAGCAAGGAATGAGCAGCTTACCTATGGCATCCCGGGTTCTTATTTTAGGAAAGTGACATCTTAGCACTCAGCAGGCAGTTGCAACTTGAAACTGAACAGCCTAGAGCATAGCACAGAGAAGGCCCACAAGCCTGTCCTCCACCAGATCATGCTGGCACATACAAGAGAAATCTTTACTCTAATGGGAAGAGATTATTAGCATTATACTCAAATGCTTAATTTTATTTAACAAATATCACTCATTGTGAGGCATAAAGAGGTTAAGTAATTTACCTGAGGTCACGCAAAAGGCCTGCAGTCAAGGTTTGGACCCAGAAATATGGCTCCTGAGTGTAAGCTCCGGCCTCACCCTGTCCTGCGCTGCCTCCCCCCTGTAGAGAGATACATGCAGAAGAGACAACGAAGCACACCCTGGCACATCAGTTGTTCTTATCACAACTTATTAACAGGCTTTTCTACATGCAATGAGTGAAGAAAGGAAACATCAACTGGTTGCAGTGAGAATTTCTGTAGTAAATACGCTTAAGATATCTCCATTCCTCTCGGCTCCAAATCTCAGTTTCTCAATGCTAAAGTGGTGATAACAGCAGCATCTCCCTTTAGGAGCTGGTGTGAATGTTTAATGAATAACAGCTGCAACACTGTGCCCAGGGCCTGGCACACGCAGAATACTGAACAAATGTCAGTTCCTTCTCCACTTTTCTGAAGGCATTTGTGAAGTTCACATGAAAACCTCCCAGGTAAGGAACCTGAGTGTCTACAAGCAGAAGGGAAAGTCTGGGAAGGCACCAGTAAAATTCAGGGAGCCCGTGGATGCACTAGAGGGTCAGGAGACCACCAACAGAGAAGTTTCAATCAAAGTGGAGTAGGAGGAGAACACAGGAAAACCAAGGCCAAGAAAGAAAAACAAATCTGCTTTTTAGGGAATCCAGGGACCTGAAACTAACAGCTGAGCTTCCTCCAGCATCTGTAAGGCAAACTAAAGAAAACAAAAGACATTTCTCCCCTCCCATTCAACCAAAGCCAGGGTCTGTCTAGAGAAAAAGTTTATGAACTAGAAAGGTAATTAAGGGCAAGAGAGCCTGAGCCGCCTGGTTATCCTTTAAACAAATACAAACTACCCAAATAACATGAAGCCATCTTGTTAACCTCCACTAAATAGGAACTGTAATATACCATCCTACCTTTCCAGTGAGTAGTAGACACCAAGGTGTGCTGATGGCACATGTGGTATCCAGAGGAATCCTAACCCTTGGACGAATCCAACAATTCAAAGTCAGCCATGAAAAAAATAAAAAATGATTTTTACCTTCTCTGCTGATTTCAAAACCCACCCATGGGAAAAGATGCTCTGCAACTGCACATCTGATCTCTGGAAGGGGGAGAAAGGAGCCAAGTCCCTGATGTCCCCTCCCCATCTGGCTCTACCCATCCAAGAGCAGAGCCTAAGAGCACAGAGTTCACCTGCATCCTTCATGGAAGGCGGACAATGGACCCCAGAACCAAGTATGGCAAAATGCCACATCTTTGTGCAGTTGTGCAGACCTTAAGGGTCCCCTAAATCACTGATGCCTATACTCTGGTTTCTCTTCAGATTGTATAAATCTTTCGCCTTTTACTAAATCACTGATGCCCACGGAATGAGGGGTGGTGACTACCTGATTCTTTAGCTTTACACCATTAGACCGAGGCATCTTCCCCCAAACACCCAATGCAGGCAACTAGATCCTCAGAAGCATGAAAAATGGTCTCAGTCTTCAATCTAGAGAGAGTGAAGGTAGCCAAATGCAGAGCAGCCACCCCCATGTCAACCGTAGGAAGGGGCTCGGGGCCACCGCCCCCTTCCCAGTCTGCCCAGCCTAGAGGACAGGTGAAGGCTGCTTTGAAGGGGAGTCCAGAAGAGCTTCCTACCTTCCTCATTTCCCAGGCCCTGCTCAGACTCAGAAACAATGCCCAGGTTCCAAACTGGAGCCTCTCCTTCTCTATTGTGCCCTACAATGTCTTATCCCAAGATGAGAAACAGACCCCACATACCACCTAACCCCATATCATCTCTCAGTCTGTGCCTAAGCAGGTGAGGAGCATTAACCTTGGAGAGCTGGACGTGGTTGGCTGGGCTGGCAACACAGCGGATCCCTTCCCAAATCACTACCATAAGCCTAAGGTCTACAGTACGATGGCCCAGACCTCATACCCTAAACAAAACAGAAGCTGTCCAGAACAGGTAACATACACATGAGCTGTGCATGGTTAACATCAGTTCACTCCATACAACTGAAACTGCAAAGTAACCAAAGAACTAATCCTTAAAATAACTGAGAAGATTTTGGCTTGATCCACTGCAAGAGACTGGAACAGAGAGCTGATTTTCACCTTGCCTCCCTTCGACTTCTGTCGGAGAAAAGAATGTCAATGTGTTATGAACAAGAATATCTTTTCTTTCCTAAAACTTTTGCTATGAAGTATGCTACCAAAGTATGCTACCATATGAAGTATGCCCCCCAAAAAGCGGGGTGGTGGGTGTAACATTTTAGCTTATTTCTAAAAAAAAAAAAAAATGATAGGGTAATAAACGCAGCTAATTTCTAAGACTTTATCATCAAAATTTTATATAAGTAATGCCTTTCTGCTTCACAATATTTATTAATATTCTAGTGAGTAAAACTGACTAGTTGATCACATTAAAAATTTATCTGTGTTGTACTGGAAATTTTTCCTCAATATTCCAAATGGTACCAAAGTGTCAGTATCAAAAGAGAAAAGCCAAAACTCTGTTTTGTGCCTATGATAGCTTTAATATCATGTAAATTGAAAATTATTGTGTACCACCACTGAAAAATATGAGCACATTAGAACTGTTTTATCATTCCATCCAAAACTAAATTAGAAGAAATAGCCCTCTTCCCGCCAGCCAGAAGTACACCTGTCTGGCTGCTGCACTCACTCTCTGCATTTTTGTGAAAGTGAGCATGGCACCAGGTGAACAGGGTACCTCCCGGACACCTTTCAGGAACCAAATCCTCTATGGCACCTTTTGTGTACAGTTACTCCTAACCATGCATTGTACAGGATGGTAATGTCAAAATGAAATTTAAAATCCATTTGATTCCTCCTCCTAAGTACATGCATTCCTTCCATATTCATAAATTTGGCATCACCATTAACACTTAAAATTCCTGAAACAAACACCACTTGCAAATTTCCCCATGAAGCCCTTATAGGTCCCACTTCAGACTCATTTGAATTGAAATGAGTATTTCCAGGTGCTATCACAAATGCCAAGATTTCACAGATTTCCCACATCAGAAAATCTCCATTTTCTAGATTTCAGCACATATTCCATAGGAATCAAGCTTTTGTTGGTGGTGGGGGTTTTGTTGTTGTTGTTGTTTTTAAACAGAGTAGCAGCTATGCCCAAACCCGCCATGAACCTCCAGCCTTACCTCTTGCATCTGGCAGGTGGCCAAGCAGCCACTGTGTCTCACTCTTAACCCTCTTGATCCTAAATCTGTCTCTTGAGCTCCCAAATTTAGCATGAAGCCTTGCTTGGCATGAAAAGAATTGGAACAACTCATTCACAACCTGGATCACCCGAAGAGAGATAGGATCTTAACAAATGTCAAATAAAAGAATACATAGATCAGGTTCAATTTCCAGTAACTAGACTGATCAATACAGCAAATGGAAATCATGTCTTGTAAGAGGGAAAAAACTGCACATCTGATGTAATGTGATAATTTTATAAATATATTGGCACCAAAAGCCTATAAGGCAGCTGATCCCCACTTTACACAGAATGGGGTTAGGAGGAAGCAAGTCCCCAATATTACTATTAATATAAACTAAAGCAAGCATATTGGATCTAAAATCCCACTGAAACTCAGTTCTGGCCCCAGCACGCGTGTGCTGCAGAGGCCGGGGCTCCACACAGCCGCAGGGATCAATGCTCCATTGTGAATCGGGCTTAACTGACTCCACAGGCTACTGTGTATTCCACAGTAAGACCCCTGAAAGGATAAAAATCACTAATTCTGAACCAGGAGAGCAGGAGGTTTGCCCATTTTAAAGCCAAAGCTACCAACTGGCAGTTATAGAAATGAGGCTGGAGGAACAGAGAGAATCAGCAAGCCTCAGACAAACAGATACTCCTGCAGCAAAGCAGAGAGAGAGAGAGTAACGGGAGGCCTGCCATGGTCTGCCCACCAGACTCTCCCTGTGGAGGGCATCTGGCCTCATGTGGACCCTGCAGACCCCAGCCCCAGGTTAGGAAGAAGAGCCGAGGCAGGACAGGCATAGGCCTGGCAGATGTTAACCAGCAGGGGCCCTAAGCAAACATTAGCTTAACATCCAAATCAAACATGCTCCAGGAAGGTTCAAAATGAATCTCCTAAAATGGAGCTGCAAGGTATTCTCAGGGTTTTGCGATGAATCTCAACAAAACAAATTCTACAGTTAAAATATCAATTATTTCTTTACCATAAAGTTAAATGATAGCATGAACAAAGATTATAAAAATGATTCCAAAGACATTGTTCTTAGATATTTTCATAATACCTTCTCTTTCTCCTAATATTTTTAATGTCAACTATTAAAATATATTTAAACTCACTGAAGCATTAACAAGTTTTTTTTATTCCAACAAGTTTATTTTTAAGGTACAATGGTCATAGTGCAAGGGGAAATGGGACTAACTGAATAATAGTATAATTTAACATTTGTATAATGCTTTATAGTTCATACAGTGCTTTTTATAAAAGCATTGCCACAATCAAATTTCCCAGATAACTCAAACATCTACTGTTAAATTCAACCTCATCCAACCAAGTCTTTGTCCACAGCTTCTCCCTGGTCTTTTGATTTTTGCCTCCCTATTAATTCCTCCAAGTCCTTTTGCTGTGCTAGACTGAGCCAAGTTCACAGAAATGGACTAACTTGCCCTTGGTCTTACCACCAAGTTAGTGGTAGAAACCATGACACCAAAGCCCCTGCCCAGCCCTGACTCGAGGCTACCTTTCTGCAATCTTGACCACCTTGAAGAGCAGAGACCCTGATGGTGACCGCAAGGAGTTCACTGCAGACTCTGCCACCAGCTTGCTAAGCAGACCATGGCAAGTTACTTAAGTGTCCCATGCCTCAGTCACCTCATCAGTGGTACCTTTCTCCCAGGCCAGTGTAAGTTTTTGCATGTCACAGTACCTGGCACAGTACCTGGCACACCTAAGGGCTCAAGAAACTATACTACTTCTATAGTTATATTCTCTCTTCCCCAAATATGAAAAATTCCTAGCACCAACAAGATTACCAAAGTTAACTGATATAAGATTAGTTTATAAAATTGTTATGATGCAACTGACATATGATAATATAAACTGCTGTTACGAGGTGTAGTAGGTTGAATAATAGCCACCCAACGTCATAGAGTCTTAACGCTTGGAACTTGTAAAATGTTATCTTACTTGGGAACAGGGTCTTTCAGATATGAAGGATCTTGAGATGAGGAGATAATCCTGGATTACCCAGGTAGGCTCTAAATCCAATGACAAGGATCCTCGAAAGAGACACACAGAAGAGAAGAAACTCAGAGAGAAGGTGATGTGAAGACTAAGGCAGAGATTGGAGTGATGCAGCTACAAGCCAAGGAGTGCCAAGGAACTCAGCGGCCAGTAGGGACCAGGAGAGTGGCAGGGAATGGACTGTTCCCAGAGCCTCAGGAGGGAACGCAGCCTGCTGACACCTTGATTTCAGACTTCTGGCCTCCACAACTGTCAGAGAATAAATTTCTGTTGTTTTAAGCCAGCAGCTGTGTAGTAATTCATTACAGCAGCCCCAAGAAACTAATACCAGGGGGAAAGTAGTCATTTGTAGACCAAGAAATAAAAAGGGGTCAGGGAAATGACCACAGGACTATACTTCTTGCATAAACTGCTAGGGGGAGGAGGGGAGAAAAACCTAAGTGCAACTTGGACTTAAGATCCAAGAAACTGTTTAGGAACTGTGCAGTCTAGAAAAACAATCATCTGGACACTACACCCAGTTTTCTCTCTCCTAAAAGGCGGGCATCTGTTCCCCTTCAGGGTGGAGCACTCCTTTTGTTCTGGGAACGCCACAGCACGGGGCCAGCCACTTGTGCAGCCCTAAGGCAGACTCTAACCCACAGCGGTGATCCAGCTCAGTCAGGTAAAGGTAGCCTTGGAGGACTGCTATCTTCTCCAAATACGAAGTTAGGTTCTGTGTTTCCCAGGAGGTGAGTCTGTTCTCAGTCCAGCAGTGCTCACTGCAGATAAAGAAGCAGTTTGTTCTGAGACCCCAGTGGCACCTGGAGACACAGGTAGAAGCAAGTGCAGCACAGGGGAGCCGAGGGGCATGGTGCTTCCTCCAGGTACCTCGCCGATATGTATCCTAGGTAGAGACAGCAATGGCACACAGTGGGCGAAGCCAGCAGCAGCAATGCCTTGCTCCTTCCTGCAGCTAGCAGGGAACCAGAGGAAGAGGAAGGGCAAGGCCTGGAGTGGAGAGACTGCTTTCTAGGCAAGAAAAATAAGTCCTTCAGGAACAGGCACAAGATGGTGGCCACAAGGACATGGACTTTGTATCAATGATGTCAATGTGATATATTTTTTTGCCACAGACTGCTGAGGTCTGATGACACTGAAGTCAGGAAATGTATTTGCAAGTAAAGTCAGTTCAAGTCAATCAACATTTGCGGGGCAGTCTGAAGAGTGAGGGGTGTGGTAGGGCTGGCAGTGGAAGGGGAGACAAGATTGATGCCCTCCAGGTTTCTGGGTCTGGGGAGCTCTATAGAACGATGATGAAAATGCCAATGTTGGAAACAGTAAAGATGACAAAAGCTGACCTTCGCTTCATGCTAACAACTTAACAGTTACTGTTCTAAGCCCTACATGTTCATTACCTCATTTGGTCCTTGCAACAGACTGTAAGGTAGTCACTATTCTCCCCACTCTGCACATTAGACCTCTGGGGCCCAGAGAGGTTAAGTAACTTAACTTTTGTCCAACAGCTAGAACAGGAGGAATCAGATTTCAAATCCAGATAGCTGGGCCCCAGAGTCCTGCTCTTAACCTCTATAATAAGTCTGAGGAGAGACAAGAGATTTGGGTAAAGCATTATGAGGACAGCTAAGACAGCGACTGACTGCACACCAAAGTAGGGTACATTACAGGAGAACGGTACAGTGCCCAGTGACGTGAAACCAGACGGTGAAAGGTGAGTTCTAGAAGATCCCCGGAGAAAGGTGGGTGGACTTCACCCAGCACCTAGGCGAGAAAACAAGGGTGAAAGGTCAAACTCAAATGTGCTTCAGGAATAGCAAATGCATGAGGGGGAGTCCTTGGCTCAGGAGGGTACCATGAGAAGGGAGGCCTTTATATCACCTGGGTGGCTTTTTTAAAGAGCAGATTCTCCTGGGCCCCATGGCAGCCTCCAGAATAAAAAATGTTCAGCATGGTGCTGCTCTTTAGCAAGCACCCCCAGATGATCCTGTGAACCCCGAGATGGAGAAACTCTGCTGTGGCACATGGGAGTGTTCACAAATTTCAGCTAGAGAATGAAATGCTGCAAGCTTTTAGGAGCTTTCATTGAAGGAGGGAGATGAGTTTGAGGTTACAGCAATGGTCCAGGCAAAAAATGGGAGCATGCCAATGAGACAGGGGAGTTTTCATACAGGACTTTTTATTAAACTTGCAGACATAGACAAATTAAAGAATCATTTGAGATTATTTAGACCTGCATTAATTCTCATAGTACAATCCACATTCTAACTTCAGCAGTTCAGCTGTGAATTACAAAATCGACTTGTCTAGGGGTAGTGAGTCATTTTTTATGCTAAGCTTGAAAACTGCCCTGTAGTAATTTTAAAATATTTTAGCTATACCTCAAAGAATAAAGCACAATGAGCACATCTTATTTTCTAATCAAGACTTCAAAGTTCCCTTTTAACTGTTTTTTAACAATAACATACTTTAAAAACCATAGCAGTGACTAAAGGATTACCTCTTCTCAGCAATAGCTGGGTTAAACTCTAATGTGGCTGCAGCCAAGAAATTCTAAACACTTGATTAAACTATTCATGCCACAGAAGGCCACAGTGTGTGTTTGGGAATGGCAAAAATGAGAATGAAAGAGAATATATTTGGTCTAAAATGTGATGTTAATGTTTTAACATTTGCAGAGTTCTTCAAAGGGTCCCTACAAGGAATATAGTTTATACCCTTAAAAAATGAGACTTTACTGCTAAGTGGGTATAAATCATCTTAAATTGGCTACTATACCAAGGGACACACAGCTTGTTTACTCTATGTTTCTTTTAAAAAAAAAAAAGTTCAAAACTGAATTCTCAGGCCAAAGAGCCAATCAACAAAAAACAAATGCTAAGATAACAGCAATGTTCAGCAGAAAAAAATCTAACATGAGGCAAAAGTTGAATAAGCAAAAAACACTTCTTCCCAGAAAGTGCTGACATCAACAATACTATTAATACAGCAAAATTCAACTATCGTTGGAAACCCAGCTATAAAAGGACACCAGATTAGTACTATTTTAAAGATAATGTTACTTGGTTATAAAAAATTCTAAGTATCTAACTTCTGTCCCTGCATCCCAAAGAACTAAGCACTGAATTGAACACAAAGCAGATGATCGATAAACACTGTAGCCATGCCTAGTAGAGTTTAATAAATACCAAACATGTTTATCTTAACCTCAGCATTATACTTTGGTGTTCATTTCTATGAAAGTATGTATAACTTCAAATACAATCGCAAGCACTTAACTCAGATTTCAGTTATATAAACACAGGATCATAATTCTGAGCCACACTGTTTACTAGAAGATATTACTTAGCTATTGGCAATAAACATTTTGAGTTTAGGGAAACCAAAGATTTTCTGGGTAATTTTAAGCTCCAGACAAGAAATACCAACCAATATATATTTGGAATAAGACAAAAAAAAATTTTCATTTTGTTGTAGTTTTAAATAAGTAGAATTTTTTTAAAATTTGCCTTTGTTTTATTCAAAAATATGATCTAAAGTTATACCTAAAACTCACTATTTTCAAGAGAACTCTTTCTGTATAGGCCATTTTTAAAAATGCAAAATACACCATTCTTGGTTATGCAATTCATTTTTAAAATGCATTGTTCCAGGTCTGAAATATTTCACCATTTATTAATACTAACATGAGTTATTTATAAATGTTCTGACGTATGATCCTAAATTGCCCAATCTTCATAGTTTTAGGGAAGAATCTCTTCACCTATCAGTTACATTTTTATTATCTTTACAAATTTGTACTCTCTTTCAAATAGTGTGGTTTCTGAAATCTCTGCAGAAAATCTAATGTATACATACAACTACAGAGTCAATGCGATCCCTATTAAAATACCATCATCATTTTTCACAGACAT
>VBSM01003157.1:4272711-4302981 GCA_008086735.1 Cheirogaleus medius
AAAAAAAACAAAAAAAACAAACTAGCACTTTCCATGGAATCTATAGTATAGGTTATTAACAGATACTTGAGCTATGTATCTTGACTCACTTGATGTGCCATAATCCACTCTATGATTCTCCTCCCTTCAGGCCTAACCAGCTTAGTGTAGCTGAGTGGAATAGATGGAGGGAGGAGAGAGAAACATCAGTACCAAAAAATGACTTTTTTAAAAAACACAGCCAACCTCAAGTTGTGAAAGTGGCTAGCTACCTATGTCTAATTTCATCCTACTCAGATAAAACACAGAAATTCCCATGCAAAAGAGAGTAATAACACTGACTCCAGTAAGTCAATGATCTGCCCATTTGGGGGAAGAATCACGCCCAACGACAACACTGATGAGATGGCTAAAGAAATGATTAGCATCTGAGCTGAGACAAAGCAAGTGGACGAGGACAGAACACGAGAGAGAGCAGCTCCCTTCCAGGTCCACCTTACACCTCCTGAGATTGTCATCTGACTCAAGGCCTCTACTACTAATCATAAATATAGTTACTTGTTCCCGTTTACCACACACACGCAGAGTGAAGTTTCTCTGTTACAAAAATGCTATCAATTGAAAGATAAATGAATAAAGTAGGGAAAAATACTGTGAAGGAAAGGAATTGGTGACATTTCTACAAAGAGTTTTAACAAAACAATAAATCAAATAACTCCAGTAGGAAAAAAGCAAAGGAAAAGTCAATAAATACACATAGTGCCCCCTCATCCACAGGGGATGGTTCCAAGCCCCCAGTAGATGCCTGACACTGTGGATAATACCAAACCCCATATACACTATGTTTTTCCTATGCATGCATACCTATGATAAATTTATAACTTTAATGTGCCTGACTTGTAAATTAGGCACATTAAAAGATTAAAAACAACTAATAGAACAATTATAACAATATACCGTAGTAAAAGTTACATGAATGTGCTCTCTCTCTCATTCAAAATATCTGATTATACTGGTACACTTTCTTCTTGTGATGATGTGAGATGATACAATGCCTACGGTATGAGATGCACTCAGGTGCACGGCATAGGCATTGTGACATAAATGGAAAATTCCAGGAAAAGACAATTCATAAGTTTTAAATTGTGCACGGCTCTGAGTAGCGTGATAAAATCTTGTTCAGTCCTGCCAGGGATGTGAATTGTCCCTTTGTCCACACTGTCTATGCTCCCTGCCCGTGAGTCACTCAGAAGCCATCTCAGTTCTCAGATTGACTATCACAGTATTGCAGTGCTGTGTTCAAATGAGCCTTATTACTTCATAATGGCCCCAAAGCTCAAGAGTAAAGATGTTATATTAGGGTAACTGAAACCTCAGAAAGCAAAACCATGGATAATGGGGGACTACTGTACACAAATGCCCAAAGAAACTTACCAGTATTTTTTCAATATATTTTCAAAGAAAATCATCTTTTATCAAACAACTAGGCAAAGACTAAATAATTCTTGTGTGTCTTGGGAGTGTATAAATATGTACAACTTTTCTGGGAGGCAGTCTGTCAGAAATCCACTAATACACTTCAAGTGATTTGTCCTATGTAAATAATCAGGATGTGCATGACTCAACTGGCTTCAGCACAGAAAATGTGCTAAATTCAAATATTCACAGATGAACAGCAGAGCAGGGCAAAGATGCCAAAAAGAGACCGAAAGTATTTCATTATATAATCAATATGAAGATCACCATCTATTACCGATAGTAAACATATTAAAATGCAGACAGAGTGACATTATTATTGAAGTCTCTGCGCCAGCACTTTCTTCTTTTAATGCAGCCACCTGAGACTTCACCGGAGAATAAAATGCATTTGACATGCTGCGACTCTGTTGCAATGCTAAGTCTCCTAGGATGACATTATCATAAAGCAATGTTACCAAACAAACATCATCTAATTATTGTCCCCCTATAAATGGCTCAACATTATGCCAGAACAAAATCACTGCTTGATAGACATTCCTCAACACTTAAGTAGCCAATAAAAAAGCTGTTACATCCTCAGGTCAATCTGTTTCATTATCTAGAGGTGCCTTTTGCAGCCAATTCCTCCTCAGAGGCACATCAGGAACACACCAATGTTGCTTAGATTTTGATACTTCATAAGCACCTTTCTGAGGGTTTTCCTGGGTAATACCTGCTCCAAAATACTCCAAGCAAAATGCATCCCTGCCACCATCAACAGTAAGGAGCTCTGGGATTACAACCAAGCTCTGTCTGAGCCTGAAGAAAATGGTTTGGCTCCTGCTGACATCCAGCCTGGCCCATCATTGAAGGAGCCATTCAAAGAGTGACTCATTGAATGCCAAAGTGCTTGCATGACATCCTTAGCCGGAAAGACCCTAGAACTGCAAGATGCTTTGAGAATACTACTGTTATCCCCTTGTCAAAATTCAGTCCAGGGAAGTGGGCTTTGAGGATGATCCTTTAAAAGAAACAAGCTATTTTTCACCCTGTTAGGTATGCCGATTTCTATCTCTAAATCAAATCAGATAAACGTCATCTGTGCCTCCCATACAGCTGCCTTCACTGAATTGTTTTCAAGTTATTCCTTCAATTTGGAGGTCAGGTTAAAAAAAACAAATAGCTGTACACATTCTGCTGCCACAATGACAATAGGCGATGTTAATGAGAAGAACATGCCTACTGCATTGCTCAACCTGAGGACATAAAACCCTGGGTGGAAATCTCAAAGCAGCAACCAAGAAAATGGTCTCTGCTGGAGACAAAGACTCCCTGCATTTCCCTCTGCAGGACTGCTGGAGAGCTTAAAACCAGTATCTAATGGTAGACACGCCTTTCTTTTTCACCCTGATGTAAGTTTCTTATCTATTTATGACCAACTTAAATAAGTTAAAATGGAACTGAATTTACTATTTCCTGTATAAATTTGAATTTTTTTTTCTTGCCAAAAATGTCTGTTCCCCTAACATCAACAGGCACTAGATGGGGAAAAAGAGGGGGGACTGAATAGAGAGACTAAGTTTCTTAATTCTATCCTTCAGGAGCTCTGTAATCCACTTAGGAAAAAGAGTATTACATCTGACCTACAAAGTTGTAGGTTCAAATCCAAGCCCTACCACTCACTTCTCATGAAACCTTAGATAAGCCACACAGGGTTTCTGAATTTTAGTCTCCCCATTTGTAAACTGCGGGTGTAGGGCCTTCCTCACCAAGAACAGGCAGAGTAGAGAAAGCCAAGTTAAAATCTGTAAAGCATTCTATCTGAGCAAGTGCTTGATGTCATTAATCCAGAGGTTCAAGGTTAAAGGCCTGCTAAGTAGAATTCCTGCAATGCCCATTTCCTCAAGCAGGGAACCAGCGGGTAGAAAGTGGACGTAAGTGATTGCCAGTGCATTAATGACTGACATGTGGCAGCGACAATGAGACACACAGATGCAATTTGACATTAATGGAGAGATTTGCCTGTGGCCATGTGCATGGGGGGAAGCGCCACCGCCTCTTGCCTTTAACTTGGGTATGAAATCAAACGTCAGCCAAGATTAATTAGAAGCCTGGAGTTTCATTCTACTCTGTTGATAGGAAAAGTACATTTCCATAATGTGAGGAAGCGTTTATGCGGGACGCAAATCTGGCTGACATTGAGGGAAGGGCTGCTTTATTGTGAATGCTGCCTGTGTGGTGCTTGTCAGGACAATTACTTTCCACTCAAGTGGCTTGCTTTTTAACATTTTATTATCTTAACAACAAAAAACCCTGGAAGCAATAATTATTTATTATGTTAATTCTTTAGCTTTCTTCCTGAAATTTCGGTAAGACCATTAAAAACTAGCTGTGCCCTTGAAACAAATCATGAGTTTATTAATACTCAACCAATTAAGGGGGGAAAAGCAAAGTAAGAAAATGCGCCACACCAGCAATTATTAACTAAGCAGTCCATTTGCACAGTCTCCTTGCCATGGATTTTATTCAAGGAAACATCCTACATATTTAACTGACTGGAAAACAATAGGAAATGTGTTTAAATCATTACAAGGACCTAGAAAATCTGAAAGAAACAGAAGGAACCTGCTGCACATGTCTGGAAATTTTTCAAATCCAGGTTATAATGGAGGCCATATTCCTTTTCACCTCTCACAAACGTGGATAGAACCTTCCAGTCAGAACCTTCCAAGTCTTTCTTCAACCCATGTGGAAGGCCTCAAACGCAAAGAGCTATTTACCTTCTCAGTTTAACTCTCTTTCCCCAACGCTAGCATGCTCGTGAGCGCGCACTCACACACGCACACACACACACACACACACAGTTGCCTTTGTATTTATTAAACCTTAGCAGTATTGCTCTTTCCTGAACACTTTCTCTTGTCAAAATCACCCCTTTTTTATAACACACTCCAATCTTTTAATTCCCTACTTCTAGGACCCTATTGATTGTAAAGATCACACTGATCTATTATAAACAGCCCAGAGCAAGGGTAGAGTCACTAAGGAGCCACTTCCTCTAAAGTCTCCGAGACAGCACCAGGAAGCTCTGCACCATGTTCCCAGGGGAAGCACCTGTAGAGGCGGCTGATTCTCGCCACTGCAGGTGGGCAGTGGCCTGGCAGCTTGGGAGCAAAAGTCCAGAGAAAGAGTGGTAGAGTACAGCAAAGCATTTGGGGACATACTTGGGCATCCCCATGATCTTCTGACCCAGTGGGCGGAATACATGATGAGCTGGAACTCCCAGAGCACTTGAAAAGGAGTGCCTACTCTTCTCTTTCCTTTTGTTCCATCTGCCCTATTTTTACCCTCCAAGCCCATGTCACCTGTAAAAACATGGATTATGTAAAACTTCAAAAATTAAGTATAGCCTTTTTTTTTTATCTTCCAGGTGGCTCTTAAAACCTCCAGGACCATTCAATTTAAAACAACAGTGACAACAAGAAAAACACTCTTACTGAGGTATAGTGAAGCTATTAAGAAAGTAAAAAGTCTGACTGCTTCTGGGTTTGAACTGGTTTCTATCCCTAACAGTTCAGTATTTCTTACTTCAAAAATGCTAAAATACATTATGCAATGAATAACTTTAAGCAACAGGCTAATAAATGTTTTACTGGGCATTCCATTACTATTGCAATACTGCTGAGTAATAAACTTTAAGCTTTTGGGGGAAAGGAATACCAATAGGTATATAGAAGCAACAGGACACATGGGGAAAGCATCCAGAGGTTAGTATTAGTGTCCTCATCCCCACTTCTCAACAGCACCGTTAGTATTCTCAGGCGCTGAATTCACCTCCCTTACATACAAAAGAAGGCAGCTGTCAACCAAGGTTTTTAAAAATCAGTATATTTCAGGCATTATTTTTAGTTTTCAAAACACACACACTTCAATTATATTTTCTGAAGTTGTTTCCCTCTCTTTAAGCACCGAATACCTGTACCCTGGTGTCTATATATAAACATAAGCAATCAGAATTAAAAATCTGGCACTCTTCAGATTTTGTTAATTCTCGCTCATTTCTTTTCCCTCAAATAAAAGTAAATCCTGACAAATCTAAATTAAAAAAACAAGTTGGCTTGTGTTCGTTCATTCTCTCTCTCTCAAAGCATTTAAATATACAGCAAGGAAACTGCTGTCTGTGCTTTGGGATATTTCTGAACTTCTCTGGTAGTGGGGTTTTCAGTCCGTGTGGTTTATTTTGGGGGGCAGGGGAGTGAGGTGTCTCAATCAGTGTTCAGGCTCCCTTGTTAGCCTGGTCCTTCTCCTTCCTTCCCTCCCCGTGACCACTGGCAAGCTGCTTCTCCAAGCTCTCTGATCTAATTCTGCACAAATGCTTAATAAGGTTGTAGAGATTTAATACAATTAGGAGTGTTGCTCACAAATTAACCAATCCATTAACACTCCAGCAAAGAAACAATTCCAGAGGAAAAGCCAGCCAAATGAGGATTAGAAGACTACTGGCTAAGGGTACAATCTGTTTTAAAACACATATTGGGATGTATTTTCACATTACATTGTATATGGTTTGTGTTTTATACTTTTCAGAGCAAAGGCAAATGGAGGTAAGTTTTGTCATTTGGA
This sequence comes from Cheirogaleus medius, assembly GCA_008086735.1. Taxonomy (NCBI): domain Eukaryota; kingdom Metazoa; phylum Chordata; class Mammalia; order Primates; family Cheirogaleidae; genus Cheirogaleus; species Cheirogaleus medius. The sequence continues at coordinate 4,278,772 of VBSM01003157.1, forward strand.
AATTTCCTGTTTGGCTTCTAGAAGTGGACAATGAGCATCATTCTTTGCCAGTTCATACGTACTCAGAAAATCATCACAGCTCGCTCTTTATTGAGTTAAATGCTCATGGATTGAACTCTCATAGGATAACTATTTTAAATAACTTTATCTCATTTTAAGATGGTTTTATAAACACACTACAGGAAGCCTAATAAATACAGAAAAGTTAGAAGAAAGTAAAAATACCAATAAATTCATTCTCTGCCAATAACCACTATTAATACTGTGACTTGTATTCTATACATTTTCATAAGCTTTTCAATATGTTAAATAATTAAATAAAACTGGCATTATCCTATACACGTGATTTTGTCACTAGTTTTTGTCCCACATCACTATATTGTAATTCTTTCACATCCTTAAATATTCTTGTCATCATTCTTAGTGGGCCATTTAATCTATTCTCTATTGTTGGATATTTAAGGTTATTTCCAATTTTTTTTTTACTTCTCTAAATAATGCCTTATGTCCCTAGAATAAATTTATCATAGTTTCACTATTTTCTTTTTGCATCCCAATGGATCATCGTCCTACCCCCCAGGTGTGTGCACTTTGGAAACTTCCGTTTTAGATAATCTATCACCCTGGAAATAGCCACTGATCAATGGACTGACCTCGGATAATCCACCACATTACCATCTTCTTCAATCCAACTCAAAGCACATTATTAATATCCTTTTGTACGAAAATTACTAAAATAGTTGTTAGATGCCAGTGTTGTATTTTCTGAAGAAAAATTCAAGGAAAAACTTGACTTAATATTAGTAAAAGGGCTGAGTGTCTATTCCCTGTGCTCCTTCGTGTTCCTAAGTAATGCCTTAGAAAAGCTTTGCCACCACTCTGTAGAACTCATGGGAAACCTGAGCTCTTGCTAGGGCTGAAACAACCATTAAACCTGTGTTTCAAGATTCACGTAATAAGATAACAATACCCACCTGCTTCCCATTAGAGAAACATCGAAAAGACCACACAAAACAAAGAGGTAAATCTCAAGTAGTAAGTGGCTTGATGACATGCAGGACATTTTAAGCACCCCTACAGCTGTGTGTGCTTCTGTTCTTTCAAAGTTCTGCTTCCTGGAATGAGTGAGAATTCAACTGGAAACTATCAACTGTTCAAAAGACTTTATTACATAATGGGAAATTAATTGTTTTGCAAGATTATTTCAGGTCAAGTGAGGAATTTATGCTAGTGTTTAGTTTTCATCTGATTATTAATGACTCCTAAGTTCTAACACCTAAATCTTTAAGTCAGAATTACCTGCTTTGATTTCAGAGGGGTAGTGGAGGCACAGAGACAATATATTTGCCAAAGGCACAAAGATCAAAATTGATCTTTATTGTAAACCAGAATTCATCAGCTTGATTTTTGCCTCTTAGGGGAAGGGTGGGAGGTGGTGGTTAGACTATGTCATACTTTCAAATGTTAAGGTCTCTATCTAGGAAGATCAAGGCTACAAACCCCATAGCCCTAGGAAGGCACTGCTCCATCATCTCCAGTGTGAGTGTGAAAGTCCTAACAAGCCACTCTGCAGCCACAGCAAATTCAGGGGTACAGTGCACAGACAGGCCTCAGGGCACCAATTTCCAAGCTAGGATCAAGTAGGTTCTCCTTTCCTGTCTGACCTTTCTCAACAGACCTCACACCTTCCAAAAGGAAGGCACACCCCTCACCTGTAAACACATCTATGTGTCTCCATCAAAGAACGAATGTGAGCTATAGCTCTCAGGGGAGCATTCCTCAATGATTAATCAAACACCAGACACTCACTGTGGGCTTGTCTTTCTCTGTTATATCCATATTTCACTTAAGAGTAAAACAATGTGCTAGAGATAGTGTATTTTAGTCATAGTGGGATGTTATAAAATTAGATATATCATACAATTTAACAACCATACATCTTCCTTTGACCACAGTTAACGCATTTCACAGCAGAACTGGTGACATTGGTAAATATTAAACACAAACGTTACTTTGAAGTGTTTCTAAATGTAATGATTCTTTTTTGTGAGTATATATACTCACACTCAAATACGACATTAGCTGTCAAAAAAGAATCTTAAATCAATTAAAAGTGTGGAGATTCTTGATACTGATTTAAGTATAATTGCAAGGCTCTCCAAATTTTTCAAATTATACAAAAACTCAAAAATATAAGAGATTTAGTTTAAATTCAGTATGCATTATACAGTAAGATAGTTAAAATCTATTTCATCAAATATTTATGTAATTTTTCCAATGATAGTCAGTCAATCCTCATGAATTGTTTAATATTTTCTACCTCTTATTAACAAAAATATGCTAGCTGCTATGACAATTTAATTTTAGCAGTATATTCCTCTCTTTTATTATATACATAGGAATTAAATACAAAGTTGGATCCTAAAGTCTTTGGAAATTAATGTAGTTATTTCTGAAAGTATATACATAATTCTTATTTAATTATTCCCAGAAGTCAAACACCAGAGTTCAATATACACATTCACACACATTTACCAGAAAAACAGCATGCTTTTTAATTGTAATCCTCACTTCATAATAGCTCATAATTTTAGGTGTCCACTATATGGCACTCCTATAAATAAGAAATAGAATATATTCATCATGGTTTTATAACTTAATAAAAAATATAATTAAGTCTATACTGTTTTAAAATTGATTAAACTGCTTTTAGTAATCTGTCATATCATTTCTTTTCACTGTTTTTGAAATTTTTCCTCAAAATGCAAATTAAAACTTATTTAAAATTAAAAACTATGTTAGACCTTTTCTGATAGAAAGTACAGCTGATTTGACTGACAGCTTTGATGAGGACTGCTTTGCTAACTGGATCATATGACAGATATTGTTCATTCACTGATTAGCCTAAATCTTCATCTCTAAGGTTTAACACTATATATGTGTATGTATATTTATTTATATAATGTTTATTTAAAACAAGCATTGGCTAAAGTATATTGAAACTAACATTATTTTTGTTTTCACAAACATCTCTGGATATTTCTGGGATAAACAAGGTGCCTTTAAGTTAAAAAATAACAGGTGTAATTAACAGTCATTGGTGAATCTTGGCCAAGCCTCTTGGTCTACCTACTTCCCGGCAAATAAGAAAGTGCATGACTGGAAAACAAATCCTTCTGATATTAGTTGGTTTCCCATTTTTGGCTTTCAAAAATCTTGAGAATGAGCCCAATCAAACTGTCAGCTAACAGGCCATTAAAAATAATTCTTCATGCTAGATCATGACGTGAATCTTGGCATGTAACTTGAAAAGAATTCAAAGAAGTGGCATTGCTGTAACAAAAATTCTTCTAACCCTATCTATACGAAGTGTTTTTCAGCACATGTTTATAAAAATGAAAAAAATGGAAATAGAATTGGTGTTTAACCCAGTTTAACTCTAGCAGTAATATCTATCCACAGACACATGAACTAATTTCTTTAAAGCCCAGTTGATTTCTGAAAGATTTTTCCAATAAATTTTACCAATGATTCAAATATATACTAATCATTTTAGTGATATTTCAACTAGACAAAATCTAGTATTTACAGCTTTATACTCTCATAAAATTAAAGATAAAACTAAAATTTCAATTTTATACATATTTTTGCTATAGAGAAGTTTAAGAAGTAATCAGTAAGAGACTTTCAAGCTTAAACATGATATAATAGGGGAAATACCAATTCAAGGAGAAAAATTAAGGAGGTGAAATTTTTCTCAAGTAAATAAAATCTTGTTTGTGTATTTTCAAACAGACAATGGAAGTTATCAAATTCCTTTGGTACTTGGCTTCTCTTTCTGACAACTATCCTTAAAAGATGCTTGTAAAATTTTATTTTAAAAATGTCAGTATTTACCTTGGGCATAAACTCCCTCCTTCTCAACTATATAAACATATCATGCAAAATTTCGGATGTGAGCTTATCAATGTTCAAGGAAGTATCCAGATTTTAAAAATTCTTTTACTTAATACACAAACATAAAAGTCAGAAAACTATCCCAAGTCAATGCCCCACAGATCTTGGAACTTAGCAGTATTGGCTTCCTGCTCAGGAAAACCATTTACTAGCAAGATTCCATAAAGCAGTATCTAGCCTTGGTTTTGCCCCCAACCCTAATAGTTTGGCTACTATTGTCACAACTTAGTCTCCAGTATGAGCAAACCTACCTGTGGGCTCTGTTTTGAAAGTCATCTTCCAAAATAAAGAGACCAACCTGATTAAGTGTCCTAAGAGACAGTGTTCTCCCAGGTCCTTAGTCCTGCCATCCAGGTGCCAATGCACTTGAATTACAATTACACTTGAACTGTCCATCCACCTTTACTGGACTCCTGACTAACCAATCAAAAGGGAAACATACAAAAAGATCCTGGATCTCAAAACAGAAGCATGTTAAGTTCCTGCTGTTTGCAGAGTGAGCCTAAGTCTATCTGATACAAAGAATGACGTACTGTGATTTAGTGCTGGGGTCCCCAACCCCCAGGGTAGATTGGTACCAGTCTGTGGCCTGTTAGGAATCAGGCTGCACAGCAGAAGGTGAGCGGCAGGTGAGCAAGTGAAGCTTCATCTGTCTTTACAGCCATTTCCCATCGCTCACATCACTGCCTGAGCTCCGCTTTGACTCCCCCCTCTCTCATCCCCCAAGTCCCATGGAAAAATTGTCTTCCATGAAACCGGTCCTTGGTGCCAAAAATGTTTGGGACCACTGGTTTAGTGGCTTTGAGAGTCAGGATGATGAAGTTCAAATCTTAGCGTTGCCCCTTACAATTTGCCTGATCTTGGCCACTTTGCTTAGCCTCTGAGCTCATTTCCAGGCCTGTAGAATGGGGGTAATTTAGGTTGTTGTGAGTATTAAATCAGGTAATATATATAAAAAAGCACTTAAGACAATGACTAGAAATTTTGAGTATTTGATAAGTATCAGTTGTCCCCTTGTTACATCATTATGCTTTTACACATAAGTACTGCTGTGCTAATTAGAAATAAAGAAGATGAAGCACTAACCATCATCTGACCAGGCATGGTACTGGGTATGCTTTCACTTACCAATTCACTCTATTTGGACCAGCACTCACACCCTGTCCACATCCTGCAGAAGACAAATTTGATGACAAGTGGCCAGTCCACCAACAATGCCACAAGAGGAGTGGCAATGGTCCAGTGGGATACAGATACCTGGTTGGTTCACCACTTTCTTTTAAAACCCACCTATTACACCAAATAGAAATAAAGGAGTGAAAAGAGAGAAAGAAAAAGAGAAAAGAGAGAGAGAGAGAGAAAGCCTAGGACCTTGATATCAGACATGGGAATAAAAGAGCAGCCAAGTTTTTGACTCATGAATCTTCCCCAATACTCAACACTTTCCCACCTTCTGGCCAAATTCCAATCCTGCACAAAGCCACCCCTACAGTAGCAGATACGATCCGCATGGGACAAAAGGGAAAGGTGCCAAGCCACCAACATGATCTTCCATTAAAAAAAAAGGTGGGGGGTGACTATTCAAAGTTTGTTCCTCTCTGCAATTTCCCAATCTTTTCCTTTCTGCATCTACTCTTTAGTAGATGATCACCACCAGGAGGCATCCCATTTAGAGAAAAAAAATGTAAAGAGTCTATTTAAAAGTTTATTCTCTCCCTTCCCTCTGAATAGAACCTGAATAGTGCCCACAGCCTCATGGGCAGCTCCTAATATCCACGGACAAGCTACAAATCTCCTTCTCCTAGCTGTGTGGCTCCAGTTTTCTCATGGGTCTTCCTTCCCGGAGACTTGGCCTCAAGCTTCCTTGCCAAGCCAGCCCTAGGGAGGGAGCTGTCTCCTCTCTCCTTCCCTAATTTCCACACTCCCTATTTCTATTTAGAAATAGAAAGCATATAAGGTTCACCTGACCTGGGTGGCCCTCAAGTTTTTCTGTGAGCTCCTTAAGGGTAAACCCTTACCTACAACACCCTTATATACTCAACACCTAGCACAGGCTGGGCCCCCAGCGCCTTAGCACAGATGTTATAAGGTCTTCACCACCAGAAGGCACAGGCCCCTCTTACTGCAGAAAAATTTCATCCTACTTCATTTCATTATTTCCTAGGTAAGTATTATTTGGGGGAAAAAATATGCCTTACAAACAATTCTCCAATATTCTTCCAGTCCTTGAGGATTTCTCACCACTGTGTTCACTTTTAGCTTATAAAACTGAGGCATGAAAGAATAATCTTGGGGTAGGAAGGGATGTCCAGAATAGAATAAATACGCATTCAGAAAGCATCCCAAGAGGGAAAAAAATGTCAACTTGATTGCAGTTCCCCATTTATAAAAAAATAGAGAACAAACCTGGTGGCGAGCAGCGTTTTTACTTTGTAATAACTAAAGCAGGTCTCGCGGGACGGGTGAAGCAGCAGAAGTTGCAGCACAGGCACGTGCTGACTCGACTTTGAAAACCAATGCAACAGAGCCAAGGGAGGGTGTGCAGCAGCCAGGCCAGGTCACACATAGCCAGTACTCTACAGCTGCAAGGCCAACTTTTAAAATTATTTCATATGGGCCGGGCACGGTGGCTCACGCCTGTAATCCTAGCACTCTGGGAGGCCGAGGCGGGTGGATCGCTCAAGGTCAGGAGTTCAAAAACAGCCTGAGCAAGAGCGAGACCCCGTCTCTACTAAAAAATAGAAAGAAATTAATTGGCCAACTAAAAATATATAGAAAAAATTAGCCGGGCATGGTGGTGCATGCCTGTAGTCCCAGCTACTCGGGAGGCTGAGGCAGGAGGATTGCTTGAGCCCAGGAGTTTGAGGTTGCTGTGAGCTAGGCTGACGCCATGGCACTCTAGCCCGGGCAACAAAGTAAGACTCTGTCTCAAAAAATAAAATAAAATAAAATAAAATAAAATAAAATAAAATAAAATAATTTCATATGATCTTCATCATCTTTTTAGGTACACAAAGTATTATTACAACATTCATTTTACTCTTCTAAGATTGAGTCCCGATAAAGAGACCTGACCAAATCACACGCTACATAGTACCAGAACCAAATATCAGAACTCAGGTCTCCTAAATTCCACTCCTGGATCTTTCTCATCCTTAACAAGGAACCTCATCTTATCTCCATTTGGTCAGGAATATTTCCAAAATAAGTATTTCCATATAAATTTGTATATGTTGTTGATGACCATCATTTCATAAATCACTCTGACAAAAAGTTTAAATCCATAGTTTTTCAAAAATCACTCTGAAAAATTCTAATATTCTCTTATATTCATTCTACTTTTGTTAATGCACAGTTGATTTAATGTAATTCTCCCCAATGGCACTGCAAAATGCAATCTAAATAGGCAAAATACATAATTATTGTAGACTATTATATACCAAACCGTTCTTCCCATGGTGAATACGATTAGACTCTACTCACTGGCTTAGTTTAAATCCTTCAAATACAGATCTACATGTTTTCTTTACCTTTGTCAAGCCTCAAAAGACAATGCAATTTGTTCTAAAAAAAAAAAAAAAGGTAATTAACGGCAGTCTCCTAAAGCCTGCCCACCTCCACTTGCAGTGAAAGGTCTTAAAATAGATTATTGCCAAACTTAGTGGCCTTTCCCCCCTGAGATCACTAAGGCACACAGAGGAGAGATTTACAAAGGATTTTACATCTTTCACCTTAATTAGATATTCAGATAGAAAACACAAGAAATTACAAAAACACAATTCTACCTAGAGGATTTGAAACCACTGAGAAGACAACATTCTTCCCTTCTCTGCTTGTGAAAAACATGAATAATTCCCTAGTAAATTAATTTCATTCGAGTTGCTAAGAAGCTAAGTACTTTTCTTTCTAATTTACTATTTCAGAGGCTGTAAAATAGCAGTAAGTACATTGCATTGCTGGGCTGCACTAATTTTACAATTGTTTTTAACATCAAAATGAGAAATTATACCAAATACTTAAACTGTACTTGAAAATTACAACATGTGTTTTGGGCCCAACGGGCAGGGACAAGAAAAAGGCTTTGGGCCCAAGAGGCCAGGGGGAAAGAAGCACTTTGGGATCCAAAATCAGCTGTACCCACTGTCTATGGGATATCCCGAAATGTGTTGGGGCCTCAGTTCCAAAAACCCTAAAATACCAGTGCCGCCATTTCACCTCGTAGGATTGCTCTGGAGAGTAAATAAGTGATAGGTAAAGAACCCAGCACCTAGGTGGCATGCCACTGTCATATTTCCTTTTCCCTTGCTTCCGGGAAACCAGAAGAAATAGCAAATATATGAAGCGGGATCACAAATGGACGAAAAATTTGAGCTGTGGAAAACCATACCCTTTGGGGTTTACAGACATAAAGAACAAATACAAGGCAAGGACTCAGGGCTGTTCTGCAGTCACAGGGCTCCAACAGTAGCAGCAGCTATTCTCGACTGGGCACTGTATTTTCCATGGGATGACCAAGGAGGCAGATATCATCCCCTTTTCGCAGATGAAGAAATGGTCTAGAGAGGTGACTGACTCTCACAGCTGGTGAATAGCACAGCCAGGATGAGAACTCAGGTTAAATGAGGCTATTATCACCTTCAGAACACACCCAGAGACAGAAGTGTTTGAAAAAGTCATATTATTTGATCTCTGAAGTAAACCCATTAATCAGTATGCTACTGATTGACCCTATTTGCAGATAAGGAACAGAGTTCACTGAGGTTAATAACTTCCCCCTTCAGATGACAGTAAGTGACAAGGGTAGCCCTTGAATGCGAGTCTTTCAATCCCAAATTCCTTTTTCTTATGCTGCCAGTGATTTCCCAACTGTTCTCCAAAGCAAAGGCATCTTGGGTCAGAAGCACTGTGTCTTAGCAGACTCACGTGTGGGGCCCAAACTTTCACCTCTCCTTGTATCTGCACCCTTCACCATGTGGCCCTGCATCCCCACATACCAAGAAGTGAGGTCTGTTTCCCCAGCCTTGGTTCTATGCTGGCCTTGTGCCTGGCTTTGGCCAGAAGCACAGGTGAAAGTGATGGCGTGCCCTTCCCAGGCATCAGCAGAGAGGCCTTGGTGCACTTCTGCTCTCTTTGGACACTGCCTGCTGGAGAATGAAAGACCATATAAGGGAGAGTCCATTTACCCTGCTGAGGCCATCCTAGACCAGCCTGCAGCCAGCCAACCCCCAAATTTCACAAGAGCCCAGCCAAGATCAGCTGAGTAGAGACATATACACAAAGTACCCTAAGCCCAGCTTAGATCAGCACAGCCACCCATGAAACATGAAGAATAGTAAATGGTGGTTGTTTTAAGCCACTAAGTTTTGGGGTGGTTTGTTACACAGCAATAGCGAACCAATATACCTTGTTTCCCAGTTTGGAGAGCCTTTGTTTTTTAATTTATATATAAAATTTGGTATAACTGAAAGATTTTTATGCATTTCTACTTATGTAAAATTTTGCTTAATGAAAAGACTTTGATGCTTTAATAGATAAATTTGAGAACTACTAAACTAAGCTATCATAACCTCCACACCACCTTCCCACTTTCGTGTTCTTCACCTTTAGTGCACTATGAATGTGTCCTTAAGAAGTAAAAGAAACACACACAAAAACTGCATTTAGAACACTGACCCAAATGGCAAGATTTGAAACTCATTTATTTTCTGCCACCACCACCTAGTCCCAAAAAGATTTAATGCATGTATAACAATATGTAAAATACAACAATGTAAATTAAAATGAGGTGAGAAAAGTGAAGAAGAGACTAAGAATTAGGCCAGGAAAAGGACCCAGAAACACGGATCTACTGCACAGATGGCTATTCTGGGCGTTATTTCATTGCTTTTTGCCCAGGCACTATCCTTTTTTTTTTTCTCTTGAGACAGAGTCTCACTTTTTTGCCCAGGCTAGAGTGCTGTGGCATCAGCCTAGCTCATAGCAACCTCAAACTCCTGGGCTCAAGTGATCCTTCTGCCTCAGCCTCCCGAGTAGCTGGAACTACAGGCATGCGCCACCATGCCCGGCTAATTTTTTCTATATATTTTTAGTTGTCCAAGTAATTTCTTTCTATTTAGTAGAGACAGGGTCTCACTCTTGCTCAGGCTGGTCTCAAACTCCTGACCTCAAACGATCCACCTGCCTCGGCCTCCTGGAGTGCTAGGATTACAGGCATGAGCCCCTCGCCCAGCCATATCCACTCTTCAACTGGTAACAGAACCTATTTTTTTCCTGGAGCCCAAACACAGGAGTGATTTGTACCACTGAGGAAGAGAATCTTTCTTTCCACTGGGCTTGGAGCCAGAGGGATTGAGCCTGTAACTCCTTAGAAACATCACATAGAGACAAAAGAAGCTAGAGAGGAAGACCTGTCATCCCAACAACCATGTGGAGCCCCCAGAACCAGCCATGCCCACCTTTGGCCTTCTCTGTTACAAAAGCCAACAAGTTTCCTGTTTAATGTAGACTAGCTTTAACTGAGGTTTTCTGCTCAATAAAAGAGTTTTAACTGCTACAGAACTTGCATTTGAATCTGGCTTTCTAATAGCCAACAAAGAGAGGGAAACTTGATGGGTTATAAAATTCACTAGGTCCACAAGAAGAAACTAAGTGCACAGAAGAATCACATTTTTTCCTGGAACTAAGGCCCAGAAAGAAATCTCCCCAGAAGGTCACCATACAGATTTTATATCATGTAATTCAAAATTACTCAATATCTTTCTAACAGACACAACACTACATTTGAAATGCTTTTTCCTTTTTTTTTTTATCTTTCAGTTATTTAATTAGGTTCTTCATAAAAATTTAGAATACCAATCTCTGAGGATAAATTCCATTTGTCAGGGCAAACAGAGATCGCAGATAGCCCTGGAGCTGAGGAATTGTCTTGATTTTTGGTAAAATTTGGGAGTCCACAGCTTTCTGATCTACTTTGCGCTGTTCTGTAATCTCATATTTCTCCTTTTCTGTGTCGAAAATCTCACCCTCCTGGTGTCTGGGCTTCTGCAGTTCCTTCTTCTTGAAGTAAGCATCAGTGAGATGCTTAGGGATTTTCACATTGCTGATATCAATTTTTGTGGAGGTGGCAATGACAAATTTCTGGTGTGTCCTTCGCAGAGGAACTCGATTGAGGGACAGAGGTCCAGTCACAAGTAACAAGCCACTGCCCAGCTGCTTCAGGAAAACCACTCTCTTGCCTCTGTGGTATCCGGTGAGGATGATGAGGACGGTCCTGGGAGTGATGCTAGCTTGCAATCTTCTCACATGTTGGCTGAAGGGTTTTTTGCCGTGGCTCAACAGCTTTCGAGGCACATCTTCGGTTGGATAGTATCTAGGCATTTTGTGAAGTTTAACCACCCAAGTGCCACCATTCTTGTCACCACCAACTGGTTTTGTAACAGTGGTGAGGACCTTCTCCTTCTTTTTCTTTTCAACCTTGGATTTAGCCACTGAGTATTTCCTCTTGTACATGGCCTTCCTAGAGTACATGGCAGGTCGGGAATATCTGCCGATTCCTCTGACGAGAACAGGATTTCGGCTGCAGTGTGGCTTCCCCTTGTTAACCTTTTTAGCCTTGAGGTTAGCCTTTTTCACTTTGCCACTGGCATCAGACTTCTTGGCATCAGCCTTCTTGGCTTCAGGTTTCTTCTCTTTAGTATCCGGCTTCTTCTCAACTTTTTCACCCGCCATCTTGCAAGATGGGAAAGAGAACTAAGAGCTCAGCTTCCGGTTTATCTGAAATGCTTTTTCTTAAAACATACTTCAATACAGGTGGAGAGCATTAAAACAAAGCATAAATCAGGCAGAGGCAACTGTATGTGTATATTGGGAGGGAGATTTAACATGATACACCTTCCCTATGCTCAGACGACCTGGCTGGGTGAGCAGTGAAGACTTTACTTCCCAAAGTCTCCATGGATTCTCGCAGCCAGGATTTTATTAGCTAATGGGCAGCATTAAGTTTGAGAATATCATACTCTCTCAGCACAGTACCTAGCACATAGTTTGTACTCAATATATGGTTATCACTTATTACTATCAATGCTAAGCCCCTGAAATAAGGCTTATCTATGTTGTCAATATTCAAGCAGAAAATCACAGGCCTTCACAGCCTAGTTGCTGCAGAGCCTTTGGTGGCCCCCGTGAATGGTAGCTACACTCTCAAGTACAAAGGGAAAAAGTGAACTTCTCTTATGCTAAGTGCATATCTTAGCAGACAAGGCCCATGACAAATCTGCAAAGTATCTAAAATCCAGCATACAGCCCTTTAACGCCCACTTCCTGTTAGCAAGCAACCTCATCACTATATGGGGCACTCTCTCAGATGGGACCCAATAGTCTAGACATTTCTCCCATGCTCACCCATCAAAAAAGTGACTCAGTGATCCAGGTCCCATTCTCTCACACCAGTGCTATCTGACAATCTAATCTGAACTAAGATGTTAAGTAGATGACTATGCTCACACTTGTTAAGTGACTGGAGAGACCTTATAGATCCTTGAATCAAATGTCATTTTACAGGTGAGAAATCTGAATCTAAGGATGTCAACTTATCGAGGTAACAGCTAGAGATGTCATATTTGAGATAACTTAATGAGCCACCTCTCCCAGAGACTACATTTTGACAAGCACCTTTCTTCGTGGGCCACAATGCTATGCTAGCAGAAATTCCAAGTGAGTTAACAAAATAGTATGCCCATTTTAAGGTTTGTGAGACTTTTAAGAACCACTACAATCAAAATACCAAGCTTTTGGCCCATGCTTATGAGGCTCCTAAGACAAATTATTCTACAGTGTCCATATGCTTCAATGAACACAAAGTAAAGGAATAAGTGGTGGAAAATAATCCTCCCAAAATACTTTGCAGATCATCTTGTCTCATGATCTTCCCTGAATGAGTCATTTCAAAATGCAGCTCAAATCTGCATATTTAGAGATCTAAAATCATCTGTGTTTTGATTACTCTGAAATATCTTTATTTTTTCACTATATACTAAAAGTTCCAGACTGATGTCACATTTACTAGAGTTTACCAAGTTGGAAGATGGGTACAAAGCAGATGAGTTTGTATAAAATGATTTGTTTCAGAACTTGTATTCTCTTCAGACACAGAAATCCTCTGCTTCATAAAAGAAATGCTCTCTGGTCAATTATGGCTTGGTATGTAAAAATTCACATAGTGATCCTCAGATGCTTTCTTAACACTAGTCAGAGAAGATGTGATAAATTCTGTACAAGGGCAGGGTCTCTGAGTCACTGTTACTCTCCTTCCAGTAGCTCTTTAATGAACATCAAAGTCATCTGAGGTGTTTCTTTACCAATTCCTGTGGCCCAACTCTGGCAATTCTGATTTAGTAGGTCTGTGGGAGCCAGGAACCTACATTTTTAACAAGAGCTTCAGGTGACCCCAATGCAGGCATCCCACACTGCCTCTCCAGCACTGAGTAGTGCTGGCTTCTCATGGTGCCAATTCAGAGGCAATCACTTCGCTCATTTCAGGGGGCTTTCTTCTTTTAAAACATATTGGCTGTATGTTTATAACATACATACATATATAAGCACTTATACATACTTATATGTTACTTATACAGTCTCCTGGCACCACAACTATCAAAGCTTCAGACCCAGAAAGGGAATGTCTTAAGTTTGAATCATGAAGTTGCCAATATTTAACCCTTTTTGACTTATAAAAAGAGTCCATACACTTTAACCTATAACGTGCATGGAGGATAAGAGAACACACTGATCGATCCCTTCTTCTCTTGACCATTAGACACACATTAGGCCCTGTCACCTCCAGAGGCCCCCTAACATCACAGCACGGGTTCTCTAATGCAGTCTTTATAAGAATCCTACAAGGTATTTTTCCAGAAAAGATTGAGGATCAGTAAAATGAAATATTAATAACATGCCCAAGGCCACAAGGCTATTCAGAGGTGGAAACAATTCAAAGTCAGGAAGACCTGATCTGACCAGAGGCTTCTGCCCACACCTCAGGGACCCTATGGCTGACATTACTGCCTTAACAGAGGACACAGCCCCCTGTCCCTCTGCCTGGGGAGGCTGCACTCCAAACCCATGAGAATTCTCGAACCAGCTGCCTACCACGGGCCCTGCCCACTGGGTAGTGCTAGAAAGAAGAGGAGAGGCTTTTTAAAAGCCACACAATGGGATGAAAACAGTGATGCACAGAGACTAGGGGAGCCCCACAGCACACACAGAACACAATGCCAAGGGTTACCAATGCCCTGGCTGGTTGTGGAAATGTCACGCCACATTCAGTGGCCAAGACAGCAGAAGTCAAGAAAGCAGGAAACATAGATTATGAGATTGTCATCGAAGTAGCCTCTTTTTATTAAGTTTTATCACTTGAGAGTATACCACACTGAATGAAAAAGCAACGAGAGCATGCCTGCTATAATGAAGACGAGCCTGATGTTATCGTGATGCAGCCTGAGCTCTGTGTAGGTATAATTAATTTCATTCTATATCAGAAATAAAAGGCAGCAGAGATAATATATATTATTCCCTGTCATGGAACCTTCCTACTGGTGATACCATGGTTCTTTTAATATACCAGTGACTAAATCAAATACCCCTAGAGTCATGATAAATCTATCCCACAGTAAATTTCATTTTTTAGTGATCAGTAGTATATCAAAATTCTACTTTATAGCAATAACTGATTTATAAAATTTTATTATACATGAAAAAACTATAGGCTTATTTTATATATTTAATTAACAAAAGGTAACACTTTTTACTTTAAATTTAGCAACTGAATCTCTATGCACTTATAAATTGCTAATGGCACCAAGCTCTAAACCCACAGTCCGGTTCTATTGTTTAAGGTTATTCAAAATGCTTAAAAAAGTCAAACTTGATAGGAAGGAAAAAAAACCAGCAGAAAACATAAGTAATTTGATTTTTTCTTCTCCAAAGGAAATTCATTCAATATTTGCTGAGTGACTACTAGATGCTAAAACTATTTAGTAATTTGGTTTTATACATTATCAGTATTTAAAAGGACTGGTTTAAACCACTTTATAACTATATGTCTAGACAGAATATGACAAATTTCAAGCATATTGTTATTACAAGATGTAAAGTACCTCAAGCTACTCAAACTGAGAAGATCAAATAGTATTTATTAGAAACAGATTGATTGTTTCCATCAAATAATATCCATCAAAAACAGATTACAGTCAGTCCCCAAGTTACAGACAACCCAACTTAGTGTTCTGTACTTATGAATGGGCTACCAAGGGTTCCCATAGGATAATTTGCAATTAAATAATTAACAATTTGTGAACTAGTTTCTTCTGCACACGTATAAACAAACCCACATGGCTTAAGCAGTTCATTGGTGCAGCATCTTTACTAGTGACTAGTCTCATAGATAAACAGCTCATAGAAACACAAGAACATGAAGAATCAGAAGATCCACAGCCAAGAAAGTTTACGACAAAAGAATCAGCTGAAGCCTTTCATCTCACTGAAACAGGATTTGCTAAGCTTGAGGAGCAAGATCCTAACAGTGAGCAGTTTACAAAGGTTTACTGTGTAGTTGAGAACATCGGCTGCTACCGTTAAGGTAGAAATCCTAGTAGGGGCTCACGGCGTGGATGGAGAAAGATTTGTCATGCAGAGATTAGGATATATGTAAAAGTTAAAAGTTTATTTTATCTTCTTAGAGGGGAGTGAGAGAGAGAATGAAAGAGAGAGGGGAAGGTGGTGGTGGGGAGAGAGGGTGTGGCATCCCAAAGAAAGAGAAGGGGGTATCAGCAGTGAGGCAAAGTGGTTTGCTGATTTTATGGGGACAAAGAGAAAAAAAATAGCGATGGCTGTCAGTTGGTAACAAAAGTGGTAGCAATATGTCAAAGTCTAAGAGTTAGTTTCCACGCTTTTCCTTGGAGACCGGGGGTAGGAGATGTGACTATGCCCTGGAGATACTCAGAAACTCTGTAAAAGCAGATTCTCAAAAAACAATTTTGAAGGAGAGAGATTTACATCTCTTCTCCTCAGTCTATTCAGCTCTTTTCAGAAGTTGTGCAAAACAGAACTCCTGCAGGGTGTCTGTTAGTGAGAGAACTCCTGGGACTGATCTTTAACTGTTACTGGGGAAATTGCAGGATTAGGTATTTTCCTGTTATTTTCACAAGGCCACCCCTTTCAGCTACAAGCCCATTTATGATGAAAAAAAGAAAAAGGCTGTGCAAACAACCCTAGATATATTTTTCAAGAAAATCTCCCCTCCTCCAGCAATGGAATCAAATCCTGATTCTCCAGCACCCACTCCATCCTCTCCAGCACCATCTCTATCATCTTCTGATGAATGTTAGCTACCTTCTTGCCTCACAAATGCCCCTTCCAGTAAGCAAGACATTGATGCAACACTAGGTGAGTGTTAACCCTTAATATTTTTTTTGGAAATTTCTCCTATCTCCTACCTAAATTTTTGTATGAGTTTGCTTTTATGTTGTTTGTTTGAATTAAAAGAAAGAACACAATAGTTTCTGTAACTTATTATTACAACACAGGATTATTACCATTATTATTACAGTAATATGCTATATTACCATGTAAGCCATTATAGTATTATTATTATTAGCATTTATACACTGTTCATTAGGGATCTGAGTTACATACAAATCCAACCTAAAAATGTTCTCAGGAATGTATCTCATCCACAACCCTGGGACTGCCTGCGTACAAAAAACAGATCACTCAATCCTTTTTCACTGGACATAAGCCCACCTGTGAATCTACACTAACTCCACAGCTGAAAGCAGGGGAAAAGTAATGGGGCTTCTGACTTTTACAGCAACCCAAACTAATTCTTTCCATTGTATGCAGTAAGTCTGCTTTTGACATATTGAATAGGAAAGAGATTAAGATGAATATTCACCCATCCGAAAACAAACTTATGCTCTATATGCTTTTATGCTTTGCAGCCCATAAAAAGTAAATGCTTTGCTTCTGCTTAGGCTGTTGCATGTTGAAATAAATCATTCTGTTAAACAGTGGCCTTTTCCTCCCCAGTAGATTCTAAAACTTTCTGAGTTTTGACAAGTCTCTGACTCCTATACTGTCATTCATCTCTTCTCTATGTCCTACATTCATCACTCTTTTAGCCCTCAAGGTCATTTACTACCTCTATAACTCCCAGTTTCTAAGGTAAGCCACACAGCCTTCTTTAATCAGATCCTCCACCCTCCTGTGACCTTGAACCCAGGGCCCAACACTGGAGCTTTGTATAAAAAGTTTTTAATTACTCATTAGTCTTCTGAGTTTTAAACAGGAAAAATGACTGAATCAGATTTCCACGCAAACTTTAATGACTTCTTGAATTATATACCTAAACCCTCAACTTTGTAGAAGTAATCTCTTACAGATGTAAGCAAAGTATAGACAAGCCACTCCCTAAAAATGTTACACACCTACACAGAGCCATCCACTCCACTGCTTTTCTAGTCTACTACAAGAAAGCCCCCAAGGTTAATATTAACTCTTAGTTAGCAAATATATACTACTACTTCCAGTTTCACCACTACATATATACCAGTAGCAACATATCACATAGCAGAGAAGTAAGATTATCGCACACAGTCTAAAGTTGTCTTTGGGTCAATGCTGAATTATAAGATAAACTATATCTAGCACTAGTGGAACTACAACTTACACTAAAGAATTTAATTTTACAATAAAGATTTAGAGATACACATACAAGCAGCTTAAAGTCCACTAACTATGATGCCTTTCTTTAGCTGTAAGTGAAGCAAGTCCAGGAAGCCTTCCATGGATAAGACTGGGCCTTTCCGGGCTCAGGCAGGTGGGTTTAGGGATGCAGCTACACCTAGTGATCAGCTGTGGATCACAGCAGGAGGAACAGGCAGCAGGGGGCCAGCAGGCTTTTGAGAAGCAATCCTCAACTGTTTCCCAGAAAGGCTGGTTGACAACTTGTTCAAGATAAATGTGTCAAATGGCATCACAATTACCGTTATTTACCTGGAGTGTTAAAGGGCAGAGATGCAATGATTGTCTTTTGGGGCTAAGAAAAATATTAGGCTCTATTTTAGGATATACAATTACTTTTAATAGACGTCTAATAAAAATCTTTATTTTATACAAAGTTTATTTCCAAAGTCAAAGTTCCCCGTTTTTCTTTCCGTCTTAAATTTTGAAACTTTTAATAGATGAACAACTTTTCAAAGTATGGTTAACTATATCTTCCTTATCTTTGCTCATTTCCACCCCACAAAGGGGCCTTACAAACAGTAAGTGCTCAATATTTATTTGAATTAACTATTTTAATAAGCATTATTTTAATGAGCACATTGGGCTACATGCTTATTACAACAAGCCAACAATTATCTACTATGTGAAATATCAACCCAGGGTAATTACCAATGGCTAACCATTACAGCAAAATTTAATTAAAATGTTACATTGAGGTAAGTAAAATTATAGAAAATTTTTTTCACTTGAGTTTAACCACTGGCTGGATCCAGTATCTTCCCCAGATAAGACTTTCATTTGAAATAGCACACTGGTGCTCAGAGAGTCACAGCACAATCACAGCACCATGTTCACAACTTCAGCCGTGTTAATCAAGAGGCTAGGAAGTGAATGAACGTGCCTTATATTTCTACCCCCAGTTCTGTTTCAGCTCTTGTCCATGGAGACAAGAGGACAAGAGGACAATGGAGGATGAGGATCCCAGATCTTCTGGAGCAGTGGTTTGAATTTGCGGCACATCAGAATCCTACAGAGGACTCGTTGTCACCCAGAATGCTGAGTCCTATCCCCAGTTTCTGACTCAGGACTAAGAGTCTACATGTTTAAAAACTTCCAGAGTAAAGCAGATGCTGCCAGCCCAAGGACAACACTTTAAAAACTCCTCTTTTAGGACAATGTTTCTCCAAAGAGTAGTTGGAAACCACCTGGGAATGGTGTGGGCCTCTCATCAAAATCACCATGGCTGGGCCCTAGAAAGCAGCACTTAGGAGGAGGAAACCAGGTGATCCTTGTGCACACTAAGTTTAGAGAAGCACAAGTTTTCACATCAACACCTGCCCAATCAATATCCCAGGCCCTCCCCAGAGCCACCTAAAATCCCTGAGTAGGGTGTCACCATGATCTACCTGCACAATTGTCACTCTTGATGGCCTTCCCTCAACTTTCCATTTTTCCCACCTTAACAGCAAAGAGGGCATAAATGCAGCAACCCTTCCCTGCTAGGATCTCCAGAGCTTGTCATGCCCCATGCCTAAGCACAACCTTTTCTTCTCATCCTGTTTTCTTTTTCTCTCACTCCCAGCCCCTTAATTATGCCCTAGCCTTGCTAGCCACACCACCAGTGGGGGGTGGGGAGGGTGACTACAGACTAAGAAGCTTGGTGACTAAATCCTTCCTCCTCCCCACCCAATGCAGCCCAACTTATTTTTCTCTGCTAGGTTTTTCTGAGCTACAGTGTAAACTCAGGCTTTCTGATGACTAAACTCAAAACCACCCCAGTATTTTAGGAACCAAAGAGAAGCTGCATCCTCTTATAATGAAAGGCTTGTAGTATTTTGTACCTTTTTTAAATGTTTTATTTTGTTAGTTTGAAAGACTTCCCACAATTATAAAATAAGCCTACTAACATGTAGTATGTTGTATTTATAAAGATAGTAAGCACACGAAAATGTGAAACTGTGGTTTTCAAAGAGTGGAATCTTAGAACTAAAGTAAAATCCACGGTGATACCACCCTTAAGAAAAATGTTACACTGTTGAAAAAGCATATAATTCATTAAAATTCTTGACCCCCAAATGAAAACTATGTCTTAGGATATTTAGATAATAATACATACTTATTCTTGAAAACTTAATGAAATCTAAAACAAAAATTTAAAGGAAAAATACCTAATCTAAAACATAATTCCTTTACCAAAATAGATATACTGTGTAGAGCCTCAATTCCTAGAATGTATTACAATAGTTAGGGAGCTATGAAAATTTAAATAAAGCCATTAACTTTTCTAGAATGTCACAGAAATACTTAAATTCTAAAACCAATTTTTCACAAATGTAAAGGCTATGCTTCATTCATATATGGTTTATATAATCTAAAGACATAATTCAAATCACTTGTTTGTTAAGGAAAGTTGATTTAGAATTACTCAAATTATATATACAACCTTATCCATATATCACTATATGTCAGTAGCTTCTTTTCTGAAAAAATCTGTAAAATAACCTTTTTAAAATATGAGAAACTAAAACCTATAATTTTCTTGATCAGAACAATTTATTTTGCTCAAGCAATTCTTTACATACACATAACACTAGGAATGTTATAGTAATATCTTGGCATATTTCTTTCATGCTTAGTGATTTAAATTTGAAGTATTTTCTTCATATCAATTATCAATCCAGTGAAAGTACCATGAAAAATGGAAAATGCTAAAGCTATAATTATCTGAAAAAGTAAATAGAATTGCCAAACAAATATATTCCCTTTCTTTGTAAAGGGTACTTTAAAAGTTTGTATTTTCGACTTATAGAAGAGTAGCAAAAACAGTAGAAAGAGTTCAAGTACACCCTTCACCCAGCTTCCCCTAATGTTAACATCTTATATAAGCAGAAAACTACCAAAACTAAGAAATTAACATTGGTACAACAATATTAACTACAGACTTTTTTCAGAATTCAGCAGTTTTCCCACAAACATCCTTAAAAGATTTTTTAAAAAAATTTCTTCACAAGAATTCCAAATTCACATGGTTATGTTAGAGTTAAATGTATTCCAAATACTACTGTAGCTGAAACAAAGGGCCAAGTCTGTATTTCTATTACTGCAAACCAAAGATTACTTAACAGAATATAACATATCAAAACCACTGTAATGTAGAACTAAACACATCACTGTATAATATATGTTGCAACTTGGCTTTTAAGAAATTGGGTCAAAGAGGAATGACTTTCCAACTTTTTGGCTTCTCACCCTGGAAAAGAGACTTTCAAGCAAAAATAAAATGACTTAACATTCTTCCTCATATCTTACTTTCTTACCAAAGTTATTTTTAGTGAACATTAAAAAGCCTAGAAGACCAAGTGAAACTCCACTATTTTGCCTAACAATTTAGAAACTGTAAAGATGAAAAACAATTTTTTTAATGAAATGTTCACAGTAAATAAAGTCCTCATGGGCCAAAATCCTAATTCTTTTCTCCTCCAGTAAGTTTAGCACTCTATTTCTGATACCTGGTGACTAAATTATGTGTAGTCCCACCTCCTGAAATGATTAACAATCTTAATTCCAAACCCATTCCAAAAGAGGACAGGAGAGTACTGCAGAAGAGGAATAGCAGAGTGTCTTGTGTATAAATCTTAGTTACACAAAAAACCTCCGATTACAGAAACCCTCATGATTTACTCCATTGGGTGGCCTACAGAGAACCTGGCCTAGAAAATGCAAGCCAAGACCTAACTTTTAACAATCATTCCTCTCCCTCCCTTTCCTATTACTGGGTTCACACACAATTTGAATGTTTGCAAATGATCAGAATGCACAGTAGTAATTTATTCAACGAACAGTGAGTGCCTATTAGGTCTAAGGCTCTATGTTAAGTGTATTTTGAAGAACCAAGAAGAAAAAAAAATGACTTTGCCCTCAAGCATCTTATAATCTAGCTCCTCTATCTCTAAAATTTATTCCTAAGGCAGGTTAAAATCAGTCAATTATTACAATTTCTGGTATACTCTTAAAAAGAATTGAATGTCAATGTATCAGAGCTAATTTTCCCAACATACCAAAAAAAAAAAAAAAACCTGACTTTTGCAAGGCATTAAGTGCTTCACACACCCCTACTACCTAAAATGCAAGGTGGAGAGAAAAAATGTAACAAAGTGCAACAACATATCTGATCCTTACACACATGAAATTTGCCAACTTCAAACTTTTAAAATTTCAACATTTTTAAGCAATCGCTTGGATACTGCCCTTTATTTCCCCTTTACCCACTAACATACCACGTTAACGCTTTTTTTCTTAAAAAAAAGAAGCATACTTCAGTTAATGGTATGATAATTCAAACAAATAGAAAGACATATTTCCTACGCAAGAAAAATTAGGCTAAATTTTAGTAAAAGTCTATCTATGTTGGTTTGACTGACCATTTAAATCAGCCTTAACAAGGACATAAGTCAGTACTACTGAGGCTGAAATCGTTTTTTAGTGATGAGGGACTCATGGTTTAAATAAGCTATCTAAATATTTGTTCCCACCTCCCTTGCACACAATTTAAAAATTCATCCAAACAATATTTAACACAGCTTAACTTTAAACAAATCCCATTAGGGAGTTATTATGAGTCAGAGAAACCATCACTAAGACCCTCATACTTGGCTTCTAATACTAATGAGTTACATGGCTCTCAAACTGGCAACTGCTACTCTTTTATTCACTAATAAGAACACAGGGCGAAATCTGCATCAATTTTATATCAGAAAGCAGTGCATCATTATGTTAAACCCTCTGGAATACATGCAATCACCAGACGGTTAAGGAAATACTAAACTTGGGAAAAGGGTATTTCTCTACTGAAGTTGATGGTTCGGGTTTCAAAGCACAGAACAATCAGATAACTAAAAGCTCCACTCCATCTCTGAGGCCAACTGTGGTCAAGAGTCCTGCAGATCAGCAACACACAAGACACAACCCTCTGTGCCCTCTGTGTGTACAGAGGACCAACAGCCAATAGTCCTAAACGCCAAAAAAATAAAAACTTGTTTCCACGTCCCAGGGTGCCAAACGGCTTCAATGTTTAAAATGTGCTCTTTACTATTAATGTCTCCTTCATCAGATAAAAAACATTTAAAATAAAAAAAAAACCTTACTCATTCCTCCCAAATAAACATAGGAATCTACTTGGCAAACCAAGTTTAGAACCAAATAGCGGGATTTTTTAATTAAAAGAAAAAGATGAAAGCCCACTGCCACCAACGTATGTGGACCTTAATGAAACTAATTAACACAAGAAAGGAGGTGTGCAAAGGTGCCAGCATTTGCCATCCATCCACGTGTATCCTCCAGGTAATGAAGGAGATCCTGGAAGTAAACCCGGTGACACCGTGCTGGGTTCGGCCCATGCCTGACCCCCGACTCCGCTCCACACACCCCTGCCGAGCGCGTGCAGGCACACGCGCGCACACTCGCACAGGCTCACTCTCACTGCCCGTCCCTCTCCTTCCCGCCTGGGCCCCCGGCAGCCAGGCTGGGTTAACAAGTTGCCGCCAGCCGCGCCGCTCCGCTAGGGGGCAGAGAGTGGGGAAGGGGAGCCCGGCGGGGCGCAGGGCCGCGGCGGCCCCGGGCCTGGGGGCCGGCCCGCTCGCTCAGCGGCCGCCGAGTCCTCCCGCTGGGACCGACGAGGAACGCCCGCCTGCCCTCTCCGGACATGCCGCGCGGCCGCGGGGACCTGCCGAGGTCCCAGCCGCGCCGGGCAGGGGGCGGCAGGGGGCAGCAGGGAGGGCAGGGCACCGGGAGACCGCCGCCGGAGCTGCCGCCAGGTCCGGGCGATCGCTGCGGGCACGGCCGAATACCGGCGGCCTCGGCCTGGCCGCTGCTCGGGGTCGGAGGGGACCGTGCAGCGCCTACGCCCGGCGGCTGCAGCCAGGAACTTCAGGCAAAGTTTTCTGTTCCTTCTGGAGCCGGCCAGGGACTTGGGAGTAGCAGCTGCCCAACCCGAGCACAAGCCCAGGCCCCGGAGGGACAGGGGCCGAGGTGGGGGGCTCCGGGCTGGGGGGCTCGCCCGCGAGGCCCCTCCGCTCCGCCGGCCCGAGTACTCAGCGCCTGCCTCCCCTCCGGCCCCTTGCCCAGCGCCCGGCTGACGGGCAGGCGCGGTGCCCGGCCCGCCGCGCCCCCCGCCGCGCCCCGACGCCCGCCTCGCGCTCTCCCTCCCAGGAGCTGCCGGCGTCCCGGACGCCCCGCTCCTGCCCGAGCGCCCTGGGGCGGCAGAGACTGTCCGCTTACCTGAAAACGTCTCGCCTGCCGCAGTTAGCAAAAGTCCGGCCAAAGTCGCCAGGCAAGTCCCAAGTCTCCTCATGGTGCTGAGTGCGCGCCGGGCCGCTCCCCGGCGGCGGTGGGTGGGCGCGCGAGGGCAGAGCGGGGACGGCAGCTTTGGTTTCAAGGCAGTGAGGAAGAAGGGTAAACGGCGCAGCACTGAGCCGAGCC
>VBSM01003157.1:4303081-4318807 GCA_008086735.1 Cheirogaleus medius
CAGCCGTGCCCCGGCGCTCGGCCGCCGGCGCCTCCAGGAGCTTGGCTGGGGGCGGCCACCGCCGCCGCCGCGGGTGCAGGCGTCAGCCGCGCGGGGACGAGAGGCCACACGGGTTGCCACCCTTTCCCCCTCCTCGGCCCGGCCGCGTCTTCTATTTTGGTGGCTGGCTTGGGGGAGGGTAACTGTGGAAGGGTTGCGCCTTAGCCAGAAGTTTGTCCCGGGTCACGAGCCCCGAGTAGTTTGTTAGAGCGGCGGGGCGGGACCAGCGGCCTGCGGTCAGGCGGCTCAGTGCCCGCTGCCCGGCGCCTGACGGCAGTGTCACCGAGCAGGGCCAGCTACACCCGGAGTCGCAGGCCCGCGCTCCCCGGCGGCTGAGGGAAAAGCTAGCGAGGCTATCGCGGAGGCTCCGAAGGGCTGCGGGCTTCCCTGCGCCGCGGGCAGTGCGAAGTTGGCGGGCGCCCGGAGCGGGAGCCGGGAGCGCGACAGCGGCCGAGCGCTGGGCGACCCCGCGAGGCAGGCGCGCCGCTATCCGCACGCGGAAAGCAGGGCGTGCTTGTGCCGCTTCATCTTGTCTCTGTCCCGCGTGGGCCCGGAGCGAGCCGAGGGCAGTGCACCGAAGGCGGCGGTCACACCAGAACGAGGGTTTGGCCACAACCCGGCATTTCTGTATTTGGTGCAAAGTGCTGGGAAACGGGAGGAAGAGAAGTGGGGAGTGCCTCAAATAATGTCTTGAAGTATTTTAATTTACTATTTGAGGTCTGAGATAACTATTTTATAAAGTGAATAAAAAAAACATAAAGTGCTTCACTAAAAAGTAAATTTTAAAAAAATTTAATTTTAAATATTTTTTTACATGATTCTTCTATCTCCCTGGGAATAAGCACATTGAGCTAGCACCAACCAGACAGCTGTAGGCTCCTGGCCTACCTAAGTGAAGACAATAGAGGGCTTGAGAAGAGGTTAAATTAGAAACCAAAACAACAGAGTAACAGGGTGTTCTAGCAATGATACCGCCCCCCAAGAAGGCAAATCCGTGATGCAAGGGTGCCCCAGAGCTCTCCTGCACACCTTCCACCAGAGGAGTCCTCTGCTCAGCCCTTCACTGATTTAGAGTGCTCGTGAAGACCTAAGAAATAAGTTGATTCCATGCTCATTGTGACCCTGCCTCCAGGAGATCCCAGAACCAACAAACTTTACAGCTGTCATCCTCCCAGGGCAAATTTGGGGACTAGTGGACTTTTGCTTTTGATGTAGCAACCCTCTCTCTCTTCAGGAACTCCACTTACTAGATCCTTATTAGACCTGCTCTTTAAAAATCTATATTAATCATTTGCTTCTTAATATGACCTTGCATCATCATGCTACTTCTCTCAATTATGTACTTGTTGAGCCTTATCTTTAATTGCAGAATGAAAATATGAAGTCTCAGAGAGGAAGCAGAGTCTCATCCTTCATGATCAACAGGTGAGGACGATCCAGTATATAACCTGGGCTTTCCACTTTGATGAAATTGTCCACTATACAGGAGTTCAAATTTGTGGGTTTTTTAAAATGGCAGTAGGCTTGCCAATGGAACTTTTATACTAGTGGAAGTAGCGAGAAGGAAGATAATAAGGTAAAAGTCAGTCACTTTTCTTCTGAGTAATTTCTTTAATTGAGTGAGGAAGTTAAGATAGGGTAGGATTTCATTTGCAAAAAATGTTAATTCTTTCGGCAAATATTTATGAAGGTTATACCATTTGTCAGGCACTGTGCGAAGTGCTGGTGATTGTCTTAGGCTGGGCTTCCTAAGAAACAGACCTTGAGGTTAGGATTTAAGTAAAAGTGGTTTTGAATTGGGAAAGTTATCCCAGGAAGTACTGCAAGGGGAGTGAGAAAGTGAGACAGAGAAAAGGAAAAGACGTTAATATAGGGTGTATTCATCAGCAGGTTACACTGTGGGCAAGGGGAACTCAATTCCCTGGGAACCCTGGGGGCAGAAAAAGCGTGGTACTCCCTTAGGGCTGGAACACCAAGGGACAAGGAAATGTGTGATGCTATTGGGGTGGTTGATCTGTGCTTCTGGCCTGCCACTGTAGCAATGGAGCAAATACCCTGTGGTTACTGCAACTGCTACTGCCCCAAGACTACTGCCCCCTCCTCCCAAACTATAGATACCCTGTTCCTTCCTCTCCCTACTTAAAGCTTAGAGGGAGGGTCTGTGGATTTGATTTATCTCTGTTCTCTGCTCTTTACAATGTTAAGCTGCCTCTACCCTTTGTAGCTTTCCATCCACATTTCATGGGATGATGGAGTTTTTGCCTTCTGCTCCTTTCTTTAAAATTCATGACAACTATTGTTGATTTACTCCTTTACAGGTAACTGGTCTAAGCAGCCTTTGAGCCTCAATGGAAGTCCTCTGTTGAAATGAATTGATTAGGCTTCCTCTAAGGAAGGGATGCTGTAGGAATCCTCCCAGTGGGACATTTGCTTTGACTTGTTTTTTTGGTTTTTTGTTTTTAGCAGTGGAGATTTAGTCTACCTACACGTCACTCCTGGCTCACTGAGGACAACAGTGGGACATTTGCAGAATGGCTGGTCAGAGTTAGGGGTGCTGTCAGACCAGCCCCTAACATTGATGGGCTTGGGTAGGAGTACAAATGCAACCCAACTTACCATATGTCTAAATATTTCAAAGTTATTAAGCAAGCAAACTACTAAATGTTATATCTTCCTACCTTGACAATTATAACAACCAAATTGAAAAATAAGAAAATCTATAGTTTTTATATGACAAAAAGCAAATGTCAACGATAAGTGAATTATGCATATCCTCTAGAGATTATGCTTATCTAGATTTTCTGTTGATAGGCTATATGGATAAATAGTAAAAAATATATATGTAATTCATATATTATAGATTTGTTCCATAAAATTGATATTTCCCTTTATTTTAGTAAAATCACTCTGTTGTTATAATCAAGATTTTCACATAATTTGTGTTCCATTGACAGTAAATATCCAAACCTATGCTGTTCTGTGTGGCAGCACCTAACCAAGTTTCAGTTGTTTTTTTTCCTCAGTGGTACTAGCTACATTTCAAATGGCCAGTAGCCACATGTGGCTAGAGCTACTGTATTAGACAGTATAGATAGAGAATATTTCCATCATCCCCAAAAGTGCTATTGGACAACATTGATCTAAAAGATTAATGTATTCAAATCATATAAAATTTGAGTATATATTTTCCTCTAAGATGTAAATTAATTTATTTCAAAAAATTAGAATGAATTTCCTATAGTTGTTGAAAATAATGTTCTTCCAAGGGATTCAAAGTTATCTATTAGAATTAAAATTTTAAATACAAATTATTACTATGAATATCAGCATGGAAATAAAATTCTTTTTAAGAAGCTTACAAATTATATTTAATATTTGAAAATTTAATTATATCTTATGAATGTGAAAATAAAACAAATTTATTAGCAATTCTAGCATTCATTGTCCACATGGTTGCTGACGTAAAGAATCAATGGCATGTTTCACATGTTATAACTACATATCTACCATTTTAACAGTAACATATATTAATTTTACAAAATATTGCTCAATGGCCATGTTCAACTGCATGCAGATATTAATGTGTGACTTCCTCCAGGACCATGAACTGGAACACAAAGAAAAGCAAGAAAATGGATGTTTGGCACTATTGGCAAACAATATTCATTATCTAAGACTGCAGCATACACTTTCTGTGTGAAAGGAAGGATCTGACAGTTTAATTCATGTGACTTTTCTTTTAATCAAGTACTTCTATTACACGATCCATGGACCTAGGAGTGTCCGTCTTCCATGTCAGCAGCAGCACACCCTGCAAATCTTTGAGGTGCGGGGTGCAGTCACCGTTTGTTTCAATGACATGGGGTAATAGTGGAGAAGTGTTTCTCTGGGGCCTGAACAGTGTTGGTTTTGAAAGCAGATGTTTAGGGTTACGTTTTATGCTCTCTCAGCACTGAGCACAGACTCCTATTGATACAGGTGACTTTGTGTTCCTTAATAAACTTATTTTTATAGGTTCATGATGCCCAGGGCAAGAGCCCATCCTACCAGGTCGGTGGGCAGAATTGCTGGCTGTGCTTGTACAGTGAGTGATGGCTCCTTTGGCAGTAGTAACTTTTCCTGAGATTTGTCCAAACCCCATTAACGTCAAAATGTAAATATTAAAAATGAAAACTGATATGACCATAACCCACCCCTACTTATCTGAAATATTATGTTGAATTTGGAGGTTAGCCCTGTGTGGAAAGTTCCTAAGCCATCAACAGTATCACCTCATCTGTCAAAAAGCATAGACAAAATTATAATTTAAATACCCACGAGAAAAGGAAAAGATTGTCATTTTTTCATTGTTCATGTTTTCTTCTCTAGACCTTGCTGAAATGATTACTTCCCATTTTTAGATGCACGTTGGGATCATTAAAGATTATTTTAAGATGAATAGAAAATGTGAATAAGCACCTCTGCATAGGTTTCTACAATGATGTATTCTCTTTTGTTTATCAAGAATAGCATGTTGTAGGAAGGAAGGAAGGGAGGAAGGGAGGGAGGGTGGAGGGGGGGAAGGAAAGAGGGATAGAAGGAAAGAGAAACAGAGAGCTAGCTGTAAATTTGGAGTCCAACTTGATTTGAATCCCAACTGTATAAGTTAAATGAGTTCATTTCCACTTCCTGATTTGTAGCAATGGTATTATATGTGAAAGCTCTGTGTAAACTCTCAGGCACTGAGCACACTTGGTTATTTATTATGTCAATCTCTGATTAAGCAAAGCTGAGTGGTGCTTCATCCCACTCCCTACCCCCCTCACCCCCATTCTCCTTTGCCTCTGAGCAAGGTGTGAGCCACATGCAGCAGCTGGGACTCCACCGTGTGGTGTGCAAATCCCTGGATCCACACACACTCACCATTTGCATCTACTGAGCTTCAGACACGAGAGGAGCAAATAGAACTTTTCACCCAGAAGTGACTTCGTTTCACAGCTTCCCTCATCCTTTGAATGTGTATATATGAAACCAGAGAGAATGGGATGAAAGTGAAAAACACATCATTAGTTTTTCATGGGGTCAGAAGAAACCAGGTCATTTAAACTTTCACCAGTAAAGCCCTGTTCTCACCTGAGCAGATGAACAAATGAGAGCAGGTGCCCTCTTTTGTGGCTGTTCAGATCCTACCTAAGGTCAGAACCTGTCACTGACAAAAGGCAAAGCCCATCCAAGCATAGTTCAAAGTCACTTTGGTATAAAGGCTTAAACCACTAGGATGAATTTTTAGATGCCCTAGGAATTCCTTCCCATGGCCTGATTAAAAAGGGAGAGGTAATAGGTTTTAGTTCTTTGCTTTGTCTGCATTACCCTCAGAATATAAATTAATCTCCTACAATGTTGGTACTGGGGCAATGCATTGCACATTCTTTGTAAAAATCTCAACAGTCACACTGTTAGCCTGTGTGACCCTGGGCAAGTCACTTAACCTCTCTGTGCTTCAGTTTCCTTATCTGTAAAACAAAGATAATCATTGTACCCACTTCACAGAGTTGTTGTGAGGATTTAAATATTAATGCAAAATACTTATACCAGTTCCTGGCACATCATTCATGATATATAAGCTGATGTTATTAACCAACAATTTCTAAATCAATTACTAAAGAGAGTCTACTGTGCACAAAGTTCTATGCTGGAGTTCTATACAGAAGCAGATGGGATAGAAATATCTAACTGACCCCAGTTACCATTTAGATGGAAAGACCTTCCAACAGATGTTCCAGTACTTCATCACACTGTTCTTCCTGGGCATAATAAGGTTATATCAGCTGCCAGACCCGGCAACAGACTATATCCAGTAGAACCACATGGTTTCTCATGGCGGGCCCTTTGTCTTTCCCCATCTACAAAATAATAATACTAGTTCCTTCCTTTTCCACCCCCATTGTGTTTGTTATAAGAGAGTCAATGATAGTGTATGTGGAAGTTCATTATAAACAGGGAAATCCTAGGCAAATGAAGGCAGTGTACTATGCCCTCAATTACTTGACTTTGATTGGTGAATGATGATGACCTTGGGTCACCCTGTGACACAGTTTATCATAAAGCTCTTTAATTTTACCAGATAAGACTGGAAGTTCACAATTTGCAAGCAGATCATATTTTTATAAAAATCTTTTTCTTGATTGGAACTTTCACTTATTTGCTATTTTAGGTAGGTTGATATTCTCTAAAAATTCCCTTAGTCATGGGATCAGTAGCAGGGCAGATTCTACAAGGTGACCTCAATATACTATACCAAAAATTTATGATTATTTCATCTGTGTCTGAACCTGTATTCTTAGGACCAGTAGATTCAGGAAGTGACCTGCTGAACAGTCCCTGGCACCATCTGATCCCCTCTGAGAATCGCTTTGTTTACTCTTCGTAGAACTACACTGGTTTCCCGGTGACTCCCCTGACCCAAGTGTGAGCAGAATACAAGGGCTGCCTTTACACCAAGGGGCCTTCTGAGGAAACAGGTCAGGCTGTACCCTTTCCTTCCTCTCCTGCATCCTGGATTGGGGAAACAACTGCCTACACAAAAGCGATCCTCTGATCAGAATAGCCTGTCTGCCCTGTCCCCCTGGGACAGGAGAGGCCGGGTAAGGCCTTTTCCTGTCCGGAAGCAGGAGCAGTCTACATGACCAGGGCAGTAGCAACAGTGTAGACATGGTAACCACTGGCCCACACCCATATCCGTGATAGTTTTCAGGCTGGTTAATTATATATGGAGAAAGAAAAGTAAAAAAGCTAATTTCTGAAGGGTTTATCAGAGACCTTTGGAGGTCAGTGTACAGTCTTTCTACTTCTTTTGTTCAAGTTGCCAAGAAGTCCTAGAAGAAAATGCTTTCTGCAAATTTTTAGAGCTGGGAAGTTTTCAAGATCTGCTGGCTCACTCAAAGAGTGTGAAATGACACTTCACTGAATCACAGTCAGTTCAAAGGCACAGGCAGCAGCTCACTGAGCAGCATCTACTTTCCATGTGGGGGTTCATTAAAGGAGAGAGTGTCTGTCTTTGTGTCTCCCTTTTTGCCCAGAGGCTTTGAACTAACGTTTCGTATTAGTTCTTGTGCCTTTGTATGAGACAACTGTTTTTCCCAGAACACAGTTTGGAGGTTAGTCAGATTTTCCAAAACTCAGGGTGGAAATTATGGTTCTTTATCATGTTCCCATGGATTCTTATTTTCTTTTTATTTCACTGTCTTTAAAACAAATCCTTTGAAGTCGATAGGTATATTCCTTAAAGCTTAGCTTGACTAATACTATTAAGAAACTCTGTGCTAACAATGTCAGTCTTATCTCGGATTAAATTATTACAACAATGGTGTCCTAGGTCCTGTGATCTGTAATAAGGCTGAGTTTCCAACAGAATATGAAAAAAAACAAAATTCAGTGCTAACATCAAAGAAAAGATCATCTTTACTCTCTCTTCATCTTTGATATTTTAAAGTTTCCAAATGTTGCAGTTTGAATTGACAATTTCTCGACAGTCATTACTGTCAAGATGAGACAAGCTGTGGAGGAAAACATTCAAACTTATCTCAGTGTGTTTTTTAAGCTAACATTTACTGAACTCTTACTATGAACAAAGCATTTTGCTAGGGCATTAAGACTCTGGAAGACGTGCATGGTTGTTATACCTATTTTAAAGATGAGGAAACTGAGGCTAAAAGATAGAATGATATAGATATTATAAAGATAAGTCAGTGTAATTAGGCCATGATCACTCAGCTGGTAGTAACTGGTAGATCTGTGGTTTGTAGGGAGATAATCTAATGTCCAGAGCCCCCTTTCCTGTCCACTCTGCTATATTCTTCATCTTGGTCACTTTTCCTACTATAATTTCTTCATCAAATTGTTGTCTAATTTGCCATCCTCTGGCCACACACTACACTGATAATAATGATATAATGATATAATGATCTAAAAGCTCCCATTTAAATTTTATTCACCCCTCAAAGGTGTGTAAATTAGGATTGAGATTATCATGGGTAACAGGAAACCCAGCCAACACTAGCGTGTAGAACAATGGTTCAGGGCGCACTGCCTGTATTCACAGTCCAGCCCATCCACTTACTGAGTAACTTGGGGAAATTCGTCAACCTTTCCATGCCTCAACTTCCTTATCTAAAGATTGGAATAACAATGGTAGTCACTTGTTAATGTTCTTATGAGAATTAACTAGGAATTCATGTAAACTAAAGTGCTAAAAGACATTTGCTGTTATTTAAATAAATGAGTTAATTTCTCACATTAAAAAAAAAAATCTGGAGGTAGGCAGTCCAAGTAGTACAGCCATATCATGAAGCCATTAAGGAACCAGGTTCCCTGTCTCCCTGCTCAGCCATTTCCTGTATGTCAGTTTTGTTCTCAGGGTTGCAAACTGTAAGTTCTTCCTTCTGCATTCCAGACAGAAGAAAGAGGAAAGGCAAGGGACAAGATAACTTCTTCGTGGGAACTTTTGTTTTTTATTCCAGAAAGAATAGGCCTCCTAAAGGATTTCTCTTACAGCTTATCAGCCAAAATGATGTCATATGGCTGTGCCTCACTTTGGTGGAGGCTGGCAATTTAAGTCCTTCATTTTCCTCCCTGGTGGAGGAAGGCAGGGGAGGATGATGTTGGGGACAGTGTTGACCAAACTGACGATGGCCCAATGGACCCAGCTCAAATCCCACCTATTTGTCTTCCCCAATTACCAACATTACCTTCACCATTCCTTTGGCACTAATGTGTGGTTCTCTCTGCCTGGGCACCCTTATTTTGCATGGCTGGTGTCATCTTATCCTTTAGGCTCCAGTTAATGTCTTCTCCTCAGAAAGGAATTCTCTAACCATCCCATTTGAATGCATGCACTGCCTCTTACTCTCTTTCTTAGCACCCTATTTATTTCCTTCATAATGCTTATTCAATTTTTCAGGTTAGAGAGACAATATTTTTTGTATTCCCAGTAAGCGGGGCAGTCTCCCTGCCAAGGGCTTACCACTGTGGCCCCTAGTAAGAAAACAGGATACCATCACCTGAGGAAGGAAGGGGACCTACTGTGGAAGTTTATGTGAAAGAGGAGATAGAAGACCATCCCCTTGCTGCTGAAGTGGAACATTGGAAAAGGAGACCAGACCTAGGGGTGAGACAGCAAGGCAGAGATGCCTAAGAATATTGGGGTTATTGGTCCACCACCAGAGAATAGTCTGAGAATATGGCACACCTCTCAAAGAACCCCAAGTTCAGCAAGGCACTAACAAGGTCAGGCACAATAACTCAATAGCTGCACAGCAAAGTAGCTAGCTTTTGTTGAATGAATGAATGATTCTGAAAGTTATATTTTGATAGGATGTGACTATCCCATATTTTGATGGGAAGTAGGATCTTGTCCTTATATATAGCCACAATGTGATGTTTTGCTTCCTACAAAAGATGACTTCTTAAGGCAAAAACTGCCTTTTTCTTCTTTGTATCCCCTTTGAGGCCCCCTACCATGGGTATGTGATAATTGATTGAATAAGGGGATAAAGATTAAAATGACAGAATTAGGAAGAAGCAAAGGATTATAAGTCCCAAGGTTGCCTGTATTTTTCTTCAGAGTGGAACTTATACCTCAGCAGAAAAGAGAGATACCAGCAGATAGTAAAGGCAGATGTTGTCTGATCACTTCTATATTACAGTGCTACTTTCGGATGGAAAAGTAACCATGAAGGTACAAAGATTCGCAAAGGACATCTAAGATAAGAAAATCAGTATTTAACCTTAAGAAATAGGGGTTTTTGCTTAGATCATGACTTGTGTCATACACATCCTTACCTGGGAATCAAAATTGATGCCTTGAAATCTTGATTAAATTCCTAGGTTTCATTCTGTGTCCCTAACTATAGATTTATCTGGATTTTTAAAAAGCTGTTTCCTTGGTAGAAATTTAGATCTTTTATTTCTGCTTTCTACTCTCATTTTTGTCAAATTACATGGACATTCAATCAGCAATCAGAATCATCTCTAGTGCTCTCTTGTTCTACTTGTCTTCTGTACCTTCAAATAGCTCTATTAGGCCACATGGCTCACAGATGCTTATTTTGTGAATTCACAACCCCTCTTCCACCCCTTGCTGGCAGTGACCTCAGGACACATATGAACCTCTCTGATCCTCAGTTTCCACCTGGGTTAAAGGGACTAACAATCCCTTCACTAGCTGACTTATAAAACAATCAGAAGGATGAAATGAGATGTATGTGAAACACTTTCTATACTGTAAGATCCTATATAGATGGAAATTATATCTTATAAATAATATTAGACTATATTTCATTCCCTTTTTGCAGGAAAAGATACTGAGAGCAGAAAAGTCAAATAATTTATCATGACTTTGGGTTAAAGATGGCAGATTGAACCCACACTTTTGCCTTTGCTTCATCCCAAAAGCCCAAAATAATGACAACAAAGGGTTGGGGTCAGGGGAGAATGGAATTAAGCCACAAAGACAAAGAATGGGAGAGGAAGCAACAGCAACCAAGTTTTGAAAGTAGAAAAGCAGGAGGAAAAAAAAGAGTGGCAAGTGACTTAACAGAGCAAAGAAACATTAATCCTTAGTCAGCATTTGAGAGACCCAAGAAGCACCCTGACCTGTGCCACAGAAGTCCAAAAGGTCTCAGGAATTGGGGGACAAAGTGGGCTGCAACCAGGAGGATCAGTTAAAAGTTCGTTTAAAATATAGCGAACTGCCCCCTCCTCCGAATCATTCCCCCTCCACTTAGCTGAGGTGAGCTGAGGCCTCTCATCTACTCTGGCTGAAGATGAGAGGTCAGTTCTCTGGCAAAGTTAGAACAGAAGGTGTCCGTACCGTGGAAACTCAAACACAACTGAGGCTGAGCATGCCATGTGGAAAATGAGCTTAAGTGACAGTGTAAATAGTGAATGTTGAAACATCTCAACCCTTTTTTTCCCCGCTCAGCTCTCAGAACATTGGCAGCCAAGCTTTACCCTCCAGATAGAAGATGCAAAGAATCTTCTCTGAGGAATCTGATCACCCCCCTCAAAAAGACCTTAATTCTGACATTGAGGGTCCCCCAATAAACTGTTCAGTAGCTGACTAGAGTTTACAGGCCTCATGCACATGTTTGGAACTTCCTCTACATTTAAAGTAAATCCCACTTTTAAATATGAATAGAAAACCACAGGCCACCATAAAATGGAGAACAATCTCTAATAGGAAACAAATAAATAATAAACAGAAAAACACCACCACCAAAGATTGGACTGATATCTGAAAACCTCAAAAAAAATCTATCAATAACAGTCTCAGAGCAAAGAGACAGAGCATCTTTAAAATAAGAACAGGATGATGTAGGAAAGGAATATTCAGAGAACAAAAAGAATTCTTGGAAATTAAAAGCATAATAGCAGAAATTAAAGATTCAATATAATGGCTAAAAAATAAAGTTGATGAATTTTCTCCAAAAGGAGAATGAAAAGACAAGGAGATGAAAAAAAGGAAAAAAAAAAGTTGAGAAAATTAGAAGATTGGGCCAGGAACACTTGTTATTATCAAATGAAATTCCAATGGGAAAGAAAAGAAAAGAGTGGGGAAGAAATAGTCCAGGAAATAAATCAAGAAAATGCCCCAGGAATGAAGGGCATGGGTCTCCAGATTGAAAGGGCCCTGTGAGTGTTCAGCATAAAAGATGAATATAGACCCAGACCTCAGCACATTGTCATGAAATCTCAGAACAAAGGAAAGATACTACAGGCTTCCAAAGAGGGGGAAAATGGTTCCCTAAAATGGATTGTGAAGTATAATCTTCAGATTTCTCAACAGCACTCAGGAGTTAAAAACAATCAAGCAAAGCCTTCAAAATTCTAAACGAAAATTATTTCTACTCTAGAATTGTATTCTCAGTCATACTACATCGAAGTGTCAGTAAAATAAAATAAAACACTTATTTACAATAAAGATAAACATGCTCCAAAATATAAAGCTTCAGAAAAAGTAACCCCTTCTAAGGAAACTACTGACAGATGTTATCCACCTAAATGAGGGAATACATCAAGAATTAAAAAGGCTTTGTGATACAAGGAATTCAACACAATTGCGACAAAGAGAATTCACAAGATTATGATATAGGGAGATCCCAGGATGACAGCTGTGCAGAAAAGTCAGATTGGATTGGATCAGAAGGTCCATGAGAGATGTCTTCAAGAAGATGAAATTGATAGACTATTCAATATGCTTAAACATACTGAGAGGAGATTTAGATATTTGTGGATAGAGTTTAGAGTGAATTGGTGATAGAAATTAGATGATTGGAAAATTAAGCCAGCAAAAACCAAGTCTACTATTAACTCTTAAGAAGTTGGTAGGAAAAGGAAATGTGACCATAGTAAACAATGTGTCTCAGCTGTAAATAGCATTTGGTTGTTAAAATAATGTTAGCAATAAATATGTATCTGGCCAATAGTATGCTAGAACTATATTGAGAGGACAGGAAGACAGAAGTGTGCTATTACTGCAGTATGAGGGTGGGAGGGATGGTGGTGAGGAGGAGTGGCAGAAAAAAGAGAGCTGAATCCTCATTTCCAAGGATAGGATTCAATGGCAGAGTCTTAGATTAATAATATAAACATGATAGTTAGAAATGTGAAGGTCAATTACAAAATAAATGGCCAGCAGAATTCAAAGTGAGTACCTCTAAGAATGGGAAATATATATGTGTATGGGTTGTGGGTGGTGCATCCATTATGAGAGATTTTATGCATATGTAACTTCAATACAACTATAAACTAAATTTCTTAAAAGGTCAACCAAATTGCTATAGTTTTTAAGGGGCAAAATTGTAGTTTCTCATCTTTAATTTTTTCTTTGTTCATTGGATTATACAACTTGCCCCATTTCTAAGCACCTGAGATACTGAATATGTTACTGAGCAATCAATGGGCTCCCTGCCTGATGTGCATGGAAGCCAAGACCGTGGCGCTAGCCTTTGAGAAAAGAGAAGCTTTACTACAAGTTGACTGGAAAGGAGATAGATGGAAATACTCAACTCTGGCTCTCCAACCTGAGGGCTGGGTTGAGTTTTATGAGCATAGGGTAATGAGGCATGATCTGATTGGATCTTGCAATGAGGTAATACTGGGAGGCATGATCTGACTGGATTCTGCCATGAGGTGATGCCAAGGTCTGATCCAATTGCATCCTGGATTCTGCCATGTGGTGTCCACTTCTTAATTCTGCCCCTGTTCCTTGTTCCCAGTACTTAGGTTCTGCCCATGGTTGCATGCTTGGTTCATCTGGGCATTCTCAGGTTATGTGACCTTCAACCTGGCAGCCCATGGCAACTAAAAAGAAAAACAACTCACAACTTCGTTAGATAAAAGTTGAGCCAGATTGCTCTGGTGTGGTTACAAATATATAAACGGACAATGGCAAGAACATACATAAAAATAGAACTTTGGCCCATAATCTGCAGCAACCAGCTCAAGAAGCCAAATCATTGTCTATATAACCAGTTCATGAAGCCAGCATGCTATAAGTCAGACCTGTAGGAAATCAGACTACCCTCTAGCAACCTGTCCAGAAAATCAAACAGTAACCCCTGTAGCATTCAACTCCAAAAAGCCAGAACTTGATTAGTAACTGACAGTTTTCCTAATTTTTGTCCCTGCTTCCAATTTAGGACCAATCAGAGAAAGCCAAATATGCCCCCCTAACCGATCACATGGGATGCCCTGATCCTAGTTAGCCACCAACAGCTTCCCAAGGCCAACAGCTTCCAATCAGAACACACCTGAAGCCTTCCTTTCATCCGCTGTGGAGCATTCCCACTCCTCTGCCTGCCTTTGAGTCTTAGCAAAATTCAAGTGATCATGGCTGACTCCCTTGCTATAGCAAGCTATGAATCGCTTGTTCTCATTTAATTGATCTTTATTTCTTTCCAAACACTATTTTGAGGCATTGAAAATTGTCAAAGATTAAAAACCACTTTGTCAAGAATTTATGCCTGTTAAACTGATGATCCAAGTTCAAGGAGATTTAATAATTTCTTGAAAAAATATCCTTACATTTATTCACTCAGATGTTGTACTGTATTTCCATGTACAAAGTGCTATACTGGGTATTATGGAAAATACAAAGATAAATGAGGTAATTTAAGTATTTACCTTAATTGGATTTAATAATTTTAGAGTTTCTTAAATTCAGATAATCAAAGTCATCTTAAGTTTAGATAACTCAAAGCTGTCTTCATACTTTTAAGAAAAATGAACATAATTTTAAAAAGCAAGTTGCCCAAAAAGATCAAGTTATACTTTCAGAGTTTTCATTTTACATTTTCTCTCAAATAGCCCAATTTAAATTTTCTTGCTTAACTATCTTGGCATATGACTAAAATTTGCTTTTTCACCCTTGAAATCTCCTCTTATGTTTACTACTACAAATATAAACATTCACTGTATTTCATTCACTCACATCTTCCCCTTTGTACTTTAGAACTAAATTGCAGATGTCCTACAAAGGGGCACATATATGATTATGGAAAATTATTCTATTGAAAATAACAGTAGTTGTTAGTGATGTAAATCTGAGAAAAAGAAATTGAGGTTGGAAAAACAGATGTATTCAATAAAAAACTACTGTGTGCACGTGGTAAACTAGTCTTTAACATGATTCAAATAATGCAATCAGTAGGAATTTGACTGGCCTGTGGAGTTGTCAAAGGCATGGGATGTTCAAATAATAGCTAGAAATTTGTTGTGGACATGAGGCTATTAAGCCTGTCTCCTGCTGCATTCAATATGGTAGTAAAAACTATTATTAAATAACTGATTTTATAGCAACTGGTAAAATTATTTGGCCAAAGTATAAATTAAAGCGTATGATGGATGCAAATGTACGTCTTAAAGTGTATAATACTAATTTAGGTTCCTTTCCCATTTTAAAATAACTACTCAGATGAAAGAACAGTGATTACCAAAATAAGAGGGAATTAATAAGGCTGCCAGGAAGACTTCTCAAAAGGGTGAAACATTACATGTGCCTTTACTTTTCAAACACAGACTATCCCACAATTATCAGAGGTCTCGTCCCTAGCTGAGTGCACATAACTCCCATTAGCAGTAATGGAGGTGACGCACATGAAATCCGGAGAAACGATTACGGTGCATAAATGACATAAATGATGGGTCCGATTTTCTGGAGCCTTCTGTGTCACATGTTGACACCCCCTTCACCTGGGAGGTAGAATTGTAACTGATTAACCAACCGATGTTGGTTAACCTTCCTGGCCTTTGTTTCTACCAGCATCATTTCTTCCCTTGCAGTCCTTGAGATAAAACTTGGCAATTTGTAAAAGACAAAATTCTTTAGTAAATGAAATGTCTCTTATGTAGGGACAAGACAGCTTTTCTGGTGCAAGGATAGGGACTGATCCCATTTTATCTCCCTAGTCTGTCTCTTACATCAGAGTGATTTTAAAACTTGGAAATCCTTTTATCATTGAAGCTTTTTAGAAATGACGGATTCCTAGGCCCTGCCCTATATTTACAGAATGTCTGAGGCTGAGCATTGGGGCATTGTATTTCCTAAAGATCCTTAAGTGACAGGGGATGGGGGGCTGAGTGGGGTTTGAGAAGAAGTACCGTGTTTCCCCGAAAATAAGACCTACCCATAAAATAAACCCTAGCAGG